>LR990062.1:8310738-9560738 GCA_905147135.1 Blastobasis lacticolella | reverse complement strand
AAGATCTATATAAATAACAAATGAAAATAAAATTTACGATACGGTAAATTTATTGTGCCTTTCTAATTGTAAAGGTTTATCATTACAATCTGTTATACTACTTCGTACTTTTGTAGTACTAAACTAAAACCAACATTTGTGTCACAAATACAACATAATAGATTACTATTTAAGATCGAGAGTCGATCTATGTGGAAGGCGTATAAAATTTAATATAAATATGCTTAGACAAATTCACCTAGACCCAACGTTTAGAAAGCTTGTATTATGAGTGTTAGATGACTGATGATTTTTAAATTCATGCCTACTATACCTACTACACCCAGACTTGTAAGAGAATATAAAATTCATCATGTCAATTGCTGCTCGGCCGGGAATCTACTTGGCCAATGTTAACCAACTGAACCACTCGGGTCGCCGTTTAGGAGAACTATGTTTGGTATAAACGACATAGACTGAGATGATGATGAGACTATTTGAGAACCCACCGCCTCCGCCTCCGCCTCCGCTCATAACCATAACCTCACCCGGTGCCATGACAAAATCTATTTATTGTCACGGCACGTGTTACTTACTCTGTTTGACATAAGTCGCATTTCAGCTACCCATTAGTTATCGCCGGGTATCAATCCTACTAAACACTGTTTTTAAAATTAGTATCTGCAGGAAGCGATTGTCTAAATCAGTCTTTTTCGAATTGTATTCGAGTTATAATAATAAATAAATAAATATAGAGATATATAATTTTTTTATTCAACATCTCTATTGCGCTGATTACGTTATTGGGCATCACACGATGTGACCCATTGGGAATACCGTAGATGCATTTGCCGTAGAGTTAGTCCGTTGTATCCTATACGGTAAATAGAAACAGAACAAAATTACAAGATATTTTTTTTTTTTTTTTTTATGTCATACGTTAGGCAAACAGGCAAGCGGGCCACCTGATGGAAAGTGGTCACCACTGCCTATAGACATTAGCAACACCAAGAGTATCGCTAATGCGTTGCCTACCTCTATAACACGTTGCACTGGCAGAAAAAAGCAAATGCCACTCCACTGCCAAAGCCACGGTTCACCATATCCCCACCCCATGGAGCACTGGAAACCTTACTGACCGGCAGAAACACAATACTATTTAAAAGAGTATTATTTAGCTGCGATATTCTGTAAGGTGGAGGTACTTCCCCAGTCGGGCGGCTCCAATTCGAACGAGATACCCCGCTATGCCCTACCTCTCTTAATATGCACCTACACGACGCTAACAAACCATGGACTAACGTCCGACATCTTTTCATATTACCACTAAGGCGGTAAACATGCTTACGGTCTACCTTAGCCTATGGAAGTTTGCAAAACCAGAAGTCCTCTCACGTGCTGCCGATCCCGTAAAAACTATGATAGTAATGATTAAACAGTTTACTATACTCTGTGATTGGCTCGCATTAATTACCGATGACGATTAAGTTGCGAACGCCAACGAAAACGATAAAAAGAGAATCACACAATTGCATCCTTCAACGACAAGGGATTCCAAACATTAAAATACGAGAGTTACTTTCATAAACAAGGATAAAGCTAAGCAATTGCTGTTGGGTAAATTATTGTTATTATTCTTTAATGTACATTTAGAAGGATACGTCCAGGCGATTAAGGAGTTACAGATATCGGTGGTACTTCAATAATGCACATCGGCTAGTTCGGCTTCGCAGAACGAGAGAGGGATATGAAGTAGAGCGTCTTTGTTGCACCTGCACGGCTAGCACACGTGTCCCCACGAAATAGCTCGCGCCATGAGAGACTTTTAGTTTTCTTCTCTCAATACTAAAATAAAAGGGATCTCACTTGTGCTAGGCGGGTTGAAGTACTGGTAAAATGGTTCCTTCGATATCCTATGGCCACATTGACCACACACTTTTCTCTATTAGTCAAGTGTTATTTTCATGCAAACAAACCACACCGTACATGTGACAACCCTGACAAGTGGTGTTGCTGATGTTCATAGGCGGCGGTGACCATTTTCCATCAGGTGGCCCGCTTGCCTGTTTATCTGCTGGGTAAAATAAAAAAAAAAATAAAAAAAAACTGGCAATACTATAAATCAGCCATCTTTCCCTTAGAACTTTCAGAGAAAAGTGAGTGATGAATGTGGCCCCCGCATATCAATGTAACCCCATTTTACGGTTTTCAAAAATAGCTGACGTACAGACAGCTGCAAAGAGAACTGACCCCTACCATACATTTCATTTATGCTATAGGATCCATTAACTTTACAGCTGACTGTACATAATTTACTGTCGAGTTATAGTGTAGGTATTCTATCGTACGAAATTCAACTTGAAAAACAAATAGAAATTTCCATTTGGTAGCTAGCTTCAGAGTGAAATTTTATTAGCATTACGTAGCCAGCTACAAATTTCAGCTACGAAATTGGACAAAAAGGTTTCATAGATAGTTTGGATATTTTGATCAGTGACTGTATTTAATTTTATTAAAATGGGGCCCTGCCTGCTTTCCTGTTTAAATTAAACTAAAGTTTGCACTTTATACACCTATTTACTTACAACATACGGCTTGTTTCCAACTTTAAAGTTTTTAATAGCATTCGGGGTTTTTAGTTCTTGTACTCCGTTTTTATTATATTACTGACTTTTGCCCGGTTAATTAAATTGCATGAAATTCGGTTGTAACGTTCCGGCCTCGGTCCCATGGGCACCCTATTGAATTTTGGAATAAATTAAAGTCTATGTACCGTTCAGTGCACTGCCAAATTTTATCTAAATCCTTTCAGTGTATTCGCGTGAAGGAGTAGCAAACCATCCATCCTTATACTATGTTATTTATTTATTTATAACTCTTTATTGTACATACAAGGACAGTAGAACATAGTTACAGTAAGACAATATAGTACAAAGGCGGTCTTATCGCTAAAAGCGATCTCTTCCAGACAACCATTTTACGGACATCGTAGAAGGTTCAGGCATGTTCAGAGAGTCAAATAACTAAATGACGAACAAAGGTTTCTAATACAAACTCTGAAAAAAAGAACACAAATATTGCTATTCCATATATCATGAACACAGGCGATGGTCATTTAGTATGTTAGTTATCTAAATTAGTAAAATGAGTATGGATATTCCACATGACAAAAAATAATACACTACATACTAATATTATAAAATACACAAGTATATCTGTCTCTCTGTTACGTTTATACGCCTAAAAACCTTATACGGAAACGTGGGGAATGAAGGAAGGAAGCTAAGTGTTATCTCTAAAAATAACCCAATCTCAGGTGGATGAAGTCGCGGGGAAAAGCTAGTTAATATAAAATCAACCTTAATAGAAAGGTAACTTGTAAACCTTCAATAGTAAATACTTAGAAACAATGGGTTATTAATCTGACCATGATAGAAGTAATTTATTGGAGCGTCGGAGGCCGAGCGGTTAGAGTATACGACTCGTAAGCCAGAGGTCCCGGGTTCGAATCCCGCTCCGGCCAATGTACCAATGACTGTTTTCTGAGTTATGTACATTAGTTGAATACTAACCGATGCTCTTACGGTGAGGGAAAACATCGTGATGAAACCTGCACATTCAGGCGACTGAATGTGTAACCATGATCCAATCTGGTCGGGTTCCCTGGTAGCAGGGTCATGGAGGTCTGATGGCAGTCGCTCCACTGTAATTACTTGACCTGCCAAATCCTGGATCATGGTCAACGCGGACCCCGGGCTCTCGTGCGCGAGAGCACAACCGGGACATTAACGTCAAGATCATGTTTAGTTTGTTTTTCTTTTTAGTCTACTATCTGCTGGTAAAGATCGCAGGTACTAGCTGGGTGGGAAGGGCACAGGTCCGGCCTTTGTGGACAGGCCCACAGATCCAGCCCCTAAAAATGGATCGCACCCTCGGCACGATCACTTGAAAATCGGCCAAGTGCTAGTTGGATTTTGCAGCAGTGTTTGGGGTCCTTCTATACTGTCACGGATACTGCTAAAGGTCTCATCATGTATCTACAGGTATCATTATGTCATGTTTGTGTACAATAAAGAATAAAGATAAAGAAAGGTCTTTAACTTTAACTTTTCTGTACAACGTTAGCCTTGGACCTTAATTAGGGTTGTGCCCATAACGGTGGATCCGTGCATGTTTGTGGAGATCTCTGGGGGAGGCCCAGCAGTACAGCAGGCATCTTATGGATGATTATTATGATGATGAACTACGAAGTTGAAAACATTCAGTTAATAATATATAAAGCAAAACACATTACTTTACTCATCCCGAGTAGGCAGTTTTACTTGCTACTTATAGTCAACAAATTTTAGAAATAAATAAATAAAATGAAATAAATGTCTTTGGACAATGTTATACAGCGCCATCTAGCCCCAAAGCAAGCGAAGCTTGTATTATGGGTACTAGATAACTGTTTAACTACTTATATACTTTTTTTAATACATACTACACCCAGACCGGTTTCAATATTTACTCGGCTGGGAATCGAAACCGGGCCCTCTGCGTAGCGACCGGCATGTTAACCAACTGAACCACTCAGGTCATAAAAAAATATTCTTAATATTAAAAAATTATAAAATCACAATTAAGGCTCGTTTGAGTGAGAGAGACCGGTAGCAAAACGGCGGGAACTTTACAATGTTTTCATTGTAAGCTTTCGCGAAAAAAGCTTTTTACAAGCTTTTATGTAACTTTTCACATGTATGTCGTGAAATCCTACAAGCCTTAATTATCAAATTAATTAAGTGGATCACCACATCCCGGCTAGTCGGATAATGAAGTCAGACCTGCACTTGTATGGAGAAGTTAAAAAGTTATATAAAACAACCCTGTTTCATAAAACTTGAAAAATCGACAATTTGACAACAATCACTTAATTTGTCGGATAGTCACGACGATTCTCGTTTCACAAAACTTGGTACTTTTTTAATTATAGACAGGAATACGGTGGTACCTAATTGGAGTTGTCAGGTTTTATGAAATAAGGCCCTAACCGTCAGCGACGATGCGGACGATGGTATGGCTGGTATGATGGTATGGTTACCTAGAGAGTGCCTATTCACCCTTGCCTTAGGGTTATGGGCTTTGCCCCACCACTTATTTCTACCGCTGCAACTCCTGCGTAGCCAGGATCTACAGCGGCGACCACACACAGGTCTTGAGTTTTGACACTCAGGCGCGCTCGAGACAAGCTAATACTGTCTTGGAACCCGCAACAAATTGAATGAATTAGTAACAGATTGGAGTAGGAAATATGGTTGCCTTAGGGTTGTTAAATACATAAGTACAGTACGGTTAGCTGGAAGAGATCCCGTTGTGGGATAAGTTCGCCTTTGCTTTGTAAGTGTTTCCTTTTGAAATGTACTATGTTGTTGCAATAAAGAGTTTACATACATACATAGATACAATATGCATAGCCGGGCGGTAAAATCGAATTTAATGTAGATGAATGTTTTGGCTTGTGAATGTGTGACTTCGCATAGTAAGCCGAGTCGGATGGCAACAGACTTATGCCGGTCGGATTTTGACGATCAATTTCAATAGTATTGCTAAGTGGGAATGTGGGACGAATAGCATGTGTAGTAATAGCGTCGGGTCGGCTTTGTTGTTCAACAAATACTGTGCCGACCCGCTTATGTGTATAGCAATAAAGGCCAAAATTATGTTATACGTGAATAGATCCTCGGGCAAAGCAACGCAGGAACGCTTTGTGGAAACTCAGCTTCGAACCACAATACAAATGTACAGGCGAAGTGTTTACTGCGAATAGGTGGAATTTTAGGTGGGGTCATCATCCCACGGGCCCAAACAACCTCACCTGCTCATGGTCCCCCTGGCAGACGGATGAGGCGAATCAGCTTTTCCCTAACGGTTTGTGCAGGATCACAGCCGGATAAAGATACCGTGGCATTGAAAAATAGGGTGCATGATGCAGAGAATTCGGTTAAGTTGTGGAAGAGCAAAGTGAATGAGATATCATGAAGTTTCAGGGAGCGTATCCGCCGGGAAAAAAAATCTGGTAAACTTTTGGGTGATGTTGACAATCGAAGATGTGAATGTGAAAAAGGGTAAATACCCACTTGTGTTGTGACCAGGGGACAGGGGTACGACAGTTCATCGTCGGACCCCTGTAATATTCAAGCCGCGGAAGTTCGCACACTTCTGTAGCGCGATGTAGGAATGGTCAGCGCCATCTATGTGCGGCATGCTAACCAACATTATATTGGTGTACTCGTAATGTGAGACTGTGAATCGTAATTGTTGAGTTTCCCTATTGGAGCGATAGAAGTCGCTTCAAACTTAACAGCTACACAATCTATTCTTCCACAGATATCACTTTGGCGTTTTTCCCGAAATATGGCTTCCCTAGTATTTTAATTTCTACAGAGGGTCGTGAATAATAACTCGGATCTCTATCAGACAACATCTGGATAGACTATATGGCATTTTATTAGCGGGTGGTAACGACAATGGGCGTGTAACGTCTGAAGTTGTTAGTAAATTATGTATAAGTATAAAATCTTCAGAGAAATAAATTATATTTTAATAAAGAAAATTCTGAGCAAGGCATGCAAAACAAAAAACTAGTGGCATGGATATTTTATCAAAGTACAATATTCATTAGCAAACACAAAGCCAACGTCAAAAGAAACTGAAGATGTAAAAACTCATGAAGGTTAGTTTGAGTTTTTCTGACAATTTTATTTAACACTAGCTTTTGCTCGCGACTTAGTCGGCGTAGAAATCATTTTTGGGCAGTTTGTCTTTTTCAGGAACTACCATTATAAGTGATCTCTCGAATGTGTGAAAGTACTAAGAAGAGGTCAAGCTGTATCTCATGTTTTATTCATCCTTATTTGATGAAAAAATGGCCTTGATTTTTAGGTGGGCTCGAAAGGACCAAATTGTGAAAACTCGAAATCCGTTAGGCGCTATTTCCATATTTCTTATAGTTTACGTGGTCTATTATGTATTGTCCTACATCAGGTGTTCCAGTTACCAAAATCAGTTGTATCCTGTGTGATGCCTAGGCTTATTAGCTACACAACAAAAAAGTTTCATTCAAATCCGTCAAGTAGTTCCAGAGATTAGCATGTACAAACAGATAAATATACACAGATAAAAAAAACTAAAAATTCTTATTCTGTTTATATTTTTTCATTGCCCTAAATTATTTTTTGGAAATATATTCAATGTACATACACTTTTTTGATGTAAAGATATAAGATGTAAGATAAATTGTGCTTCAAAAAGTCTTTCGTAATGGTGTTCATTTTGAGTTATACCAGTGTTGACATTCTCTAATAAAGTAAAAAGCTTAGAACGAACGAAAGCTTAGAGCAAAGACGTGTTTTTCTATTTTTGGAAAATCTTTCTGAAATTGTCATTAATCATAATGGGAGTGAGGTGAAAAATGGATATTAAATTAGGTAATGATGGCTCAGAGGTTCCAAAGATACATTACACACATCAAAGGTAAAATTATGAAAGTACTTTCCTAAATTTTTGTTGCCTAGGGCAGCACAAGGTCAGATCGAAGATCCACTGACATTGTGGAAATCCTTTGTGATTATGTGTGTATGATGGAAAGTGATCACCGTTTTCTAGGACATGGCTGGCCTTTGAGGTATCTATTTTACGCTGCTGGTATTCAGCAGGCCAACATGTAATGTAATGAATAATATTATGAACAGACTTTTTGAACCGCCACTGTACTGTATCCTAACCACCTAGATTCACATATCCAGAATTCATTTCATTAACTCCACTTCCAACAGACCTTGGAGTGGAGACCCCGCTAACACCCGCGGCAGGGGCAGACCACCCCTAAGATGGACCGATGATATCCGCCAACAAGCTGGAATAAATTGGCTGCAGGTAGCCGGAAACAGACAGGCGTGGAAGCTTGGAGAGGAGGCCTACGTTCGAAGACTACACACTATGGATGATGATGATCATGATGACTTTCATTGTTGACCCTTCGGACATCAGCTTTTTAAGAACATTGCCTACTGTCACAGTCAGTTTATTTCCTGCTGGATATTGATCTGATCTATAAATGTTTAACTTCGTCCTATTAAATAAAAGATGTAAAACAAATATTGAATTGAATTACTGAAATAACCACTTGAATGACTGAAAGTTTTCTTAACTAGATTTTAAACCGGTGGAAGGCAAAAATGCCGTAACCAACATCGCATTTCACGATTTCAACGGTAGATACGTCCGAAGTTATAATTGAAAGGACATACCTAATTCAAATATTAATTGAGCTGTTGGAATAAGGATATACGAGGGTATTTAGACAACGTGTTTCCGAGTTGCGCACAGTTAGTTTATAAAGGTTAATTTTTACCCGACTGCTTCAAAGTTGAACGAGAGTTGCTGTGATTGGTTAATATTTTAATACCGTGTAACTTTGAAACGGTACATTTTAACGAAAATCAGACAAACTAAAGACAATTTCTAAGGATTCTTAATCTTGACTACAAAATTTCATTGTCTTTGATAGTTTAAATATTGAAATTATGATCAAACTTTGTATCTATCTCTTAAGTCGAGGGGATTGGTTGGTACTATATGCCAGAGTTTCTTAAAATGGGGTACGCGAACCTGTGGTTCGCCATTCGAACCTGTTCGGTTCCTGACAAGATTTACGTAATGCTGGCTGTATGACTGGCAGGAACTTTGTTTAACCCCTCGCTACAATATACTTATGTGAGAGTGGGTTTTCACACCATTAAAGTTAAAGATGCCAAAAATTTCTTCTATCATTAAAACAAATTTCATTTAAACTGTAGGTTTTTTATTAAGAATTAGTTATTTTGTGCCTAAGGCCCTTCTTTTAGCCAATTCCATATATTTAACAAAGCACCTAAAACCTAAAATCCCGTATTTATTTCTGAAAGTGGTAATGCACTTATGAGCGCAACTGTGTCTTCTCCTTCCACCGCCTTGCTCCTGCCACAGGTATCTTACTCGTTAACCTTATCCCATTAATCCTCTCTACATGAGCAAACCAAGTCAGCATTCCTTTAGAAAGATCCTAGTTACTACATCTACGTTCACACCAGCACGTTACCTTTCAAAATTCAAAATTAATTTTTTTACTTATTGATTAGGACATTAAATATCTCTTTCAATCGTCAAAAAGGAGGGGGGTAGGAAAGTAGGAAGGAAGCACACAGTGACTCGCTGGCCGCCCCATGGCAGCAGCAAACTTACCCCACGCCAGTCACGACCGGACCGTGCCCGGCAATGCCAGGCCTTATTACACTATTCCCAAAGACTTTATATATACTATATAAATCAATTACTATTCCTTATTCTTCTTAAATAATAATCTTCTAGGCACTCATGCTACATCTTCGACCCCATCGTCGCTTTCCATCAGATGAGTTGAGGACAAATGAAAGTCAATTATTAAAAAAAAAAACGTGTACAAATTCACACAACGCCATCTAGCCCCAAAGTAAGCAAAGCTTGTGTTATGGGTGCTAGATAACTGATAAACTACTTATGTACTTTTAAATTCATACTTATTATACATAGAACATCTAGACCCGTAACAGAAATTAAAATTCATCATTCATTCATCATTCATCATTTAACTAACAACATAATATGGACTGTTAAAAATTGTATGGTCTGAAATAAATGATTAATAATAATAATAATAATCATTTCAATTTCTGCCCGGCCGGGAATCGAACCCGGGACCTCTTGCGTTGACCACTGAACCACTTAGGTCGTCTTCTTACATTGACACTCCTTCAATATTTTTTTGCGCTCATTTCTATTCCATTACTGCATAGATAGGTAATGAATTACGGGGATGCCTTCCATTGTAGTAGTTAATCGCACTACCATACGGGACTACCGTACCTAAAAAACTCAGAACAAGGTGCACATACGGTTTCAATATCGTCAATCGGAATCGAGCCAACAACTGAATATTTGTATGCAAAACCGTCTGGATTCTGCGCGTGCGCAACGATATTGGCTGCGCTAGAGTTCATATGACGTGAAACGCGAGTCGCGAGATCTTATGACGATAGCACAGCAAAGATATGGCATTTGGCGCGCTAAAATGTGGGTAGTTGCTAGAAAATAAGCATTAATTGCCGCTGTTGGTATTTTTAGATAAAATTATGAAGCCTTATGCTCAGTAGTTATTAATGTAATTTAAGGATTTACAAAAACAACCGAACTGCCATTTTCATCATATTTTGTTTTTTGCATTCTCAGTCTATAGCTCATGCCACAGGATTAATCTAGCTTTCGATTGCTATAAGTACTTATATATAACTTTTTTTTAAATAACTCAGGAAGCAGTAAGTGGTTCAAGGATTTAACATAATATTATATATCCATGACTATTATACAAAACCAAGAGAACGAGCAAGATTTTTGTTTGAATAAAAATACAGCTACAGCTCTTAACAAAAAATGTTCCCATATATTTTTTCAACAATGAATTTTTTTCTAAAGTGATCGCAGTGAAGCATTTAAGATAGCTGAAATGAATGAATGGCGACAAACTCAACAAACTCTTTCTCTTTCAAGTCGGTAAAGCTTTCTCAGAACCATAAATTAAAACACATATAATAATATAATATTTACCCAAACACTCAAGTCTTAAAAGTTATCTCTTACAATATAAGGCGACCCGAACTGATAACGTGATGAACACACAAACTGAAGTAAAGATTGCACAGGTCGTGGGAACCCTGATAAATGGATGGGCAATCGCATTACATCATATACTCCACGTACGTACGTACCTACGCAAACGTAGCTCGTAACCATGATCCAATCTGGTCAGGATCCCCTGGTAGCAGCGTCACGGACGTCAGATGGCAGGCGCTCCACTGTAATTATCTGATCTGACAAATCTTGGATCTTAGTTAAGGCGGACCCCGGGCCCTTGAACGCGAGAGTAAAACCGGGACATTAACGTCAAGATGATGATGATCTACTTTAAGAAACCGACATTTTTAGACTGGAACGTGGGCCTTATTTTACACAATTTGTGGTTTTGGCGGGATAGTAATTATCTTAGTGTAAAACATAGGTTTGATTAGTTTAAATGTTTCTTATATAGTCCCTGTCATCTGGTTGTCTCAAATTTCTAAATTGCAAGTACATAACACAAAATTACGACTTACAAAAAATATTAAATTTACAACAAATTGCTTATTCTCGAAACCCAAATTGTTTGTATAAATCACAAAATAAATAAAGGTATATTCGTAGAAAACACTCCGTGTTATACCTCCTCTTTTTAAGGTAAATCGCTAAAATATTACAGTTGTATTTACTGTATAATATTCAAATATGTGTCCAACAGGATTTCATTACAAGTGAAGTTATTACTAGCTGAAATTACTTTTTAAGCTTCCAATGTACCTATCTACGTTTTGCATTTAATTAAAATTGCACTGGGATCCGCTGATTTAGTGATTTCAACGTTTAATGGAAATGCTACCTACTCTATATTATAATGAGGTCCCAGCGAATATTTCATTATAATGCGGAGTTGTATTAACTATTCAAGCATTCATTTTTTAAATGAGTATAATGAAATTAGCCAAGTATAACTTAACCAATGTTTCCATCCTCAAAGAATTTCAAATTAAAGACAAACTTTCGTCAACTGTGCTACGAATATTCAAGTTCTTTGGTCAGATCTTCAGAAATGAGAACTCAATGGAGAGATTGGTCATTCAGGGCCAGGTGGAAGGCAGGAGGATACGCGGGCGATCACCAACTCAACGGACTAATCTGAAAAAGCAAGTTACAGAATCCACCATGGTCCAATGTAGTCGCAACGTCTCTAGCCAGCAGAAATGGAAGCAAATCACTGAGAAAGCAATGCTCGCCCAGTTACCTATAGGTTACCAGTTATAAATAGGTGTTACACAAACTACAGAATATATTAATTTTTATAATTTTTTTTCTCAGCAGAAAAACAATTAACTACTTAATTAATCAAGATCCACTTTTAGTCGTTGAGGCAGCGGTAGTAGTAAAGTAGTTTTGGTAGCAGTAATGTCCACGGGCGGCAGTGATCACTTGCCATCAGGTGACTTACATTCTCGTTTGCTTCCCTTTAAGTCCTCTTAGTTTTTTTTGTGTTAAACGGCATACAAACAGGCAAGCGGACCACCTTATGGAAAGTAGTCACCGCCGCCTATGGACATAAGCAACACCAGGGGCGCTATCAACGCGTTGCGAGTATCTAAGTATTATAAAAAAAACTTCCGAGTTCATTTCCCAGATTTACAATAGGTACTCACGAAATTCCAAAGAGCGCCAAACTCGCAGAGCCGTCAAACTGTAAGCGAGACTCGAAGATACACATCTCGACGACGCAAACAATAATTAAACCAGCCCATAATGCCTAATGACGTAGGCAAAAAACGCACTGAATGCTATGCGATGCCCACAAAAACTGAGTCAACGGTTCGTCAAAGATTAGATGTGAATTAGTTTGTATAGACGCTGTTGGAGAGTGCCTACTGGCTTTTGTCTCTCGGAGGATAGAATATGTTTATGCGTAACGGTATTAGTGTGGTATTGTGTTTAAATGAGCATTTCTTTTAGGTGCCACCTGTTGACAGTTCCAAATATTTTACTTGACTTTCTTGACTAGAAGACATAATTTTTTAACTGATTACAATCCAACGGCCTAATGCTGAGTGAGGTCCTTTTTACACAAACACATCACCACAACACGTTATCAATTACACTACACAACAAATACATAAATCAAGTAGGTATATACATCGGCACTGTGTCTTCCCGTCTATTTCATGTGGTTATAATTGTGTTCTTTTCATGTCTTTTTGTTTTATTGACTTTTTTTAAATGTTATTATGTTGTTTGTGTCAATAAATGTTCTCTCTTTCTTTCTTTCTTCTTTCAAATACAGAATTGGACAAAGTACAGATATGATACTATGATAATACTAATATCTCGCCCAACCACATTTTTATCTTCACATTCCATCCAATCAAACAGCGCTTCATCATTAAAGTCACGTGGTTATCAGCGGAACTACAAACTGAATATATATCTAGTCCAGAGACAACAGCGCCCCACTCCATAGGTACTAAATGTCGAAACAGATTATAGCTAACGAAACAACGTCGCCTCTGCCACGTCCCATTATCTATGACCTTATCGGCGCTACAAAAAGTTTGATATTAAGTAGAGAGGATGTGTTGCGAATGAGATGATTCGGCGGTTTGAGAGTGCCTAACAACGGAACTGTGTTATTTGTGGGCCCCGTGTACTTAGACGCCTCTGATATTGCACTTTTTTTTTTAAAACTACATATTTGGTTGGTGTTGCTCTGTAAGTTTTTGTTTACGTAAACTATTATGGTGGTAGACGATTTATGATATTTGACCCCCTTCTGGGGTATCGCTATAATTTCTCCAGCGTATGCTCCGTAAGGAGTGACGTTGAGCGCACCCCGTCCCTACGGGGTGTCGCATCCGATGAAACCTGAAAAGCCCTTCCGGCTACAGGTGCTCCCAGGGGGTGTTTAGCACGTATGTGCCTAGGTCCCTTTTTTGGCGAGTCGTGCATAACCAGTCCGGCCGGCCGGCTGGTACTCATGAGAGTTCACCTCCTCCCTCCCAACCGCTATACCGGAGGGTGCCCATTTCCTTTGCGTTGGGCGCAAAAAAAAAAGACCAAAGTAATGAATGACTATTATTTTTAATTTCATATTTGGGAAAACAAACAGTTAAACAATGTTGTTTCCACGTCTTAGTTGAATAAACCCTAAGAGTTCTCATTGTAGAACCAACAGCTGAATTATTTTTGAAAATTACATAGGTATTCGTACATAGTACACACGTGCAACACATTGCAGCAGATTAAAGATACATTATAATACTAATAGGGAGTACTAGTAAAGGGTAGCACCTCACTCCGCGGGACCCGCGGAAGACCAGCGCCGCGCAGCGCTCATACTGAGCCGGATCCTTTTATCGACTTGGAGAGCTCCAGCACAGCAATGCAAGTCGACACAATAAGGCTAGGCGAAGTTAATAGGTACCTGTAATAGTGAAAGTGATGCTATGTGTTGATATATGTGTGTGTGATCTTCCACAATAACAAAATTCAAACATGGTTCTTTAAATTACCTACATTAAGTTCAGAAAATATGCCAGCGGCCCTTTTTAAGATCAAACAAATCAAGTCAAGATCAAGCAAATGGACTGTTTGAATATACGTGTCACATTAAATAAATAAATATTCGTGGACAAATTCACACAGCGCCATCTAGCCCCAAACTAAGCAAACCTTGTACTATGGGTGCTAGATAACTGATATACTACTTAAATACTTTTTAAATATATACTTATTATACATTGAGTGTCACATGTCATTGAGAACGGCTGGTTATTTAGTAGGAGATAAAATTAGTGAGATCAAAACAGTCAAACTTGTTATCTATAATATCGTATAACACCACTGCGTCCAACAGTTGCCTTCGAGCGTTGAGTGAGAAGAGATGAAACTTTTCCAGTAAATAACTATAGGAAGAACTAGCTCGATAAACCGATAGTTAACGTATCATAGGAATTTACGTTGGATTCTATTTTCAGTAACTCGAGTGTAGATCAATTATCATGCGGAGCTTGTGGCGTTAATTGGCAACTTTAAAGCCTTTATGCGGTTTTGTCATAATTATTATTGGCAACATAATGTTAGAAATAAGTTAATTATCTAGTATGTCCATGGTGCGGTTCCTCTAATTTCTGGCATTGATTTGGCCTATTTTATGTTATGCTGTCTTCGCTTTTTGAGGGAGGAGGTCGGGACACTATATTTCCTACTCTAACCTATTACTTCTTAATGGAATTAGTTGCGGGTTCCAAGACAGTAGCGCGCCTGAGTGTCAAAACTCAGGACCTGTGTGTGGTTGCCGCTGTAGATCAATAACGAACAAAAACGCTTCGAAGACTCTTCACCGGACGAGCTCGTTTGCGAGAAGGTCCCAAGTTCTCTATCTACATTCTCTTCTGACGGAAAATTTGTGAGATGCAAATGATAAAAGTGAGAATGAAATATAGCCGCCAATGTTGGCACTGACGGTGAAGAAAGAAAAGGTAATTACCCGCCTGGCCGATTTGCTGTGGCCAGGACCGAAGTCCAATAGACGCTTCTTGGATAGGTCGTAGATGGAGCCCTCCGTAAGCGCGATGTAGGTTTGACAGCTGCAAGTTCTCGTATTGCTCACTCGTAGGTTTGACGATGGAGATCGCTACACAGCTGACCTGTCATACATACATACATAAAGCTCACGTCCCTCTCCCACAGCTGACTCATCACCATCATCATCTTTTGGCGTTTATGTCCCGGTTGTGCTCTCGAGCACGATGGCACGGGTCCGCCTTGACCATGATCCAGGATTTGGCGATCAGGTGATTACAGTGGAGCGATTACCATCTGACCTCCGTGACTCACCTACCAGGGGAACCTGACCAGGTTGGATCATAGTTACAAATTCAGTTGACTTTTCCATCACCGTAAGAGCATCGGTTAGAATTTCTCTAATGTACATAACTCAGAAAAGAGTCATTGGTACATGGCCCGAGCGGGATTCGAATCCGGTACCTCTCGTTTACGTGTCGGATACTCAACCGCTCAGCCACCGACGCTCCTTCCACAGCTGACCCGTCGCTTATTGTAATACAAAGTGTCCGAATTCCTTACGCCACGACACTTGCCGCTGTAATACAAATTGTAGTGAAGGGCCAATCGAGCGGGACAAAGGCTGCAAAGTGTTCGCAAGGGATCCGGCTATTGGGCCGAGCCAATTGACGTGACTGTGAGCAATAAAAAGAAGCTCTACCTACTAAGCAACATTGTTGTTGTTATGACATTGTAAAGAAGCTCTACCTACTATGGGAATGAAGGACGTGACTAAAAATTCCGTCCCAAGAGTCATAAGACAAATAATGTATGTCATTAAACATAGATCCTATTCGAATATATAGATGCCGCCGTTCATTTCGTAAATATTATTTTATTTAATTAATTTAAATTATTTTAATAAACTCATTATTTTGAGAGTGTCAATATTTTGAGTAGATTCTAGTTAGATGCAAAATTCCGCAATATGTCAATAAATTCCTGGTCATGCTTTAAATCCCAACTTACAAACGGTCTACGAGAGTTGACATGCCTTCGTATAGTTCGAATAAAATGCTTAAAGATTAACCTCCTGAAGACAATCCACGATAAAATTATAGATATAACAACCATTGAGTCCATTTTTACCTTTTACCAAGCATCTCCAAACAGGAACTTGAAGCAATCTAAGTTTATTAAACGCGAAGTGAACAATAAATTTCTATTTACTACGCACCAGCTAGCGCGAGTATTTGCCCAGCTCTTAGGGTTAGATCCTATGACCTAGATTCCTTGAAAAGTGGCCTTCTGTTTGCCTAGGTCCGCGCTGGAGTCTGGAAATAGTGAGCGTGAACGGCGTGGAAATAAATAGAACTGTCTAGGTTTTCGTCTTGAGTAATTTGAAGTCTTTTTCTAATTGGTCGGCTAGGACGCTTGAGAGGTTAAAGATGTTTTTTTTATAAATTGTCGTACTTCATTGTTTTTAGGGGAGGTCGACGCGTTGGAGCTCTTTATTATTGAACCGCTCGCCTCGAGTTGAACGGTTTTCAACATTGAGTTTCGGCAAGAAAAATCGAATATTTTGATGCATGACGCCTGTTTTCCCTATTTAGAACGTACTGCTTTCGGTGTTACAGATTTATTTAATGAAATCAAGTTTGAGTCATCTCGATTGAAACAAAAACCACATTGGGAGCTATGACAGACAGAACGATGCACACCTACATACTTCAATTAGTTAGAAGGTCCCTAAACTTTCGTTTACAGGTAATTATGTATTTCTACAGAACCACATACATATCTTGGGACCTTGACCTTGAACACAATTTCTAATACTATTCCAAAGTTCCTAACCTATCGGATATAGTAATTCATATACCTAGAAATACCACTTTAAATACTATCTTTACCTGGACAGTATTCCTTGTCAGAGTTGTTTACAACGGCTAATAACCATCTCCCTAGGGCTCTTTGCTCTGTCACACATCTTGTCTATTTATTGCACAGTTTGTATCATTAGACCTAAGGCATTGAGACTCTTGGCCATGGTAAAGGTATGGTGCCAGAGAAGCCACATTAAAAGACGGATACGATAGAATTTTGCTTTCGATTAGGTGGGTTGTGTGCTTGTTTCTATCTAGAGTTGAACTTTAATTTATATATTTCTGTACAAGGGGACAAAGGATTGTGTAAAAAAATTATCTTTTAGATTTTTTTTAAATCTAATAAAGGCAAAAGCTTCGAAACATCGACGACTTCTTACGACTGACAAGGATGACGGACGCCAATGTAAAGTGACAATCCGTATCCCTGTAAGGTGCTTCCAGCAAAATAATAGGCGTGAGGATGTTCTTGGGATCCTCATGTCTAGAGTGAATGGGTCTATTTTATGCAAGCATGATACCCAACTTCCAACTAAAATTTTAAATGTGAAAGTTTATAAAGATGGATGTTTGGATGTTTGTTACTCCTTTACACCATAAGTAATAAACAGATTTTTATAAAATTTGGCTATAAATAATTAAATAAGCTTATAGCTCAGAATAGCGTGTTAAAATAAAATAGCACGTAGGCTATAACTTATTCTTAAATTCCGCCGGAATGCCGGTTATAAACGAATTTTTCGCTACCAAACTCGCTTGCGAATTTTAGTAAGAATTTACATGGACAGAAGTTCTTTTAATTCGCGAAGACAAGCGTCTATACCGCATCCCTATACCGTGCAATAAGGGAAGGCGTGGGCGAGCGTTTGCCTCGCGTCTCCTAATGGTCTTGCTCGGACGTAATCTGCTATTTACTAGTCCTAGCGGAGGTTATAGCTTCATCTTGTCTAGGATTATTTTCGGGGTATTGCTTCGGTCGGGGTGCTTTGGCTCGTTTGTATGAGATGTATGATGGCGGATTATTGAAGTAAGGTAGGGGCCTCTTTAATAGATAACATTTGACATCTGTTAATATTTCCTTATGTTCACGACATAAAGTTCATTTTATATTAGACACGACGGCGCGACCGCCAAAATCAATACATATTAGTACGCTTAGATATTTACGGATTTTAATGCGGTTTTCTACTATGGATAGAGTGGTTCAGGAGATAACCAAGAAACAAGCGTGGGTAGAGGTGAAGTAGTTGTACGAGAACGAAGTCGCGCCGGGTCCACTAGTGAACTATAAATCGTGGAACATGACAATGACGAAAACTGTCAAATATGATCTATTAAATTGGCTCTGCTTACTTTTGCTGGTATCCAATCCATTGTTACGGATAATTGTAATATGATGTTTTATTTGGCTTTAATTATAAAAGTGCTTAACCTACAAACCAGAACAAACCAGAACATAGAACGAATACATTGTTGATTGTACTGAGTAATAGATGAGGCGGTTGTACTTGGCGAGCTCCTCGGACTTGACAGAGCTTGATAGAGTCCTACCACCGATAGAACTACTTACATCATCATCATCGTCACAGCCCGTAACAGTCCACTGCAGGACTTAGGGCCTCGCCCACGAAAGGGGAGGTTATTGCCATAATCTCCACGCTTGGCAGGCGGGTTGGAGATCGCAGTGTTTAAATATAACAATGGAAAATGCTGCTGCCCATTTTCCAGACTACAGAGACTCTTGATCTTTTACCTCGAAAACATTAGTCGCCTTGTACGACACCCACGAGTGTAAGGGGTTGGTGCTATTCTACTCTGCCGGACGCCACGCGGCAAAAATGAATAACTTACATATACAGGTACATAAGAGCATCGGTAATCAAAAGGGTCCGAATCGTAAGCGAGAGGTACCCAGTTCGATCTGCAGGCCGCCGTACCAAATGACCTTTTCTGTGTTATGTACGAGATAGATAGATAGATTTACTCTTTATTGCACACAAAATTACATTTAACAGGTCTATTTAAATATTGTGGGCAAAGGCGGCCTTATCGCTACAAGCGATCTCTTTCAGGCAACCCTTGTCTAGAAAGAGAAAAAGATACAAATCAGTCATACATCAACAAAAATAGCATTAATCATCTAGGTAGACTACTATATTTTAAGCTAAAAATTTACACCTACATACTATAGGCTATACACACTATAGACTACAATATACATAGATAATATACATACATATTAATATGATGAAATCGTCGGCAGAGGACAATGTCAACTAATTGCAAACGGAGAGAAGATGGGCATGCAACTTGGTTTTAAAAGTTGCAAGTGACGTTACGTGGCTAATATCCTTTGGCAACTCGAGTATAAACCGATGCTCTTACATCGTAAGGAAGCCTGCACATTCAGGCGACTGAATTTGGTGAGTCTGAAAAATCTGGTGTTAATAGGGTCACGGAGATCAGATGGTAGTCGCTCTACTGTAATCACCTCATTTTTGTTTTTTCAGAAGTAGGTGGCACACGGTAAAGATGGTCCATCTGATGGAAAGCGACCACCGTCGACAGGAGGGAAGCGGATGCGGTGCCGGCCCTTGTGGTACCTGTAGACATGCCATCTGAAGAACCCCATGTTGATGTGCAAAGGAAAGGTTTCGGGAGGGCATCTAGATGCTGTAGCTAAATCCTAAACCAAGGTCAAGGCGGACACCGGCTTGGCCCGGACGGCTGGTTAAGATATTCGACTCGTAAGTGAGAGATACGGGGTTCGAATCCCACTGCGGCCATGTACCAATGACTCTTCTCTGAGTTATGTACTTTAGTTAAATGCTAAAGTAGACGCACTTACGGTGAGGGAAAACGTGATGAAACCTGCACATTTAGGCGACTGAATGAGTAACCATGATCCAATTTGGTCAGGTTCTGCTGGTAGCAGGTTCACGGAAGTCAGATGGCAGTTGCTAATCCTGGATCATGGTCAAAGCGGACCCCGGGCCCTCGTGAGCACAACCGGAACTTTAACACCACGATTATTTTTAATAGAGATTCAGCTTTACACGGGAGTTCTCGGATATTCTCTAATATAATATGCATGTATTTTACGTTAAAAAAGGAGGTCAGTAACAGAACGAAATGGAAGAAAATTGTTCAGGAGGCCAAGACTTACAAAAAACGCGCTGACTGAAAACCAGCGCTTCAGTTCGCACCGGGGCAAAATGCTGAGTGAGGTCCATTTTACACATGCATTACACCACTAACACACACCACTTATCTTCTACCATACCTTCATACCATCGACCCTGTGCTAGCTTTTATTTACTTCTGCTTTTATGTGCTTTTTTGGTAATTTTTATGTACTTTTTCTTTTCTTCTGTCTGTTCAAAATGTCGTGTTTTCCAAATTTTTGTGTTGTGGTGTTTCTGCTTGTGTAAATAAATATTTGTTATTCCTATTATTCTTATTCTTACAAAGAGTTGTAGCGCCGCAGGAAGTAAATAAGTACACATTATTAAACGTTCCGGAAAAAAATCCCCAAATTATAGTGAACGCCGCATCCAGTCCAGGAGGAGGATAGGAGACAGACAGACGGACGCGGCCAGAGACTCTATTTTATACTATATAAGGATCATGATAACATGAAGACCTGAGTGGTTTAATGGTCAACATGCCGATCTGCCACGCAAGAGGCCCCGGGTTCGATTCCCGGCCGGGTAGAAATTGAAATGATGAATATTAATTTCTGTTACAGGTCTGGGTGTTTTAAGTATAATAAGTATGTATTTAAAAGTATTTAAGTAGTATATCAGTTATCTAGCACCCATAGTACAAGCTTTGCTTAGTTTGGGGCTAGATGGCGCTGTGTGAATTTTTCCAGGAATATTTATTTATTTATTATTTATCACGTATTTCTCCGTAATGTACCTCAGTAACAAAAACCAAAGCCAATCTATCCTCCCACTACCCAGCTAGATATCTAACAAAAACACAGATCAGTATTACACTTCACCTAATAACGCGCAATGTAAACATCAGACCAATCAGTAGGATAACTTAATCACTATAGTAGCTGCGATGGATATCGTAATACTAGCCGCTAGGTTTTGGGTGCGGCTACAGAAATTCGCAGATCTGGCGTCAGGTGATTGTTATATTATTTAAACACAAGAAACTTAATCTTTGATATAATGAAAAAATTGGCGGGAAATCTCGTGTCTCTTTTGATCACAATTTGAAGTGCGTCGTCGGTAGCAAAAATGGAATTAACGCGATAAGATTCTTCGCAAGATTGACTGCTCGTCTTCAAAATGCATTTGGGAGGGGAATCACCTCATTTGAGCACCGTAAGGCGTTGGTAGGCAGAATTTTATCGTAGCCGAGTTTCTCTACATGATGAAATTTGTGAAGGTCGGCCTTAACTTCAATTATTGAAAAAAATGTTATTACTTGTCAGGCAACTAAGTGACTAAAACCGGCATATCACCTATTAGGAGATTTGAGGGCATTTGGGCATTGGTATCAGCCAAATTAAAAAAACTTTACATCAACAATTAAATGTTAGAAAACCTTTTTGCCGCTAGTTTCCTTTTTTTTATGTTATCCGGCAGACAAACAGGCATGCGGGCCACTAGATGGAAAGTGGTCACCGCCGCCTATGGACATCAGCAACACCAGGGGAGTCACCAATGCGTTGCCCGCCTCTGAAGAGACCTCTAATATACCTCTTGAACGATCCCATGTCATAGTCCAAAGGAAACACTGTGGCTGGGAGCCCCATGAACCCTCATGAACCCTAGAACAAAAACGGGCTCGATGTTTTTAAAGTACGATCACGGACGTTTAAATGCTGTTGTATTCATGGGTATATTATGAAGCAACAGTCTTCTGTGTGAATGTTCGACAGCAAACCAACTGAATTGGCACTGGGCTTCGATTCTGGTACGAAAATCGTCTCAGTTGCAGTAACATTACAATTGCAGCGCATGTCAAATGCCTGATTGTTATTCAAATGACAGATGTTGAGTTGCAACTTTCATGAGTTCGAGTTCAGTAAATACATAAATAAATAAATTACTAAGTTGCATCTTTCTTAGTTGTCAAACTGCCTTCAATTCTGTTAACGAAAACGTGTCAAAGGTCGAACAATGATTTAACAGCAATTAAACTGGGATGATGCTGGAACTGACTCGATACCTCGACGTAGTTATAGTAACATCACAGTTACATTGCAACATAATAACAACTGCATTGCACATCCAGTACTCAGGCGAGAAGCGTTGTCAAAATAATGACAGTGTTTTTTTTCTTCCGGACTGGTCCGGCCTGCACGATCCCACTTGAAGAATAAAAGACAGTTAATGCTGTGTGGTACACCACCATTTGTTTTCCCAAAGTATTTTAAAAAGTTAGGCAAAAACGAGCAAGAAGTCAGATCCTATTGCACCATGACAATGCTTCGGCGCACACCGCAAACAAAATTACGTCACTTTTGGTTTCTGAAAAGGTATAGCTAATGACCCATCCCGCACATAGTCCAGACCTGACACCACGCGATATCTTTACTTTCCGAAAAATCAAAATTTTTATGAGTGCTTTGACATTAACGGGGCCGGAAGACGACGCGACATAGCTTTCAACCAGCACGTGAAAAACTGTTGTTAAGTAAACATATTTCCGAACTTAATTAATAATTCCTAAACGAATTGTAACCTGTCAACTTAATGTCATTTGTGATAGATCATTATTCCCGCCAACTTTCTTGCGCCTGTTCTTTAATGGAGGTAATTCAAAACGTTACATCACATACTTATCCACTTCTTTTATTAAATTACAACAAAAACGGTTTTCAAAAATGGTTTGACTGAATGAAAAAATGTTGAAAACGTAAAGGAGAATACTTCGAAAAGCAGTAAATATACACATGTAAATTGTTATATTAATAAGTTACGCAAAACCGTCAGTGTACCCTACGTATCTGCTCAATTTCCATGACCTCACACCCTGTCCCCTCCGTAAGTTGATACCTGTCTATCACTCAACTACTTAATACAGTAATGTCCGAGGTCACTGGCCCGCGCAAATAAAGAAACCAAATAAATAATCACTCATATTAGTTTCAATGGAAATTGTAGGAATATAATTCTTTGTATTGTTTTCTTTTCTTATTGGGGAGAAAAACAATCTGTGCCTCTATTTTTTACCCTTGACGAAAAAATATGTTTGTTATAACTTTGACTTGTGTATCTGTAGCATCGTGTTTCCCGAACGGATGGACCGGGATGGATCGATTTTGTGGTTGTGGTGGTGTGGTGTGGTTGTGGTGGGTGGTGGTTAACTCTGACGATAAAAGAGGTTTGCTATAACAAACGTCTAAGTTTGATGTGTGTATCTGTGGCTTTGTGTCTGTGGCATAGTAGCTCCCGAACGGATGGACCGATTTGAATGCAGTTTTCTCTATTTAAAAGCCAGTTTATTAGAGATGGTTCTTGGCTTTATTTCATTAAAATCTGTCCAGTAGGTTACAAAATATTTGAGTATATGTAAACTTGGTCAGCGGTTATTCGACTTTTTCCGTCTGTTATATTAACTACTGACGAATAACGAAGGGTGTTAAACTTAGCCTAAAAATTCAAGCGTCTTGGGAACCTAGGCATAAGGTATAAGGTTAATTTAAACCATGAAATATGCAACACTGAGTAAATAATGAAGACGTCGATCTAGTAGCAACTATCTTGTTGTATACAGACGGACGTGTTCATTAAAATCAGTGTTGCTTACTTGTTCATTTCAATCAACTTACGTATTATCTATGGAGCAAGGATAGAGAAGGTCTGGAGTTCCTAAGGTAAATATTGAATCCAAAAAACCGTTAACTCCATACTCCAGGCTTGTATGGAATCGAAATTCCGACGCAAACTTTCCTAGCTGTGGCGTAAACGGCTTTTTCAATCGGCTAGGTACCTTTAGAAATCTAGATCTACTTTATTACTTCATATATACTCTAGATATGCATATATCAGAAAGTTCCCAGAAGCAGATCCAAGGTCTCCAAAATGTCTCGATTGTATGAGAAGTTCCCATGTGCCCGTTTTTTCGCAGTGTACGAGTACATGATTCGTTTGAAATATAAAAAAAAAACAGTGCACTCAAATACTCGTAGAACAGGCAGTCTCTATACACACATGTAGGTATAATAAGCAGTCTCAATTTATGAAAGTACGTAATTACAAAATTAAAGGACGAAATATGCACGGTGCGTCCCCTTAGTAAATATTGTGACCACGTGTGCCTGCTGGTTAGGGTGTGGGGGTGTTGCATACAGACAGATATAAGTTAGAAGCTGAGGAGTTCCTATAATCTGCAGAGAACGGAGAAACCAGCAGAATACGAGTCGGTATCGCGAGACTTCATAATTCATTACTTGTAAAAGGAGGGTATATTTACTTTTAAATTAAAATTATTAACATTTAAAAAAAGTCTTACTGTAACATCAAAAACCTTAATTCTAACTAAAGATAGACATGACCCTGGTTCCCCGACTTTGGAAAGGCCCCAGAAGGCTGGCCGCGTTGCCCCGCTGAATAGCGAGGCTTAAACGCTGACCCAAGAAGAGGCCAGCCTTCTGGTGATTTGTTATTTGGACCAGGAGCTTAGATAACTCCCGAATGTGCGCCTGGTCCCCACGGCCCAAGAGTTTCAACACCAAATGGCGCAAATATGTAATCGCCACTGAGACTAGCATATTTGCGCGGCTTGGCGTTCTCAGCTGCGGCAGCACCCGTCGCAGCCTGACACGCAATCACTGGAAGATGGGACGGCGCAAGGGTATCGATGCAAGTAGCATCCCATACCAGAGGCCGTCCCAGCTTCCACGGAGTGAATGTCATTCCGTCGGGCCTCTCACCGTCATCGCGGGCTAACCCAATCGGTTCCAGCACCGCGGGTGCACCAGCGGTGGTAAAGGCCCGGCGAATGACATCGTTTAATGTTAATGACAGTGAAATATCTATTGCAGTAAAATAATTTTTTCAAATACCTGTCTTCGACGATGGTGTAATATCGAGTATTGATTTCAGTGACGTTTTAATACAGATTTGTGCTTAGAGAAAATGCCGAAATTTAGATGTCATAGCGCGATAATAGGCCTGCTGAGGATGCTCGGTGGAGCGAAACACGTGTAGAGGGTTACCAGTGATTACCAGTACAGTGGTGGTGGCACTAGGTGGTGAGTTGTGTAGTATGTTGAACCATTAGCAGGTGAGACTAAGCTAAAAACACCACTGGAATTCTAGCAGCTTAGCTTGCCATACACAACTGGCATAAGGCAGAATAATAAAGCCAGCTTGTCACATGCAGGCGGTCGCCGGGAACTGTTGCTTTAGCACTCCCAAAGTCTCCTAAGCCAGAGTTCAGCCGTTAAACTGCACGTTTAGGGAAACTTTGTAATAATAGCTTCTAATAAATGGCTGGTAAGGTTCAAATTGGGAATGGTTTTTATGCTGGTCAAGGATTTGACCTATAATTATATCCTTTTGTATCCATAATCATAATGTTCATATTCGTAAGTCTTTTTTGCGAAAAATGTGGTCAGGAAGTTGACAATATTTTATAAACAAATATAGCGCATACATGTTTCGCCACAATTATTAATAGGTATGCAAAGTGTCATACTGTCAAAAGTTTTACCACTAGTCAAAACTGAACATTGTAATTTAAAAAATCCTTAGTATTATAGGAATTATGCTCAGATAACCAGAAATACAATTATCTTTTAAATAGACGCAAATTGAACAATTTTAAGCGGTTTGAAATTTGGTTAACACACATGATGACACAGTTTCTTTAAAATTTGAATTATTTGGGGCACTTGGATATATTCTAGTTTGTGAGGATCTCTTTTAAACCGTAGTTTATGAGATACTTACATACTTTTAAGATCCAAGGTTATTATATACCATGTGAAGCAATAAATAAATGACTAAATGGCTTAATTAACTTTACAAACTTTAACTGTATATCTAAATACAATCAAATGCTGCTCTGCGGTGGATATGTATCGCAGGTATCTGTCTTTATTTCTTACGCATCTTTCGTTCGCGTGTTGTTCTACACTATAAACCTTCCTCTTGAATCACTCTTATCTATTGTTAAAAACCGCATGAAAATCCGTTCAGTAGTTTTTGAGTTTATCGCGAACATAAAGACAGACAGACAGACGCGGTATGGGACTTTGTTTTATAATATTACTAGTGGACCCGGCGCGACTTCGTACGCGTACACCTATTTTACCCTTACCTACCCTTTTTTTCTTACTTAAAAACCTTCCTCTTGAATCACTCTATCTATTAAAAAAAACGCATCAAAATCCGTTGCGTAGTTTCAAAGATTTAAGCATACAAAGGGACATAGGGACAGAGAAAGCGACTTTGTTTTATACTATGTAGTGATGTAGTACTATAGATAATTAGATAATTTTGAGTTTTGACCGTTACCTTTTAAATTTAGTAGGTAGGTGCGGCAAAAAATGAAAGAAAGTCCGACTCACGCTTGACCAATTAGTCTGTCCAAAAGGTCAATGACTCGCCACCCTTACAGTGTGATCGAGTTTTACAGCTTGTTTACATTAATTTATGACAGTGCTCAAAGTCAATTGAGTTTATTTTGAGGGTAAAACTATATTAACTTCATCCGAATTTTTATGAGGGTAGGCTAGTTTAACCGAGTGACGCACGAAAGACCAATTTGGTAGATGAATTTTGATGTCTTTTTTTCACGGTTAGGCAAGCGGCAAGGGCAAGCGGGTCACCTGCATGACTAGCACAAGTGGGCTCTCGCGCACGATAAGCGAGAAAAGGCGCGACATAAATCCTGATGTCTCTTTCATCTTAGTATTGAGAGAAGCACTGCTAGCACAAGTGGACACACGTCCGCGACATAACTCGCACCGCGAGAGAGCCTTTGTTTCCTTCTCTCAATACCAAGATGAAAGAGATAGCAGTATTTATGTCGCGCCTTTTCTCGCTTATCGCATGCGAGACGACACTCGTGCTAACCGTGTAGAAAACAAACGCTCTGTCTGAGCTGTGTTACGGGCACAGTTGTGCTAGTCCTCCTGATGGAAAGTGGGCATCGCTGCTAAACATCAATAACATATCACCAATGCGTTTTTAACCTCTAAAACTCTAAGACAAATTGCGGTGGCAGCGATTACCGCTGCCAAAGACATGGTTCCCCATGGAGCACTGAACATTTTATTACGACAGGTGACCTATGGCCCCGGCGCCATTTTGATACTTATCTGCTCGCCATTTTCATTTTTTCTCGAAACCTTTAGAAAGTGTGAGATTAAAAAATAATAAGACATATAAATCATTTATGTTTAAAGAGGAAGGGTTTCAAACAAATTTTATGTAATCTTATTTATCCATGTTTATTGAGACTTGTCTTATTTGATGAACAAACAATGCCCAAAATCACGATTTGCCGTATCAATCTCGCTACGTATATTGTATATAGATGTCGAGAATAATACAAGAAACCCATAGAATGTGAATTTCAACGAATACTGCTGCACATTATCCATTTAAATACATAATTTCCTTAACCAAATAAGACAAGTCAGTTTGGACAGATTATAGGTATGTTTGTGCCATGCATACAAATGAGCGTGAAATGGATTTCTACAAGTTAATAATATGAAACAAATTAATGAAAACGAAAAGTAATAAAGTTTCAAAACGACGCCATCTAGCAGTGATTTAAAGTATTTTCGAGGTAACCTATAGATACCCATTTTGCGCACCATTGAACACATTTACTAAATCTGTAAATCAAAATTCAATTACTAAACACCCAAACGAATGAAAAAATGAAATTAATTTACTATGGAAATCGAACCCCCTTAAAATCCTTGGTTCAAATATTTTGTCTTTACAGAGCTTTTTTTTACCGAGATTACCCGTTAGTATTGTGTCCATTGTTACTAAACAATGCGCTTGATAATGTCAAAGTAAATGTCTATATTTTTCATTGAAGTATGAAATACGTCCAAGACTTATTTAAAGTTAGCCTGTATTACTACGTACGCGTAGGCATATATTCGGTTAACCACACGTTAAAACCGTGCAAAGTTTTCGGCGTATTTGTTAAGCGAAACTGGAGAGCTTTAAGCTCGTACAAAGTAAAAAGGTAATTCAATCAACCCTCAAACTTTTGTTTTGAGAGAGATTTTAAAATTAATTAAATGCGAATCCAGAGGTGGCGGCCTGAGCTGTTATGATATCCAGAGCCGGATTTCGGTCGAAATAAAAGTGAGATGGCGAAATTAATTAAAACTTATCCGTTGCGTAATTGGGTTGGGTTGGAGAAACTTTAATTTTTTTTGTGAATCAAACAGGTACCCATTATAAAAAGTTTTGAATTAGGTCAATTAATTTGGCAAAATTCTAGGTAAAAGTAAGTACTTGACCTAGTTGTGGAAATTTTGCAATGAGAGGCGTAAACATATTGTTTTATTGCAGAGTTTGTATAATGAAATAATAATACGTAATGGTAGATATAATTATTTGGGTTTCTGTGTTTCGGTACCCTGTACCAATGGGTTTGTTTGTAATACAGTACTACTATCACATACATACAATCATCTAACTATATACAGATCATACAGTTACCTCACGGTCCGAGCTTCAGTACAATGTTCCAATGGATAGATAGAAGACGTCATAAGGCTTAAAACATAAAATCCCGAGGCGAGAACCTCAAACTCACAATATATTCATTCTCTTATAAACCTCACAATGGGAAAATAAAAGGATCGTTTAACGAGCTCATTCAGGTACGGGATAAGTACATACCTTACATTGATTCACGAATCCGCACTGCAATCTCTATTGTATACGATAAGAAAAAAAAATAGGCCCAAGCTAAGATTTTGATCAATAGACAGAAGACTACGTTTGATTATTAATGATGATTTTGATTTTGATGATGATGATTATCATGTTAATGCCTTTAATTTTTGTTTAGGAAGTGATTTATCATCGTAGCATCGTCGTCATATTGCACATAAATTATCACTTAACACGTTCACTGAGCATTGAGCGTGCAACCTTTTCGAAATATAGAGGTAAAAAATTAAAAAACATTTATTTATCAACAACTCTTTATCAAAAGTTTTCATAAAATACACATTACACAATTAAAACAAAAATAAATATATAATCAAAACCGTACTAACAAACCCGAATTATGTGACAAATGTGCAGTGAATAACAAGGAAAGTTTTAAAACCTATATCATCATAATTGTCATCGCCTTGTATGCTGTAATTGTATGACTTTCTCATAAATTCTCACTATACTGGTCGAGAGACGGCTGGCAAATTTCATGCAATTGCTACAGAAAATAAATACCAGTACCTACTTCAACATTTAATACAATTTTTGACTGTTCATGTCACCATGAAAAACTAACTACACCAACTACTATAAACTGTTGATAGTTAACTACTCCAAAATATTGCCTCGAAGAAATCGCTTTTGCTTTTTCTGCTGTAAATTTTTCAGTACTCATTGTATTCTGTTAAATGTTCTTTTTAATAATGAATGAAAAAGTAAAAAAGTATTATTATTTCATTCATTTTTCTGGATCCGTCCCTGCGCCCGTTGACACGGTATGTGGGCCATCAGACCGCGGTATTAGCACGCACCGTGTTCTGTCGCCTAATTGTCATTGTTGTTCGGCAACCTGGCCGCGGAACGCGCGGAATGTACGGCTTCGGCTACGGGCGTGTATGGGAGGTTGAATTGGAGAATGGGTGGAAGAATATTGAAGGTATTAAATATAATAAATCTATACATGTAATAAAATAGTAAAAGAGTGTGTCTGTACATTGAATATATTTCCAAAAAAATAATTTAGGGGGATGAAGAAATAGTAGATACTATTTCTTCATCCCCCTAAATTACTATACATATAAAAATATGCATGGACAATTTATAAAGCGCCATCTAGCCCCAAAATAAGCAAAGCTTGTTTAAAGGTGCTATCGATAAATGATATACTACTTATAATTATACTTTTTAATTCATACAAATTTATACATATGTGTATATGGCCAGGCCCGTAACAGAAATTAAAATCCATCATTTCAATTTCTACTCAGCCGGGAATCGAATCCTTCGGCGTGGAAGACCGGCAAGTTAACCAACTGGAACACTCCGGTCGTCAACTCAGTATTAACCGTATATATTATAGCATTGGACAGAACAGACAATAGCAGCAAACCCTTCCATTGACAGGTGTCGCACAAGGCGTGTGTAAGAAGTAGGAAAGTGTTTTCAACAGGCACGATATCTAACCCGCCTGAAAAGCTCCAGACACCTGCAACCTGCTTAATACTAACCAACAGCAGGTATATTCCAATTACCAAACCGTTTCTAATGCGGCATTAAAGTTCCTAGAAAACATCATAATCCTTATTTTGATCCTTTTTAACAAGTATACCTATTGACCGATGAATTCATTAGAAGATAAGAAGGAAGGAAACACACGGTGGCAGATTGAACACTTCGAAGCCTAGGCACGCCCACTCGAAGCCATCAGCGGAAAACGGTCGATTGCCACCCTTATACTTTAGAAAGGAAGCCTGGTCTATATTCTAGATCTAGGTCGTAGGCTGTATAAGACCACAGTACCAGATTATCGTACCATATTTTTTTGTAACACATCTTCAATTTGTCTAAAAAATACTACTATTATTGTATTTCATTTTGTTTGGAACTGCTTACATTCTTCTGCACTAACTGCACTGTATTCATCATCTAAGCCTAAAATCGTGTAAATCCCAGCTCGTCAGTTAGCGTTAGACCAGTCAGCTAAGGTCCGCTCTGCACTAGGAAAGCACTTTCAGATTTTAGGTACTGAAAATGGTTTCCTACCAGAACCCGTAATTAAACTTTGTGGTGTTTAGGCTTTTTACGTGCGGCGACTGCAATCTGACCTTCACAACCCAGATTCGCCTGGGCCTCGTTCATCTGTCAGCAGGGGGACCGCGAGCAGGTGAGGTTGGCTTGGGCCTTGAGATGGTGGTGAGGCCCCGTAACCCCCCAATTTCACTGTACTGCTAGTATTTTAAAATTTGGATAAAAATGATTGATAGTTCGAAATTTTACGGAGTGCCTAACTGTAGTCTCGCATATCGAAGCACAGACAAAAAATAATTGTGTAGATAAGTATAATATTGTATGCTTACAAAAACATAAACCCAGGAATACTACGTCCACTTCAGTCTATCTCTCATCAAGTTAGCTTCGAATTAGCATCCGTAGTAAGTTATGTGACCGAGGAATGTGCGTCGCGTGTGATACACAAATTATAACAATTGATAATGTGGCCCTTAGGCCCAACTGAATGAGGCCCTGTGCTTGACGTATTACGGTTACCGTGTTAAACGAATGTGGCGTTTAAAAATTATTTTTAATGGGACGAATTACATGAAAAAGTCGGTCGTTTTAGATGTAATCCTTAAAGGGGATTTTAGTAAAAATTTGTAGCTTAGACGCTATTTATAACTGGCTTTTCCACGCGATTACATTCACTACGTCCCTACATCATCATCATTATCATCATCCTGGCATCAATCATGGTTGTGCTCTTGCACAGAGTGCTCGGGCCCGGGGTCCGCCTTCCAAAATCTATCATTATCCTGGCTGGCTGGTTGTGCTCTTGCACAGAGTGATCGGGTCCGGGGTCCGCCTTCCAAAATCTTCTAAATTTAATCTTTACTTATATCCGAAAATCACATCCGCCAACATGAATCCTTACTTCTGCTTTCAAGATATTTTATTTCCTATATAATTAAATGATTGATGAAACGATGCCAAATTTTGTTTCAAAACAATTTATAAGACAATTTCTTATCTCTTGAGCCTATGGATTAGCATTCATGAAACACTATGTCAGTTAAACAAGAAAGTAGTACAAAAGTAAAGACACTAAAAAACCCGACTGCTATTAAAAAACTGTAAAACAAACAAATCCTATAATCTGTATGACGGATCACGGTCAATAGTATGGACTCATGTGGTCAATAGTACGGACTCATGACGATGAAAACGGAAGTGGGAGTGCGCCCTCTGGTGGGGCGTGCTGACAGAGTCTCGACGGCACGACTCGGGCCGAGTGGCGGCCATTCTTGGCGCGACCGCCGCCGAGGAGTGACGCGTCTTGAAACTGTCTCCACATTTCGTTTGTTTACGTTTGAAGTTCGTTAATAGAAAGTGTTATTTACGTTTAAAAAATAAAGTAATTTTAAAATCACCTTTGAAATAAGAAAGTAAAATACCTCAATTGCCTACATTTGTAATACCGCTCTGAATTCTAGTGAAATTATAAGTGATGTGCAAAAATGAAATGGAATAAATACAGTGGAGTAAATGTGAACCTTTTCTTTAATTTATCTGGACGAATACGACCTAATACTGATATCACCACCCTGATGACAATGATCCTGATACACCCCTTTCCTTCACGCGACGACATCAGAAGCGGTGATGACGAACGCAACGCCCAAGAGATGGTATGATGAAAAGCAACAAAGAAAATGCAGATACGCTACGTGAAAGCGTAATAATAAAAGAAAGGTGATTACTCGATCCAGTTGAGTTGCCTACATTAAAATGTAAAATGATTTAACATGTTCAAAGCGCAGCCAAGAGTCCCCGAGATATAAGACAAAGACTTCGTCCGAAAGATTGGGGGATTCATAAAGTAAACAGCAGATCATCTGTACCAAATGGGTCATGGTCAAGGCAGACCCCGGGCCTTCGAGAGCACCACTGGGATATCGACAACATTATTAAAAATCGAGTGAAACTTACTATGGACGGCACTTTGGTATGGTTTCTTTGTTTTTGCAAAATTTAATTTAGATTACTCATGTAAAATATTTTCCTTTTTAAATATAAAACTGTGTTAGTTAAATAATTTGCGTAGTTCTAAATTAGCCAGCTAAAGTTTATTCAATGACTGTAAAGTAAACACTTACATTTAGATTCATTTAGCAGTGTGGTTTGACACCACAAGTAAATTAATTGCTTAGATTTCTGCAGATTAAATAAAATCAAACAATTAAAAACGGTGTATATTATTTTTTTTATTTTTGTTTTACTAATACAATTATTTTCTTCTGTTGCATAACAATGGTGCACAACGGTTCGCTTCACCTACGAGAACAACATTGGAATGCAACGCTGGACTGGTAGCCTCAACGTGATTGTTTCAACATGGGACGACGATGGTAGACAATCTGCGAGTGTACATGACTGAGAAATGATGTGATATTAACAGTTCCTCTCTATCTGGTGAGTCCTATACATAATTATTATTTAGTAAAAACCTGTGCTGAAGAGGCTCCCTAGCGGATTTTAGGAGTTATTTACTTTGACAATTAAGAAAAGTATTCTGACAGAAACACTATTATTACACAGATACCCTTAGTAGAGAGAATGGCAGGTTTATTTGTATCTTTAGTAAAACTACAAATAGAAAGAATGTAAACAAAACATAAACAACGTCAGTTACGTCAGTGTTACAATTTGTTGGTAAAAATGTCAAAAACTACTGCTAAGTTTAAAAATGTTAGCTTTTGCGGGTACCTATGTCAATTAATGTAGGCTGTCTGATAGAAAGTTACTAAGAAAAAAAATCACTCCACAAAAATAGTAAGAATTATGTTAAATCCGTCCCAATGTCAAACAGTGTTTATAGTAAAAAAAAAGTGTTATTTAATCTAAGATTATTTTACCATCTTGAAACATGGTGCGCTATGATTTTACGTATTACCAACATCACGTCAGTTATCAGAAAACAAGAATAAGAAATACTTGGAAAGCATAGTGCTATTATTTTTATAAATTGAGTACGTAAGCATAGTTATGGTGGTGCTGCTGCTGACTGACTTCTTCTTCTTGATCGTTGCCTCACTGCTGAGGATCCTGACATCTTCGGTAAACTGCATGTCTCCATCGGTTTCGATGAATCGTTCGGATATTTGGTCCACCCATCTCTTCGGACTTCGGCCTCTGGGTCTCTTGCCTTCGACTTTTCCCGTCACCATAAGTCGTTCCAGATTGCTGATTAAGTAAATATTTGATAATAACAGTATGGCAGGGATGCCGTAGCAGTGAGTTTGTGGAACAATTAGCTGGTGTACTTTAGGATGTTGTCTTAGAGATAGGATAGGCTTCACATAGGCTTCGAATGTGCAAATTCAATAACGACCCCGCGATCTCCGCGATTTCTATGCGAGCGGGAGGGTGCAAACATGTATCGAGAGAAAAAAAAGAGAAAAATTATTAGCGTGTTTGTTTACATTTAACAAGAGAAATTCGAACGAAATTTTCCATATTTCAGTATAATGTTTGTTATTGTGGTCGTAGTTTCCCAATGTTGTAGAATAGAGAGATAAGATATCCGCGGTAAAAATGGGATCACCGATATACGTTTCTTTGAATACTACAAAAATAAAGGTAGTTTGGTTAGTAACGTAATTTTATATTAGTATCAAGTTATTTAACGAAAAAAAAAAGTAAACACGAGTAAGTGAACTGATTGACGGTAGATAATTTCGAATTATGTTTTGAGTAACTAAAGATAAACCTGTGACTTAGTTCGACCGAAAACCGTGTGTACTAAGTTAATGTGACTTAGTTTGACCTGGATAAAGACTTTGTTAGACGGATCAATCTAAGACGCTAACCCTATCGAGCCGAGGTTTTTATGAGATTTATGTGATCGTTTTGTTTTCTCAAAATGTGTTGCATCATCGGATGAAGGTGATCGTGTTTTATCAGTGATGGTGGGCTAATGGAGCCTATGGGAGAGTTTTATGGTTGCTTACCGGCCTGATGGAGGCAATGGGAGCGTGGCTAATAGCAGGTAGTTGTTTTAAGCTTTGTGAGAAAGTGTTGAACGATAACGATGATGAGAAAGTCCAGATATTTTGGTGATAGTTCAATAGCCGGTTTTATAAATTATTTTTAGCTTCGAGTACTGAAATTTCCTTGATTACTGATAAATTAACTATTTTGAGTTCTGTTGTTGTGCCAGTAAGATGAGACAGTGTAAGCAATGGTGAGATTTCATATCCTTCTGCCAGTACAAGTTTTTAAGTACCTGAATTGTTGTTGAGGTCAAACATCCAGATTTATTTGGCTGACTTGGAGTGACCCGGGAGTCATGTGTGTGACTCATTGGGCTAAGAGCCCCGAAAGTCTCGGATGTTGTGGCTGTAGATAGCAAATTTTATTTTGTAATTTTTTTAGAAGGCGGCTTGATATGGGATGCCTTCGTTATTACAAACATTGTTAAATGGTTTCAAAATGGGAGCTTAAACGTAACGTAAAGTCTAGATAGAGTATACTCGTTCGAACAGTTAAAATCGATGACGATGATTATTGCTTGTTTAGTTTTGGTGTGGCAACAAATGGACTATTGTTACCTATAACTGGCGTATCAAATAGACGTGAGAGCTTCTTATTATTAAACTTCTGATTTAGTTTTGATATTGGGCAGTAGAAATAATGTTTATTTTTATTTTATTTTATTTTGTTGTTTTTGTAGAGATGACACCGTAAACAGTTGTTCGGATCTGTGACGATTACTTGTTGTGTAACTCGTAGACCGTTATTGACCGGGTTATGATAGCAGATAGACTGTTACCTATCACTGACTTAGTACAGATTTGGTCGAAGGATTGACCACGAGCTGAGAATCTATAGACAGCTTCTATTTATTTGTCCCGCCTGTGTGGCTCCCGCCTGTGTGGCTCCCGTCTGTGTGGCTCCCGTCTGTGTGGCTCCCGCCTGTGTGGCTCCCGCCTGTGTGGCTCCCGCCTGTGTGGCTCCCGCTTGTGTGGCTCTCGCCTGTGTGGCTCCCGCCTGTGTGGCATCCCGCCTGTTTGGCATTTCGCCTGTGTGGCATAGTCTGTGTGACATTAAGTCTGTGTGGTATTTAGCCTGTGAGGCATTCTACCTGTATGGCATTTCGCCGGTGTGGCATTTTGCCTCTGTGAAATTTACCCGTGTGTGACATCTTACCTGTACCGTGCTTTGGTAGACGTGACACAGGATATATGATGAATAAACTCATAGTTTGACGATTAGAGTGGCACTGACCAGAGTGACACCCAACCTGTGTGGCACCTAGTCTGTGTGGTATTTCGCTTGTGTGCAGGTCCAGTTGCGTGGCGGCCTGGTTGCGTGGCGGCCTGATTGCGTGGCGGCCCGACTGATGGCGTCCGTCGTGTGGTGGTTCGTCGCCTGTGTGTCATTTCTCCTGTATGGTAACATTACTTATTCTTTTTAAATTAGGATGGCGCTGACGGATGACCAAAAATCATATGGCATTTAATGAAGGAGTGTTTCAATCCCACTCGAAGTAACATTGGGTCTTTTGCTGAGTACTGAAAATTTGATGTAGGTATGTCACATATTTGTAGTGAATCTAAGTACCTACAGTAATGGACGTCGGGGACGATACGCGAGCTCTGTGATTGGGGCTTGTTTCCCACTCAACAAGAGCATCAAGGGGAAAACACTGGTGACGATGATTAAACCTTCTTCATTGGTGGTAATTGTGATACGGTTCATAGTCTGGTGTTATACCTTGTCACGCCTCTCTAATGAACTGAAGTCGTAGCTGAATTTATGTCGGCAACTTATAAAGAATAATTTATGTACAAGATGATGTTGTTATCTCTCAATCAACAGAAGTTTAGTATGATAAATGATAATAGACGTATGTTTTATGTGAAGAATTGGTGGGTTAATGCAGTCGTGATAGATCCAATCACATGATTCATAAGACTTATTTGGGTGATGTGTTGCGGTCAGAAGTGACCGAGCGAATATAGTACTATGATATGGTTTTCATGTTTCAGATTACACACGAGGACGTGTGTACAGCAGGACGGCCGTGACGGATCACGGTCAATAGTATGGACTCATGTGGTCAATAGTACGGACTCATGACGATGAAAACGGAAGTGGGAGTGCGCCCTCTGGTGGGGCGTGCTGACAGAGTCTCGACGGCACGACTCGGGCCGAGTGGCGGCCATTCTTGGCGCGACCGCCGCCGAGGAGTGATGCGTCTTGAAACTGTCTCCACATTTCGTTTGTTTACGTTTGAAGTTCGTTAATAGAAAGTGTTATTTACGTTTAAAAAATAAAGTAATTTTAAAATCACCTTTGAAATAAGAAAGTAAAATACCTCAATTGCCTACATTTGTAATACCGCTCTGAATTCTAGTGAAATTATAAGTGATGTGCAAAAATGAAATGGAATAAATACAGTGGAGTAAATGTGAACCTTTTCTTTAATTTATCTGGACGAATACGACCTAATACTGATATCACCACCCTGATGACAATGATCCTGATACACCCCTTTCCTTCACGCGACGACATGTATATATTTTTGAAATTTCCTTTTGAAAAACCTTTATTTTGATACCCCACTCGATTGGTTTTAAAGAAAATATATTTTCAAAAGTCCACTTACCTAAATCCGCAATTTTGAAATTGTCAAATTAGCTACTAATCTAACAACACCTCATATGTTAAAATCCATTGACCCGTTAAGGCTGTACCCCGTGTCAAAGAAATTTACATACACACTTTTAAAAACAATTTAAAAACATAACCGTCCTTCTTTCGCAGTCAGGTATAAAACCTCTTCGGCAGCCTACAAAACCAATGCTCCGTAACCAGTCAGACGTTTTCTTTTTTCCAATTTCATATTTGCCATCAGGCGCTAGACTGTAACCAATTTGATTAATCTTCCAATTACATTTTCGAATCAATGTGCACAATTCTATTGGGTACTGAGCCCGTTTGAGACATTTTGCAGTGTTGGCCGTCAAAGGCTTATTTGCCAAAGGTTTTGGATGTAGTGACCGACGCTCCCTGTAGTTTTTGCGGTAACGATCTGTTTCTTCACGGATGGTTGGCACTCCTAAGTATTCGTGGATATACCGTTAATTGCGGGTGTACCGTTGGACGGATGCAGAAAAAAATTTCATGCTACGAAACTACGTAGTTACGTAAAAAGAAGATTTACACTTTGTTTACGTTGTTCATGAAATGAACAAAACCGTTTCACGATAGATAGACAATTAGTTGTCATTACTCAAAAATTTAAATTCAAAATTGGAATAACCAACTTTTTCTGCGGCGCTCTCCCAAACCAGCCAGCAACAGCGGAGAAAATAAGAAAGAAAAATAAAAAGTTAATCATCGACGGCCCCTCTCAATCGAAGCAAAGACAATGAATGTTCGGCCTATAGGGAAGGGGATAATAAAGTATTGAAAACAGCGGGAAAACTCCAATCAATATCTCATATTCCCGAGGGATGAATCCCTACACGTAGAGTAACTCTCACGTTGGACTTTTTAGGACACGCGTGTTTTGTAAGATAGGAGTCAGATTATTCTTGCAGACAGGTGCCTCGTGAAAGATGTAGGTTTGAATCCTAATGGAGGCTTGTATGTGACACCATACATTTTTCAATCATTTTTATACCTAAGTAAATTATAAATACGCTATGTGCCATTACAAATTTGAAATTGCCGCCAAGAAATGCCCCGTCTTAGAAGTTTGAGGATATCATCTGATCAGTTTATGTACCTATGCATATTTACATATCATTCAACTGTACTGGAACTAGTGCGACTAAATAGATGTCACAAATCTAATGTAACAGTTTTATGGAACTAGTGGCACAAAAAGTTTTGAGAACCACTTATAACCCGCGTCACGAAAGAAGAGACTTGTCAAATGGCAGTGAAGGGGATTTCGCGCAGGTAATCGTATGCAGCGCAAGTCGAACCACGTGACCCGGCAAGTCTCTTCTTATTTGACACTAGCTATACTCATTCAATTTATGTAAAAAGTATATAAATGCGTCAGTATCGATGGTCTGCCAGCTGGCCGATAGGTCATTGACACTTGGGCGCAATCGGATGATGAACTTTGTTGTAATTACAGTTTAACAAACCTATATGAACCGGTGACGGATGAAAGATGTGAAGAGGATCGCCTGCGCTGATTTGGTCAGGTGCCATCCGATCAATAGGACAAAGCAGTCGGACAACATGACCAGGGAGTGTGGAGTGCCTAAACCTACCAGTATCAGAGAAGAGGTCCCATGAGAGGACCATTGATTGCATTGTCGAAGAAGCAATGACCATTTATGCATGCTTTTTAATACTGGCTGAACGTGATGAACTGTAATGTAATATCGTTTATAAGACCAAAATGTACCTGCCATGTTCTTAGCAAATGAAGTCTAATACTTATAGCAATGACCTTAAAGGATTTCGAAGCCGGGTCAAGGAAGCACCCGTCCCAATTCCATACACCTACGTATGGTCACCCTTACTACTAGCTCGCGTCAGTGTAATGTGCACACAGATAGCCAGTTTGAATACAAATACCTTTATTTGATAGGTGTTAGGCTTTTTGTGTTTCCTTCGGGGAAGTAGTATCGGGTTCCATTGAAACATCGGAAGTATGTTTAGGGTAAAAGTACCTTCTTCTTATAGAGTTCTTACTCACTTATAATATAGTTTAAAGTACTTAAAAACTTGTAGTTTAATGAGAAATTAAAAAAGAATGCACTAATGTTGACATGTACCTAAATATCTAATTTATGAAATAAATAAATCAAATCAAAATATCACTTAAATAAGTACCGATATAGCTGAGCAGCTCAAGCCCAGCAGTGAACTATTACTATACAGGCTGTTGCGTGATGTTATGTGAAGTAAGCCTCTGTCTGATATTTGGGATCAACAGTCTACTATATAGTGAAATGTATTGGCTTAATCTCCACGGGCAAATAAATAACCATTATCCATCAAGACTAGATTAAATAAAATACTAACCGTCACGGGCTGCCAATCGGCTGATCCACCCGTCAGAGGATCCCCAGCGGAAGACCTCAAATGATGATTAATAAGCCTAAGGGCACATAAAATTATTTTCTCTGATATTTCTTTTAAAATAGGTCTATCCGCACTCATCTGTGTCAGAGGCCGAGCCGGGGCACGGACGGATTCGGTCTTGAGCCAAAATGGCATTGTTGCATACAACTTCATATAAGTCAGTGTCAGGCCGACGCCACAGTATGGTCGCTAAAATATTTCCAACCAAAACAATAGAGCCGGCCTTGTGCCTTCCGCATCCAGCCATGCCGACGACTCAACAATTGATAAATTGACAATCCAAGAATCACATCCGAATACAATATTTACTCCTCCTTAAAAGGCACCTCAGACCTCCCCACATTCATATGATCGACTCCTCACCCTTGAATCACATCGGCACCAGCCTGTCCACACGTGGGCCCAGGATTTTTTATCTCCCGCTCACCCGCAGCTGTGCTATTGTTAAGGGACTAGCTACATCAATAAGCCATTCCACTTCGCGTCCGTAAGGGGCCGTGCACATTGCGAAGCTGGAAAAGTTTTTCCGAGGTATATGAGGGTGGAAATGTTTTTGGTAGAGATTTTCACATAATTTATAACTATTACACCGCTTTCATACATGATGTTGAGTGTAGACGTAGCCTGTCGTGGATCGAGCATTGCCGCAGTCAGTCAATTTGCTCAGCCGTGAAGCTAACTTATCAATATTTTTGTGTCATCATCAAATCCCGTAACAGTCCACTGCAGGACTTATGGCCTCTCCCACGATAGGGGAGGTTATTGCCATAATCTTAATGCTTGGCAAGCGTGTTGGAGATCGCAGTGTTGTAAATATGACAATGGAAAAAGCTGCTGCCCATTTTCCAGCCTACGGAGACTCTAGATCTTTTGCAACGAAAACATTAGTTGCTTTGTACGACACCCGCGAGTGTAAGGGGTTGGTGCTATTCTACTCTGCCGGACACCACACGGCTTTTATTTTTGTGTAAAATAAACTAAATGCAAATGCACAGCGTACCCAAAACAGCTAGTATTTCAAGAATACTCGTACATCTGTTAACTATAGAAATACGTAATATTTTAAACTGTCGCCGTCATCACACACACACATACCCTATAGTCATGGTCGTAGGAAACCCTTCACATACTTTTAATACGTAAAACAAAAAAAAAGTTTCTGAAATCAACAAGCCAGTGTGTCCGCCTCGTAACAAGCACCCGTATGTTTATTTATAGGGCATTAGAAAAGACGAATTCACATTTTCTTGAGGGCCCGTCCTCGAGTAGTTACTGTTGGCAATATACTCTATTTGCCCTGAAAAATTACCCTTTTATCCCCTTCATTATATTTCTTTTCTAAAAAGGTGGTAAAAAGAAACTCGTGTGTTATTGAAATAAGTTCTAAAGGAAGGCTGTTATGGAATATTGCTTTTTCATTATTATTTTGGTTTCTGATGTGTATTTTTGTTTCCTGTTGTGTAGAAACTCTTTCTATACACAGAGTCCCTAGTAATGTCATCATAGTCACAGCCCATAATAGTCTACTGCAAGACTTAGGGTATCTACCACGAAAGGGGAGTTAATTACCATAATCTCCACGTTTGGCAGACGGGTTGGAAATCGCAGTGTTATAAAAATATATGACAACGGAAAAAGCTGCTGCCCATTTTCCAGCCTACGGAGACTCTAGATCTGTTGTCTCGAAAACATTAGTCGCCTTGTACGAAACCCACGAGTGTAAGGGGTTGGTGCTATTCTACTCTGCAGGAAACCACACGGCAACCTAACTTACACATATTAGAGGATGCGGTTGGCATTCATGAGCTTATAGCTAACTGATAACCCACAGCCACATTACATTGATCACATGTCTTAAATTCCTAAGATACCATACAAGTTAGCTAGAGGAAATTGTGGCCATTTTGGATTCCTAGTGCGGTTACGAAGAGTTATCACTATCACTACATAGTATAAAACAAAGTCGCTTTCTCTGTCCCTATGTCCCTTTGTATGCTTAAATCTTTGAAACTACGCAACGGATTTTGATGCGGGTTTCAACAGCAGATAGAGTGATTCAAGAGGAAGGTTTATAAGCAAGTAGAAAGAGGGTAGGTAGGAGTAAAGTAGGTGTACGCGAACGAAGTCGCGCCGGGTACACTAGTAAACTATAATTTAATCACAGTAACACAACGGGTGGACTAAAAGTGCAATGGCCTGTGTGCCGTAGTTGTAATGTGTCAAAGACCTTCGTCTTGAGATAGTGCGGTAATTTTAACGAAAATATATGGCGTAGCTTCCCGATTGGTGCCCAACCGAGTAGGATTCGTCGATTGACCTCTTTCTCGAAATTCGACCTCTTTCTAGCTGGATTAATTGCCCTAGGTATGTATAATCGTTAACAACTGCCAGTAGAGCGCCCCCAACTGTCACCGGAGTATGCACAACATGGACATTTTTAACATAAGACATAATTTTCGTCTTTTCCATGTTCGTTTGAAGACCTACTTGTTGTGAGGCTATACAAAGGTCGTTGAGCATACGTGCAAGAGTATAAAGATTTTTTTCGTAACTGTTTGTGTCCTACTGCAGGGCAAAGGCCTCTCTTACATTTTTCCAATTGAAATTTGTTTACCTTTTGTGACATTTTTAACTTTCATTGAAAGTTTTCTATCTATTTTCTGGGCCTTAGAATCTCTTAATTTACGTAATTTAAATAACTAATAATAATTTTAATCTCCAATGTGCAGTAAAATGTCGGTTAATGTGCTATTGTCTCTAATATTCTATCTGTTCTTCTATGGAGGCCCGTTGATTATTAGACTTGAATTATTTTTTCAAACGTATCAGACCTATTCACACGTATATACTATGTATACTTTAAAATACCTACCTAAGAGATGCCGCGGTGGGCTAGCTCTTGGTGAAGCAATGAATTGACATGGCTGATGTCAGATGCGAGAGCCATCATGATGATGATGATGTGAGGTGCTACGTGGCTCTTTTTGCACTTACTTTTATACCTATAATTTCATGCTATTGGTGTTCCAAACAAATAACAAAAAGGATGTCTAGTTCTAACTACAATCAAAGTGTTGCGTTCATCTCTCTAGATGAATCGGTTCAAAATCATTGCCTCCATCGATTTGTTCATTTTGTTAATAAAAGTTTCTATTTGTGTTGAAACATTTCGAAACATTGTTTTTACTCACACCGAGTGTTCCTAAATGTTTATCAAAACCTCATTAACTGCGAGTGAAGTCTCATGTTGTGTGCCAAAAAGCAATTTGTATTTGAAACATTTCGAAACTTATTTGTATTGCGCCTACACCAGGTGTTACTAAATGTTTACAAGGTTTTCTCAACACCAGGCAGCAGAGGATCTGGAAACACTAGACGATTAAAGTAGTCCCATGTAGGGCGCCAAAAATCAATTTTGCCTTTCACGAAACATTACAATTTAAAGTTTTATAACAAACACACAATACTCCAATTAGTTGTGAAATTATTATTAAAGAAAGTATTTTGTGTGCGAGATAAATAATGGCATCGATATTGTTTATCTCTTTCTTTCGATGTCTAATTGGATAGGTACTTCGCGAGAGTTCATCGAGGTCTAATGAAAATATAAGTAGAAAACTAGTCTCTGTTATTTAAAATCGATATAACATGAATTGTAAGTACGGGGTTTAGTGATCAACAACAGTGATCGTATGTATATACGAATAACAATCTATTTATAATATTGTAAAGAGGAAAAGTTTTTAAAAGTTTGTATGTTGGTAGTAATCTCCGAAACCACTGAACTACTTTGAAAATTCTTGTACCAAATAGGAAACTAACTAACATTATTCCGAAGTGTCAGTGAGTTTGATCACGGAAAAAATTGCATACCGCAGGATAATTAAATGTTTGCAAAGATCCGAACTGCGCATGAGTGGAAATCACGGAGACCTAGTCAATAAATAGCACAAAAACACGTGAAGTAAAGACGAAGTATTCGTCTTTATCTAAGTTCCGACGATTTCCAGCGAAAGTCGCGCTAAGCAAGGCGTCACGTCGAGACGAACTTTACTGAATAACTGATGACTCTTCCTGCACTCCCTATTCTTGGCCAAGAATACATAAACCTTTTTCTTTCGGGCGGATGTGGCAGAATGAATGTAAAGTGGCGGAATAAAACGGTTAATCATAGTGATTTGAGGTCAATTTTAGATTGCATCAGTGCTAAATACAGGATTAATATTATTTTATCAACTTCCTGTTTGACCGACTTGGCCTGTTAATTATGCATTAATCCTCCTTCCGACACACTCCGGCCATGTAGAATGCGACCATCTTTGTAGTATTCAAGATTTTTTCATCAAAACAATATAAAATATTTTTGTTTGACAACACATCATCTTTTCGACCAACCAATTAGAGGCGAATGCAAAAGAGTGGAGAGACCTAGTAACAAATAGGTCTAAGTGGAAAAGTGGGAGAGAGGTCTTTGCCCTGCAGTGGGATACTGAAGGCTCATGAAAAAAAACATCATACTGCGCTCAGGGGGAGGGGGGACGCCAGAACTAACGCCGTCATCTGTGAAGCATCATTTGAGAGACAGATGTATGAAAAGTACGCCCCCATTCAATTGCCAAAAGATCTTTGTAGGTAACATACTTCAAAGTAAAAGTCTAACTCATTCTTTTTGCGTGACGGGTTTATATTCAAAAAACGTCATAATCAAAAACCTCTAATCTGGTTTCTAACCACACCTCAAACATAATCTTAAAATAATTTCAGTATGCCCCACGTATTATGCCTTCTCCTTTCCTGGTTCTGTTCGCACATCTAGGCTGGAGTTTCGTCCAAAGAACTTGACAAGAACTTTGGTCCCAGTAGTAAAGTAATGAGAATTGTCTATGGTTATTTCGGTTCCCTGCAGGCCTTTCGACTGTCACGGTTGCATTTTTCTTCTCATTATATTGACACTTCATTTCTTTAGTTAACAATAGTTTTATTTATCCATTTCTTTTGTCAGCGACTCCGTTTAAGTACATTTGCGGGTAACACAGGATAAATTATTTGGTTTTTATGCTAAACACAGCCGTACCGACCAATATACATATTTATTATTATATACCTACCTACATATTTAGTATTTATTATTATATTTATTTATGTATATTTAGGTAAAACAACGCCCGTACCGTACCTAAACAATGGGCACACAGAATACCAGCGCTGTAAGTCGCTTCTTGCGCCTCACAGCACATGCTGAGTGGGGACCATTTATCCTGGTCGCCGCGGCACCGACAATGGCATGGGAGAGTATACTCATTGTTTTATACGTTTTAATTATTAATGTTTCCGTTATAAATTATGTAACTATTATTGTGTTGTGGTGTGCTATGTGTAATAAATATCTTTTCTTTCTTTCAAAGTTTCTTACTAGAATAGGATAGGCAATAGACTAAAGTTAGTAAATATAATAACAATTATTACAGAAAACAGCCTGCCATTGTCTTTGCACAAAAGCCAACAAACAGCTCCGATAAGCTTTCAAACCCTAGCCTTTGGAGGGGTGAAATCCATAATCATAATAGACTAGACTAGAACACCCCCACCCTTCCAGGGGGGTGCTTGAATTAATGACCGCGCTTTGAAGAGACCCGGGCGAATAATTGACAGGTTTTTGCAGATTCTGCTGTCTGGCTCGCAGGGGAAATAGTGAAATAATGAACTATGGAAATAAAGTGTCGTTTAAAGTGATTTTAAATACTTTATTTCTATAGTGACTTTACTTTTAAACCAAAATAAAGAGAAGTGGGTAGAGCAAAAAGTGACATATAGGATAATATATAAAGCAGTATGTAGTAGTTACATCAGACTGATTGTAACTCTGATTGAACAGTCTCGAGAGCCAGTTACAACCTCGTGACTACATATCATTGTTATTAACTTTAAACTTTATTTATTTCCTAAACATGCTTAATTAGATATAACAGTTATTATATCACGTCAAGAGTTGATGTGTAACAAACGTTTTTTATTTACATCAACAGCCAAAGCACACTGCTGGACTTGATCTCCTACACATTGCCTAGTGAAGAACTTTGTCATAATTTCCATGCTTGGCCAGCGAGCAGGAGAACGTGGTGGTACATGGTCTGCCTTTATGATGTCAGTTGACTTACGAATTACGAATATCGTCAATGGATTTTGTTCTGACAGTTCTGACAGTTAGCTACAGGTACACAACTACTGTTCGCGCGCGAGTTCATGTTCATCGGCCACGACCGTTTAAATAATTCGTTGCGGTGTGTGCGGGTGAGATGGCGATGTACAACGGTCGGTCAGTCCCTATAGAGATGAACTCGCACGCGTCCAGTAATTACCTGAACCCATATTATCACATGGATTATAATAAGGTCAGGTGGTGGTCAACTAATTAGTTGAATGACTGTACTTAGTTCTTGGAATATGTAATTAACTTTTGCTCTCGATATCATCTGCGTATAATTCTTCAACTAAGTTCCGGTCCCGTTCCCGTGGGAAAGACATTGAATTTCAGGATACATTATAGGCCATATTCTGCCGAATTCCATTACAAACCGTTCAGTAGTATTTGCGGAGAGGAGTAACAATTAACCAGACACAAACTTTCGCATTTACATAAACTAAGATATAACTCGCTAAGCTGACATTGGACCTTGTTAATATTTCTATAAGAGAAAGCAGCATTATCCAGAACGTAGGTAGGTATAAAATAGGCGGCTAAAACAGGAAAGCACTTCCTGTCATACACTGTTACTAAATGGCGAGAGCAGATGTGACCTGTTTATCTTGAGAGGGTTTTGCGTCAACCTACGTACAGGGTGGAGTACTTGGGATAAGGGATCGGTTATATGGAGCCTTTGAAATATTTTTGGGGGTAGATTTTATTTTTTAGCGCTAGAATAGACTTAGATTAATAACTGTTTTGTTGTCGCTGTATTTTTGTCTTATTATATTAATTTCGTATTGTAATATTTTTAATTGACAACCTGAGTGCAATTGCAGAGTTAACATGCTGGTCTGCCACGCCAAGGTCCCAGTTTCGGTTTCCGGCCGGGCAGAAACTGAAATGCCTGTTACGGGTCTGGGTGTTGTATGTATATTAAGTATGTATTTAAATATACAGATACACTACTTATGTAATATATTATATAAGTAGTGTATCTATGATATACAAGCTTTGCTTACTTTGGAGCTAGATGGTATGAATTGTCCAAGCAAATTATTTATTTATTTTTATTACTTAGTTCTCACGGCACGGAAAAAAGCTTTAGAAAGTTATGGCCTATCTGTGACAAATATCATACTAAATCCATAAATATGTGTCTATCTGTTCGTACTATTATTACATCTACTAATATATTCGTTGTAGGTACACAGTAAAGTTACAGACGTAAAACCGTAAACGAGTGAGCAAAGACATGTTTAACTCTGAAAGAGATATATCACCCAACTTGCGAAAGTTACCAAAATGGTACCACTGTCAGGCGTGTTTTAAAGAAGATATATTATAAAATTAGTTGGAGATTCGGTGGTAACGGTATCCGACTCGCAAGCGAGAGGTACCAGGTTCGAATCCCACTGCCGCCTAGTACCAATGACTCTTTTCTGAGTTATGCTCTTACGGTGAGGGACAACATCGTGATGAAACGTGCACATTCAGGCGACGGAATGTGTAACCATGATCCAATCTGGTCAGGTTCCCCTGGTCGCAGGGTGACGGAGGTCAGATGGCAGTCGCTCCACTGTAATTACCTGATCTGTCAAACCTTGGATCATGGTCCCTCGTGCGCTGGAGCAAAACCAAGACTTTAACGACAAGATGATTGTTTATTATATGGTAAAATTAGTTATCAACTGTTCGTAAGTATGGTTTAAGATTCTCTGTAGGACATTTTGTTACATCGATGGCGCTCAATAGAATATACGTATTTTCATCTACTAAGAACAGCCTGTATGAAACACCTCGTAACTGAAATAGGCGTATAACTCTGTAAACGTAGGTACATCGTATTCAGTGTAATTTTATAGACGCTGGAAACGCTGGGAAAGGGGCAGGAAAAACTAAAAATAGTTTCTTAGGCATTGTATTGTATTGTGTAGTTTGTTGTTGTACAGTCTGCTGCAGATAGTACTGACCCCCTACCATACTTGTATACTACCATTTATGTATGTTAGGGAGGTCCATTCACTCTGCAGCAGACTGTACATACATAGTGTGTTTACTGTAAATTAGGTAAACCATCATTTGGAAATACGAGGGAAGATTTGTGTATTATCGAGAAATAAATAGAGACATATTGACATTTAATTTAATAATGATTTATTGTTGACATGTACTTAAATTTGATAAGGTGAGATTTAACTTAATTTTATTTAAATAATTGACATATTCTCATTTGTGACGTATCGCTAATTGATTAATTAATTAATTTGTAATTAATGAACATGTAATAATTTATGCAATATGGAATCTAGATTTAATTGTTAAGATTTAGCATTTATTGATGTAAGTATCCCTTCCTTCACCTTATCGTATTGTTTATCCCGCACCGTCTACTGTTTCCGATATTTTTTTTGTCACGGTTGACTGGTAGATAAGGCTACTTTAGCTTTAAGTCCGCCAATGTACCTTTAGTGCATAAAGATTTAATGAATAAATAAATAAATAATTTTGTTTCCTATATTTTTTATTATTTGCAGTGCCCTCACAGGGTCACATGAGATACTTACCTACTTTTAAGATCTAATGTTATTATATTACCATGTGAAGCAATAAATAAATGACTAAATGACTAAATGACAGATATTTTTAATAATTCTTTTCAAATTCACAAATATTTAAATGGGTAAAAAAACTACATCATTGCCTTATCGATTTCTACCACCAAACATTGTGATACTAAACTGGAATCCCAATAGGTATGTAGATACCTAATTATATTGTTACAAAATATAATTAGGTACGCCAAGGTAGGTTGGTAATATAGTTAGGCTTGGCCGGGGCTTACCTTGACCATGATCCAGGATTTGGCAGATCAGGTAATTACAGTGGAGCGACTGCCATCCGACCTCCGTGACCCTGTTACCAGGGGAACCTGACCAGATTGGATGATGGTTACACATTCAGCCGCCTGAATATGCAGGTTTCATCACGATGTTTCCCTCACAGAATAAGTATTAAAGTTAATATTAAAAATGGGAATTGAAAGCATGTATGTCTTACGTTTTCACGCCTAAATTGCTTAACAGATTCAGATAAAAGGTTCGTTTTTTGTATAGGACAACTAAAAAGACTTACACTAACAAAGTTGTAGCACCATATAGCTAAAACATGTATCTGCTAAGTGCAGCGTTAATTAGAATAACTTAAATTAATTCTTAATACCAAGGGTTATGCATATGCCGTGATAACAAACAACTTTTACCACAGCACCTTTCAGAATTCGCGTTCAATTATGTATTAAATTTTCTCGATTTTAGACATAAGTAAAAAAATAAAAAAATATTCGTTGACAAATTCACACAGCGACATCTAGTCCCAAACTAAGCAAAGCTTGTAGTATGGGTGCTAGATAACTGATATACTACTTAAATACTTTTTTAAATACATACTTATTATACATAGAACACCCAGACCCGTAACAGAAATTAAAATTCATCATTTCAATTTCTGCGCGGCCGGGAATGGAACCCGGGTCCTCTTGCGTGGCAGACCATTGAACCACCATTATTTGCTATCACCAGCATTTGCATAGCCTGTATAGACTTTAATTTATTTTACAATGTTTTAATTTTATTTTTCAAAACAAATACTTTCCACATGGCGAAATCTTCTAGCGTACTGTTGTATAACCGAAATATTCCACATTAAAGTTTTGATATATTTCAGAAGCGAAAATCTCACTTAAACAGAACACTAAGAGATTTCGCCGTAGGAAGTATTTGTTTGTAATAATGTCATCTGCAAAGACTCAAGATTGGTCGCGCAAAATTAAAACAAAAACAATAAAATCTTAGGTACTTTATTGCAGTCACTCCTATAGAGGCGGATTACGTTCCTGTCTATTAAGAAAGTGGTATGGCAGTTGAACGAGGCTCTAAGTTTTAAGTAGGTATCACTATATACGAAAATGTTCTAACCCCTTTGGGAAGGATATAAACAGCAATCCTTTTTATCTCCAAACCGAACTGTACACACACCAAGTCCCTGACAAACTCTATTTAGAATACTTACCTAACTACCCTATTATTAACGGGAATAGTGTCGAAAATTCTAAAACGGCACCTTCACAGACAATAACGTACAATTAGGAAGTCCACTAACAAATCAGCTGGCCACCACTACGTCAGTTTCATAGTAAACAACCCGCCCGTTGCGGTTGGTCGAGCGACTGGGATTTATGACGTCATCACTCAGCCGACCAATCCTCGCGCCCCGATCTAAACTGATTTCAGTTGGTGCAAGTTCGAAATTCGAATTTGTTACCCGCTGAACGGTTTGCTGGCTTTAGTGTAATGTTTACCTGAAAATTAAATTGTAAATGTCGGGCTTTAATGATTCGCCACACATTACTTGAAATCGCTTACACAAATACAGGAAAACAGGTGCCTAAACCTGTCGGTATCAGAAAAGAAGTCCCGAGCGAGATCTCTTAAGAGAAGTCCCGAGCGAGGTAGACAGAGTCCAAGCCAGATAAGTCGGATGACAGCTGTCAAACTTTAAACTGTTATAAATCTAAAACTATTGGTCCTAGAACTCTAAAGAGAAATTATAGTACCTACGCGTCGGAATCTACATTTCGGTTGACAGCTATCAAACATGAAAAGTGTAATAATTTGGAAACTACTACAATAGGCCTATGATTCCGACGACAATTTTATTCAATTCGCAGGGATAGCTCTCACAGTCATCAAAGTATTGTATTCTTGTTATTAATTGTTATTATAAAATACATAAATGTTATACTTTAGTTATTGTTATTACTATACTACCATGGAGTACTTAAGGGCACTGTCTACAATGTTTACACTGTCAGACCAAATTGGAATGTGTTGCTCATAGAGTAAGGGTCATTGTTGTATCAAGCATTTTGGAACGCAGAGCGATGTGTACGTGCGAAAAAGTGCAAATTTGTAAACACTTTTGTTATTAAAACAATTCTTTAACTAAAACAAAGATCTGCCAATTTGTCTGTAAATAGTTTAGTCTTTAGTTGAGTTAAAAAAATAAATGAAAATGTCAGTAGTTTAGTCATCCATCAGAAAAAAAACATTACAAAAGGGGGTAACTTAGAGATATTTTTTTAAATTGATGTTTATTATATCTTGTAACTGAATGCCATTTTAACTAGACTAGATCCTTAACTAATACATAAAACAATAAATATTTTTTTGAGAATTGAAAACGCTATTTCCTACGTCTCAGATGGTTTAAAAAACTCAAAAGCGCGGCCGCCGGAGATACCTAGCCTTAACCCACGTAAAAAAAATTAATACTTTATGCGCGTGTTTCAAACAAATCCACCTATAATTTACGAGCCTATATACCTATTGGTACCTAAATAGTAAAAAAACTTCGCGCATACGATTCAATAGGCAATTATAATTAACATAACAATTAATGGCGTTTGTCTAGACTCCGTATGCAGGGTTGAAAAAAGCAATCACTGGATGCGCTCAGCGCCACATAAAGTTGTTTAACAGGCCGACTCTGCTTAGAGTAACATTAAAAAACAGTGGCCCTACCATTTGTCTTGTTAAGCTTCATTCGTTTTACTACTAGCTTTTCGTCCGTAACATTTTGTACTGCCGAATTGCCGCGGGATATATTTTAAAATATTTTTTATAATTTAAATGAAAAAAATGTAAAAAGAATTCCCGAGAGAAAGAACTAATGAAAATCCGCTCAATAGTTTTTACGTGAAAAGTGAGAAACATTCAACAAAACATCCATCTGACAAAGAAATAGGAAAGATAGCATCAGGAGTTGGGTATATTGAATGGATTTTGTACGTATGAATGGATAAATCCATTCAATTCCTATGTTTCAATTTGCTGCATGAATGAGAAATACGATGGGAGAACTCTGGCAAGCGTGAGTCCTTGTGCATACGTCCTATCTACTTCTACCACGCATTAATACGAAGAAACGCTTGTATTCGTATATTATTGTAAGATTCCTAGTATAATTAGGTAAAACATACTTCAAAATGGTTTATGAATTTGGTATGCTTATTTTTATTACAAGCTTTTTTTTATCTTGCACTGATGATGGAGTCGGCAGGTGATCTAGAACCTAATGAACGCAATAAGATAACCCCATCATTTTTGGGCTCTTTGGAATGGTTTTGATGAGTAGGTACCGCGCAATAAAACCTCGTAATTTTTTTTTAAATTTTTAATACGAAAATACAATCGAGAACCCACAGTAGTGGCCATCCATCCCGAGCTGGCGTCAAGCCAGATCCTATTAATCACCATTATCAATTTAACACCCTCTGTGAATGCTAGATGCGCAAAAAACTTTATTCACAAGTAACACGTTTAAAACAGAGGTAATGGATTAAGGTTCACTCACACTGACGCGATGGGCTGTCCTGTCAAGGCTTGTAGTAATACTGTAAACGCGAAAGTCTTTAGGTAGATTATTAAAAAAAAAACATCTTGGCGTTAAGGTCCCGGTTATGATCTCGCGCACAAGGGTCCGGGGTCCGCCTTGATCATGATCCAAGATTTGGCAGATCAGATAATTACAGTGCAGCGACTGCCTTAAGATCTCCGTAATCCTGCTACCATAGGAACCTGACCAGATTTGATTATGGTTTAATCACGATGTTGTACCTCACCGTAAGAGCATCGATTAGTATTCAACTAATGTACATAATTCAGAAAAGAGTCATGGATACATGGACGCAGTGAACGAGTCGAATACCGTAATCATTCGGCCACCGACGTTCCCTCGTCTTTCATTTTAACCGTTGGATAGTTTATATAGTTGAAATGTAGGCGCATATACAGAAACGACCACACCGTTCTCAATACATTCGTGGTCATGAGTTCATCCTCCTGTTCATGGGCGGTGGCGATCGCTTACCATCAGGTAACCTGTTTGTCTGAGTATCGATCGGCTGTCTTATTGTCACACCTAGCCGTTCTCAACGCCTTTCACCCGAACGCATTTCGGATCTTTGCAAACAATCAACTTTCCTGCGGAAACCTATTATTTTTCCGAGATAAAAAGTAGCCTACATTACTCTGCGATAATGTAGCATTCTGTTAGTGAATCAGTTATTAAATGGGTCCAGCAGTTTTTGAGTTTATTCATTATAAACAAAAACACAGATATTTTCTCCTTATAATATTAGAATTACAATATATCAGTAAATGCTTAGTATCGCTTAAAAGACTCGGCAGCCAGTGGCGATGGACGACGCCTCGGCTAGCATCTCACTTGCCGTCCGTTGCCAGTCCGGTGTGAATTGATCCTTAGTTTTCAATAAAATAAAGAATCCGTCACTTTTAAAATGAATCGACCTACTTCTATATAAAATTCAAAATCTTGAAGGACAGGAAGACAGCTGTGGGACATCGAGACATTTTTGAAATTGTCGGTCGTAGGGAGCTGATGGATGCAGGATGCGAGGAGCACAGATCTGATCGTTATTGAAGGCCTGGGGGAGACCTATGTTCGGTCAGCAGTGGAGGTCCTGCTGCTGCAATAATGATGATAAAATTGGCTTACATTTCGCACATAATACAAGTATTTCTATACAATCATTTTAACATATAATAGAATACAATAGCAACCATTAAAAAAAAATATATTCACCTTGGCGTTAATGTCCCGGTTGTGCTCTCGAACACGAGAGCCTGGGGTCCGCCGTGACCATGATCCAGGATTTGGCAGGTCAGGTAATTACAGTGGAGCGACTGCCCATCTGATCTTCATAACCCTGCTACCAGGGGACCCGGACCAGATTGGATCATGGTTACACATCCAGTCGCCTGAGTGTTCAGGTTTCATCACGATGTTTACCCTCACCGTAAGAGCATCGGTTAGTATTCAACTAATGTACATAACTCAGAAAACAGTCATTGGTATATGGTCGGCGCGGGATTCGAACCCGGGACCTCTGGCTTACGACTCGCATACTCTAACCGCTTGGCCACCGATACTCTCGACAATAGAAACCATTTATTGGACAGAAATCCAAACATAATTTTCGTTACGATATTTGAAAACCGGCGTTGTATTAATTTGTCACGACAGTATGATGAAACTTTCATATTAGGGTGCTTTTACTGAATTGAAATAAAAGGATTTGCATTCTCCCTTATTATAGGTAGTAGGTAGTTCCGTTTTGAATTCATGTCCAATTTATAGCTTAAATAATGAACAAACACTGTTTTAAATTTTATTGTCTGATTCATTATTGACCTTATCTCTTCACATTTTGAAGAAAACTGTGTATATGACAATAGACAGTCATAGTGTTGTAGACAATAGTCGTTTCAGTGATCCAGAGATTACTTCCTACGAGTACAATTTTTTTACCCACCTTTATACACACATGCACACAACTCCGGCTACAATTTTACGACAAAATGGCCCGCGAGAGAATAACATCTTTTAAAACGCTACCCCGCACAGCCCACCTAAAATCCACATAAAAATGTAACAACTTTATGATCCAACTAACGTGTCCCAGTATAAATTCCGGACCCCAAGCATAAATCTGACCCCATTTTGCCCCCACGGTTTAAATCGCCGGACCTACCAGTACCCCACTAATGGGGTTGCCAAATTACCCATCTATTTAATTTCCCGAATGTAAACGAATTAGGCTGGCAACTCTGGAGCGAATTAAATTTGCGACGGTTGACTCATTGTTCCAGCTGTAGATGTGAGCGGGGTTTTTTCGTTTTAAAATGGCGGCGTGTGGCGATTATTAATTGAATTTCAAGTTTTTTTATTACGTATGGACGCACACGATCAGATTGTCCCCCTGGTGGAAAGTCGTCACCGTTCGTACAGCCATCTGCAACCTAAAGAGAGCGATAGCCGGTACCTGAAGTAGACGGTGCCTTTTGTAGAACCTCAAGTTTTTGTGCATAGGTACGACTCGTGGGATATCATTTCACATTTTAAAGCCCCTGTCAAGTTTTGGTCGTGTCCGACAGCGAATAATATGACACGAACCTCTTCTCGTCCCTTCTCCCGGGTGTCGTTTAAAACGGCTTGACGACTTTATTAATGTGTTTGTATACGGGTTTTGAGGCTGGCCTGCCATTGAGATCGTCTGTAGGTCAGAAAATGATTAACAGCATTTTGTTGTGTGTATTTGCAACACTGCAATCTACATCCCCGCCGTCCAAGATTGCGGATTATGGCAGAAACTTCTACTAAAGTGGAGGAGACTCAAGGACAGCAGTAAGCTGCTTCTAGTCGTTTATGAGCTCCTCGTGCAAGTAGGGTGTTATTTACTAATATTGGTTACTAAATAAAAATACGTATTATTCATAATCATATAATAATATTTCACGCAATCAAGTATTGGTCGCTGGGATGATGATGACTAGGTTCTATTATATGTATAGAAAGTCCATTCTTGGGCGCCAAAGTCCCATGTAGGGCGCCAAAAATCAATTTTCCTTACACGTAAAATTGTAATTTAAAATTTTATATCAAACAAATAATACTCCAATTAATTTTAACTTGCCTTAAATACGAAGCTCTACTAACATTCGACTTTCCCGCGACATCCTGTTACTTTTCCGGGTTATAAAGTACCTCATGACATTCGGGAAGGAAGTACCTCCCTATTAATGAAAGAATTTTGGAAATCGGTGTAGTAGTTTTGGAGACTGCGTTCAGACAAACAGACATTATTTTTCAATATGTATATATAACTTTATCTACTCTTATGTATTGTTACCTACAAATCATCATCATCCGAGCGGTCTATGGATTATTTCACGGTGTATACACTCTAAAATAAGTGCATCAATCTATATTGTATACTGCGTATAAATTTGCCAATTTCATTGTTGACCGAACCGCTTAGGGCTCCAGACAGCCCCCAGCCCCAGCCATAAAATATTGCCAGATTAAAAACAAAATTTAAACAAAATCCTTGTAAGATATTGGTATGAAGTGATTCGACGGTTTCTACCCTCCGGATTATCTTGCCTTGCCGGGTGTAGGGCGTCTGTGTTATGCGGTTGTTGCGGACTGTTTACTAGGCTGATATCACTACAAACGGTGATAACTAAGAAGAGTTATTTTAATAGAAAACAAAGTAGAGCGCATAAGCCTTTTCCACAGAAATCTAAATAAATTGACTTATTTCAATAAATACATATTGTTCTTTACATTTCTACGGAAAACACATTAAATAGGTCATCTAAATCTATCAGTCAGTTCAGTCTATGGTCAGTTTATATATCATGTAAACCAAAGAGATTGGAATGCTAGCGACCTTCTTGCCAGTCTATAGAGGGGGCTGTGACAGCTTTTTCATACAAAAAATGCTTGCAAGGTCAGAGACAAAAAATAATGAAACCTCCTTAAGCTTTTGTCAGCATCAAATAAAAAGGGATGTTCACTCTGTCGATATATTCTTTCGATATGTTATATTAAGCAATATTATCGATATCGATATACTTAACAAAATTATTCCTAAGACATCATCAGCTTATGTAGCCATTATAGCACCGCTTTTTTACAGTATATATGTTGTAATGTAAAAATAAAATGTTTTAACATTAGGTAGGAATGTATGTCATTTCATTAATGCTCTCGGGATCCCGCCAGGTTCACCCATACGCTTGATACGAATATTTGCCGATTTTTAAAAACTTCAGCAATGACTTTTTACATTTAAATCAAAAAAATATTCATCCATAAAGTAATAATAATAAGTTTTTTTTTTTTTTAAATATTAATAATTTTTTATATTAGTAATAGTCGCTATTAATTAAATACGTAAAATCTTTTCAATTTATTGTCATAAATTTATACATATACTTACTAAATACACAAATAGGTAGTTTCGTATAATACCATTTATGGTATAGGTACGTGACAGGCATAATTTGTCTCGCGTGTTAAAACTTTGGGTCTCGCTTACTCCAACTAGTGGAGGCTCTATTGGTCAGAACCTTAAATTTTTTTATAGAGCTATGGGCTTCACCGCATTTATTCCTTAAGTAATTCAAAACATTGCTAGCGCGAGCCCCACGAAAACAAATGCTTAGAATTACTTAAGAAATAAATGTGGTGAAGCTTATAGCTCTATAAAAAAATTTAAGGTTCTGTATTCGAGCGATTCAATAGAGCCTCGACTAAACGCAAATAGAAAGAGCTAGCGAGAGCTATGTCGCTATCTAACACACGACAAACCCCGTCATGCCACGGGTGCAGGAGAGTGTGAGTACAGATGGGACTACAAATAACAATTTGTACAGGTGCGTTTTTTTATGGTTACATAGAAAGATCCTCTGGCGCACTACTGTAATTATCTGATCTGCAAAATCCTGGATCAAGGGTCAAGGCGAATCTAGCTAAGATGCTAAGATGATTATTGTTATAATAAAACAAACAAACAAACAATGATAAATAATCTAAAATAATAAAAATTAAGTGAACTTACGAATTTTAAAGCTCAAATATTCATATTAGGCTAATATATCATTCCACTGTTGAGCAAAGGACTTTCCCAATATTTCCACTTCTCGTGATCAATAGGTATTTTTTGTTGACATCGACATTGGGAAAAAGCCGCGAACACATCACTATCGCACGTTCACGGATTAAGTAGGTAATTATGAATTATCATTGTTTCTACAGTACATATTACTGAGCTCGGCGTATTAATTCAGTCAGAAAATTACTAATACTTTGAGATATTTTGAAAAAGCTTATTAAACATGAATCTTTAATACGCATTTATTTCACATACTACACACATTCTACAATCGATAATCAACGAGTTTTAATATACATAAATGGTAGTGGTCCAAAGTACTTCACTAATTTAATAAAATTACAAAGCCTATATAAAATATTTTACCAATAAATAAATTGAAATTGTTTGTTTACAATTGCGTCTGACAAGTAAAATGATAGTCAAACTGACGGGTAGCATGCATTTTATCTTTCAGGGCCACTCTTCTATAATCATGAAGGTCGCTAACATTCCAATCTCTTTGATGTAAACTGTGGATAACCTTACCGTTCTCGAGTTCTACTTTTGTGTTTTCCTATTGAAATGTACTTTAATGTTTGTTTAGCTTTTGGTTTATTTTTTATCTTACAATATTATAATACAGTTTGACAAGCTTTTTTCGGTTAGCTGGAAGATATTTCGCATAGAGATTTTCAGTATTTTGTTACAATTTGACTTTCGGAATCCCACCCTGTGCTAATGTAGGTACTAATACCTATTCAGCATATTGAGTACAAGCAGGGACTGCCATAGCTCGTGCTGCAACAGAGAATGTATCAACCACTCCCAAATCATGCTCACCCTACCGCTCGCATGCAAAACGTTGGCTACAGAAACAATTCAATTTACGCGCTGACATTTCAAAATTTTTCAATAACGCTACACTCGGTAAATATTTTATTCCCAATACAGCGATGGTGCTGGAACAGGACCTGCACCAATTTGCTGGCACTCGTCGCGGTGGTTACGATAAAAGTGTAACGAAATTGAAAATAAAAAACAGCTGTTGAAAATAGAAAACTGTGTTTGCTATTTAACTATTTAAACTGCAAAAAATTACGGTGTAAGAAAGAAAGAAAGAACATTTATTTAAACAAACAACAATACCACAAAGAGTACAAAAAAACAAAAAATTTTGTCGATCTACGAGACCTTATAGTCATGTTTCTGACAGGTGTGCGTACGAAGGTATGATACACTAGCGTTTACCCGCGACTGCCTCCCCATAAAATTCGGTTCCCGCGGAAACTTTGTTGAATTTCGGGATGAATTACAGCCTTGAGTTATTCTGGGCTATTATTCAACAATTTTGCGTGAAAATGTGCCTTCCAACTTACCTACGCATTCTAATTACGAGATTCTTACAACTTACGCATTTATAAAATTTGTTGGGGAAAGAAACTTTGTAATGAAAATGTTGAACCACTAGTACTACCATGCGTCGTCACTGCGAGGAAGCTAAGATGGCTGCCGTTCCTGCATTTTCACTGGCTATTTTGTAACCATGATCCAATCTGGTCAGGTTTCTCTGGTAGCAGGGTCGCGGTCACTGTAATTGCCTGATCTGCCAAACCCTGGATCATGGTCAAGGCGGAACCTTGTGTACGTGAGCACCACCGGGACATAAACGCCAAGATGATTATTTTTTATATCAGTCGCTCCACTGTAATTATCAGATCTGCCACATCCTGGATCATGGTCAAGGATGACCCCGGGCCCTTTTACGCAAGAGCACAACCGGGACATTAAAGCCAAGTGTGGTTATAATTTTCTTACATTCTATCCACTGTCGTCATTGATATCCTACACACCTGTTTAATGTTGAGCCACGATGTCTTAACTCTGCCAGGGTACCGATTCTGGTGTGCAATGCAGTTGTTATTATGTTGCAATGTAACTGTGATGTTACTATTACTGCGTCGAGGTATCGAGACAGTCCCAGAATCATCCCAGTTAAATTGCAGTTAAAGCATTGTTCGACCTTTGACACGTTTTTGTTGACAGAATTGAAGGCAGTTTGACCACTAAAAAATATACAACTTAGGGCCGATTTTTCAATCCTCAGATAAAACATATCAGTCTGATAAGTTATTAAGCGACTAAAATAAAATTGTATCATTACTTCATATGTAAGTGAAAGATTACATATTGTTTTAATTTGGCAGTATATTACTTTATCGGGCAGATAAATTTTAACTGAGGATTGAAAAATCGGCCCTAAGTAATTTATTTATTTATTGGAGTACCAACAGCTATTAAAACCATAATGCAACTAAAGTACCAGAAAAAGTGGAAAAGTTCAAACTCATGAAAGTTGCAACTCAACATCTGTCATTTGAATAACAATCACACGTTTGACATGCGATGCAATTGTAATGTTACTGCAACTGAGACGTTTTCCGTACCAGAATCGAAGCCCAGGTGGTCGCAACAGAAGTCGCTGTTGCCCAGACAAATCCAGTAGGTTGAACGGGTAAATGCGACGACCTGGGTACGTACTTATTACGACTTAAAGTTGCTATAGAAAAAGACAACAGTAGAGCACGAGAACGCTTCTCACAAAGTATTATCCACAGAAATCTAAATAAATTGACTTACGTAATCACTAGCTTTTACCCGTGACTTTGCTAGCGAAAAATTCGGTTGTAACGTTCCTAACCCGCTCCCGGGGAAACTACCTTCATGAATTTCGTGATAATTTATAGCCTATGTACTAATTTTATTGGATTGATCTATGTGTCGCAGCCGAATGGTTAAATTAGCCAGTTAATGAAACGGCTAGCTTCTTATGCTATTATTTAATTGAAAATTTGCCAATTTCAAGAATTTTTAAAGTAATGTTTAAAGAAAGAAATTGACCCGAGTTTACGGAGCTCCTCCAAATATTGTCACAATGCTAACTTAATCACAATAATCTCAAACAATAATAATAGTTTGCATTAGGTTTTAATTCGGTTGGGTTAGGTTAATGTTGTGACAATGCATGGAAGAGCTCCGTAAACTCGGGGCAATATCGTTCGTTAGACGTAACTTTCAAAGTTCATGAATTTGGCAAATATTCAATTAAATAACTGCTTAAAAAGGTAGCCATTTAATTAACCGGCTAATTTAACCATCCGGCTGCGACATATGTACAACACAAACGCAACTCTATCTATTCGCGATTCTACACAATATGGATTCCGCACAACTGACATTCAACACATTATTTATTCCACACAGTCTTCAATTATACACAAACGCGTTTCTTCCTGTTCGCGATTCTACACAATATTAATTCCACACAACTGCAGCGATTCACCATATTCGCTATACCACAACGCTGGGGACCTGGGACTGGCTGACTTAGACCTGGACCTAAGGACAATGGATCCAGTCAAGGTTGGCCAAGGTCAACCCTATTTAACAAACCTGACTAGGTTAGGTTGGACTCAATGCTTTGTTGGTTGACTGGGGTTGACCTTGGTCAACCTTTACTAGGTCCTGGTATAATTCTAAGCAGTTGTACATCGATCAATCCATTTTATTTTATTACGTGAAATGTGAAGTTCAAGTGTGTATTTTATACTTAATCAGATGTTTGACAGCTAACAGGACTAAAGGGAATAATGCCGCTAAAAAGTGATGTCCTCATCATCCCCTTACCGCAAAGGGATTAAGTACCGAAAACTTTGAGTCGAGGCACTTTTTTTCAAAACCTTTTTTTCATAGAATAGCCCTTGCCTCGATACTCAGTGGTCAGGGAATGGCCCTCCATAATACCGCAAACTCAGAATATTATCCTCCAAAGTGCCCCAATAGCAATAAAAGAGTGTCACTTTAAAATATTATCCACTTTTGGAAACCCTAGGGGATGTTTGTGTGAATTTTCTTACTGAGAATCTTGGAGACATGTCCCTTTAGTTTGGTATAAATTAATGGATTACAGCTCTGGTGAGTAAAACTTATATTGATATATATTTGTAGATGTATAAAAATGAAGTATTTAAAAGTAAATGGCTGCATTTGTTTTTTAATAAACGGTGACGGTTTATAATTGTAGCGCACAGGATTTTCTTTAAGCTAAAATGTTTATCGTTTTAAGATCATTAAATAAAACGTGTAACGGTACGTGGTAACCTGAGGAATAAGAGAAGCTGTTATATAATTTTAGTTTTGGAGTAGCCGAGGAGGCAAGTCGATCGGTGTGGAAGACGTCGGGGTGGCTACACTCATAATAAATTAATAATCAAATATGCTTGAACAAATTCACACAGCGCCGTCTAGCCCCAAAGTAAGTAGAGCTTGTGTTATGGGTATTAGATAAGTGATATACTACTTATATATACTTTCTAAATGTAGACATACTTATTATACACCCAGACCCGTAACAGAAATTAAGATTTATCATTTCAATTTCCGCTCGGCCGGGAATCGAAGCCTGACCTCTGCTTGGCAGACCGGCATGTAAACCAACTGAACCACTCAGGTCGTCAAATGGTGACGATGATGACAAGGTTGCATTCAACAGCATAACGAGTTACTAAAAAACAGTATATGATGAGCTAGCGTCTCTATAGATGCGCATAGGAATACTAACCGTGGTAACAAACCCGATAATATGTGTAGTGAAAGTGTAGTGAATAACCACGAAAGTCTTAAAACCTATAGCGCATAGCAATGTTAGCTCCTTTTATACAGGGATTGGTTGGTCGATACTCTTTTTACTGTACTGATTCTCACTGCAGTTAGGTGTACCTTTTTTTATGGCCAGGAGAGTCATACGGGTGGACGGTCCACCTAATGATAAGCGGCCACCGTCGTCCAGGACACCTGCAACCTTAGAGGAGCGGTCACGTAGGTACCAGTAAACATGCCTTCAGAAGAACCCCATGTTTCAATTACATACGTTGCCTTATCAACACCATTGCGTGTTTCAATTTTTTTTTGTCATACGGTAGGCAAACAGGCATGTGGGCCACCTGATGGAAAGTGGTCACCACTGCCTTTAGACATTAGCAACACCAATAGTATCGCCAATGCGTTGCCCACCTCTATAACACGTTGCTCCGGCAGCAAAAAGGCAAATGCCCCACCACTGCCACAGCCACGGTTCCCCAAATCCCCACCCCATGGAGCACTGGACACCTTACTAAATTTATTACTTTTTAAATTTATTTACTTATAGTGTCTGTGTCTATAACAAATTTTATTCTGTGTAATTTTGTAGGCCAAGGCAGAATAGCAGGCCCGTAGGCACCTTCGCGTATCTGCGGAACTGAGCTTTGGCCTCTTTAGCGTTTAGTGTTTATATATACATATTATTATTTTTTTTCTCATTGTTTTTTTTTCTGGTTTAATTTATTTTAATTTTATGTAATTTTATTTTTTATATGTTTGAGCTAAATACTAAATAAATACCTTTTTATTTATTTTTTATTTTTTACTCACCGGCAGAAACACAATACTATTTCAAAGAGTATTGTTTAGCTGCGGTATTCTGTAAGTATTCAATTACATACGTAGTTTAAAATCAAACACAAGTTGTTTGTCATTCCAATAACTTTTGAATGAGGTCTCAACAAGCGAAGGTACAGCTGTAAACAATAAACGCCTGTTTAGGTACAACGCAGCCGCCCAATTCGCCACAACCACCGTTTAAAAAGGCTTCGCAATAAATTCCGCGTGTAATACCGACGATAATCCGTTTAATATCAAATAATTATTTAAATAATCCACGCTTTCACTGCGCGGGTGGGGGGAAGCGAAGCGGGGGGCGGGGAACACGTAATTAGAGGGAATGAGATAAAAACGGGACAAAAATGACCGGCTTTTGGTGAAATTACTTTTTTAGAATTTTTAATTTTAGGCGCTCTTTAAAAGGCTGATAGGACGGTACTTACGTAGAAAGGATAATGGGCTGGACGTTGTTGGGAAATTTACTGGCGCCGCCGGCTTGCATACTACCCCCGGATTGTTGTACTACCGCCATTTCTTGTTGAAGTTCCTGCGTAGGGTAATGTCACATTTTATGAACACTGATCAAGACTGTAGGGCATTGATACTTACAGTCATGTACATGTAGTCACAACATGACAGTAACATAATAATAATTATCTTGGCGTATGTCCCGGTTGTGCTCAGCGCACGAGGGCCCGAGGTCCGCTTTGACCATGATCCAGGATTTGGCAGATCAGGTAATTACAATGGAGCGATTGCCATCTGACCTCCGTGACCAGGGGAACCTGACCAGAATGGATCATGGTTACACATTCAGTCGCCAGAATGTGCAGGTTTCATAACGGTGTTTTCCCTCACCGTAAGAGCATCGGTTAGTATTCAACTAATGTACGTAACTCAGAAAAGAGAGATTGGTGCAAGGCCGCAGTGAGATTCGAACCCGGTACCTCTCGCTTACGAGTTGGATACTTTAACCACTCGGCCACAGACGCTCCTCCGTCGTAGTATACATAGCTATAATCTAATATTCCTACCTCTTCTAAACTAGTGAACCGATTTATGAAAGCTACGAATCAGATACATGTATACACAGATATACACTTCAATCAAACGTCCATATAGACTTCTCGTCGCGGTTAAAATAAAAGAACAAAGCTTTGCTATCTGATGTTCATAAATATGCGATTAATTAGTAGATAAGGTTTAGACATGAGACATCTCAGATTATGTCTGGCAAGGCAATTGCACATCTGTATTTTTATTAAGATATTTAGATATACTCTTTATTGCACACAAAATAACAAAAAAGAAAATTTAACAATTGTGGGCCCCATATGTAAGTTAATTCTGATTTCTATCAGACAAGGTCAGCGCGTCTTGCAATGTAAGACTTATTCAAAATTGTTATTACTAATCTAGACAATAATAAATAAAAGTAAAAATATTTGTTTCCTCCAAGATGAAAAATATATTAATTGGTTCTTAATAGAAATATAAAGCTTTCTATAACTTATTATTAATAGATTAAGCATAGCTACTTAAACCGACTGTACTGAAGTAGGTACAATTCTGACCACAGATGAAGTTGTCTAGTAAATTGTAGACACCACCACAGCTGATCTAGAGTATATTGCAGCAACTCATTTCATTTACAAGCTAACCCATTGAGCCATTAAGCCAGCGGAAGAAAAAAATCCCCCCTCCTCCCCCTTAACGTGTTAGGACATGATGCCCACGGCCACGTTTTATCATCGCACCGCTCGTCATCTTCTGAGTAAACAAAATGGTCCTGTCCTGTGCGGTTTCAGAAGGGCTTACTTCCACGCACTCTTAAATTATGGAATGAGCTCCATACTGCTTTACTACCATTTAACCCAGATTACAATAATACAAAAGGTTTTTCCGGATTCGGCATTACGCCACTGATACTCTTGGTGTTGCAAACGTCCATACATTTCCGCTAAAGAACGTACGCTTGTTTGCCAACTTAGGGCCGATTTTTCAATCCTCAGATAAAACATAGGTATCAGTCTGATAAGTTATTAGGCGACTAAAATAAAATGGTATCATTTCTTCATATATAAGTAAAGGATCACAGATTGTTTTAATTTGGCAGTATATTACTTTATCGGGCAGTAAAATTTTAACTAAGAATTGAAAAATCGGACCTTAGTGAAATAAAAAAATAATCATCGAGCGCCGTTTCAGCCTCTTCTTCCCTCTCCAGTCATACCACATACATGGTATGATAAGCTATCTTATGGTCCAAGTTCCTTTAGACTATGACATGGGATCGTTCAAAAGGTATATTAGAGGTCTCTTCAGAGGCGGGCACTGCTTTAGTAGCGCCCCTGGTGTTGCTGATGTCATAGGCGCCGGTGACCACTTTTCATCAGGTGGCCTGCTTCCCTATTTATCAACCGTATAACATAAAAAAATGTTTTTTCGAGGTCTTTGTGGGAAGCGCTGTCTAGACCTTCCAGGTCCGTGTCCCGGACTAATGAGCCCGACCCATTTGCCCGCCGAACTGCGCAATTATCGGCTTAATTTTCGTTAATCTTCGCTTCCGAGCGTTAAATTATTTTATTCCCCACTCGTTTTTTAACTCAGTCATGACTGAGCTTTGGCAGGGAGGAATCATTTTACGGTTTACAAAAGTTTATTTTCACACAAACAATTTTTTTTTGTAATCGTACCTACCCCAGTATAGGTTCACATTCACGCCTCTTTCCTGTAGGGTTAGGCAATTGTTAAAATCATAAGATTATTCCAGAATTAGTAGATTCTTAATTCTCTAAATTCGTTCCATACAAGACAAATGCCACTGTGAGAACTGACCTAACATGATTTTGACTTATCCAGGTGTAGGACCTATCCTTTGGACTCGGGGCGGACCGTACGAATTGTCGACGATCCCATACTGACAAGCGAGATAGCACCACTGGCTGACCGAAAGGAAGTTGGTTCCTTGTGTGTGTTCTATCCGCTGTACACTAGGAAGCGTTCTGAGGAACTATTTGATCTGGTGCCCACAGCACAATTCCGCAATCGCACCACCCGCTGGGTGGCTGGGTACTCATCCCAGTCGCTCATCCATACGTAATGACGTAGATCCTCTTGTGGTGGCTCGTACGATTCGGATGTGGAACGAACTCCCAGCCACAGTGTTTCCTTTTAGTGGACGGTGTACACAGCAAATATTGGCAAAAAACCGCAAATCGATGTACAGGATAGCCGTTTGGTATACGAGTACTTTAGGTTTAAACAATCATTTTGACCGGTAGTTCCTAAAAATATTCCCAGGGGGGGAGCAGTAATATCGATATTAATTTTTTATATGGGATTTGAATTTTATTTTCTCAGATTCCTATCGTGTTTGGTATCAAATGAAAGGGCATCATGAGCCGGTTCTAAAAATATACTACACCAATACCATTCGGCCACCTGTTTTCTAAAAATCCACGAAATATTTTCAAAACATACCAAGTTTGGACTCCTCCAGGTAGGAGACGGATTAGTAAATTTTTGTATAACATACGCCAAATGTCTCTAAATATACCCATATCCAACGACAAAAAGGCGATTTAAAAAATATTTTAATTTACTAATTTTAAAATATTTTTTTTTTATTATAAAGTTGAGATTTAGTATTTTTTTAAACTTATCGAACTCTACTGTACTGTACTATTATTATTGTGTTTTATGCTATTATCTATGTAAAATAAGGCTCTTACGGTTTCTATCTCCCCCTCCCCCTTTCCTCTCTCCCTCCGCACTCCTCACTCTGCACCTAAGCGAATTTGATTTCCTCTCAGGTGCAGGAAAATCCTCTCAGGTGCACGAGGAGAAGGGGGGGGAAGGGTATTAATATCAATTTAACATAGATTAACAATAGTAAAGTGCAGTACAGTTCGATATGATTCAAAAAATACTAAATCTCAACTTTTTAATAAAGAAAAAAATATTTTAAAATTAGTAAATTAAAATATTTTTTAAATCGCCTTTTTGTCTTTGGATATGGGCATATTAAGAGTCATTTGGCGTATATTTTATAAAAATTTACTAATCCGTCTCCTACCTGGAGGAGTCCAAACTTGGTATGTTTTGAAAATATTTCTTGGATTTTAAGAAAACAGGTGGCTAAAAGTTATTGGTGTAGTATATTTTTAGAACCGGCTTATGATGCCCTTTCATTTGATACCAAACACGATAGGATTCCGAAAAAAAAAATTTCGATTCCCATATTAAAAATTAATGTCAATATTACTGGCCCCCCCCTGGGAATATTTTTAGGAACTACCGGTCAAAATGATTGTTTTAACCTAAAGTACCCGTGTACCAAACGGCTATCCTGTACATCGATTTGCGGTTTTTTTTACGTAGCTCGACCACTATTTGGACTATGACATGGGATAGTTCAAGGGATACTATATTAGAGGTCTCCTTAGAGGCGGGCAACGCATTGGTAGCGCCCCTGGTGTTGCTAATGCCCATAGGCGGTGGTGACCACTTTCCATCAGTTGGCCCGCTTTCCTGTTTGCCTGCCTTATAACATAAAAAAATATTAAAGCAAAAGCAAAACTACGCCTTGATCTGTGTACATACACGGTCACACGCACACATTGACAACCAAAACTACCTTTGGTCGATTCACAATCAAACTACGCCATGCACACATGTTTACGAAACCGGCTTCATGTCACTGTTGACAGCAACTAGCACAGAAAAATAGACCACCGTCTCTATAGCCAGAAACATAGACAATACGTTTCACAAGCACCCATATGAAACGTCCACGAGAATCAATGGACAACATAGTCGGCAAACCAAACGTACAGACGTACAGATTTATCGACCCTTGGTGTTTATTTAGAAGCAACGATATATTTTGAAAGTGCACCATTTTGTTCGATCCAGTACCTACCCAGTTCAGATTTAACCGCCTCTGGAGCAGACTGGCAGTAAAATGGAAACTGTGACCTATATATTGATGTTTATCTGTAACGCGAGGTTGTGACCCACCATATTGGAAGTGCAGACGCTGCAGATGGACAGAAGCAATGATATCTTTATAGCTACATAAAAGCACTTAAGAGGAGGGTAATGTATTGAAATTGTGGGTAGTTCTAATAGGTTATGTAGTTTAAAAGTTACAGCCCGAAACCGTTCGACTTTAGCCTCTTCCATAATCCATTAGGTTTAGCCATAATCTTCTTACGGCTAGGTATCCCAGCAGCAGCGCGTTTATGCATTAGTTAAGAATCTAGTCTAGTCAAAAGCGCATTAAGTTACAAGATCTAATGAACTACACTCGTTAGAAAATCAATCTCAAAGTTAACCATTTTAAAATTATGACTAAACTACTAACATTTTTCATTAAATTTTTGAACACAGCTAAACAAAAATATGTACAGACAAATTCGCAGTACTTAACTTTTATTTAATAATAATATCTTTATTTCAGACTAAAAAATCCATAGAGTTTTAGTAAAAGTGTTAGTTGACAGTTTAACCTAATTTTTATGTTAGTACTGTTAGTATAAATTTAATAAAGCTTATTTTTTAACGCCTATAGCTATTTTTATCAGATGGTTTTGGATCGGACAGTCCAATCTCTCCGCAATGGTCATCAGGATGCTGTTGCGACTACTCCCGAGACGCTGCAGCAACGACGCGGTTTTCTTGCGCATGATTGCATGGAAGCCGTCCGTGCGCGCTTCCGCGAACATTCTTGAGGCGCTGCAGAACCTGGGCAGCCTGGGAGCCTGGGAGCCTGGGATTTAGAGGATCGTTTTTAATAACAAGCAAAAATGTATCAAAATCGGCACTTTTTCGCATTTACGCATCGCTACGCGTTCCAAAATGCGTGATACAACAATGACCGTTATACTTTAAGCAACGCGTGCCAGTTTGGTCTGTCAGTGTAAATAAACAAAAGACTGCTGGACTAATTGGCCCACCGCAATCTTCTACAAGACATAGACAAAGCAAGCCGTTACGATTTCTCAAGACGAGTAGGTATAGTGGCCCGCAAAACTAAACGACATCTCGAACCTTAGCCTTTTCCTCAGCAGACTATACAATTATGGCAGTCATCATAAAAATACACAGCGGCAGCGGTTATTCCAAAGGCTGCACTTTTAAAAATAAAATAAAAGCATTGCCTCCATCTTGAACAAGGGAAAATGTTCCGGTGGCAATTTGTCTGTAAGCTGAACATCGTAATAATGCCAGAGATATCTGTTTTAGTTCCAGCGTGCTCTAGATTCCAGACAGAGAGGGATAGTCTGGCCACAAGAGATTTAAACTAAAAGTGTTACTTAGAACTGCTATTTAAGTAGCTTCGCAATGCAGTGTCTTTTGCTACGGAGGGTTGTTCAAAAATTACCAATTAATATGAATAACTTTGAGTTTCTGACTCAGAAAGCGTAGTGTGGCACGTCTTCCGGCCAGGTGGAGAAACAATATGCAAAAGTCTGAAGCGCGGAAGCATGTGAAAGTGTGTGTGTAAGTAAAGTAAAAAGTAAAAACTGATTATTCCACTCAGACACAAGGCACAACATTCAAAAATACTCATAGAAAAAAGTAAAACAAAGATACTCTAATCTCGTTACCTGAGCCATGTGGAGAGTGCAATGGGGCCACACTCATCATATGCCACGACAGTCGCCGTGACTCTGGTTTTCAGTGGGTCCTCTAGTGGATGCTGGATTCGGCAAGCCGAGGCCGGGGTGCAGGTCGCTTATTGGGGGAGGTCTATGTCCAGCAGTGGACTAGTATAAGCTAATGATAATGGACTAAAGCAGACATTATGGTTTGTTATTGGCGAACCTTCTTCACATATTTCTAACGGTGAATTTCTAGGTAATAAAATCAGGTGCGGTGACTGCTTACCATCAGGCAGGCCGTAAGCTTGTTTGCTACCTTGGTCCTTTTCTCCTAATGACAGGGTGACGGAGGTCAGTTGGCAGTCGGTCCACTGTAATTACCTGATTTGCCAAATCCTGGATCATGGTCAAGGCGGACCCCTGGCCCTCGTACCCAAGAGCAAAACCCGGACATTGATTACTCGTATCATCATCATCATCATCAGCCTATACTAGTCCACTGCTGGACATAGGCCTCCCCCAAGGCATTACTCGTATAGGTAATGAGTATTCCCATAACAGAGAGCTGACAGAAGTTTTGGTACACAGGACCCCAATCAGTTCCCGGTAACCGGGGCGAATTGCGATCCATTTTAACAATTACCTCTTTGTTTTCGCGCTTTGTAACTGTTGCCCGATTTATTTAACAATTAACTTTGCAAACTTTGACAGCGCTTCGATTACAAACAGTGTCGGGAACACGTCTGTTCGTTAGATACAACTAATTACATGCGACGGGTTTGACGATTTTTGGAATATAACGATTGGTTGTGTTGTGTTTTATTGAATTGAGATTATGCTACCTGCTACTGAAGATGTTATATGTGTGAACAATTTTCATTTTGGCGTTGTGTTCGCACGAGGACCCGCGGTACGCCTAAACCATGACCCTAGATTTAGCTGATCCAGGTAATTCTAGTGGAGCCACTGCCATCTGACTCTGCTACCACGCTGACCAGATTGGATCATGGTTAAACATTCAGTATCCTGAATGTGTAAGTTTCGGTAAGGGGATCGGTTTGCATTAAATTAATGTACATAACTCAGAAAAGAGACATTGGGACATCACCTTAGCGGGATTCGAACCCGGTGCCGCTCGCAGTCGGATACCTTAACAACTCGGCCACCGACGCTCCGCTCATATGTATCTATACTAATAATATTATAAAAAGGAAAGGTTTGATTTTTTGTTTGTTTGTTTGTATTGAATAATCTTCGAAACTACTGGACCGATTTCAAAAATTCTTTCACCGTTGGAAAGCTACACTATCACCGGCTATATACCCGTGTACCCGTAGTGGTACCCGTGCGAAGCTGGGGCGGCTGCTAGTGAACAATATAACTATGAAATAGATGCAATACTTGGGTATCACAAATCTCGAGAACGCGCCGTGCTGCAACATCTGCTTCATCGACGTGCATGTATTCGCGAATTTTCGATTCAATTGCAGAAGAGTCAAATAATGCCTGGCTGTTATACAAAAGGTTCAGGTTCGAATCCTAGTCTAAAACCAAGTCAAAGTAGGATACGCAGCTAATTTTTAAATCACTTATGAAAGTGGTTCTTGTAAAGTGTAAAGATTGTCGAGTATTAAATAAAAAATGCTACTCAAAGTCGCAGTCCAACCCCGGAATAGTATTCCAAGCATGGCTCGAATAGTTTGATATTCCATTACGTAGACGGTAGACACAAAAGTGTCCTGGCGAGGAGGGTAGGAACGAAAAAGTTTTATTGAACAATAAATAGTTGTAAAGAGCGACGAGTGGCCAGCGCTTTATGATTGCGTTTTATGGAGTCCACACGGCCGATTTACTAGATTTTCGTTTTACTCGAGGAATATTTTGTGGTGTAAGTTTGCGTTGGTATGTTTGTGCATTTGTGGCATGCTTCTATCTATATTGATACTATGCTAGTAGTATAGTAATGTTATAAATGCAAAAGTTTGTATAGATGGATGGATGGATGGATGGACAAGGAAGTTTGGGTAGAATTTTGTTACTCCTTCACGCAACTACTAAATTATAGATGAAATTAGTTGCATATATGCAGCGGCTTATATATAGAACAGAGTAACACGTGGTAATTTATCTCTAAATTCATTGTGATTCCCGCAGGAAAGGGTGCAGCACGAAATACCCAAATTTCACGCTATTGCAAATACGATATATAATTTGCATCACATAAGCTTTTAGGTTAGAATTTCTCAAGCATTTCGAATACAGGCTTTTTTTGAGGGAGAAACTGTAGGCATTCTCAGCTATTCATTGCTAGTTTTCTCAATTAGGAAACCGGCAGGCATAGAAATAAATACCCTGGAACCGGTTGAGAGAACAAATAACTCTGACGGTTACCATAGTAAATAAAACTGCGCTGTCTACAGTGCCACAAACATGTCTGACCGTGTGACAGCGTCGCTGTTGTTGGCATTGACATTACATTTCAAAACGGCAACACTTAGTTCCGGTTTTGTCCACCGGGTCGAATAGGTTTGTCAACAATCTTGTCAAGCCGCCAGATATAACATTGTTAACGCGTACAAGAATATGTATGGACAGTGGTAACCATTCCAATAGCTATGTGTAATACGTCGTTGGATAGCTATTTTCGAGCTGAACAAAAGTAAGTAAGGCGCTAACTGCTAAATTTTAGTTCGTTCAGAGTTATACTGTATTAACATATCACAGTATTGAGTATTTTTTTCTGTTCTACCCGCATTTAATGGCCATGTATAATGCATCGATGGATTAGATGGATGGATGGGTGTAAAAAAACCGCTAGCATTCATTGAAACCCCATATTCTACCCATGAAACTGCCCACATTGCGCGTCGCAATTAATTATTTATTTTAGGTAGCGAAGTTATGAAGTCATTTCCGCGGGTATGTTTCTTGGGGAAAGTTGTTCAGTTTCGTCGCTAGAATATGAGGTTTCAATGAATGCTAGCGGTTTTTTGACACCTGTATAAGTATAAATAAACCATACCATATTAAATATAATGGCGCAGTCTCTTGTGCCACAAACTTATTTGACCCGGTGACAGCGTCGCTGTTGTTGGCAATGACATATTATTTCAATATGGCAACACTTAGTTCCAGTTTTGGCCACCGGTTTTTAGCACTGAAATAGACGTCAGTCATCAATCTCGCCAAGGCGCCAGATATAACATTGTAAAAGCTTACAAAATTGTTGTAACGTAATGCCTTAAATATAAATTTCTAAACAGTAATAATTGGGATTCGTCAATTACAAATCCAACCTTCAAATTTATCATTTTATCTCCTTTAAAATTATACCACTTTTGTTGTTGTAGAATTCTTTAACGAAGCTACATTATATAACAATATCATTGTTATTGATTAATTTATATACTCATCTGTTATCTATTTTTATCAATAATAATATTACTTAAGCGAAAACAAAATCAACGGCATTATGCCGCTGGTGCAAAGTCACATTGTGCGCATATATGTAAGACGGCCAAATAAAAAATAAGCAGATGGCGTGCATTGAATTTGAATGAACATACCAACTAATCATGGCCGGTTAATGATGTTGCAATAAACACTTAAATATTTAATGGAAATGCTAAAAATATAAGTTTTACAAGTAATACATGATATTTCTTATACTTTACGGAAAAAAGATACTCCATTCTTGGTTTTGGTTACTGTATATTGGAATTAGTGCATGTGTTTCCTACGCAACTCGGCATTCTTAGATTGTAAAGTAACGACCATTCGTATACGTGGCCAAAACGTCACTGAGACATAGTTGGAGCGCAATTGCAGTTTACGCTCCAATGACATGGAGCTATTCTCTTTGGTCCATGAACTGGTCCATTATGTAGAAGTCATTGCCGGCAGGATATATATATATATATATACTTGCTCGGAGGTATTCCGAAATTATTCTGTCACTTAGGTTATTAATAAAATATTATTATGTACATGGAATATTTTCCAACGTAATCCTATTTAAAAGAGGCCCCAAACAACGTGGGCGCAGAGACTTATCAAAAATGTATTTTGGATGTTCTAAAAAATAGCTCGGAGCGCCGGAAAAGGGTTACACTTACATTATTTTCAGTTTAGGCGTAGGTAGAGACCATAGAGTACCACAAGCTACACACCTCTCTCACACATCACAGCCCATAACAGTCCACTGCAGGACTTAGGACCTCTCCCATGAAACTAGGTTATTCCTATCTCCACGCTTAGCAGGCGGATTGGAGATCGCAGTGTTATAAATATAATAATGGAAAACGCTGCTGCCCGTTTTCCAGCCTACGGAGACTCGATATTTTGCCACGAAAACATTAGGCGCCTTGTACTACACCAACAAGTGTAAGGGGTTGGTGCTATTCTACTCTGCCGGACACCACACACTCGCCTCTTCGGCATTTATACATCTTTTCATGCATTTACGCCGGTTGAGGGTACTTCTTCCTGACCTGCCCTTGTTGCAGCAGATAATTTATCTGATCAGTATATGTCCTTCTCGGGCGCCCTCTACCGACCTTCCCATTCACATTTGCACAAGAAATACCTTCTTAAGCTTTCGCATCCAGCCTCTACACGTATCCAAACAATCTCAGCATACCGGTTTTACTTGTGGCCTTTACTCTCTGCCTACCCCTATGGGATACGGGCATGTATGTAATGTATTTAAAAACCCGGAAAGCCTTGATATAAGAGTTAGTAATTAGAGGGCTTGTTTTTAATTCAGAATATTATACAGTATTATATTCTTGTGTAATAACTGTGTGTTATGAACTTTCGAGAATAACAAAAGAAAACTTTTTTTTATCTAGAAAGCGTATAGGTAATCATCTTGGCGAGCATGCCACGGTTGTGTTCCCGCACACGAGGGCCCGGGGTTCGTCTTGACAATGATCCAGAATTTGGTAGTAGAGCGACTGCCATCTGACCCCCGTAACCCTGTTAACGAGGGGATTCGACCAGGTTTGCCGCTTGCCAACATTGGCGGCTACCTTGTCCTTACCAAACACTAAACACGCACACCTTGATAATAAATCCGTTACTATGCGCCATCCAAGAAGCTAAATCAAGGTCGTCCGCCATACCTCTTTCACTTGTGGCACTTGATAATCTCTGCCTACCCCTATGGGATGCCTGAGTGTGGTTTCAGTTTGAAAATACATACATGCATACATGACATCAACAGCACAGCCCATAACAGTCCACAGCAGGACTCAAGGCCTCTCCCACGAAAGGGAAAGTTATTGCCATAATCTCCACGCTTGGCAAGCGGGTTGGAGATCGCAGTGTAATAAATATAACAACGGAAAACGCTGCTGCCCATTTTCCAGTCTATGAAGACTCTAGATTTTTTGTCTCGAAAACATTAGTCGCCTTGTACGACACCCACAAGTGTAAGGGGTTGGTGCTATTCTACTCTGCCGGACACCACACAAACATGCCATAATAGTTAGTAATTAGTTGGCATGTTTTTGAACGAAACCGTGTGTACCTTGATAATAAAACCGTAACTCTGCCCCATTCAAGACGCTAACCCACAAGTGTCATCAGCGTCCCTCATTTCCAAGGTCGACCTCCGGCCAGTGGGCCAGCCATAAACAGCTGCGAAGGCACTTGACTTTGACAAACGATTGTGAAATTGTAGGTAGCTGTGCGAGCGTAATGGACTGCGAAACGCCGTTCTAAGGGTCTGCAGGTTAAATATGGCTAATTAATCTGGAATTGTACCTGCTTATAATGGGGTAGGTGTTGTTTAAGGCTAAAGCAGGCTAATATTAAAGTGTTTTGGCAACAGGTAAGGTTCGCTAAGTCGTCGGGTTTGTAAGTCAAGGGTGGGAGATGAAAGAATGTGGAGTGATGACAGGTACATCTTGCATTGCTGGAAATCTTTTTTTTTTTAGTGCAGCCAGTATAGCCGTTGAACTCACGGCATAGGTACCTATAGATATTAGCAGAATACCAGAAAATGCAGTTTTCTCATCTTCAATTTTTCTATTAGCTGTCTCCCGCTATTTTCACCCACCTGTGATATTTTCAGGGATAAAAGTACTCTTTACACACTTGGGAAGATTGCAGCTTCATCTTAGTGAAAAAAAATTCGGAATCGGTTAGTCGTTTCGGGGATTACCACTAGACAGACATAGCATGAATTTCTCTTTATTAATACATTATTATGTTCGCTGACATTGAGCACTTGCTCTGTTTGTCGCCATTATGCGGTAGTACAATTTTCCATACTATTCATCGTCCATGTCCAGCAGTGGTACCTGTAAGTCCATCAATCAGCCGGCCTATTCCGACTGCTGAGAATGGATCTTCTCTCCCTAAAGATCCCTACAAATCCAAATTTAATTAAAGCAAATTTATTGATTATGTCATCCTCTAGAAAACTTGCCTGTTTGCCTACTGTATGACATAAAAAAAAAACTTTTTTTTTATATATGTCGTAGACTGGGGCAGACTCTAGCAGGGGAGAGATCCATCAGGTATTTTCGGGATAGTGTTATTGAAATAAGAATTATAAGAACAGTTTAACAGTGTATTGAGGTAATAAAGCATGATTACAATAAAAATAGCAAACGATGAAAGCATAGGATGACTTTAGGATAATTTTAAGTAACAGATAACAATGTGGGACTACCGAACCCGTGGGTCACTGGAAGACCCGCCACCACCCATGGCCATCCCGCGAGGCCGAAACGCAAGGTGCGCCGGGGAATCTATTCACGTGCGCCCTTGTACAAATTCTAATTTGGTAGTCCCTTCTGTACTCACTGTTTATGGAGTACGGCTATGTGATGCGAAGCAATTAATAAAGACTTCTTCTTTCTTCAATGGATGAGCGGCTAGTTACACGTCTTCACTCGTCGATGGTCGAATGGGAAGTGCTCTCCACGACCGCGCGCCGAACATGACGTCTTCACAGTATTTCCAGCTATCCGCAAGGTGGCGCTTCGATTAACGTTGCGTTTCTTAGCCAAATGATGCCTAGGCTCATGACCCTCTACGACATATAGATTCGTCTTATCTTCTTTCTCTCCTTAATTTTAATATTACTTACCGATCTCGCAAAACAACTTTCCCGCCTATTTTATCTAAAAGACTACGAGTGTATACCAATAACACATCATTCTATAACCCCATCACTACAATGTGCCGTACATATAATGACATACACACATCAATCTATACATCATCATCATCATCACAGCCCGTAACAGTCCACTGCAGGACTTAGGGCCTCTCCCACGAAAGGGGAGGTATTGCCATAATCTCCACGCTTGGCAGGCGGGTTGGAGATCGCAGTGTTTAAATATAAAAATGGAAAATGCTGCTGCCCATTATCCAGACTACGGAGACTCTTGATCTTTTGCCTCGAAAACATTAGTCGCCTTGTACGACACCCACGAGTGTAAGGGGTTGGTGCTATTCTACTCTGCCCGCACCACACGGCCACATATCTATACATTAAGTATAAAACCTTCCTATGTATCTATGTATGAATCTACGTACGCTTAAATCTTTTAAACTAAGCAACTGATTTTATAATGCGGTTTTCAACAATAGATAGAGTGATATAAGAGGAAGGTATAAAAACAAAAAAAAGGGTAGGGAAAAGTAGGTGTACGCGAACTAAGTCGCGCCGGATCCATTAGTACACATACAAATTCGGTACTGGATATATTATTTAATCCAAAGCCTACAAAATTTAGGACTTAAATCAGATAAATTTTCACTGTATCCAACTAACACTAATCTTAATTAATTGCTGTGTTATGATATAATATACACCCTACTTAATTTATAAATTGCTTTCCATCAATGCTATTACAATTTGTACAATTTGTACCATTGATGTATATATCAGAATACTTAGACTAACGCTCATCTACTCTTAACATATATTAATAAGCATTGTCGTGTAAGATATAACTTTATGTCTTGCTTGTATTAGCGCAAATAGAAAAAAATATAGAACGTGCCAAATAGATTGGCAATAACGGACGTTGACCTCTCGGTCAGAACTATTTCGTATGTAGTCGGTAGTAGTAAAAAGAGTAGTAGTTTGTCGGCTAGAGTTATCCTGCTCTCTCATGCGGGCTCGAGGGGGCCTACTGAAAACCAGCGACACGGCAACTGTCGTGGCATATGCTGAGTGTGGCCCCATTTCATTGAGTATATTTTTTCTTTTTCTTTTTTTTGTTTATGTCTCTGTTTGATTATAGCTTTTTAATTTAATTTTATGAATTTTGTGCTGTGTGTTTGAGTGTAATAAATGTGTTTTACTTTACTTTACTTACTTCATGCGCGCCGAATCTTCTCTTTCTTGGTCTTGGTCTGCCTCTTGAAACTACTTCCGCCAGCCAAAACGATGGTGGCTATAGGTACCACTACCGGACAGTTGGACAACCTCTTTCATGTATTCAAGAGGGATTAAGCGAACTTATAAACGACTTGCTTCACTGTCAACCCTATTTAGACGCGTATGTCGTTTACACACCTCCATAGAGCCAAGCATTAAGCGGACTATGCAGGGTTAACATGCCTATCGCAAGCTGGGTGTATTGTAATCAAGTGCAGGTGACGTGTTACAGGTTATCGAGGTGACGACATCAATGCGTATACAGGTATGTGATAGACTATGTGATGGCATCGAAAATGTCACGTTAATTTTAGAACAAATTGGATTGCCTATTGAGTTTAGTTGGGTTCTGGAGTGTTTCTGGACTACCATGATTTGAGACTAGTATCTAAGCAGGGTGGTGTTTTAGGCGTATACAGGTATTGAGGGGATGAACTACGAGATGGGGTCGAAAATTTTACGTTGATTTTAGAACTTATTGGATTATCTATTGTCTTTAGTTGAGTTCTGGAGTGTTTCTGGACTACCATTATGTGAGTACTGCTTACCATCAGGCAGGCCGTAAGCTTGTTTGCCACCTTGGTGGAATAAAAAAAAACATATGAGTCTGGCAGCTAAGCACGCTGGTGATTTAGAGGAGTATGGTTTCTTTTTAACCTCCGACGAAAAAATAGGGGTGTTGTATGTCTGATGTGTGTGTTTGTGGCTGTATCTGTACAGGTGTGACTGTCTGTAGACTCGTAGCTCCCGAACGGATAGACAGATTTCGATGCGGTTTGCATTATTTGGAAGCCAGTTTTATCGAGATGGTCCTAAGCTTTGTTTAATTAAAATCGCTTGAGTAGTTCAGAAAATATTTGAGTACCGGTAAAACTTACACCTGACGACCTGAATGGTTCAGTTGGTTAACATGCCGATTGCCACGCAGAGCCGGCCGAGCAGAAGTTGAAATTATGAATTTTAATTACTGTATAGTAGTAGTTATTTATTTTACTGATTTTCTTTTTTCTGTCAGTTAGGACAATAAATGACAAAACATACTTTAAACTCCACTATACCCAATGGTTTTACCACCTTTGCTGAATGTTAATCCCGGACTAGGCTACCGAGGTTAACCCGTCGGTGCAACCGGCCTGATGAGGCGATCCGTCACTCGGCCACTGGGTTAGAAGAATAGCAATTATTGGCAAGTCGCGCGAGATTACACGCTCACTTTGTCTAGGGCGGACTATGTAGCTAGTCTGTTTCATCCTCGTAGGTATGTAATGTAGGTGTTAGATTCTAGAATGGAGACACAAACATTTGGCAGAAACTATGATTTTGTATAATTACATGCTTTTTTGTTAATAGACTTTTTATTGCGGTTTTCTCTGCGGTGTTAAGGGAAAGAAAGCATGACCAGGAATATATTTTAAAATGTATTTTTGAATTTATTGAAATAAAGAGTATTTGAGTCACGAAAGGGCGGCCATGTTGCGGATTTTTTAGAATGTATTTTTTACACTGGCAACGGCAAGTGACAGCACCCACTTGATACTTTTGAGAGACCTTATATATTTCTGGTCAGGGTTTACTTCCTTCGTGCGGCTCAATTCGAACTGGATATCTCCTATCTCACCTCTCGTATTGGCGTTTCACTTTATTTGGCATTTTACTTTTAACCTGGCTTGCACCAAAAAGTGTCAACTTAAATACGTTTAAGAGTTTGATGCAAGCCTCTCAATGAAATTCTGCAATGCTTTGAGGTGCAGCCCTCAAAGCATTGCAGAATTTCATTTACAAAAAAATAATTTAGAATAATTTCCCATGGTTATGAACAATATAACATTGTTTAGGTTCCAAAGCAAGTTACGTTAGTTCCAACTGTAACCAAACACCGAGTTGCCCGGTAACTTAAAGTGTTTGTGATTAAATAACATCAAAGTAGCTAAACATCGTAACTAAAGAACACTTTTATCTGACTGTGTAGCCTGAGAAGTCCGCCTGGGTGTGACCACCGCCTTATCTATTTCAGCCGCCTAGCAACAATGCTTGCATTGTTGTGTTCCGGTGTGAAGGATATGTAAGCCAATGCAATTTAAAGCATCATCATCACAGCCCGTAACAGTCCACTGCAGGACTTAGGGCCCACGAAAGGGGAGGTTATTGCCATAATCTCCACACTTGGCAGGCGAGTTGGAGAACACAGTGTTTAAATATAACAATGGAAAATGCTGCTGCCCATTTTCCAGACAACGGAGACTCTTCATCTTTTGCCTCGAAAACAACAGTCGCCTTGTACGACACCCATGAGTGTAAGGGGTTGGTGCTATTCTACTCTGCCGGACACCACACGGCCACCATTTAAAGCATGAAGCGTCCTATCTTGTCAGTGACAACACATCTGCTGTTCTTCATAAATCACAATAGATATTTAAATAAATACATGATTCGTAGATGTTATGGGCGACAGTTACCGCTTACCATCATGAGGGCTCGTTTGTCACTGAGTAGAATAAAAAGACCGTTTTAGATCCAAAGTAGACTGTGTTCATTCCGACTGTGACGAAAGTTTTCGTCAAACTTTAATTAAAAAAAAAAAAATTTTTTGTGTTACGCAACGACAAACGAGCATATAGCCCACCTGATGGTAAGCGGTAACTGTCGCCCATAACTTGAAAAGTGTCGGACTTTATTTGCGATCGGAATGGCGGCTATCTGGGTATGTGAGACGAAAATCAGTATAATATTTATGCCGAAAAAGGAGGAACTAGGCTGATCTTTTCCGAACCAAGAACTATGTGCTATCAGTGCACCAGAATTCATACATATCTTTTACTTTTCGTAGGCTTATAAGCCAACCGCCAATCAACCAAAATAATGTCACATTTATGGTAATAGTTAGATTGCTATTAAAAACAAAAACCCACTGTACCGAAACTGAAAACCGTTCACCTTCCCTGACATTACATCAGTCTGCCCTCCAGGCCAGGGGTATCAAACTCGCGGCCCGAACTCAAGGGCGCGAGTGCGACCGACAGTTTTACAGCCCTGCCTAAAGAATTGCGCATTTATTATTTTTATTTGCCACGCACCATTGTCGGGGCCGAAATTTTTTCGCTCCGTTGGTGTCTCGTATTGAAACCTCTGGGTACGGAAAACATTTGTGAAATTACGCTGTTTTTTTATTATTTGGTTAGGATAGCAAGGCATAAAAAATTGCTTCAAGATCATGCCGGTTCTTTTACGAAGTTTTCGTGTTTGGACGTCAAGACAGTTAGTTAACAAAGAGTTCAAAAACGGACATTAACCTAAATATAAAATCTCACGGTTACTGATATTGTAAACAACTCGTATCACTGTATTGGAGACCAAGTCTTCAGTCACCTTGCGTCGATAGTCGTAAGTCTAAGCCAAAAGGGGTGCTGTCTGACATTGTACAAGCGTACTTCCCCATGTCAAACAGTTAATAAACTCACTCCACTCGAAATACGCTTGCAACATGTTAATTCGTAAGAATATCATCACAACACTGGCCGTATGGCGCGTCAACGTTGACTGAAGATGAAAAAAAAGAAAAAAGAAAACAATTTTACAGTCGAGCGCGCATTTTACGCGTTTCCCGCCAAATCCTCCGTCAAGTGTCATACGAGCATCGCGGGTTGCCAACTCGCGGATAATGCCATTGTTTTTATTTATCCTTGTAACACAATAGGGATTTAGAGCGGGATGTGGGATCGTAATCATTTACCGCGTTGGGTGGGTGTGAAGGAATTTAAAAAATAACACAACTTTGTCGGCAAATAGACTTGTACGGAGTTCATTTTTGGCGGTAGCGCTGGTGATACGAATTCAGAGAGTATGTTTGATTAGCTTTCTGTCCGCGTGTAGGGGAATAAAAAGTTATATAATCTGTCAGGTGCTAAACTATTACCATACCGAATTTCATCTAAATTGGTATGGTAATTTAGCAGTGATAGACAGACAGTTAGTTTCGCATTTATACTATTAAAAAGTAGGGATTGATTCTTTCTTTCTTAGTCTTCCAGAAAGACTGAATTTGTTTCATTATGTGATAGATAGATAGGTGGTCTGATAACCTTGGGTACCTAACTATGACCTCAACAATAGCTATGAAAACGCAATTTATCTGATAGAACATTAATTGCTCTACAGACTAGCACCTAGAACATCAGCAGTAAAACAACACATAAATTCCACGAATACAATTTTTATGCTCGCATTGATAACAAAACAAAAACCAGAAAACTACGAAATATACCTCCAAATCAGAATGATACATTGCAATGTGCTAAAACTCCGCTGAAAACCATTATTAATGGGTACCAATTTAAATTGGTCCGTGACTAACGCGGATCGTACGGGATTTTCGGGGACGATTACATTATGGGAGGTCTGGTTATGGTGGTCACTTTGACCACCCGTGGTGGCCACACGCGGTGGTCGGTGGCACTGACTCACCACCAAATCTTTTGGCTAATAAAAATTATCGTGAGAATTGCTATTTTGACCCGAATCGTTTGATTGTTATACTGGCGAATAAATACGGAGGATTTGGTAGTAGGCCATCCCGACTATCCCTACGTTATATTCTTTAATACCTTCAATGTACAGACACGGCTTCTTTACAGATTTGTAATAAATAAATAATAATAAATAAATGTTCTTAGAGAAATTTACACAGCGCCATCTAGCCGAAAAGTAAGCAAAGCTTGTGACAGGTGCTGTCCTAATTGGCAACGTCGCCCAACCAATAGGAGAGCTCAACCGTCGCACGACCATGGTCGCACGACTGTTTCCAATTTGGACAGCGCCTTATGGGTGATAAATAATAGATACCTAACTACTTTTTACTTTTTTTAAATACGTTCTTATTATACAACAAGTTGTAGTGATCGTGGCCCGTAACAGAAATTAAAAATTATCATTGCAATTCCTGCTCGGCCGGGAATCGAACCCGGGACCACTGCGTGGTAGACCGGTATGTTAACCAACTGAACCACTCAGGTTGTCCAAAATTGTATTTTTGTAATAGATAAATAGATTGACACAGTCCCCAGTGTAAACAACGCTTCAATCTCCCCCATTTGCCCAATGTGGACATTTTTATGCAAAACCCTTCGCTTCCCTTTTTTAACACTTAAATGGTGTTACAAGTTTGATGAGTGTATCTGTCGCAGCCATCTGGTTAAATCAGCCATTTAATTAGAAAGGTAGTCCGTTAATTAAATGTCGGCATTTAATTGAATGACTATAGGTCAACTAGCCAAGTAGTTGAATGTAACGTGCAGCTACTTGGCTGAACGTTATCTAGCCGTTTTGTTAAAGGTAAATATATGTTTGGTTAGAGTGAACATGAGTTCGTCACTTAAATGATAACCTTACTAAGATAAAAAATAGCGAATTAATTAATATCACTTTTATTTAATAATGATATTATTTGTGGCAACAATATCAGTAAGTATACAATTAATTGTATTGCGAGTAGGTACCTATATATTGATAGTATTTAACACAATAATAACTTTAAAGTTATAACTTATTACTTCTTGTTACTATGTAGTATAGCAACAACAGAGACAATGCACTTTTTATTTTATATTAATAAATATAAAAGGGCACGAAACTTTGGCAGACATTTATGTTTCTAATATAAGTATAATAAGAAAAAGAACAAATTAAGTTATCTTAATTTTTACTTTAAAACATGTCAGTACCGCACTTTAAATATACTTAAAAACGAACAAAATACAAAAACATTGCTTGCTGTGCCTCATAGTTGTTTTGGTGACTACCAGTGCCACAGTAGAAAAAAATTGAACTAAATTGAAATCACCTGCCTGATTTTATGTCAGCCGTCTTCAAAGGGCTGGCTTACTATAAGCCATTTAGCTAAACGTTGAGTGATGCTAGTTCAATCAACGATCGGCCTAGGCATTCAATGTATTGCCGGCGTTTAGTTAACAGACTAGCCTTCTCATTAAATGGCTGATTTAACCAGTTGGCTGCGACATATCTATGTCTCTGTTTGTAGCATTAGCTCCCGAACGAATAGACCAATTCTGATGCGTTTTTTTTATTTGGAAATATTAGTTAGTAGAGCTCGTCTAGTCTAAGATGACGCGCCCCACTACTTAGTTAGTTGATTTCGATGTATGAGTGCAAATATTGATAACGACACTTCATCTGTGTGGGCGTGCACGAAAGGAGCCTCCCCGAGCGGCGTGATCGAATCGTTCCCTGTGATTCCGACGCCCGGCGCACCCTGGTAACAGTTAGATCCGGTAACGCAGGGTCTAGCTGGCAAATCCTTTCACCACGATGGACCTAAACTCAAGTACCTTTCAGAGCTCAGCACGTCGGCGTACAAATGAAACGCCACAGTCAAGGCATCTCCTCTCTCAGCCAGCGCTAAGCGTAGTCTCTATAAATATAGAAGGTTTCTCCAATGCGAAATCTGAAGTCTTATCGGAGCTGTGCCGCACTACCAGATGTGATATCCTGTGTGTTCAGGAGACTCACAGAGATTCGTCCCAACCAAGCCCATTTGTCGAAGGCATGACTTTAATTGGTGAAATCCCCCATCCAAAACATGGAAGCGCAGTTTTCTCCAGACAGAATATCCCTATAAAATCTGTATGTCATTCAAATCACAACACAATTGAAATTGTAACCGTAGAGTTGGACAACTGCACCATCTCCTCTGTTTACAAACCACCTGGACAACCGTTTAGCTTCCATAAAACTCAAAATTTTGACTACCACTCGACCAAAATAATTGTTGGTGACTTTAATAGCCACAACGTCACTTGGGGATACCGACAAAATAATCCAAATGGACTAGCAGTAGAAGAGTGGGCTGACGCGCTGGACCTCACTTTGATTCATAACGCCAAAGCACCCGCTTCGTTTAACAGTTGTCGCTGGAGAAGGGGCTACAATCCAGATATAATATTTGTGAGCTCATCCATCAGCCCACAATGTCACAAATCTGTTTGCCCACCAATACCAAGAAGCCAACATAGGCCTATAATATGCACAGTCCAAGCCATCATCAGGCCAACAGAAGTGCCTTTCAGAAGACGCTTCAATTACGCAAAGGCCGACTGGATCAAGTATTCGGAAAGTATTGATAAAGCTTTATCGGACGTAATCCCAGACCCGCAAAACTATCGGCAGTTTGTCGATATAGTTGCGTCAATCTCCCGAAGATGCATACCCAGAGGTTGCCAGACGGCATATATACCTGGTTTGTCACCTGAGACCGCAGAGATGTTGGATCGGTATGAAGCCCTATATAATGATGATCCGTTTTCGGAAGAGACTCTACACCTGGGCGAAACTATCTTGGCACAAATTTCCGAAAAGCGCCGGGAAAAATGGATCAATACAATAAGCTCTATCGATCTGACACATAATAGCAAAAAAGCGTGGTCAACTATCCAAAAACTTACTAGCGACCCTCCTAAAGCAAAACAATCGAGTCAGGTAACCGCAAACCAAATTGCTCACCAGCTAATTGTTAATGGTAAACCCGCCCAGCGCCCTAAGCGACCGCCCAAAATATCTCCCTTAAATTCTGAAAATTGTTCAGATTCATGCGCAATTAGCAGCCCTTTCGATATATCCGACATAGTTTCTGCCATCAAAGATCTAAAATTGGGAAAGGCTTCTGGCGTCGACAACATTTCTACGGAGCAGCTTAAACACCTCGGTCCAATCGCTGTCTCTTGGCTTCTTCAACTCTTTAATGCCTGTATCGAGTCTGTGAAGATACCCAGTCTGTGGAGAAAGTCAAAAGTCATAGCAGTTCTGAAACCCGGAAAAGCTCCCGACGATGCCAAAAGTTTTCGACCAATATCTCTTTTATGTCATACTTTCAAACTCTTTGAAAGAATGATTCTAAACCGCCTCACAAGCATCATAGACCCGAAACTGATTCCCGAACAAGCTGGATTTCGACCGGGAAAGTCTTGCTGCAGCCAAGTTCTCAACTTGACCCAGTATATCGAGAATGGCTTCGAGTTGCGAAAAGTCACGGGAGTCGTTTTTGTCGACCTATCAGCGGCATACGACACAGTAAACCTCAAAAGATTGCTTTGGAAGGTGGAGAGCGCTACTGGGGACCACAAATTCGTCCGACTTCTGAGCGAGCTTCTGCATAACAGAATATTTCAAGTGCATATGCTGGAAGGAAAAAGTAGGTGGCGACGTCAAAAGAACGGACTACCACAGGGTAGCGTGCTCGCACCTACTTTATTCAACATATATACGAACGACCAGCCTCAGTCACTAGAGACGGTTCGTTTCTTGTATGCCGACGACCTGGCACTCGCTGCACAGACGGATTCCTTTGAAGAGGCGGAAACCAAGCTCGAAACCGCCTTGTCCAGCCTCAGTGAATATTATAAGGAGAACGCGTTGAGGCCCAATCCTACAAAGACCCAGTCATGCGCATTTCACCTACGAAATAGATCAGCGAATCGCAAACTTAATATCTCATGGCAGGGAATTCCAGTAGGCCATTGTAGCTCCCCAAAATATCTTGGCATCACCTTAGACCGTTCGCTTACTTATAGGAAAAACTGTGAGAACATACGCCACAAAGTAACCGCCCGAAACAACCTACTCTCACGCCTCATTTCCTCAAAATGGGGTGCCACGCCACAGGTTTTACGCTCTACCGGTTTAGCACTATGTTTCTCTGCGGGCGAATATGCGTGTCCTGTATGGCACCGATCAGCTCATGCTAAGACAGTGGATACAGCTCTTAACGACACATGCCGGAAAATCACAGGATGTCTTAAACCGACTCCGGTGAGTAAGTTGTATCCACTAGCTGGCATTGCTCCACCAGCCGTTCGCAGAGAGATAGCCAGTGCAGTTGAGAAACGCAAACAGGAAACGGACTCACGGCACCCTCTCTATGGTCAGGAACCTACTGTCAAGAGATTGGAAAGCCGATCCAGTTTCTTGACGTCCACCACTGCCTGTGAAAGTGACGTCCCCACGGCCAGAAGAAACCTGTGGATCACTGAATTTTCTAATCCCGCCTTTATCCCTCCTACTGAAAAGCTCCCATCCGGAAACAAACTTCCGTGGCCAACCTGGAAGGCGTTAAATCGGCTGCGAACCCAGGTGGGCCGATGCAAAGAGAATCTCTTTAAGTGGGGATATACAAATGACAGTTCTCAGTGCGACTGTGGGATATCTCCGCAAACTATGGACCACCTCGTTTCATGCTCGGCGTGCCCTAAAACTTGTACCATGGAGGACTTGTTCGAGGCCAGTTCAAACGCTGTTTCCGTCGCCGAATACTGGGCAAATAAAGTATAAGTGAGAGTTTAGTCCATCGACTCGATAAGAAGAAGAAGAAGAAGATCTGTGTGGGAGGTGGTGGGAGCGTCAAACGACGCGTGCTCCTACATTGGTCTCTCACCGGCAACTGAATGACCAATTACAACGGCATTTGTATATGTATTGCGTCCATATTTTAAACTTGCTTGTGTGCGTTAATGCGATAGTGGGGCGCGTCATTTTAGATTAGACGAGCTCTACGACTCTGTCAAGTCAGGTAAGTACTACCCGCCGGTTCATCTATTTCTGCCGCCAAGCAACAATGCTTGCATTTTTGTGATCGGGTTTGTAAATTAAGGTAGCCAACGCATATACTGGCATGAGGCTTTTCATCTTAGTCCCCACAGTGACATTTTTCTCTCATTCCTGCGGCGGCGGACCCCGGGCCCTTAAGTGCCGCGCGGGACATGATGCTGAGATGATGATGATGTACATGTTTTGGACAACAGTTACCGCTTACCCTCAGGTAGACTGTCTGCTCATTTGTCATAGAATAAACAATAATTTGCGTAGAATAAACAAATATACTCGAGATGGTTTTTAGCATTAATTTAAAATCGGTAAAGGAGTTTGGGCAATATTTGAGTACATGTAGAGTTAGTCGGGGGTAGAGCTCGTCTAGTTTAGAATGACGCGCCCCACTATCGCATTAACGCACACAAGCAAGTTTAAAATATGGACGCAATACATATACAAATGCCGTTGTAATTGGTCATTCAGTTGCCGGTAAGATTCAAACGTAGGAGAACGCGTCGTTCATTGGCTCCCACACAGATGAAGTGTCGTTATCAATATTTGCACTCACTCATCGAAATCAACTAACTAAGTAGTGGGGCGCGTCATTTTAGACTAGACAAGCTCTACCCGTCTTTTTTGTCAGCTAGTTTTTGTTGGTGTGATAACGATGAAGTTCTCCGTAACTTCCCTCTTCACGCCAACAACCGAACCGTGTCGATAACCCGGTTATCCGTCAGTAGGTCACATTAAAAATGTAATGTTTCAATCGGTGTTCTAGGAAACGAGTCAATTGCGTCGGCAGCCAGGTAAACCCTTGCCCTTACCATGGGAGTTCGCCGGATGATTTTTTAGCTTTGTACTTCGAAACTAGTAGTTTCGCACGTTTTTTCATGCTACTTAATGACAAACGAGCAAACAGCCCACCTGATAATAATTGGTAACTGTCGCCCATAACATCTACTATACATATATTTAGGTTGTACATCTACTATACATATATTTCCGAACAGAACTTTCGGTGCGGTTGTAGCGAAACCATTTACTGACCCAAGCAAAACTTTAACTAAAGTCAGCCCCGCCGTTTAGGAGCCGTTCACTAGTTTTACATTATAGAAAAATTATATAGATATCCGGAAAAGTGGAATACAATATTCAAAGGTTTTAAGACTTTCGTGGTTATTCATTACCCTTTCATCGCCCATGTTAACATGGTTAGTACTATTTTTACCTTTGTAGCTATGCAACTGCGTCGCCATATCGAGGTATAAACAATACTAACCGTGGTAATAAACCTGATAACATGTGTGATGAAAGTACAATTTTCTGTTCTACTTAGGTAAGTATATAGCGAATCAGACCTTAAGTTGAAGCTTGCGGCGTTGCTATACTCTATCTGCAGGTCACCACACGGCATATCACAGCAGTTGCTATCATCTTACCTCTGCTAACATATTCACGCGTCAGGCCTCCCAAACCCATTGGTAGGGCCACTCCGTAGCGTGACCGGAGCTTGTTCCGTGCCCGCTGTAATAGTTTGACACCCCTGCGCGCTGCATTTTGATTGCACTCACAAAACTACGCCATTTTTGCCACCTAACCCCCATTATGTGGCACTTCGGGGTGACATTGTAAGTAAGTTTTATATGTCAATGGAAGGGGTATATTGTTACCCTAATTGTGAGGGTTTGGCGGCAATTTTTTGGTAGATTAACATGTTAAAATTTATGATCGATGATATTTATGATAAAATCAATCAAAATCAAAATGCCGTTACTGATTAGGGCATTAAATATATAGATATTCAATCGTCAAATGGGATAGTGTTAGGAAAGTGAGAAGGAAACACCACTGTTATGTCACTACATACCGGATGCCCCAGAGCCGGTGTACACCCACCCCACGCCGACAACGTCGACGAATGGCTCAGCCGGACCATGCCCGACCCAGAGCCAGAGCGCATCCACTCCACGCCGACAAGCCGTGCCCGACCGTGCCCGACAATATCAGGCAAAGCCGATCGACAATGGTCTTTATCCTCTTTAGCAGTCAATACCAGCTTCTACCAGAGTCCGCTGTCCTACTCTTTCTACTTGACTGTGCGCATAGTGTGCATAGAAAGCTAAACGTATAGACACTCTGACGTCATCCCATGTAGCATCTACCACCCGTTGCGTATCTGCTACTGAGAAGATCCAGCAATGAAAAATGACAATTTAGAGCACGGCTTCGTATTTCAGTCGTTTGGGTTGGTTTGGAATTGAAACTTTGGGATGGTAGGACCTCTGGAGACCTTTCAAAAAAGCTGTCGGATCCCACAGGTATCCCTCTAACTAGTTTTATGAGGAGTTTTATGAGGTGGATATGCGCGTTGTCACTGGGACTACTAAGGTAAAATGCCTCATGCCTGTAATTATACAACTAAGGAGTAGAACACTTTGCTTGTTACTGTGTTCCCCGAACAGTACAATCTGGACTCCTTCAAGGCCAGAGTGAAAATGCTGTTTCTAGATAGGCATGCTCCACCTTCACCCTCGCTTCATCAGGTGAGATGACCATCGAATGCCAGCCTAGTATATTTAAGAAGGGATGATGCCAGGATATTATAAAACTGTTGTAAGTTCAAAGTTTGAACTGACGCAACGCCGCGCACTTTACAGGAAATAATTACGCAAGGGTTCAATTGCTCTATGTGTAGTGATTAGTCTTTTACAAGACATCATGTACGTGGGTCATTAGGCAGCGTCCGCGCAGGCTTTACGGCCAATACGAGTGCAGCCGCCGACAAATTCCATTTTTACAACCGATAGGGATGCGACACTACCTGTTTCATCGACAACGATTTATTGATGAAACGCAAGGAGAGGCGTGAGGGGACAAAGTGTTGCACCAACCCCTTCCTTAGTGTCGTTATCATAGTCCTGTATTACACTGATGCCCAGACACTTCCAGCGGTGGTATTCATGTAAACTGAGGTAACTGTAGGATGTTTTTTCTGCTTTTACAGGAGTTAGGGCTCTATCACGACTCTCCGGGTGTGCATTGTGTTATTTATTGATGATGACGGAAGATGGCCATAGGAACTACTAAACACAAGAAGATAACCCCATCGTGTTTGAACTCTATTTAATGGTTTTAATGAGCATTATACCACTAGGTGATATTCAAGGTATGATGATGATGACGGAAAGTGGCCATAGGAACTACTGACCGCTACAACGAAACATGGTCTTGTTGAGTAGGTACTATACAAAGCTTGTTGATTGGCAACAGAAACAGATGAGGCGATGGTATAACTCGAGTCACACGTATTTCTCAGGTTAAAGATAAAATGTATCTTTAAATTTTTTTAGGGTACCCCAAATTTAATATTATCGATACTTACGTGCATACTTTTTGCATCACTAACAATTTCGATTGAGTCATTAGTTCAACACTCTCGTACTATGTAGGATCGTTAAGAACTACAAGAACAGTCTACTTGTAAAATAATAATAAATAATGATTTTATCCACATCGGCAATCTTTGCATACACATAAACATGAAATATAAAGTTACGTCCGTTTGTTCCATACATTGTAGCATTATGAAAGTGCAAGTTCGTGGTAATATGCATGTAAATTATATTTTTACACCTGCTTTTTATAACTTGACGCAAAAAGTTGAAGTCTTGGAATAATCAGGGCCATGGTTTGGTTTCTTCTAGGTCGTAATGAAATAATTTTATTGAAGATAATTTAGTAATATTTTCTGACATGGCGGTGCCGGAAATTGATTACCACGTTATAATAGAAAAGTTCATGCAAAGAATGCCAAACCGTCGATAAATAACAAGTCGCCTTGACCATGATCCCGAATTTGGCGATCAGGTAATTACAGTAGAGCGACTGCCATCTGACGTCCATGACCCTGCTACCAGGGGAACCTGACCAGATTGGATTATGGTTTTACATTCGGTCGCTTGTATGTGCAGGTTTCAGCATCGGTTAGTATTAAACTAATGTACAAAACTCAGAAAAGAGCCATTGGTACATGGCCGCAGCGGGATTAGAACCCGGTACCTCTTGCTTACGAGTCTCACACCCTAACCGCCCGGCCACTGACGCTCTCAATAGAATTGTCACTATTCGTCACTGTAAACCGCATTTACCGTTTCGTTTAAGGTGTTTAAACCCTTATTACCCATAGGAGACCGTTCACATTGGGCTTGGGTAATTTTTTATTTCATTTGAAAAATTCTATTGTGCAATGGCCTGGCACGGCGTTTTAATTACAGCCTCCAGACTCGGCTGCTAGCTTGGAGTGGGCTCTGTTAAAATTTCATATGAAATTATATTTTATTTATTAAATACTTTGTGTTGTGACTTCGTGATGGAACTCCATATTTATTATTTAAATCACCTTTTGTACGCTAGTTCCACTTTATTATACAAATTTTATTCAATTTCAACCGGATTACAATTACTTTTTTAATATAAAAAGTATACAATTTTAATATAAAAGATTCAATATTTCATTTCTGTATTCGTATTTCTCAATGAAAACTATTATGAAATATGCAGTTACTTTTATTACGTAAATTAATAGTCTGATAAAAATAAAACACTTTTTTACATCAGTTCCACTTTAATTAAAAATAAAGTTAATATTGCGATTTGCGACCGGTTTCGAATGATCATCATCAGACATCATTGCCTGACTGCCCTGTCAGTGGAACCCTGCATGTTTGCGTGCACTCTGACATCTTATAGTAACGTTTCTGAATATAGATATTAATTCGTGTTTGACGACCTGAGTGGTCCAGTGACATGCCACGCAAGAGGTCTCGGGTTCGATTCCCGGCCGGGCAGAAATTGAAATGATGAATTTTAATTTCTGTTACGGGTCTAGGTGTTCTATGTATAATAAGTATGTATTTAAAAAAAAGTATTCAAGTTGTTTATCAGTTATCAGTTATCACCCATAACACAAGCTTTGCTTACTTAGGGGCTGTGTGAATTTGTCCACGATTATTAATTATTTATTCGTATACATATAATTAAATAAAAGGAGTCCGTCTCCATACCTATATAACTTCCACCCAGTAGGAAAGTAAAATGCCTTGATAACTGTCCGCCGGTAATGGAGACGGCAAACGACATTGTTCATATAAAACAATTTAGTATCCATTGACGTTGCATGAGCGAAATACAAAGTTCTACTTGTTACTTAACTGTACATGTATACTTTATAAGTAACTATACTAAAAGTATACATCATACAAGCACATGTCACTGTGTAGGTCCAGGGGATGGGACGACGCCTTTTTTTTACACATAACCTTACATATACTTTACGAGTAGTTTTTTATCATCTTGGCGTGTATATCCTGGTTGCGCTCACGCACACGATCTCGGGTTCAAGGCCAGGGTTCCGCCTTGACCATGATCCAGGATTTGGCATATCAGATTTTATACCCCTTTAGTATAGTATAATAATAGTCATCTTAGCGTTAATGTCCCGGTTATGGTCTCGCATACGAGGGCCCGGGTTCGCCTTGACCATGATCCAGGATTTCACAGTTCAGGTAATTACGGTGGAGCGATTGCCATATGACCTCCGTGATACTGCTACCAGGGGACCAGACCAGAGTTGATCATGGTTACATTCAGTCGCCTGAATGTGCAGGTTTCATCACAATATTTTCCCTCGTCGTAACAGCATCGGTTAGTATTGAACTATTGTACATTACATTCGTCTCATAGTTATTATCGACCAAAACCGAAGTCGGAATCAGAAATAACATCTTACAAAATATCCGACTTTCCGTAACCAAAACCGACACTCCGTACCATCCCTAAATTACGGACCTATAAGTAAACATCCGCTAAAAATTCACGCTCCGTCGACGACTGGTTCGTTCGGTATCCACGTTTTAGTGCTGTGTTGATGATATTCCTAATGTGCGAATAAACCGCCTAGCCTCCTTTAATGGAACCCGTCATTCGTGACCAGAATATTAGAAGCTCGTCAAGGGTGGAATTCCTTCGGAACTGACCGCTGTTTATTGCCAGCGTTTGTAAACAGGCTACAGGGCTTCGATTCTGGTACGGAAATCGTCTCAGTTGCAGTTACATTACAATTGCATCGCATGTCAAACGTGTGATTATTACTCAAATGACAGATGTTGAGTTGCAACTTTCGTGTGATTGTTATTCAAATGACAGATGTTGAGTTGCTACTTTCATGAGTTCGAACTTTTCCACAATTCGTTTTCTGGTACTTTAGTTGCATTATAATTTTATATGGCTGGTGGTACTCGAATAAATAAATAAATAAATAACTTTCTAAGTTGCATCTTTCTTATTGTCAAACTGCCTTCAATTCTGTCAACGAAAACGTGTCAAAGGTCGAACAATGATTTAACTGGGATGATGCTGGGACTGACTCGATACCTCGACGTAGTTATAGTAACATCACAGTTACATTGCAACATAATAACAACTGCATTGCACACCAGAATCGGTACTCTGTGGATGGTTCTTTAAGATGCCTTTAAATTAACTATGTAAGTACCATCTATAGTTTCAAATGACGGTTGTTGGTGAGCTGTGTGGTGTTCGCGGCAGAGTCGGTCTTCGAGGAGACATGTTATGGAGACTGAGTAGCTAGTGGTATCTTTGAAGACAGCAAATTGGGTAGCAGCGTTTTCTGATAGGTAGTGGATCTGGATACTTCAGTGACCTCCACGTCCAGCGGAGCTATTGTCTAACTCAGTTGGCAACTGACATAGATAATTCTATACTACGTCATCTAAGTTGGCCCCTAGATATAGCGTCTACCATATTTGAGTAGTGGATTATTATATGTCAAATTCAGCCAATGAGATAGCCTGATGAGATGAGTTCACCTAACAATACCTTACGTGTTTCCCCTGCCTATTTCAGTTCAACCTGAACCAGTTCTTATCAGTTATTCAACCAGTTCGACCCGAGTGGTTCAATGGTCAACATGCCGGTCTGTTACGCAACAGGTCCCGGGTTCGATTCCCGGCCGGGCAGAAATTGAAATGAAGTATTTTAATTTCTGTTACGGTTCTATGTATAATAAGTATGTATTTAAAAACAAAAAAAAAGAACAAAAAAAAAACAAGTATTTAAGTAGTATATCAGTTATCTAGCACCCATAGTACAAGCTTTGCTTAGTTTGGGGCTAGATGGCGCAGTGTGAATTTGTCCACGAATATTTATTTATTTTATTTATTTAGTTTGTAGGATGCGTGAAAATCTAGCGAACTGCTCCCTTGCAGTTGCTGCAACAGCTCGCGAGCGGAGCGGAGCGTGATTTAGACACACACTTTGGACGATATGCTCCTTGTCATTTTGTTTAACATATGCAATTACACGAATACGCCACGTTTTGCAAAAACGTTTTTATGTTTGGCTCTCCTCTTACACATATTATCGGTAGCGAAAATATTATTCGGTAAACAACAACTAAAATAACCCCTTACTATAAACACAAACAGTAAAACGACAATAATATAAACTGTCATTGAAATTAAAAAACTCTTACAAATAAATATTTTGAATATTTGAATCAGTAAAAATATAGAAATGGCGCTTTCGCCTTTTCTGCAAGCCACCGACGATTGTTACATATAACACTGCGATCTCCAACCCGTCTGCCAAGCTTGGAGACTACGTCAAAGACCTCCCCTCTTGTGGAAGAGGCCCTAAGTGATGATGATATTGTTTATATTACAGTACATATTCAGTATTTTTTTTTTTTCATTCAGTTGGCAAACAGGCAAGCGGGCCACCTGCTGAAAAGTGGTCACCACTGCCTATAATCATTAGCAACACCAAGAGTATCGCCAATGCGTTGCCCACCTCTATAACACGTTGCTCTAGCAGCAAAAAGACAAATGCCCCTCCACTGCCAAAGCCACGGTTCCCCAAATCCCCACCCCATGCTGCACTGGAAACCTTACTCACCGGCAGAAACACAACACTATTAAAAAGAGTATTGTTTAGCTGCGGTATTCTGTAAGGTGGAGGTACTTCCCCAGTCGGGCGGCTCCAATTCGAACGGGATACCCTGCTATGCCCTACCTCTCTTAAAAGCTTTATATACCTATAACTGCACTAGATGGACTCGATTGTGTTTCTAATAAAACTGTAAAGGCATATAACTTCTTCATAGGGGCAAAGAATACTACTACAGTTTACAAATAGCTCAGCAAACAGATGCACTCTGCAGTACCTTTTTCTTTCGTTTTTCTCCACAGATAACGAAGTGAACCTTATTGATTGCGCCGAGCTCGGCGGCTGAGTGGAAAATTTCGTTACCAGCGACGCATTGATCATATTCATTCACTCACTCTCTGTTTACCCGAGACGGGGAACAATCTTTCAGGCTTATCGACTTTGGCCTTGGTCCGGATAACCGGGTTGAACTATTTTATGCTTCAGCTGCGAGACGAAAATGGCGACACTTATAATTTCCTATCGCACTATCTGATTCTGAAGGAACTACGTATCTGTTTTCTGTTGCTGTGTTTCATATGGCGTCATCATGAGGCTTACTGGCTTAGTCCTCACAGTAACAAAGCAGCAGTACTCTTTTTACGTGAACTCTTTTCCGCACAACTGCTACTTATTAAATTCTCTATTCTATACCATCTTCAATTTACCACAAACATGTTTCTTCCTGTTCGCGATTTCAATATTAATTCCGTACGACTGCCTTTCATCACAGTTTTATGAAATTTGGCAACAATGTGACATTTAGCCCACACCAAAGATATTTTTATACACCGCCCACACATAGGCTTCAATTTGTTCCGAATTTCAATCATGTTTAGGCTTGCTATACTGAGCGGTTAGGGTATCCGATTCGTAAGCGAGAGGTACCGGGTTCGAATCCAGCTGCGGTCTTGTATCAATGACATTTTTCGGAGTTATGAACATTAGTTGAAAACGAACCAATGCTCTTACGGTGGGGAAATACATCGTGATGAAACCTGCACATTCAGGCGACTGAATGTGTAACCGTGATCCAATCTCGTCAGGTCCCCTGGTAGCAGGGTCACGGGGGTCAGATGGCAGTCGCTCCACCGTAATTACCTGATCTGCCAAATCCTGGATCATGGTCAAGGCTGACCCGGGCCCTCGTGTGCGAGACCATAACCGGGACATTAACGCCAAGATGACTATTATTATACTATACTAAAGGAGACCGTTAGATGATTGTACGCAAAGCTTAAATGGTGTCAATCAGTACCGAATTAGATCTAAATTGATATGAATTGTCATTGTATATTAAAATATTGTTATTGCCCCTCAGAAACCAACAAATGGGCCGCTTGATAATATCGACACCGTCTAATTAAACGATACAATAATACAGCCTGTCAAATATCAATTGGCTTATTAAATCGGGAATATTATTGGAGGAAACATTCCAATACATATTGATCTAGACTTGTTATTGTAGCTGGAATGTGTATTATATTATATCTAGGTATATCTTAGTATGGATATGTTGACATGATTATCTTATCATATGATACGTATAAGGTATTCACCTGTTTCCTGGCCGAAGCTGTCAATTACTTGACAAAATGTAAATTGAAAAAGAAGTAGGAGTAGTAAACCAAAAGTCATAAGATAAATAAATAAATTTACTATTAAGCCATAGGTAGGTATATTTACCGAAGAACTGACAACAGCTCGGGTAAACTAAAAATAAAATGTCTAAGCTCACAAGATTTTAATATTTTAATGCGAAAGTTAGTTGTATGCGCAGATTTAGATGAAATTTGGTAGGTAGTTAGATTAGGATCTGGAATAGGACATAGGCTAAATACACCCACTTACGCGGTATAACGTGTAGTCCACGCGGGCGCAGCCGCCAGCGCAAAGTTATATCCATAATATTTTTACGGCGATTAACCACACAAAGCAAATAAGTTTACATATTCAACAACATATTAAAAAGGCGCGTTATCTGAAATGCAAACCGGAAACCCGGAAAAGCATACAAGCCGGTTTTCCACGTAACCGTTCCCCCCTTATTGTTTGTGTGCGGATTCCTCCGTGACAACAATAGCGGCCGATACCCGGCTTTGTTTTCACTTATCCCGGAGTGTGGCTAGAGACCGGGAAATCGCATCCGGATTTAGTGACCGGTTCAAATCTGGTTTCGTTATGAGTTAATGAAGCCTACTGTTAATTTTACTAGGGTTGTTGATTGCTGTAAAGAGAAGTTTATGGAGTAGAAATTAAGGGTTGTCGTGGGATTAGCCCAACACACATACGCGTCGCGTCGCGGTCGCCACTACCGTTAGACGTGTTTGTTGTTGTGAACTATTGCGAATTATTTTTTAACTTTGCTGTGATTGGTGATAAACTGTATTTTGTGATTCCTTGTTCCTCTTGTGAAGTTGTTACCTGTTGTTCACGCCCACTGGGCGGTCTTAGAGCGGGATAACTAGTGTGGTGTTGAGGAGGCGCATTACTTGGAAAAAAAACGCCTATTCCTTCGGAGCGGATTCGAACCCGGTGTCACCGTGGTGCAAGTTGTTGCGATATAACCACTGCGCTATCGCGCACTTGCGGTGCCCGGCGAATTTGTCGTTTGCATCGAGCGCGCAGGTGACGTCATCGCTCCGCGTCGCTGTGCGCGCAACCGGTTCGCTGCGCCGCCGCCGCGCCGTCCCGCTGTTGCTTTGCTGTGTACGCCCTTTACTTATATGTTATATTTTCGCTTTGCTTTGAGCTTTCTGCTATTTTTGCTGCCATGAATTGCTCTGGATGCCAGCGGGGTTTGATGCCGGGTGAGGAATTTCTCCAATGCAAGATAGCGGAGTGCAGTAGAATGTACCATCTGGAGTGCTGCAATATAACTATTAGCAATGTTGTAATGGAGGCTTGGGTTTGCCCTGAATGTAGCGCTGCTCCGAAAAGAGGGGCGCGTAACTACGACACTCCTGTCGGTACACCGACAACATTAAAGAATATCACGCATAGAGAACCCACTCCTACTACTATGCCGCCCAATCATGCTGTTCTGGCTTCCAGTGATACTGTGCCCGGGGGTGCGCGTGGCGATTGTGGTGTGGCGCTGCCGAGCCAAGGTATTGTGGCGCACCAGCGCGCTCCGGATGTTCCTACAACGGCCAATAGTTCGCTTAACGAGGACATTGTGTCACTGGAGATGCAGGTCCTGCGGGAGCGAATGATGTTACTGACTGAGCAGCTCACGGACGCTGTATCTACTATCGCTCGCTACCATGATGCCCTTACTAACTGTACAAATAAATTGGATATTACCAACCAGCGCCTCCGGGATGTCGAGGTTGCACTTGAGGGCCGGTGTCGCTGTTTTCATGATGCCGGTAATGTGGTCGTTGAGGATGTGGTGCCGATTATGGGGAAAGGGGTTGCAAAAATGCATGAGAGGCAGGGGCTGAAAAAGTCACTTTCGGAAGGGACCGACTCCCGTTTGACTATAAATACTTCGGAGGTCACTTCAGAGGTGGTAAACAGTGTCCAACCCGTAAAACAGGATCTCCTAGGCGTAGCATCTGATGTTCCAGTTCAGCGGGATTCCAGATATGACGTCGGGACTGAGGCGGGAACGGTTCTTTCAGAGTCCCAAGATGCGTGGGTACGTGTGAGTCATAAAAGGCCTAAGCGTTTTAGTTCGGTTCGGTGTACTGCCGGGCCTAGCGTCACCACATTGAAAGCCGTCGAACATCGTAAGCACATTCATCTGTGGAATATGTCATCAGGGGCAGAGGAGGTAAAAAGCTACCTGCAGCAGTTGTGTTCTGGGGGAAGCTGTTTTGTGGAGGAGCTCAAGTCAAGAGGTGACTACAAGTCATACAAGCTGACTGTTCCTGTGAAGTTTTACGATTTATGTCTGTCTCCAGAAGTCTGGCCCGATAACGCAAGAGTTAAAGCTTGGTTATTTCGTAGAGCCCAAGGGCCCACAGTTGGAGCGCGTACTGAGCAGCACCTCAAGAACTAATGGAGCGAAGATTGCCTTAGCATATCAAAATGTTAGGGGCCTCAATACTAAGCTGGGATTTTTCAAGCAGGAGTTGTTGGCTTCCAGTTATGACATAGTGGCTGTTACCGAATCATTTTTAAATGAATCAGTTGAAAACTCGGAGATAGCGAGCGACGGCTGGAGTATATTGCGTCGTGATCGTTCTACCGGTGGTGGCGGAGGAGTGCTGTTGGCCGCTCGCCCTGGCATCGGACTTACCCGCCGCACGGATTTGGAGACAACTGACGGTGAAGATCTTTGGGCTTTATGCACTATTGATAATCAATGGTGCTATATCTGTGTAGTGTACATAAATCCACGTGCTTCTATGGAGGAGTATATGAATTGGTTCACGAAAGTTGAGTCAATAATAGGTAGTTTAAAGTGTAATATTGTTATAATGGGTGACCTCAATTTGAACCCAAGATATAGATCTAGCGATATTATGAGCTATTATTGTTATTTTCTCTCGGTTTGTGGTTTGATTGAGAAGAATGATGTGTTAAATATGTATGGAGGAAAGTTAGATGTGGTGCTGGTGTCTGAGCGCGCTCGTCATTGCAAAGTATCTGAGATCGAAGGCGATGGTTTGGTACCGCATCGAGATGCTTACCACCCTCCTCTGGATATTGCCGTTACTCTCGATTCAGTGACTGGTCGGGGGGGTTCCGTCACCATTGAGCCAAGTAACATTGACTCTTGTGATGACTGGAACTTTGCGAGGGGTGATTATGCGCTTTTGTATCGGCTTTTCTCTTATGTCTCCTGGGATGAGGTTTATCTTGCTGGAGATGTAGACGAGTCTGTGACGGCTTTTTATAGTATATTATATAATCTTTTCGATCAATGTATACCTAAAAAGAATAGATCTCGTAAAACTAGTAGAACATATCCTGTCTGGTTCTCTGCTGACTTGATTCGCGATATTAGATGCAAAGCAGTCATCCATCGCAAATGGAAGGCAAGTGGAGATCCGGAATACTATAGGCAATTTTCGCGCCTCAGATCTGATATTAAGAAGCGAACCTCTCTTTCTTATACATATTACATTCGCAGTGTGCAATCGAAAATTAAAAGTGACCCGCGTGCTTTTTGGCAACATATAAACAGCCTCAGATCCAAAGCTGGATTTGAGACTAAGGTTTCTTACGCGGGGGAAGATCATACTGGCAGTAGGGCTGCCCAGGCGTTTTCGTCATTTTTCTCAAGTGTATTCTTGCCTGACTCTCCAACTCTTGATATCGATTCGGTAAACTCGAAAACTAATACGTCAGCTGGTCATGTCAGTATAGGAGAAATTACAGTGGCAGATATTGAGGTCAGCATCAGTGGGCTGAAATCCAAAAGTGTTGGGCCTGATAAAGTGCCGGCATTTATATTAAAGGGATGTAAAGATTTTCTAAAGAAGAAAGGTTTATTCTAAACCTGTCACTCGCAACCGGTGTGTACCCAACTTGTTGGAAGACTACGTGTGTCACTCCTATCCTTAAGTCTGGTAATCCCTCTAGTGTCGAGAATTATCGGCCTATAGCTAGTTCTTCGGCTCCTGCTAAAATGTATGAATCCATCCTACACAAGGAAATTTCATGGCAGATCAAACCGTACTTATCCGATTGTCAGCACGGGTTTCGTTCAAAACGCTCGGTCAACACCAATCTTCTTACTTTGGTAGATATTATATCGGATCACCTTGACCGCGGTACCCAGGTTGACGTTGTATATTTTGATTTTAAAAAGGCTTTCGATCGGGTCGATAACGACATCCTGTTGAGTAAGCTTTGTGCAATGGGTTTTTCTCCAAATCTCCTAAAACTATTCGCAAGTTATATGTGTGACAGGCAGCAGTATGTTCGTCATGGATGCTTCATTTCGGACACTTATCACACTCGTTCCGGTGTTAGTCAGGGGTCGATATTGGGACCATTACTTTTTGGAATTATGATAAACAACCTAGATGGAGTCCTTATTTCGTCCCAAAGTTTAATATACGCCGATGATCAAAAGGTCATCTGCCCTATTAATGATATGGGTGATTGTGCTGCGTTGCAGCGTGATATTGACTCCCTATTGCAATGGAGCATCGACAATAAGCTCAGCTTCAACCCAGCCAAATGCAGTATCATGTCGTATAGCAGAGCTAAAAATCCTGTGGTTGCCCAGTATGTGCTGAGTGGCATGCCTATCGAGCGGGTTACTACAGTAAGGGATTTAGGAGTGACTTTTGACACTAGATTAAATTTTCATGACCATATGACTTCTATGGCTACTAGCTGTTACAAAAGGTTAGGCTTTGTGATTAGGAATGCCCGAGATTTTGACGATCCCGGTGCATTGAAGCTTATTTATATGGCGTTAGTAAGAAGCAAACTAGAGTTTGCGTCTGTTGTGTGGAATCCTCATGAGAGTACTTACGCTTTACTTCTAGAGAAAATTCAAAAGGCGTTTCTGCGTTTTCTTTACAAGAAAATGTACGGGTATTACCCATTTTTGTACCCAACTAAGTTCCTGCTGGGGATACTACAATTTAATTCTCTAGAAGTAAGGCGTAATGCTGGCCTGCTTATTTTTGTGTGCCGTATTTTGCGTGGGGACTCGGACTGCATGGAGCTCGTTGCTCGGGTTGTGAGACTTTCCGTTCCGCATATCTCTAGGCTATTACTGAGACCTCGCCAGCATAATATCTTCGCGGCCCCTGCGGCTCGGACTGTGTCGCGCGCCAGCGCACCTCTCATTCGAGCGTTAACTTTGCTGAATTCGCTTCTGGCATCGGCGCCTGAATGTTTTTGCGAGTAGATGGGCGGATGTGTGTAAGGAGTGTTTGAGGTTCTGTGAGACGATGAATGGATGAGTAATATGAAATTATATTTTTTGTTATACTATATACTTGTACTATCTTAAGATGTATCTAATATTAAGTTTGCAGTGTAATTAGTTCTTAAACTGTAAGACTGTAAAGTTTGTGGAATAAATAAATAAATAAATAAATAAAATACATACATAAAGCTCACGCCTTTGTCCCGCCGGTGGTGTAGGCAAGCCCAATGGACCGCCACTTTGCTCAGTACTGACACAACTCCCTAGCCTCGCATTTCCACGATTCTTTTTATTCTTGCCACTTCGGACCCCAGCTTTTCCAAATAAATTAGATTAGATAAGATTACTCGTACTTCTTACGTATGAGTAGAGCAAGGGAACAATATCCGAATTAGTTTACGTACTCTTCACAACATATTGTAAAACAAAGTCCCACGCCGCGTCTGTCTGTTCGAAACTCAAAAACTATTGAACGTATTTTCATGCGATTGTCACCTATAGACAGAGTGATTCATGAGGAAGGTTTAGGTGTCTAATTTGCGAACCCGTGCAAATCCAGGGCGGGTTGCTAGTTTTTAATAAACATTGTCATATTGATCAACCTATACCAACACATTACATTCATTGTCACACAGTCACTGTACATAACATTCTAAAATATTCTACACAAAGATGGAGTATTTTAATATCGGAAGCAATAGTTATTTTGGATATGCATCATATTGGATCCTCAACGTCCAACCAGACACAAGCCTCCTTTTCACTTCCTAACAAAATTTAATCAAATCCTCAAACTTAATTCTTTATTAATTTCTGGGATTCATAAATGTGAGTAAAGTAGTGATAACTCTTGATATCGAAACAAAACAACGCAAGCGGTGGCAAAAATGGAAATTGGTGATTTATCCACCCATCCACTCCGATTCTTCAGATTTGAAAATCTTCTGAGCGCATTAAATCGGTTTGTCACTATCACATTTTATTCTATTTAAATTTTTGTGGTCTAGATCATTATAGTCTGTAAAATATAGCTTAATATCTGGGACGGATATCATCACGAGCACGCGCATTATATAATTATGTTGCATTGAAATAATCAATTTATATTCGCTATTCTTATCCGTGGTGAGATGTAGAAAGATACGGAAAGAGTTTTAATCAATGATTAACATTGATAAACGTCCATTCATTCGTCTAAAATCCGGCTCTAATTACGATCTATAAAAATCCGGTTTTCACACAAACCCTTTCCGCTCTCTACTAGTTCGTTACTCAAATAGCCGGCCGGCGCCCGAGTAGTCGGTCGTGGTTGTTTGCTGATATTTTTGCTTTGTTAGAGCAAGATGGAAGGGAAACTGCAAAATGGCTGTTAACGCCCCTGTCGAACGTGGGCAGGTGTCTGTTTGGGGAACATTGTTTCCCAGTTTCCCGGAAAATTGGGAGATTACCCTAATTAGGGGTAACTCGTAAGAACGAGCGGTGACAACGTTGTTACGAGTTTTTGGTACAGGGTCACAGTTTATAAATATGGCAGTGGCTTTGTTTTTATTTACACGCGTACGACGCGATAGAGTCAGAAGAAAAATCAGAAGCAGAACTAACTGATATGCACTGTTTACCATTGTGCAAATCTGTAACATTATATAAATATTATTAGAACATGTAAGTTCATCATTTATTTCAGACACATAGTGCCGATCGCCACTTAAGTAATGTCAGGAACCCTGTGAGTTCGCGCGCACTGAGACCTCATAGTAACGCTTCCGAATATGGGGGTACAATATTACGGGCCCTATGGATTTATTTACTACCAACATGAGGAAGCTTCCAAACCGAGAACGCGTAGAGTATGCAGTTGTAGTAACAATAATATTATTTATTTCAATTGTATTTTTCAGTACGAAATAATGAGCCGTTTTCAAAAGATGGCTCTGCATAACGGTTTATTATGCATTTCATAAATAAATAAACCTAACCTTAATGATAGAGTTTATTTCAGTCAAAGATATAAACGTTAAACAGCCTAGAAAACAATTCATTCATAATTTGAAGCTGTAAAACTGAATTTGAAGCTGAAAAATGTAAGTGATTATTTGTAGCTTTATGATTACAACATCAACCGGCACCTCGGTTAGCCGTAAAATAATATTTTCTTGTGATGATGATTTACCTTGCCAAATTACTTTTATTTTTTTATAATTCTGCAACTTGGTACGCTCAAAATATTAGAAATGATTAATTTGGCTTTCTACAACTATATTTCATGTTTATGTCATCGATTGTAATCATTTCTGTCATTAATTAAGGGCTGATTAATTTATGAAGTAATCCCTTATGCAGTCATCTTTCGGAATTTTTTGGAAACTGCCTTCTAGCTACGTGTGTGTTCGCTAGATTTGGACCCTCCCTTACATACAATACCACACTAAGTAACTATACCATGGAACCCCCAAACAACTTTTTCAAAAATGCACACCAGAATCTCCTTACGCGCCCCATTACGGGTCCTCACTCGCGTAATTAAAAGGGAATGATGTGACGTCACTCATCTCGTACCCCACCCCCCTCAACCCATGCTACCGTCGGTACCTATCGCGGGGAAATGATGAGGCGCAGTCTGCACTCTGCCTTATTGCTGTATACAGGACGCTTGGAGGATGAGGTGTACACTTTCTTTTGCACCTACCGTAAAGGATATAATGGCATCCTCCGGACTAACGAGGGAGGGAGACAGAGATCACTAATGTGTACTCAATCGGCTGGCTGGTTATGCTAGACTCGTAAGAGACCTAGGGGCCTGTCAGCTAAACCTTTGGAAAGCTTTTCAGGTTTCATCGAATGCGACACCCCATAAGGATGGGGTGCGCACAAGAGACACATATATTTTTTGCGATAAATGGCTAAGAAACAGGTAAGACGGCCACCAGATGGAAAGTGGTCACCGCTGCCTGGGGTATCACCTGCCTGGGGGATGCGTATCACACCTCTAAAATCCTAAGACGCGCTGCACACAGGGTTCCCTTTGTACAGCAGAGACTCAAATAGACATTTTATTGAAATGACGGCATCATAAGACTCAAATCAAAACTGACATCTCTCCGAGATTATTAGAACCAAGCACACTAAGGTTGTGGAATGAAGTACCTGGAAAGGTTTTCGTCCCCCAACATGGAGTTCTGCAAGGGGTGAAAAGGTTTTTACGGGGTCGGCAACGCGTGGGTGATGCCCCTGGTATTGCCAACGTCCATAGGCTGTGCTGACTGCTTTCTATCGACAGGTAATTAATTTGTTTGCCACCTAAGCAGTAACAAAAAAGCTTATTGGTAAGTCCCCTGGTGTTGCTGATGTCCATAGGCGGCGGTGACCACTTTCCATCATGAGGCCCGCTTGCCCGCTTGTCTGCCGTATAACATAAAAAAAGTCACTCAAGTCACACCTATCACACTCAAACTGCTAACAAAAACGCATCACGCTGTACCCGAACAACTGTCTATCAGGGGCATGCATGCTTTGTTGTGCTTTTAAAAAAAGTGCATCGTGCAACAATGGTGAGATGGCTCTGCCTACAGCTCTTAGTTTGCGGTAATAGCCGACCGGTGACGGGCTCTGTCTGGCTCTGGCTGTGTAATGTACAGACAAGATCGAGAGCTCACTTTCATGTCTGCTGTGTATGAAAGTGGACTGGTAATTGTTTTAGAGGGGTTTGTTTTCGCTGTGAGGCTTCCGGGTGTGTTTTGAACGAGTTGTAACACTTTAATGATGATTTTAGACGCCTTTTGGAACTTTTAGGGGCGTAGGTACATCCTCGGTCAATTAATTGTGTCTTTTCTATTTTAATTGACCAATGAGTTTTCATACATAAAGCGTGGCGTAGGCAGATACTATGGACAGCAACTTTGCTCTGTCCTGACACAACTCCCTAGCCTCGCATATATTCACAACTCTTTTCATACATCTCCTTTTATTCTCGCCAAATTTTCATAAAATCAATTGAATTCTCTTGTATCAGTCTCCGTTTTTATCAATAAAGACCTAGTCCATATTTAGTCTACTCTTGAAGAGGAAGCTCAAACATCAGAAAAGTGTCTGTGTCTAAAAAAATCATATGAATAAGAAAACCTACCAGGACAAAACAATCTCAATTATTATTACAAAATAAAATGTTTTCCACATTATGGCCATTCAGTGTTTTGTTTCATAATCATATTCCCTCAACGCCTGTTTAATTGTTAAAACGTGGCCCAACTCCGGAAGAAATGTTCGCACAATAAATTAAGCAGTAACTAATTCTAAGCTTTATAAAAAGTTTACACGTAAATCTTTCTGTTGTTTCACTCACTTGTTTGGTGACAGGAGTTGGGATTTGTTTTAAAATTTATTCTCCTTGAAGGCGGCCATTTTGTTTCCTACAACGGCCGCTCTTTGAATTCTAAATAGGCGAGAAAGTTTGCGCGCCAAGAAAAAGTTTGGTAATGGTTTTTGGAATTTAATTTTGTGTCGCATTTACTTTTTTAATTACGAGTCACATGTTTTCCGCGGGAATTTTATGCCTATAGTCCAACAAAAATATCGGTCTAAACAAAATAATACCAGAATACAATAGACCTACAAAAATGTGATTGACATATCTTCTCCAATACTTACACATAAAACTTTTTGTATCTATCATAATATATTTACGAATTCAAGGAAATTCGGAGCACCAGTCTTCAGATACGAAAATGTCTACAGACTTCATTGTAAAAACACTTTTCGTGTTCACTTATAACCTCACTTCTAAGGTAACTGTCCCGATAAGCGTCTCTCATAAAAAAATATTTTCGTCTTCGCGGAATAAATAAATACTAGTCGAAAATAGAAAGAGTAATGAAGGAAAATAATAATTGCAGCCGTGATTTTTCTCGATTCCTATTATCGAGGCGTTTTCAACCGTGAACCCGGAGTGCTTTGCGATGTAGATGTCAGTCAGTGCGATCGCTGCATTGTGTTCTGTTATTTATTTTCTGATGCTGGCCATCGTCACAATTTGACGTAACGGAAAAAGTAGAATATCGTCGCTAGGAAAGCTTTTGACGGTACTATTTCTGGGTACGATCGAAGAGAAATATAATATCATCGGCGATCGTTGTTGAATGAATGGCGGGAGTTAATTGTTGTCAATAACTATGACGAGCGAGAAATAAGGTTCCAACAGATATAAGTACAAAATTTATATTTGAATAAATAAAAAAAAAAAAACTCAAATTATGTCAAAAAAGTTATTATAGTATACTTATCTGAATATGAAAATGACAAAAGTCCATGGGACTGAACTGCTGTTCTATACAAGTATTAACTTTTAAAATAGTATCTAGGACAAATAATGTAATAGTACATAAGACATGTAAAAAAAAGAATTAACGTAGGCTCTGTGGGTTTCTTGCCGTTTCTTTCTCCCACGGCGAACCACCTTGGAAGCGGCGTTAAATTTCCTTCCTTTCCCACACATGGTGACTTCTGTCTGCGGTTGGGTAGGGGTAGGGTAGGGGTAAGATAGTGGTAGGTTAGGGGTAAGATAGTAGTAGGGTAGGGGTAAGATAGTGATAGGGTAGGGGTAAGGTAGTGGTGAGGTAGGGTTAAGGCAGTGGGAGAATACGGTAGGGGTAAGTTAGGGGTAGGGTAGGGTACCTAGAGCAGCTACCTATCATATGCAACATGTGTAATGCACGCTCACTTAAAAGTCTGTCTGGCGGTGGCGTGGGGGCCGGGTCGTTCTTTTCCCTCAAATATGGTTGATTTGGACGATGGCTGGGCCCTGCGTTATACTCGTGAACGGGTGCTGACTTGGTAGACTGGCTTACTCTTGCTGTAGTTTTAGGTGGTTTTTCTTAATTTTACTAGACATACTTATATAATATATTGAGCGCGGTCCGGCTCTGACTGGCATTGCCGGGCACGGTCCGGTTGTGATTGGCGTGGAGTGGGTTTGCTGCGTGTCACTGTGTGCTTCCTTCCTATTTTCCTATCCCCTCCTTTTTGACGATTGAAAGAGATATTTAATGTCCTAATCAATAAATAAATTTTGAATTTTGGTAGTTGTTTTGAACTATGAGATGGATGATGCTTTTCGATATATTCAGTCAATGTCTCGCTTGTGCTGTCGCGCGTCCGGGGTCCGCCGTGACTATGTTCCAGGATTTGGCAGATCAGGTACTTAGAGCAGTGCGACAGTTCTCTGACCTTGTCAACAGGAGAACCTGACCAGATTTGTTCACAATTACACATTCAGTCACCTGAACATAAAATAGAAATGGTCATTGGTGACCTACATGACAGCACTGAGGAACGAACTCGGTACCTCAATCTTACGAGTCGCCCCCCTTAACCTTAGGTCACCGACGATATACTTATATCGAAAATATCGAATTCCTTTTTTTTTCTCCATGTCAATTTGCGCAACCAAAGTGAAATATTAAATGGAAAACAAGTTTAGATCAAATAATAAAAACCTTTCAATACAAAATTCACAGAAAATGGCACATTTGTTTCTTGTTTCAAACGGACAATCTTAAATTGGATGTAGTTATTAAGAAAAATATGATTAGAAGAGCAGTACAGTTACACACAAAATAGGCAGATATTATTTTGAGAGTCTATAGATTTTTGGTAGGATATTATTGTCGAACACAAATATTTAACAAATTACCTTTATATCTATGGCATAAAAGTAGGTAACTGTAAGTAGTTTAACATTATTTTTGTTTTTAGACTTACCAACGTGTTTAATAAATTTATAAAAACATAGAGCTTGATTTGTCTGCTCGGTAATTAAATAATTGTACATAAACTCGTAATTTTTTGTCTCTATAAAATTTTGTTTGAACTTAACACAAATGTACCTAATTATTTATAATCACATTTACTATTTTATTTCCTTAGTTTCATTTTAGCTTTTTTGCCGTGTGGTGTCCGGCTGAGTAGAATAGCACCAACCCTTTACACACATAGGTGTTGTACAAGGCGACTTATGTTTTCGAGACAACATTTTTCAAAATTCAAAATTCAAAATTTCTTTATTGATTAGGACAATAAATATCTCTTTCAATCGTCAAAAAGGAGGGGGGCTAAGAAAGTATAGGAAAGTAAAGGGATAGGAAAGTAGGAAGGAAACACACAGTGACACGCTGACATGTGACGTGATGGCCGTAGATAAATGTATCCCTCGCCAACCGAACCGTGCTCGACAATGCCAGGCAGAGCCGGAACGCTATATTATATTATATAGGTATGTCTAGTATAAGAGGCAGAAGATCAAGAGTCTCCGTAGTCTAGGAAATGGGCAGCAGCATTTTCCATTGTTATATTTAAATACTGCGATCTCCAACCCGGCTGCCAAGCGTGAAGATTATGGCAATACCCTCCCCTTTCGTAGAAGAGGCCCTAACTCCTGCAGTGGACTGTTACGGAGGCTGTGATGATTTCAGATTTACGTGCCGTAATCTTTTACCTAGCTACATAAATCGGACAACAAAACTAAAAACATAACTTCTACAACAATTTCTCTCACCGCCTATATCAGGCATTCGTGACCGCTATTAATTTGAAATTAACCGAGGGCGAGGTAATTTAGTAGAATTACGGCCCGTAAGGAGTATTGACGATTTGCCCTAGATATGGTCGACTTCCGACTGCGGCTGGCCACCGATGTGGCAAGCTTTTGTCACCGAAGCACTTTTGACCGCGACTGTATCTACTTATACGTGGTCCGCGTGAAGTTGGTCGTGGTGATGTTTGTGGCTAGTATTTGCCTGCGACTTTGTCAGGTGCGACTGTCGTATTCCCCGGGAACTACCTAAATTACATTTCGGGATAAATATAGCCTATAAATTTTCTTCATACTAATTTCCACATAAACGCAAACGCGATAGTAAAGTAAGTTAAAGCAAAACATAAATACGTAGAAAATCACTACCAAAGCTCTATAGCCTGGATTCAACCCTCACAGAGAACATGGTCCTGATGTAAAGCTAAAGACAGCCCAACAATAGCATTTACCATTGTCCAGAGATGAATGGCGTCACGACACATAATGATGTTACATTTGAAAAGAGCACTTGCGATGTGGCCCAGATCGCCCTCAAAATATCCATTCTCCACTGGCGGTTCACGGAACAGCTTTCAGAACAGTATTGAAGAACTTATATGGTTATTATTTTATCAATAACTGTGCGTGGACTTGTGGACCCGGCGCGACTTCGTTCGCGGACACCTACTTTATCCCTAACTACCCTTTTTTCCTGGTTATTAACCTTCCTCTTGAATCACTGTATCTATTGTTGAAAACCGCATTATTATCCGTTGCGTAGTTTAAAAGATCCAAGTCTACATAGATACATACATCGGATTCATAGGGACAATTAGAAGCGACTTTGTTTTACACTACGACCTGTATGATATTATAGAATTAACCTATTTTAGATTTATTCTTCTGTCGCTCCCAGTTGGAGTTGACACAGCATGTCTCCCGCTCTTGATTTGAGACATGTTGTGAAAAGTTTTGACATAGGTATAATATAAATAACCTAGCCGGCAAATGGAAAATCGCCGACAAAGTCCGCTAAATACTAAACCAACATATTTTCCAAACTACTGAACCGATTTAATGAAACAAAGTACTAATAATAATTTCCCAGAAATTAGGAATTTTTGGTAGAATATAAAGCTAAGCCGTGTGGCCGTGTGGTGTCCGGCAGAGTAGAATAGCACCAACCCCTTACACTCATGAGTGTCGTACAAGGCGACTAATGTTTTCGAGGCAAAAGATCAAGAGTCTCCGTGGTCTGGAAAATGGGCAGCAGCATTTTCCATTGTATTATTTAAACACTGCGATCTCCAACCCGCCTGCCAAGCGTGGAGATTATAGCAATAACCTCCCCTTTCGTGGGAGAGGCCCTAATTCCTGCAATGGACTGTTACGGGCTGTGATGATGATAAAGCTAAGAATCATCCTGGTATATATAATATAAAATCGATCCATGCGTTCGGAAGCTGTGATGCCACAGATTTAATTAAATAATTAAACCCCCTTTGCTAATCTGGAAAAGATGGGCATAGGCTGCTATTGATGATGATTTAGGCATTATTTGGAACCTTCCATATCTTTCCGGAACTCTTCCGCCAACGCATCTGCCGACGATGAGGTAGATTTCATCTTCACCATCTAGTTGCCTGGCATCCAACTAATGTACGAGCATCGTGAGCCTTTTTACCGCGCACGTGCAAGTTGTGGAATGAGCGCCTTCCCGTAGTTCCTTTGCACTATAAAATGGGGTTCTTCAAAAGCCATATCTACAGGTAACTCAAAGGCCGAAACCGCATCCGCTCCCCGCAGATTGCCGATGGCCTGGAGCACTGTGGCCGCTTTCCATCAGATGAACCGTCCGTCCGTACGCCTCCCTCGGAAATAAAAAAAAACGTGTTTGACAAACTTATAATAGTATCGGTCCGGTATCTCTTCATAAACCGAGCGATCAATCCAGGCTTCCGCCAGGGTCTCCACTTCGCCCAGTCCTCAGCATCCTCGCATCATTAGTCGTTGGCTTTCGCATCCGTTACCTAAAAGTATATACCTCTTGTAATAATAATAATCTTGTCGTCAATACCCCGGCTGCGCTCTCCCGAAGATCCCGGGACAGTAGAGCGACTCTCATCTGACAGGAGAACTTGACCAGATTGGATCTTGGATACGCATTCCATCACGATGTTTTCCCTCACGGTAAGAGCATTGGTTAGTCTTCAACTAATATGTACATAACTCAGAAAAATATCATTGGTCATGGTGGCAGTGGGGATTGATCGCGATACCCTTCGTTTACGAGTCCGACTCGCTTGCTATTAGGCCACCAACGCTTCTTAACTACCTACCTATTGTACTGATAGAAATTGAACGGAGCGGTCGGCGAGATGACAGGAATTCTTTGTAATTGAGGTTATTGATCAATTGAAATGGGAAATTAATACATTCAATTGCAGTACAGAACAGATGGTAACACTGACCTCTTACGGTGAGAGAAAACAATGTGATGAAACCTGCACATTGACGATTGCAATTGCAGAAATGAATTTAAATTGCTTAGTACCCTTTTTTTTTTTTATGTCATACGTTAGGCAAACAGGCAAGCGGGCCACCTGATGGAAAGTTGACCACATATACATTCATAATAAAATTTACACAAAAAAAAGCAACATATCGATGTACACCATACAATAATATAAAATTTATATTATTGTATGTACACCATACAATAATATATAATTCGGGATAAAAATAGAGTTCACATGTCAACAGTACCTATATTTATATTTAAAATTTCAACATGGGATAAACAATAGAGTAGACTGCACATTTTCTGTCCGGTTGCTATGCGGCGATGTATAAACGTTAAACCAACCAAAATTCCATTTCTGAAGCAGCTACTTATTACTACATTGGTTGTATGTATCCAATTATGCCAGTACAAGGGAATACATCGACTCATAAACTGAACACGACCGATATCTATCTCCACGATGAAGGTATCTTGTTTCAATTTATTCTAAAATGTATGACAAGTATTGAAACACTATAGAACGTCCACGATCTAGCATAGCCTAGGTCGTAAATTATAGAACTAGGACTCATTCTAGGCCATGTCCTCTGAGCCACTATTACTTGGAAGTCGATGAAAGCAAATGAGATATGTGCTAAAACACAAAGCATCTTAACATAAGGGTTTGGTTTAAATGAGTGAGGTTGGAGTGTTTAAGGAAACCTTTATTTTAAGATTTCATGATTTAATCACGATTTCTGATTCTTGTAAGGTTCTACGATCTGTTCAGACTGACTTGTCTGTTTGATAAACAATCAATAATCAAAATCACGACTTGTCGTATAACTCACACTACACTGTGTATAGATGTCGGGAATTACATAAGAAACACATACAATGTGAATTTCAACGAATACTGCTGCAAATTATCCTTTTAAATACAAAATTTCCAAATAAGACAAGTCAGTCTGGACAGATTTTTTATTTTTATGAGCCACCGTATCTGACCAAAACAATTTCTTTCAGCTTAGTGCGTCTACTGATCCGTCTATGGATCAGTCATCATCATCACCCCAGTTGTCAGTCACGGCTTCTGACAGGGTCTACGCAACGTGAATCCTCTAATAAAATCGATTAAGAGTTGTAGGAAAGATTTAAAAGACACAAACAAAAAATTACGAACGAATTCATCACCGAACGACCTCATTTTAAGGTCCAACAGCTATAATACAGGTGTTCTAATAGGTTAGAACTTAGGAGCCAGAAGATTCTACTGTTATGTCTTGTTGTCATCCTGGGTCTATGGCCACAAAGTAAATAAACGATAATGACTAAGAGGCGTTGTCTCTAAGACCCATGCACCGGACAGAAAACTGCACGTTGCTCCGTCATGCTTGCAAAGTCGCCGCGTAGCAACCGGACAGATAACTTGCAGTCTGGCCTAATAGCGCGACACAACGCGGTGACGTATGTGAAGTATGCGGGTGCGCAGCGGGCGCAGCGCGTTTATTTATTATAAGCATTATCTTATGTAGGTACTAGCTGACCCGGCAAACGTTGTTTTGCCATATAAATATTAAAAATGGCTATTAAAAAATAAGGGTTGATCGTAGAAGGGTGAAAATTGAGGATTGTATGTATTTTTGTATGTTGTATCATAAAAAAATAGAAATTAAAAATTTTGTCTAAAGAATAAAAAAATAAATTTAGGGGTGGACTACCCCTAACATTTAGGGGGATGAAAAATAGATGTTGGCCGATTCTCATAGATACCGGATAAGCACAAAAAATTTCATCAAAATCGGTCAAGCCGTTTCGGAGGAGTATGGCAACGAAAACTGTGACACGAGAATTTTATATATTAGAGATTTTCTGTCATTTGTTTCTCCCCGCTGCCTCCCACCGCACGCACCAGCCACCTGGCAACGACACTCCATCGGGCGTCTACACACGTTCGCCGGCCATTTAACTCGATTGATGACGTCACTATGTCCCCTTCGCGTCCACATTTCGTGTACGTGGGTCGTGGGTCCGACCTATGGTGGGACAGCGGGCAGTTGCTGTCGATTCTAGGTAAGTTTTCCGAAAGAGTGCATGCTGTATCGTAGGGTGACGGTGATTTTTAGCCACCGGATCGGAGGTGGCCTAAAGGTTAGGGAGAAGCTAATAAGCGTGAGGTACCGGGTTCGAACTCCAGTGCCGATATGTACCAATGACTTTTCTGAGCCATGTACCTTGTGTGTACCAACAACTTAGTTTAACACTTACCGATGCTCTTAGGCACTGTCCTAATTGGCAACAGAGGTCACCCGACCAATAGAAGTCCTAATAACCCGCCCGTCGCACGACCATGATCGCACGACCGTTGCCAATTAGGACAGCGCCTTACGGTGAGGGAAATAATCGCGAGGAAACCTGCACATTCAGGCGACTAAATGTGTAACAATGATCCAGTCTGGTCGGGTTCCCCTGTTATATTTTAAAAGATCTAAGCGTACATACATACAGAGATACAGAGGGACAGACGGCGAGAAGCGACTTTGTTTTATACGATGTAAACATAAAGCAGATAGAAGAGAGACCAGCTAGAAACAACGTATTATGGAAGAAGGCTATTTATGGTATTAACCTAGATTTTTGTGTTCCAGTCCGCACAGCGGGTATTAATCAAAGTAATGCTCGGAGAGATGTGGCGGAATTATTTATGAGATTATAAATATCGTTCTGTTTGCAGTGAAATTTACGTGGGCTTAGGGGATTCGTGTAAAGTGAGGGGAGGTTCTGAAATTTAATTGCGTGTCTGACGGTGACTTTTGTAAAAATACTAGATACCATCCGTTACACAAGGGTGGAACGTTACACGTTGAAATCTTAGTAAAACTATTACTTCATATCAATAAAATTATTAGGATACAAACTTTGGCTGTACATTATAACTACTTTTGCTTAACCTTATTATCAATTATATTTCAAATTCAAATATTTAAACGTACTATTATTCACCTACCTTTCCTCAGCAGCCTCTTATTACATTTTTACAAGAATTACTTCTTTCCTCAATGCATTAAAATCATTTAAAACTACAGTCCACTCTTCATCATTTTAACCTGCTTACCCTGAAATCTACGACCGAAGAAAGTAGGCCTGAACACACTGAATTCTGTGACAGTGCTCACTTTTCCGGTGTGGTAAGTCCGCCTAAATGCCCAGCCTACTTTTGTTTCCAAAATATATTTTTTGAAGGATGTACATACATGAGGTATGTTAGCTGAAATATCTACATGTATGCGCAAAAGGGCGGCATCGATGGCGCGGCTGCGGGCCAGCGGCAACAGCGCTCTGGCGATGGTCGCGGCGCGGCTGGACGGCCCGTTCATGGGGTACTGGATGTCGCTTCATGCGCCACCTTTGACATCGAGATAGTTATATATGCTTAAACTGACATTCAAATGATTATATTTTAACTTAATAACATTTAAATATTAAGCTAATTTAATTATTACTGTTAAGATTATTGATTGATGTATTGCGTTGATAATTTTATTTATTGTTTTTAATTGATTGTGCTAACTACGGAATTTAATTTTCTGAAATAAAAATATTCTATTCTATTCTATGCGAGGGCCGGAAAGTATGAAAGTAATTATTTACACAGACACCGGTACCTGCAACACATTAATATAATTTGTGACATTACTTAAATATTTATTTAATAAGACATTGAAATATTTATTGGAGCCAAAAAATATTTTCTCAACCACCTTCTACAGTCGCATATTATCGAAAATCAATTCTGTGACGTTTTACTACAGATTTTTGTCGAAAATGTCAAATTCGAGATGTCACATCACTCTGGTTATTGAACGTAATTCCCTATCAGTAGCCAAGTAGAGTAGGCACAGCTACAGACCATCAGTGCCTATAGTGCCTATATATGTATATAACAATACCTGCGTGCTCTGCTGTAAAACCGAGGGGGTACCAAATTAGATTCTGAATCAGACGGGAGGCAGACGCGCCGTCTATTATGTGAATATGGGAGGAAATTGCAGTCTACGCCATATCTGGGTACACCAGGCCGTCGGGTTCCCTGTCTACGATTATACTGTGGACAATAGTAACGAAATACATAAGATAAATGATTAAATCAAATAATCATTTATTTCAAAATAAGGTAGGTAAGTACATTAATTTAATTTGCCATTTATATTTACCGTCATAATAACAATGTCAAATAATTTAATACAATACTAATGTCAATTAATCAAACACATTAATAATATTTGTTTCAAACTAAACTCGCGTTTTTTGCACATATTATTATTTTAGACGGGACTTGCACGCGACGTACCTTTCCGATTTGTTTCAAACAAACAATTCAAATCGAAAAGGTATGTCGCGTGCAAGTCCCGTCTAATATAATAATACACATTAATAATGTCAAATAATTCCATAAATTCATAGATAGAATAGTTTATCATTTAAATAATAATTGCGCACTAGCAAGCTAGGTACAGACCTACGTTACGGGAAACAGTTGCATCCTGTCGTACATTATGAAACAATATTAATCCTCTGTTAAGTGTGAGGAGGCCAAATGAGTATAACCACCTTTTCTATGGTTAATTTTTTTTTACAGTTCTTGTGTTCCGGTTTGAAGGATAAATAAGTAAAGGCCTGTTAATTATTTTTGTTGTTGTTTTGTGGCAGTAAAGAGTGTATCCGTCTATCTAAGGTGATACCCGTCCAGGCAAACTTTCCAATCCTGGATGAAGTCGGCCATCGGTAAGTACCTTATTACTAATTTATTTTATTTCACATCTGAATTTAATGGGACATTATTATTTATTACTTATACTATTCAATGATTTTATTAGATACAGTTTTGACATCTGAAATTACAATTTTGACATTTAGAATTATTTAATAATAAGACATTGTTACTTAATGTTTTAAATGGTGGAAATAAATATGTATTACATTAGATTGGAATGTTGACATGTACAGTCGAGTTCATTAATATGTGAGCATTGCCAAGGCTTCAAATATAAATGTACATGGAACGGTACTTATATATCTGAGCAGATGTACATGTTTGATTGATGAATCTGCGTAGATATATAAGTACCCTTCCATGTACATTTATATTTGAAGCCTTGGTAATGCTCACATATTAATGAACTCGACTGTACATTAAATTTTTTATATAATTCTAAAAGTATTGTACGTCCGTAATGGACAAGCTGTTGGAACTATTTATGTAATAACATCTGCATACCTGTATAGTTACACAGTTCAACAATAAAGACAATTCTAATTCTTACCTTTATACAACGCAATGTCGCAGCTTAACGTACAAGAAATCGTCTTACATTACACATTAATCATCTAACATTAATAACTCCGCAAAATCACACAAAAACCCTTCACATAGCCTAAACTCATTACTTGTCACATTTCTCATTCGCCAGCAAAATTTTTACAAGAACAAATTAATGCGAGGCAAAGGGACGCAGCCGGACAGCCACGCTCACTGTGCACGGTGCGTCTAGCAAAAACTACCACACGCGAGCCCGATGTATCGGAATGCGAGGAGCTTGATAAATGTGGGTATTCCGAACGAATATGCACTCCGCTTCGGATGGAAGTTGTGTAGAATGATTTTTGATACCTTGTGTAAAAAGAGGCTTCACTAATTATGAAGAAATAGGGCTTAACTTGGCCGTGGTGTCCTAAAGAGTAGAATAGTACCAACCCCTTACACTTGTAAGTATCGTACAAGGCGTCTAAAGGTCTTGAGGCTAAAGATCTAGAGTATCCGTATGCTGGAAAATGGGCAGTAGCGTTTTCTATTGTTATATTTATAACACTGCGATCTCCAACCCGCCCGCCAAAGAGATTGTGGAAATAACCTCCCTTTTCGTGGGAGAGGCCCTAAGTCCTGCAGTGGACTGTTATGAGCTGTGATGGTGATGATAATGAGGGCTTAACATTAAAAATTGTCTACTCAAAGGAAACGGCACTAGATTTGTTGGGTAGAGCAATTTGGTAGAAAAAATAAAAGTGTAAGTCAATATGTTTGTTCTATTGTTTGTTTTGTTTTTATAAGTCATTCTGCCTCATTCGCGTCTTTCATTATAACTATTTATAGCTAATATAATTTTTCTCTAACACGGAAAGATTTATGCCTATCTATCTATTGTCTAAGATATTCTTAACAAGAAAAAGCATTGCACCAACACCAGACTAAACTCGCTAAGTCGCAACTGTATTGACGCCAAGATGAATTACAATACTGCGATCTGCAGCCCGCCTGGGGAATGCATGGTGATTATTGCAATGCCCTTTACTAATGTGAGGAGGCGCGTGTCCAGCAAAATCTCCTGCCCGCTTGCTAGCCCGTTACGTCTAAGCCAATTTTGATAACCTAATTAACGAATACCTACAGGACTAATCTAAAGGCCGGCAGCGCTCCTAAGATGTTGCGGATCAATAGAGGTCCAATAAATAAAAAATGTGGATGGCAGACAGCACTTACACCTACAAGTGAATTCTTTTCCTCATAATAACCTCATTTACATCATTCAAACGTACAAGATTCAATCACACCCATACGATGTCTCTCACATTCACGAAATGTTTGTTACGAAAGAAGGCAGCAAGTCGCACAGAGGTCACGAAATGCAATTAGAGCGCGAACCATCCAACACCAATACTGCACATCACTTCTTCTCTTACAGAGCGGTATCAAACTGGAACAAATTACCACAAAATGTATGTGACAGCCGTGTTAGTGAATTCTTTCAAGAACGTACTGGACGACTGGTTGAAGTCGAACAAACAAACACTATGTAATAAAGACATATCAGCAACAATGCTGCTCGTCTATTACCAAAATAAACAAATAAATAAATAGTACAAACAATTTAGGCTAGATCAGTTTCAGCCACAGAAATTAATTACTATATATTTTAGTTTCAGCCACAGAAAAAAAGGTTGGCCAACAACAAAGCCTTGGTAACAAGTTTGTTCATCCATGTACCAAGTTGCAGGTACAGGTAATTTGACAAGCGCATTACAAGTAAGCCGTGTGTGTAATTGAAAGGTTTTTCTAGTGAAATGCCACCGGTCTGGCTCCGCAGGTCCTCGTCAGTCCTGTTTTTGCATCCAGAGACACGCGGACGATTCGTTAGTAGGGAATTTTAAGCCGTATGATCAATCAGTAGAATAGATGACCATGAATATTGGTTGCTGAAGATGTGTTTTGATTTAATGATAGACTACTTTCCTTCGGAAGATATATTTAGGTTGAAAATATTAAGACTACAACTCTTTGCCCACGATTTCGTGTAAAATTTGGTGAATCCGTGTTCCTGTGCGACCTACGGAGCAGAGACGTGGCCTCTCACGGTGGGCCTTACAAGATAGCTTCTGCAAAGCCGCTTTCCATCAGATAGAAAGTCCCTCCGTGTGCCTTCCTAGGCAATATAGGTTACCTATAGAGCAAAGGAAAATGCTATGCTCGGAGTTCCGATGAGTATAATAAGAGAATAATGTGTTCCTGCGGGAAAAAAATGGAATGTTACAGTACAATTATAGTCATCATAGTACTTACGTTTACGTTATTTTTTTGTTACGTTTTTTTACGTTGTTCTAGTTTAAGCTACAAGCAACATCTCAAATTTTCATCAACATCCATTCAGTCGTTTTTACGCGAAAAAGTAAGAAATTTTAACAAATAACAAACTCCTAATCTGTGATTGATGATTAGTTGCGGCACTGTCGGCGGTTTTGAGGCCTCTTATTGGTCGGGCGAAGTCCATCGTACGACTATGGTCGCACAACCGTTGCTAATTAGGACAGCGCCTGATAGTTGTGGATTTAATGAAGTCAATAAGATAGTTGGTTCATTAGAAGTTAGGCGCATCGGTAGAATATCACATAATATGGGGTGACACTACATTTAGCGCCAGATAGGCTTCAAGTAACACAATTTTTCTTTCCTTTCCAAGCCAAGTCTTATAGATGGATGGATCCTTTTTATGCTGGTGACGATCGATCAATCCAGCTGACAACTGGCGCTATGGAGGCTTCTCCACGATTATCGCAACAGAAATAATAATTACACTCATCAATGTTGGTAGGTTTTATATTCGCTCGAAATAGCGATATGTTTATTAATATCAATTTTTTATATTACAAATTGGTTTCATGTTTCTGAATACAAAGTAGCATTCGCTATGTTTTGTTATTCAAAACGCAGAATATGCTATTTTGTATAGTATGAAGGGGCATAATATGTAAAAATACTGAGAAAGGCGGAGCATTATAATGCCAAAACGATTTATTATTACAAAATTTTGTCTAAATTATAAATAGGCTTAGTTATCCTTGATCAAAAAAGTACCCATTAATAGTAATATGATAAAAAAATAATAATCTTTGCGTTAATGTCCCGGTTGTGCTCTTGTGCTTGGGGGTCGGGGGACCGCCTTGACCCAGGACTTGGCAGATCAGGTCGCTGCACTGTAATTATACAGTGCAGCGACTGCCATCTGATTTCCATGACCATGCTACATTCAGTCGGGTGTAAGTAATTGAGTTTGCGGGGCAAATTCTAAAGAATCAGAAAGATTAAAAATATATAACTACTGAACTATCCGTTATAGGAACCCGCCGCTAAATTCTAGAATGTTCGATGTCCAACAAAAAGTCTCACATAAAAAATGTACCCAAAAGAAACCACTGAGGGTAAACAATAGGATTTTAAACGTTAATGGGGCCCGACCGCATTCCATAGGAAATTTTAACCAAATCGCTTACATTGTTGCCTTATTTAAGATTGTGTGCTTTTATTAATACGGCCACAAGATTAGTCTTATAAAGCGAAACAAAACAAAGAAGTTGATCGCGAATCACACAAAAACCCAAAACTTACATATGACGGACAGCCCGAGAAACAGTAAGGTAGTTTGGGGGCAGTATGATTTAATTTATTAAAACTTCATGCACATCAGTACATTGGCGGTTTTAATCTTACTAACTTTAACCCTAAATATCGCGGACAGAGACAAACAAAAGAAACTTCTTTATAATTATAAGTTATTGATGAAATACGCTCCTTTGCAAAAATAAACTGACACATTTCTTTCTTTCATTTGGAGACCTAGGATCTTTCCCTGGGCACGTTCTATGTGCAATCTGATTATAAATCTAAGGTACCTTAGCAACTCTAGACATCCTCCATCCATGCTCTAAATGTGCATAATCAGATTGCACGCAGAAAGTTCCCAGGCTGAGATCCAAGGTCTCTAAATTGTCTCGATTGAGGGTTTTAAATTTATCTTTTTTTTATCATTTTTCTTTATTTTGGAATTTGCAGTCTTCAATCAGCTATATAGTTGTAGGTAGACATTGTAGCCTGCCTATTAGTTACACAAGTATTCTACACAGATATCTGTGTTCAAAGAAACCGCTAAAGAAGTTATTACCCCGAAGTGCGCCATCCGCAATCCTGTTCCAAACGAATCTAATGTTCTAAGCGGTGGCGTATTATGGTAATTAGTACGGAGTGCTGCCAGGGATGCGACGAAGTTACAGGTAAATCGATTATTGGCATTGGAAATTGTCATGTTATAAATAATCACTTTCGTCCGTGCTTCACTGTAGGGCGCACTGAAAACCAGCGCCATAGCTCCAGCCATGGCATACGCTGAGTGTGACCCCTTTGCACGTCTTCCCATGGCACGTGTAGCGATACCTTGTAGTTATAATGTTACTGTTTCTTTTTTTTACTATTTGAATGTACCTATCCTGTTATGGGTTTATGTGTAATAAACGTCATTTATTTATTTATTTTAGTAGACTGTAACGATACGATCCAGTCCAGGTCCGACTTAATTGTGGACCTCGCTGGAATTCGGGCCGCATCGCAATAATTATCATAATATAAAATTTTATTTATTTTTACAATAAAATCTTTACCTATATATATCTAAAATAAAAATTTGATTACTACAGACATGCGCAACGCGATTTTATTTTATACTCCGTAAGGAATTCGAATTTTGATTCACACAAGGGGCGGTTACTGACACCATTTTGTTCCTGATAAAAATTTACTAATCCATCGAGAGTTCCCTTAAAAGGCTGATATATATGATACCTACAATAAATATTTATAATAAGACTATGATCAAGTACGATCCTCGATGAAATCGGACAATCACATCCCTAGCGCGTGGCGGTGCGCGATGCGTGTGCGCAGCGTCGCGCGTAACGGATCGGTAATGGCGGCCCGCGGCGGGAAGCGGCTACCACGATTAGATACAAAACTCGTAGAGAAATAAGAATCTTTTGACAGGTCCTATTTCTTTATATCCACGACATAAAGTTCATTTTCAAATAAGCGCGACAGAAAATGTACCTACAGAGCCACAAACTTATCGAACCCGCTGACGGTGTCGCTGTTCTTGGAATTTACATAAAAAATAATAATAATCATCTTAGCGTTAATGTCCCGGTTGTGTTCTCGAGGACGAGGGCCCGGAGTCCGCCTTGACCATGATCCAAGATTTGGCGATCAGGTAATTACAATGGAGCGACTACCATCTGATCTCCGTGACCCTGCTACGAGGGGAACCTGACCAGATAGGATCATGGTTACAAATTCAGTTGCCTGTATTTGCAGGTTTCATCACGATGTTTTCCCTCACCGTAAGGGCATCGGTTAGAATTCAACTAATGTACATAACTCAGAAAAGAGTCATTGGTACATGGCCGCAGCGGGATTCGAACCCGGTACCTCTCGCTTACGAGTCGAATACTCAACCGCCCGGCCACCGACGCTCTCATTGACATGTTAAGGTCATTTCAAATTCATTTCAAAATGAAGTGCCGTCATACAGTTCCAAATTTGGCCACCTGGGTCACTTAAGTTTGTGGCACTGTTGTACGTTTGTATGGAGCGAGCTCGGTAAACACTAGTTTTAAAACAGACGAAACTAAGGTAATACAAATGTTGCTTGAACATGAAACACTGGCTAACAAATACTACAAGCGCATGCCTTGCGCATTGCATCCCGTCGCTTACTTCTTTGGAGATGGTCAAGTAGGTACATTTAAAAACTTGCTTTAATTAAAGCAGAACGTTTGCACTGCGCTATGTATATTCATGGGATACTCCTCAGGGACGGATCAAGGGACATCACATGATGATAAGTACAGCATGTTGATTTGACACGATGCTTTGGAAACGTCTTTTTTTAGAAACGATATCTAACGATAAACTAATCTTCGGTGATTAATCTAAAATAAATTAGTAAAAGAATGGTTGTATTGAGATGACGCGTAAAATTGCAGTAAACTTTAGGTAATATATGTATATAATATACATAACTAAAGCCTTTTTCTCTTAGGAATTGGGGCAGAGACCATATTATAATATAGGCGAAGCAAAATTACGCAATTTCTTAAGTATAAAAACCAGCAGTCCCCTGTGGGATTTAGGTTAACATTCGGCTCTGCTATCATTCGAATATCCCGCCGGCAATAACCTATTACCTTAAGAATCTCGGGATGAAGGTAGAGCTCGTCTAATCTAAAATGACGCGCCCCACTATCGCATTACCGCACACAAGCAAGTTTAAAATATGGACGCAATACATATACAAATGCCATTGTAATTGGTCATTCAGTTACCGGTGAGATTGAAACGTAGGAACACGCGTCGTTCATTGGCTCCCACACAGATGAAGTGTCGTTATCAATATTTGCACTCACACATCCAAATCAACTAACATAGTAGTGGGGCGCGTCATCTTAGACTAGACGAGCTCTATCTTCTTATTATTGAAATCGGGTCAGTAATTTCGGAGAGAGATAGCGCGTTCGAACAAAACAAAGCTCTTCAGTTTTTTTTTAATTGAAATAAATCCATTTATTAGGTACACACATAATATTTACAAAGACAAAAGGGAAACACAGGATGATTGATAGCTAATAATATCAAGCCATAAAATAAAAATTATGATTTATACATTACTAGTGGACTATTCGCGACTTCGTTCGCGTACACTTACTTAACACCTACCTACACTTTTTTCTTGCTTATAAGCCTTCCTCTTGAATCACTCTATCTATTGTTGGAAACCACATTCAAATCTCATGCGTAACTTTAAAGATTGAAGAGTACATACATACATTTTGATTTATACTATGTTTCCGCTGATATACCTAACACATATCCTTGAACCCTGCCCTAATGCATACCTGGTAAGTCAGTCGTCGAGTCAACATGCGAGCATTCCCTCTTTGTTGGGTACAGGTTTGGCGACTCCCGCGGCGCCGAACGGACGTACGATTTGGTGTTATTTAATTAGGCGTTGATAGCTATCTACAAAGGGCTCCCATGGCCATATATTGCGCATGGGCGTTGCAGCAACGGCTCCTGCGCAGCTCGCGCGCGACTCGTGAGATCTGGTCGTAAACAAAGCTTGTATTATGGATGTTGTGTGATGTCCAAGATATCCTCGAACCCTGCCCTAATGCATACCTGGCGAGGCAGTCGTCGAGTCAACAAGCGAGCATTCCCTCTTTGTTGGGTACAGGTTTGGCGACTCCCGCGGCGCCCAACAGACGTACGATTTGGTGTGGTTTAATTAGGCGTTGATGGGTATTTACAAAGGGCTCCCATGGACATATCTCCCGAATGGGCGTTGCAGCAACGGCTCCTGCGCAGCTCGCGCGCGACTCGTGAGATCTGGTCATACACAAAGCTTGTATTATGGGTGTTGTGTGATGTCCAAGATATCCTCGAACCCCTGCCCTAATGCATACCTGGTGAGCCAGTCGTCGAGTCAACAAGCGAGCATTCCCTCTTTGTTGGGTACAGGTTTGGCGACTCCCGCGGCGCCGAACGGACGTACGATTTGGTGTGGTTTAATTAGGCGTTGATGGGTATCTACAAAAGGCTCCAATGGACATAACTCGCGAATGGGCGTTGCAGCAACGACTCCTGCGCAGCTCGCGCGCGACTTGTGAGATGTGTATGCTACCTCAGGTGCTGTCCTAATTGGCATCAGTCGTGCGATCATGGTCTTATGGATAGGGGCCAATGGCGAATTCTTGTGTCGGAGGCCAAGATCCACTTTGGGTCGCTGAGCCAGCGAAGTAACCCCTTTTTCGAGGCAAAAGATTTAGTACCCTGGAAAATGGACAGAAGCTTCTCCATTGTTATATGTATAACACTGCTATCTCCGACCCGCCTGACAAGCGTGGATATTGTGGAAATAACCTCCCATTTCGTGGAAGAGGCCCTAAGTCCTGCAGTAGAATGTCATGGACTGTAATGATGACGATAGATACTGGACAGTCAGTCGTGGTAAGTAACAATGCAGCCGAGGATGGAAAAGACCTGTATCTTAAAGACAGTTTAATCAATGCGAAATATTATAAAAATATGCCAGTTGACATTCTTACATTCTTTAGTAAAAGTTAGAGAAGTATATTACGAAAATCGTGTTTGAAATTAAATTTTAAAATGTGTTTTTGCGTGAAAGTAACGGAATACGTTGCCTGCGACTATGTTCCCTGATCATTATAATTTGCTACTCAAGACAACTACAAGGAATAAACTATTCAAGCCTAGAGTGAAAAGTCTCTTACTCGACTTACCATCAGATGAGATGGCTAGTCTAATATAAAATAAAGTTTGCAGGTATAGCGCAAAACTGCGCCCGCGCCGGCCTTAAAAATGCACCGGTCATCAGTTCCACGAGCCTGACCTTTACTTTTCACTTAAGTGCTCGCTTAAATGGGTCTTAATTACCCCAACCAATGTTTACAAGACACTTGGATACTGTCTGGACTACTAAGCTGTCATGTGTATAGCTGTCGCAGGAACCAGTCCGTTCTCGCGTGTACCACCTCCCTCTCAATAAACAAAATTAAATAAAAATAATTAGTTATATAGCGACTGTACACGACATTGTGGCAGTGGAGGTTCAAGTGTTGTTGGAGCGTGCAAGTTAGTTACTGCTACTGGTATTTTTTTATTTATTCTTCACGGCACACCAGGGGTGATTATCGACATGAATATTTCGATATTTTGATGCATGATCTTTCGATATTGCTAATGTGATGTAAATAAATTTTGAATTTTTTATTCCGAAAATCAAAATTGAGACCCGTTCGAATCAAAGCAAACGATTAAAAAATAGAGCCCCAGGTTGGTTACATTGTTGTGTTAAGTTAAAAGCATAAGGTATCGACCATAATTACAGAAAAAACGCATGTTTTCTTCTTACAGTCACAACGCACCTGTGATTCTGCATTTTTTTGCAACGAAACCTAAGTGCTACGTAGGTGTTTTGGGCAACACTTACCACTTTCTATCAGGTGAGTCTGTCTGATGGTTTGTCACTGAGTTGCAATTAAGGAGTTGGCGCGTTTTATTTTCAAAAACTTTCATTGACGACCTGAGTGGTTCAGTGGTCAACATGGCAGTATGCCACGCAAGAGGTCCCGGGTTCAATTCCCGGCCGGGCAGAAATTGAAATGATGAATTTTAATTTCTGTTACGGGTCTGGGTGTGTTGTTTATCAGTTATCTAGCACCCATAACACAAGCTTTGCTTACTTTGGGGCTAGATGGCATTGTGTGAATTTGTCTACAATTATTTATTTATTTAAAAGCACGTAGGCATGTTCCTACGCATTTCTGGGAGTAAAAGTGTTTGATTTTTTATATACTACCATACTGACATACGAGCTAATACCCAGTCGATTGAAGTCAGCTATATCTTCACGTCAGTGATGTACCTAAGGATACAAACAAAATAAAAAAGTAAAATGTGTGTGTGGGCGTTTTACCCTACCAAAACCAAAATTCATAAATTCAAATTTCTTTATTGAGTAGGACATACATATCTCTTTCAATCGTCAAAGAGGAGAGGGTAGGAAAGTAGGAAGGAAACACACAGTGACATGTTGGGCACCCCAGGACCGGAGCCCATCCACCCCACGCGGACACCGGCCGCACCGTGTCAGACAATACCAGACAGAGGCAGTCAGTGCCCGACAGTCAAGCAGAGCCGGACCGCGCCCGTATAATGTATAGGAACCTATTTTAAACCACATTTCAATCCGTAAAAATGCAATCTCCATCACCTCCCCAACCTTCTTACCCCACATGCATTCGCCACTTTGGAAACGAGTCGTGGCGTGCAACATTTTTCACATAATTAATTCGGTACAGATCGGAAATTTATATTCGGCGCGAACGATAAAGTGTGATACTAATTTTTTGTGTTGTCTTAAGACTGCGCTCGGGTACTTAACCGCATATTTAGTGTTGGCGTTGAACGTTAAGGGTTTTTGGTTTATTAATATAAGTTGTTGATTTAAGTATATTTTGCGGCGTGTGCGTACGTTAGTTTTGTGAGGTAGGTAGGTGTTATAGGGTCATTTATAATACAGATAAGTCGAGATAAGTTGATTTATGTTGAGTTTTAGAATAGACTTCGTGTTTTTGACCATGGACTTCTGTAAGTACTTGTACAGTCAGCTGCTGAGTGAACGGATCCCCAGCATACTTTATATTAAATGTATGCTGGAGGTCCACTATGCAGGTTTACTGACTGTACCTAATACCTACCTAAATAATTGAGACTCCATGTAAAACTAGAAAAAGATCGCAGGTACCAGCTAGATGCGGAAGGCACAGGACCAGCCTTTGTGGAGATCTCTGGGGGAGGCCTATGCCCAGCAGTGGGCGTCTTTCGGCTGATATAATGATGATGATAATGAAAGACTAGAAGTTTAATAAATAAAATCATAACCTACAAGAATAAATAATAAATAATTTCAAGAAAAAGGAGGCGGTGTGCTTGTAGCTTTCAAAGTAGTTTACCTATCAACGTTTTTGAGTGGTAGATAGGTACCAGCATGTTACAAAATGGTACAATATCATTCTTTTAATAAATAAATAAAATAGTTGCAGGGAATAATAAACTACGTAGTTATGCATTTAAGACTTTGACCTACTATAGAGTCAAGTCTTTCTAAAAATGAGTCTCCGACTCAACTGCAGCACCCAACAACAACAACAAAACAATACAGAACAGTAGGCAACTTCCTCGTTCGAAATCAAGTCGTAAAACCGAAATTACATCGAAATTAGTCTTCCAAAATTACTTCATAAGAGGCGAAACGAACCATGAAAATAGTGCAGGCGTCTGGAATGAGTAGTTTAACAAATTACTACATTCAAAATCGGATAACTTTGACTGTAACGTGGATTCGAAACATTCGATCATTCGTGCGACGGAGGCGCTGCCTTTAAAAAAATATAAAAGGGTTTAAGTACTGTCGAGAACAGAAGGTGTAAACAACTTTTTTGTTTAATAATTTTGCCAAAAGTATAATACAAAAATTATATTGAGGAAAAGTAGAACCGGTATTACATATTATTTAGGCAACCCTAGGCACACAGTTTAAGGTTACTTATTTATAAAAATTTGAAAACACTACTACAAACAGTTTCTTATTGCCATAACTATTAAAATATATTAGATACAAATCTCCGACGCTTCACATGCGGTAATAATTATTCATAATAGAATCGAGTACTTAATTAAAAACAATCTCATTCACTATTATCATCTACACTTGCCTTTATAACTTGACAACCAACTCGCTACCGGGCGACCGCAGCGAAAACGGCGCCCACAACAATTTACAACAACAAAATGTCCTATAACCAGCAACAAAACGAAACACAGATACACATTATTACATCCACCATCAATTAATCTCGGCGCAAATAGCGGGCATAACTCACACACACAACAAAAGAGACGTTAACCTTTTCCTAACAGCCAGCTATTACGGAAGCAAATACAAATGGCGGACGGAATGAAGGGAATCACTTCTGTCCGCGACTGTACTCGCGTGCCAACCCCACATAAGGTCGGTACACACGCGAACCCAATGTTTTACAGTGTTCGCTATAAAAAAAGAACCCCAATTGATATTTTGTACCACTACCGTTTCATACGACGCCTGCTTCGGGGATTAATTTGCTTACAAATATTTTTAGCCGCGTCCGTTCGGAGCGATAGGTTAATTTATGTCCGCTATTCGGTTTTTTGGCGCTTACATTGTTTCGTGTAAGTTTGAATTTGCTTAATTTTATTAAGCAACATTTGCAGACTCTGGGAACTGGATGGGTGTGACCGTTTCGTACCGAGGCTAGTCGAAATTCAGCAGTGCAACGAGGTCACCGGCTGGGGAAGTACCTCCACCTTACAGAATACCGCAGCTAAACAATACTCTTTTAAATAGTATTGTGTTTCTGCCGGTTAGTAAGGTCTCCAGTGCTCCATGGGGTGGGGATTTGGGGAACCGTTGCTTTAGCAGTGGTGGGGCATTTGCCTTTTTGCAACGTGTTATAGTGGTGGGCAACGCATTGGCGATACTATTGGTGTTGCTAATGTCTATAGACAGTGGTGACCACTTTCCATCAGGTGGCCCACTTGCCTGTTTGCCTAACGTATGACATAAAAAAAAACCACTCGTTAGGTGGACCTTCTAGTAGCGAAACGAGGTTGACCAAGGTCTTCCGCTGGAGACCCTGGGACTAGTTGAACAGTCTCGGAAGCCGATTGGCCCACGACGGTATGGATTTATTACAATGTGAATATAAAGACACGGTTTCCTAAATTAGCGGCGCCATCCTAAAGCAGCCGCAATAGACGTCAATACGGAAACAATTACAATAATAACGTAATACAACAAGTGAATCCAGCGCGAATTAATTTAGACGCTGAGCACTGTGAGATCTCATCAACGTTTCTAATTCTAATGTAAGTTCATCGAACATGGGCTACAGTTGCTGTTTCCAACAGTTGGGTTGTCGGCTCGTTGATATGTAAGTAAATTGCCACTGTGTTAATGATCTTCTTCTCACCAAATGTTGTTAGATGCCGCTTGTGCTGGTATGTTGTGTGGAGAAGGGAATCCTATCCGTTCTCATTGGCTACGCCAATGGTTCGATGGCTAATGATGATGAATATAATAAAGATACTGAAATTACAGAAAATACGATACATAAAAATAACTCGTCAATTTGTAAATTTATTCTCATTGGCAATGTAAGGTGAAGTATACAAACGGCATACAAATAGGCAAGCGGGCCACCTGATTGAAAGTGTTTTCCGCCGGCTATGAATATCAGCAACACCAGGGAAGTTACCAATGCGTTTCCTGTCTCTGAAGAGATCTCTAAAATACCTCTTTATACTTCTCCATACCTTTAATATAACTATTTTCAGTTTTCATACACATCATTTCATTACGTACCTACTTCTAAGATACATATATATATATATATGTATGCTGTATCCCATAGGGGTAGGCAGAGACTATCGAGTACCACAAGTGACAATTCTGACGCATCTCTTTTGCCTCTTCCGCATCTTTTGCATCATACTTCTAAGATATGCCGAATTTTAGGAAATTACACCCAAAATGGCCGTGTGGTGTCCGGCAGAGTAGAATAGCACCAACTCCTTACACTCGCGGGTGTGTACAAGGTGACTAATGTTTTCGAGGCAAAACTTCTCCCCCGTATTAATGAACACAGCGTAACTTTACACCTAGGACTAGCCATAGAAATTTCTATGGACAATTCTAGCTACCAATTATTTATTAACAAGACCCCTAGAGTCTCCGTAGACTGGAAAATGTGCAGCAGCGTTTACCACTGCTATATTTATAACACTGCGATCTCCAACCCGCCTGCCAAGCGGGAAGATTATGGCAATACCTTTCAATTTCATGGGACGCACTAAGTCCTGCAGTGGACGGTTATGGGCGTGATGATGATGACACCCAAAATATGGTACGCGGAAAGAAACCCTAATGTCAAAAAATGTTACATCATATTTATTTTTATTTTGTAAACGTTCTCAGCTCGGAGTCGTGTGCACCATAGCCCGCTATGGGGATACATCACTGCTAGACTATCGATTTACAATCTGGATCGGATTGCAATCGGCGCACTGAGCGATCTCCCGTCCGCGGGCCAGCCGCAGGGTTGGCGGTGCGCGGGAAGCAAAAAAAAAATTAAATACTTTAAGCAAGTTGTTGTGTAGAGACCGGGGCTCGACAAGTGTAGTGCAGGACGCCCTCAAGGTAGAAGCAGGAGTCCTTATGCCTTACTATTCTTTGTGAGGTAGGCAACTGAATGTGTGACTATGATCCAGTCTAGCAGGGTCACGGAGATTATATGGCAGTCGCATACTGTAAGTATCTGATCTGCCAAATCCTAGATCATGGTCAAGGCGGACCCAGGGCCCTCGTACGCGAGAGCACAACCGGGACATTAACGGCAAGATGTTTTTTTTGTGAGGTGTAGCATAGCGGGGTATTCTGTCCGAATTAGAGCCGCCCGACTAGGGAAGACCGCAACAACTCCACCTTACAGAATACCGCAACTGTTTTCAGTATTGTGTTTCTGCTGGTGAGTAAGGTCTCCTGTACTCCACGAGGTGGGGATTTGGGGACGGTCAAAGCCACGGTGGCTTTGACTGTGGAGGGGCACTCGCTTTTTTGCTGCCAGAGCAACGTGTCCCGTAAGTTTAGATTTGGACAACACATTGATGGTATGTATAGGCAGCGGTGACCACTTTCCATCTGGAGGTCCGCTTGCCCTCTTTCTAATAACAGGCTTGCATTTGACCGCATCTCACCTGATGGAGATCGCTGAGTACGAGATGGTGTACCGTTTACCAATATGGATGACGTTCTTCCGTATGTTAAAAATAAAAAATGACGATGTATTAAAAATATTTTTAAGCAATGGACGATTGTTCTGGACCAGTTCACAAAACACGCGATCCGCAAACATAATCACAATTAAAAACAACAAGACGTAGAAATTCGTTGGGAACTTCTTTGACGACGACATACCACATGCTCGCTACTGTTTTGTACACCATCCAAAGATGAAGACGTAATGCAAGCATATATTAATGATCGCATAAAATTTTATAACACCAAATCGCTTGTAATTATAAGCAGGGTTGCCGCCACAACTACATGTGCCCTGGTTATTGAATGCTACGCCAACGTACAGCTAATTATGTGTCGCAGAGATTTTTCAATTGAAAAGTTGTCAATGTCATGTTTGAAAGTAATGTTTAAAGAACGATCATACATTGTCACAATGCTAACCTAACCACAATAACCACAAATAATTAACATAATTTGTATACGGTTTTATTCTGGCTAGGATTGTGACAATGCATGAAGGAGCTCCGTAAACTCGGGCCAATGTCATTCGTTAGACGTTACTCTCAACGTTCATGAATTCGACAAATTTTCAATTGAATAATTGCATAAAAAACTAACCATTTAATTAACCGGCTAATTAACTCTCCTGCTGCGACATATATACCTTAAACTCTCGTAATTCGAAATAACAAGCTGATGTATAGGAGGACTGGTCATATCTTCCTGACAATCGACAACCTGCAAACGAGTCCTTGAGGGGAAGCCGCGGCTCGACAAACGTTCAAGATGCTAGATCTAGTGGAGAGCTCCTGAAGGCTAACGCGGAAGCTGAACGCGGCAATCACACGACAGAGCGCAACGCTAATAAATTGTGAAGATCTACATTTTATAAGCAACGTAACGTAAGGAACACGTATGTATTTTTCCAAAACATCAGCGTTATGTTTCGCAATAGAGACATTGTAGTTCCTTTTTCTGCCAGCTCCATTAAAATTCGCATTGTAGACAGGCATTTGACAACCATATTCATGAGGTGGTAAGAGCAGCTGAAGATGAGAATAGCTCATTAATTCCAGTTTTGAAGATGATTCTGTTTAGAACACAGGCAACGTTTTCGATTCCTTAGCTGTACGGTTTAAAGCCAAGGATGGCTGGAAGATCAAAGACATATAAGGGTGGAACATCCACCCGTGATTACATAATATACCATTCAACAGTTGACGTAAATAAGCGATGATGTTAATGATTAATCTCATAATTATTTTTATTTTTATGTTTATTGACAGACAAATAGGCAAGCGGGCTACCTAATGGCCAATGATCACTGTCATCTATGGACATTGGCAACACCATGAGCTGGCGCCTATTGGTGACTCAATGCGTCGATCGGTTCTAAATAATGCGTGGGAAATAGGTGTCTATCAGTATCAGAGAAAATATCCTATGCCAGGAGCCAACAGCTTACGACGCGAGGGTTCTGAGAACGAAGTGTATCCAGAGACGACCATTCATCGGCGGCCCGGAAGGCCTTAATGAACGACAGCCCGGTTGCTTCTACAATTGCCACAACATTGAAAAATTTCATAACAATAAATCCAGTATCATTTTTCTTGTGAAAGCTTCGAGGTGTTTTTCTAAAAACACTAAATTTGATAAAACCGTTTGACTTTTGATGTGTGTGGAGTGAATACAAACAGCATCACACTATCCAGGCTTAGCTACCATCAATATTAAGGATATCGTCTTGACTCATTGTCTTGGAAGAAAAGAACTCCGCGTCAACCCTACCGTCCAGGGGCGACCATTTATCGGCGGGCCGGGCCGCTCCGCATTAATGGGCCTTAATGAGCGTTTAAGACGCCGCCGAGAGCCCGCCGATTGTTTTATCGCCACAATTAAACGCCACTGATCTATAGATCTCGTAGATCCAGCCTGTAAACAGTTGTGTGAATTGTTCGCTTTCGGCGGTACGGCTTTGGGCTTGTAGGTTAGGGTTTGGGTGGAGAGTTTGTGTGTTTGTACGGAATTTATGGCGTAGTATTAACGTCAATAATTTTGAGCGTATATCCGTAATTTTCCTTGAATAGTTATTGTCAATTGATGAGTGCGCAGCGTTCTATGGATCGCTTTTGGGTGCTGTACCTGTATTGTGGCCGTATGATCTTTACATTCAATTTTAGCTATGTAAATTATGAAAACCGCGATCTTTACAGTGAAGTAAAAATTTGCAAAGAACCTGCTAATATTAGGAATAAGGTTTTGTCCGTGACTTCGTCAGCATAAAATTCGAATTCGCAAGGAACTACATTGAATTTCGAGATAATTTATGGGCTGTCATTTTAGGATATAAGCGTCACGTTATGTCAGGAGTCAGGACACAGCAAAGTGGTGGTCCTCCTTTGGAACGAAGACGTGAACCGGCTAAGATTCAACACTGTAAAATTTCTTTCGGCTCCGTGATGATCCACATTGAAGACAAGCATTTGACAACCATACTCAAAAAATATCCTTTCCAATAGATTTTGCGTGACAGACTAACAAAGATCCATTCATCCCTAATAATAACACTTAGGAAGATCTTTTCAGCTCGGTAAAACAATATTCTTAGGTTATCGAACTACATGGGGACGGGTAAAAACCACTGGGACCACTATATCTTTAAAAATATCAACGTAACCGAACACTGTAAACGATTCTATCCAGCCAAATAACCGTAACTTTCAACGCCAGTTCAGCGAAAGAAAATGCTTACTCGGCAGACAGTTTTATTAAGAAACCAGTAAATAACGGTAGGGTCTCGGAAGGCTGTTCTATGAGAGTTTCCAAGGTCACCCCTGGTTCAAGGGGAGGGGGAGGAAGCGCGGGAAGCCTCAATTGCATCCTTTCTTTTGTAATTGCTTTTCTTGAGGGTAGTTTGCAATGGTTTTTCTTGGAACGCGCGAAAGTTGGAGTAGCTCTAGTGCCTGTAAGGATCTGTTTAGTTAGATGTTCGTACTATGAACGACAATGCTTCTTGCTTGTCTTTAAAACAAAATTATTCATCTTGGCGTTAATGTCACAGTTGTGCTCTCGCACGTGGGCACCTTGACCATGATCCTGGATTTGGCAGATTTAATTACAGTGGAGCGACAGCGATCTGACCTCCGCGACCCTGCTACCAGGGGAACCTGACCAGATGGGATCATGGTTACACTTTCAGTCGCCCAACCATCGGTTAGTGTTCAACTAGGTAATGTAAATAGATAACTCAGAAAAATAATTACCTTTTCGGCCGCCATCGACACGAGCGGCACTGGGGATCGAACCCGGCACCTCTCGATTACGAGTCGGAGACCTTAACCGCTCGGCCACCGACGCTCCGTATTGTATATTAAAAAACTTAGAAATAACCCGGAGAGGAGTTTACGCAATCCGTGTACGTTGTTAATCAACCTCTGACAATAGCCATGTAAATATCACAATCTAACTCCACAACCCAGTCAAACAACATGGGCAGACGATGCGTCTCTCAACCTATTCTTGGATCACACCGTCCGCGCAGTCGGCTCTAAGTGATTTAACCAATTATTGTGGGCCCCCGCTGTGGCGGCGTTTGCCTTACGAGAATTAAGATACAATGGTGTAGGAAATTATTGCAATAGCTTGCTCCTACGACCATAGGTAAGGTTCAAGAGGAAGGTTCATAGACTAGAAAAAATTGTAGGTAGGGATAAAGGTGTAGGGTAGGTATTGGACAGGAGTAGGGTAGATTTCTTTCTCCCATGCACACTAAGGTTGTGGAATGAACGACCTGGAGAGGTTTTCAATGGAGAGTCCATGGAGATCTTCAAGAAAGGGGTGAAATGGTTTTTATGGGGTCGGCAACGCGTGGGTGATGCCCCTGGTATTGCAAACGTCCATAGCCTGCTGTGACTGCTTACCATCAGGCTGGATGTAAGCTTGTTTGCCACCTTAGCGGTATAAAAAAAGAGAGTCGTAGAAAAATAAAGCGAAGTTTTTGCTTGAAAAATATTGGGATGAAACAATCCTAATGTGATTGGGATTATCTGATAATCAAAGTTGTATATTGAATTAGGTGAAGAGCCCTTGATCTCGGTAATTAATAGTTTTATTTAAAAGTATAAGTTAGTAACTAAAGCCCCTAATCAAAATCGTTTGGCTATTGAAAGTAGAGACTGAGCATATGCTTCTAAACTGGCGTCAGTCTAGAGATTTTATAAAAAATTACTACTGTCAACTCAGACAGATAGAACAGCGACGCTAAGTTTGTGACAAATTAATATTAATCATATTATGAAACGCTAACGCCTTTTAGACCCCCAGATTTCTAGAAATAAATTCGACTTTTACGTAGACATCTCGTACTGTCTAAACCAAAGCAATAGACAAAACAACGATCTCATTACGGAGACCGACTAGTCTAGCCCCTAGAATAGACGAACGGTGATTCTTCGGAGATATTTTAGTTCGAACACGATATCTCGAATAGGTAAGTATTACAGTGCCACCAAATGTTGAATTCTGTAGACAAAATTAGAACTATTGTCGCCATTTCGCTTACTAGAGCCGCCGTCTCCTGATCAGATAAGTCGGTGGCACTGCGCTGTAATTTTCATTTGCTTTTCAACAAAGACGAGAGCATCTGAACTTCAAGACCTATGATAACTTCACTTGGAATGAATTTATTGATTTCCCGAGGAAGGTGTAGGTGTATTGTACCAACTACAGGCACAGTTCGGGAAAGTACACGAATGGTAGAAGCAAAAAGCGTGAGAGCTAATCATGACGTACCTAAATGATGAGTTAACGTCATGATTTGCTCTGACGCCTCCAAAAATTAATGCATAGTGAGAAAGAACGTGTTACTCAATGCTATACATAAGTGTACGTTGATCTTCGAAAAGAATGCAACAAATTAATAATCGGAATCGTAAACATGTCAATATCGCGTGCCCACTCTCTGAGAGCTGGCGGTGTCGCGTTACACTCCAGTGACACTTATTAAACAGCCAAGAAAGAAGTGTAAGTATAAAATTATGCAAATGCCAAGCAAATAATACGACCCATGGCAGTTTATTGGCTGTCCGCTCAAACATTTCGGTATTCGATACCTTTGCTTCGATTCCAAATACGAAATTTAAAAAGCCGCTCGTTTTCGTTTTTCTGAACGCCGAGATGAGGAGTGGTTCCAGAATTTTGATGACTCGTACACGAAACCGATTCAAGATCAAGTTTTCGATGTTTTTTGTGTGGAATCGATTCCGGTTTACTCTGGATTCGGTTAATGATTTTTAATTCTGGCAGATTTGTGCATTTGTACCATAAATCTTGATTAAATCTTTTCATTAAGCACAGGTTCCTAATTGCTGCCATTAAAAAAGTGTTTCACATATAAAACTTTATGCGAAATATTTCCAAATCCGAATCTTGTAGATGTTATCGATACCTTCCAAGCATCTGAATTTCAAGACCAATGAAATGACATTATTAACTTTACTTTTAATGTCTTCCAATTATTGGAATCCGTATGAGGCCATTCCGAATTCAAAACACGTTTGAAGTTAAATATTTTGGTGGAATCACGAATTTTACGTACATACAGTATTGTTTATAATTGCTCTTACATGTGAAAATGATTGCCAATGAAATACCAGTGTCGAACCTGCGTGCTCGTAATGTCGTAAATAAACTGTGGAATTAACTTACTTTATTAACTTATTTAAGATTTGGATCTATTCCATTTTTAACTAGTGGACCCGACGCGACTTCGTTCGACACTTTGTTTACCCATACCTACCATTTCTTTTTTCTTCCTCTTGAATCACTATTATTGAAAACCGTATTAAAATCCGTTGCGTAGTTTAAAAGATCTAAGCTTACATAGGGACAGACGGCGGGAAGCCGCCTGCCTGATGGCAGTAACCAAATCCTCGGTGGGCGGTGGTGATCACTTACCATGAGGTGACCTGGTTGGTCGTTTGATTGCCTCTATTATATAAAAAGCTACTTTTTTATCAAAGAAAGCTCGCCACATCCACGTTTATTAAGCAATTATTTAGGAATACACAGTTACATCCCTAAATTATATTATATCTTCGAAGTGATAAATGCTTCTTCAAACTGAAAGTCAAAATTTCTTTGTTGAGTAGTACATTAAATATTTATTTTAATCGTCAAAAGGAGGGAGTAGGAAAGTAGGAAGGGCGCTCCAGGGCCGGAGCACACCGTGTTATGACGTTGACAACGGCCCGACCGTGTCTGACGAAACCAGACAGAGCTGGGCTAGGACCGACAAAGTCCGTCAGAGCCTACCCCAAGACGCTTATCCGAGAGTGCTTCTTATTCCTTTTTCTGTTTCAGGTTCGAGGCACGCCGGACTGGATGTGTAACTCTGATCTGATCTGATCAAAATCACTGTAATAACCTGATCTGCGAAATCCTGGATCATGGTCAAGACAGACCCTGCTCCCTCGCGCGAGAGTACAACCGGGACATTAACACCAAGAAGACCAATGTAAACAATTCCCAACTAAGCTCATTATCTTTAAAAACCTACATAACAGTGTCACAAACGAAGAAAAGAAAAACATCTTCGCCGTCTACACCCACAAACACTCTTGTTTTGTTTGAGATAGATATCCCAGGGAACTTGGAACTCGGGAACTAGTTTGCATTTTCAATTTTAAGACGATTTAAGTTTTAAGTTCACTTTAAATGTTTAAAGATTTCACCTGAAAGGGATTTATCGCTAAATGGTTTTTGCGGCGCTCACTTCAGACGCTGGGGGCTGAGAGAGGTTAAGAGGATGGCTTTGTTATTTGTATATCTGCAGGTTTTTATTTATATAACTAGCTGACCCGGCGCGAATTTGTTCGCGTGCTGTCCTACGCTACCTCTACCCATACTCTACACCTGCTCTACATACCCTACACTACCCCTACCCTAAACCTACCCTACACCTCCCTACCCTACCTTCTGCTCTTTTTTTATTGCGTTCTCCTTGAATCACTCTATCTATTGTTGAATACCGCATTAAAATCCATTTTGTAGTTTAAAAGAACTAAGCGTATATAGAAAGATACAGAGGGACTAGGGTTGCCAACCCTACTATATAATATAGTATCCTACTATATTATGAGTCTACCTACTATAAATTAAAAATGTAAATATAGTAGGCGAAACTACTATATTTAATTAGCACACTTACCACAAAACGGAACGCGTCTATAAGATCGTCAAAAGAAAAAAAATCCTGATGCAAATGGAATATTACAGAACGGTGTTGAGTCTTGACATTTGCATGACGTGACGTCAAACTCAAGTCAAATAAAAAAAACAGCTATGAAGCTCAATGTAGCAGAAAATATACATTTAAGAAATAATATAGGTATGAACATTTTATTTAAAAAACCTACTATATATTTTTTTATTAATATTTTTAGTTGGCAACCCTAAGAGGGACAGACGACGAGAAGCGACTTTGCTTTATTCTACGTATAAAGAAGGCGCAGTGCTTTTTGTTTAAAAGTAAAAAAAGTAAAAGTAAACCCACAGCTTTCGCTCAATAAAAGAGCAAATATGTGAAATTATTTATGTAGATATATTATATCTTGTGTGGTGTCCGGCAGAGTAGAACAGCACCAACCCCTTACACTCGTGGGTGTCGTAAGAGGCGACTAATGTTTTCGAGACAAAAATCTAAAAGTCTCCGTAGGCTGGAAAATGGGCAGCAGCTTTTTCCATTGTTATATTTATAACACTGCGATCTCCAACCCGCCTGCCAAGCGTGGAGATTATGGCAATAACCTCCCCTTTTGTGGGAGAGGCCCTAAGACCTGCAGTGGACTCTTATTGGCTGTGATGATGATATAAATAGTTTACGTATTTATAAATAATGGCATGGGTGACCACATTTGTCCGTGCTTCAGTGAGGGCTCACAAACCAGCGTCAATAATAGTCAAATAGTTTTGTGTCTATGTTAATTGTGAATGTACATTGTCATGTGTGAGATTAGTGTAATAGACGGATTATTTTTTTACCTACGACCTGAGTGGTTCAGTGGTCAACATGCCGATCTGCCACGCAAGAGGTCCCGGGTTCGATTCTATTGTACTTATTAATATTGTATGTGTGATGGCGAAGGCGAAATTATCGTTGAGACAAACCTCAAAGAGGTTTACCAATGTGTTGTATTGAAGATTGTAATGTTTTTGTGAATAAATAAATCTAAATCTAAAAAAAATCCCGGCCGGGCAGACATTGAAATGATGAATTTTAATTTCTGTTACTGGTCTGGGTGTTCTATGTATAATAACTATGTATTTAAAAAGTATATAAGTATCAGTATGTATCAGTTATCCAGCACCCATAACACAAGCTTTGCTTACTTTGGGGCTAGATGGCGCTGTGTGAATTTGTCCACGATTATACGATTATATAAAATCCTCGATTTTAGGTCTTACTTTCTAGAGCCTTCGCAATAAAAAGTTAAAGTTTATGTAGATGTTGATACACCGAAATAATTGAATAAAAATCACCCATAAACTGTTTTGTAAAAAATTACATGTAATACAGGCTCCTCCAAATCCCTTCTTAAGCCCTTACTAGTGGTTTACCAAATACCTTAGAAGCCTCGGGTAAGTTCAGCAAACAGCCAATGGCCCAACGAGTCTAGGTCTGAAGGGCGAATAGTTTAAAATCCAATTATTTTATAAGCTAACTTTACTTCAAATTTGTAACATTATTACTCGCTTTAACAGAACTTTCTATATGAATGTAATAAATCTAAATGATAATTCACAGAAAATATTTACAGTTACAGCAAAAATACACACTAATGCCTAATAGTGTAAAAAAATACACAAAAAAAATACACAAAAATACACACCATTTACAATACTAACAATATACATTAATACACATAAACAACATACAAAAATTTAAAAATCATCGACACCGCTGCCCCACCCCCCGGAATGGTGTTAAGAAATCTGGCTGCGTTGTCTCGTTGGATAGCGATGCCAATCCGTCGCCCAAGGAACGAGGCGTCACCAGTGCGTGTAATTTTATTTTTAGAAATTACTTTTACGTACTTCCTCGCAACGTCCCAACGTTTCCACCCCAAACGGCTCAAATACGAAGTCTCCAGACTTTCATATTTCCTCCGCTTGAGGTCCGCAGCTGAGGCCGCAGCCCCAGCTGGCAGTGCCACCCAAGGAAAGGTCATGCCGTCGGGTCCCTTGCCATCGGCACGTACGGAACCTTTCGATTCTAATACGGCCAGTACATTGACGGTGAAAAGTGCCCTACGGATGACGCCATTTATTGCAGCGTGTCTGCAGATTCGGCCTACGCTGCGGGTACTACAACGCACTGTAATAGAATTGTTACTTATTTTAAAAGACCTGCGCAGCATACGCTCCCCCTAGGCTGCAGATGTCCTGGTCGACGGTGTCCGCTTTCCATCAGGCAGACCATCGTCAGACCGTGGCCTTCCTTGGCAATAAAAACATCATGATTCAGAACATATCATGAACTCCAACAAATTATTCGATAGATAATTGACGCTCCAATGGAATATTAATTTTATGTAACTTAATAATTGTGGTCGGGCTTAATTCATATAAGATTTAGGCTTCATTGGAATTGAAATTGTTTAAATGTTTGTAATATAATAGGTAAGCTAAATGATGTTACGATAAAACATACTAGGATTATTTAAGCAAATATAATCTAACATTTGAAAAATTGTGATAAAATAATATTGTGCCATGCTCCTGATGTTCTACTGTTCAAGCCGTCTCTTGAGCCTGCCCCTCACCTCACTTGGACCCTTGGGTCCCCAGCGGAAGACCTTAGTCAACAATATGAGTTTGATTTTACAATATAAGTTTGATATTATATCGGGAAACTACAATGCAATAAGTACAAATGACAGTAACGCTATGTGTCTGAACTGAACGAAAATACATCCGTATTGAACGCAGTGCGTTCATTTAGCAAGGAGCCACTAAGTGAACTCATAGTAAGTAACGCTAGTTCACTTAAATAAGTATTGTTTGTGAATAATATTCACGGAGTACGGATACTACTGGAAGTTTTGCGTAGTTGGGCTGGGTGATACTGTATGAATTGTCTAAGAATCTATTTATACCATAGTAGTGGACCCGGCGCAACTTCGTTCACGTATACCTACTTTACCCCTATCTACCCTTTATTTCTTGCTTCTAAACCTTCCTCTTGAATCACCCTATCTATTGTTGAAAACCACATTAAAATCCTGTGCATGGTTTTAAAGATATAAGCGTACGTAGATACATAGTTACAGACGGCGGGAAGCGACTTTGTTTTACACTATGAAGAGAAGGAGCTTAATTACAAAGCACCTGCTTGAAACGAGAATACCTATCACATGTTTTACAAAACAAGTGCTTCAGATTACAATAAAGAACTCGTTAAACTCCAACAGGGTTCCAGCAAGCTCACATGTTCACTTTAATTGGGTTAAAATTAAATTAAAGTAACGAATTTATGTACCGATCGGACATCGGAGCGAAATATCCTGCTGGCTACGCGTATAACGCATACGGAGTTACTTCCATAATAGCTTGTTTACACGAATGCATTGAAGAGTTGCGAGCGTGGCATCGGCTCCACGAAACGGGTCTGGCTGTGCGGCACTTTGAATTGCGAAGTTCTGCAAATTGTAACGACAAATACTCGTATTATATTTGCCATTTATGCTTATAAGAGTAGCAGACTGTGGTGGAAGAGTATGTTGCATTACAGGGAGTGCGCTAAAAGGTTATACGACCCGGGACTCAATTTTTGAATCGCACGCCTCAATTCGGACGGTTTTCAAGTATGATTTTCGGAAAGAAAAAATCGATATTTTTATGCATGTTGCTGATTTTCCTTATTTTTGAACCACACCCATTTTTGGTGTTGAAAATGTGACGTAAAAAATATTAATTTTTCATGCCGAAAATCAAAATTGAAAATCGACACTTTCAAAATTTAAAAACAGCCCCATTCGCCCTATTTTTGAAATCGCTCGTGAAGTCATAATTTGTTAATGTCTCTCACTATTTTCTAGGGTAGAAGACCTGGTCTCAGCAGTAGAGCAGTTGTTAAAGCCACGATGGTAGTGCATTGTTTTTTCTACATTTTAATGGCAGCCCCATTAAACTTCATACACCAACGTACCTAATTAGTATTAACGGTTGTCAACGCAACGCGGACAAAGGAACACGCTCACTATTGAAACGGCCCCGATTCCACTAATGGAACGACTTAATAATTAAATTAAAATGCGTGGGTCTTTAAAATAGAGAAGTAAAGTAAAAATAAAGAAGAGGTAAACAAATGGCTCACCGAATTTGTCAAATTATTCGACAGCTAAGCAGCCCCTGCGGTTTGCGCGCAGATCGGATTCCAGTAAACAATCAACTCCCGCGTTACCCTATTATTTTTCCGATCCAAAAAGTAGTCCATGTCACTCGGGAATAATGTAGCTTCGTATTAGTGAAAGAATTTATTTTAACGGCGCCCGGAGCGTACGCCCTCAGTATGAATAGCAATCTTCAAGATCCAGTTCCATTGATAATCATGATCATCTCCCTGTTCGTATCCAATGAGGTGGGGTCAAGCTACCATCACACTTATCACTCGCTATCTCTATGCTCACAATCTGCCACAGTGTCATCATGATCTTGGCGGTAATGTCCCGGTTGTGCTCTCGTGCACGAGGGAACGGAGTCCGCCTTAACCATGATCCATGATTTGGTAGATCAGGTAATTACAGTGGAGCGACTGCCATCTGTTCTCCGTGACCCTGCTACCAGGAGAACCTCATCAAAGATCATGGTGACAAATACAGTCGCTACAATGTGCAACTTTCATCACGATGTTTTCCCTTGCCGTAGGAGCATCGGTTAGTATTCAACTAATGTACATAACTCAGAAAAGTGTAATTGGTAATAGCGATAGTGGGATTTTAACCCGGTACCTCTCGCATTGCGAGTCGGTTACCATTACCACTAGGCCACTGTGTATTTAAGTCGCGTTATTTATTTAATTGTAATTATAGTGTACTGGGTTCTTATTGCCTTTAATAAAGACATTTATTTATTGTTGACTGTTGGTCACCACGCGTAGGATCGAAAGAACATTTCTCGCTCATACGATTTGGATGTGGAATGAGCTCCCAGCCACAGTGTTTCCTTTGTACTATGACATGGGATCGTTCAAGAGGTATATTAGAGGTCTCTTCAGAGGCGGGCAACGCATTTATGACTCCCCTGGTATTGCTGTAGTCCATAGGCGGCGCTGACCACTTTCCATCAGGTGCCCCGCTTGCCTCTTTGCCTGCCGTATAACACAAAAAAATAAATTAATATATTAAATTTAAAAAAGCAACAACTAGCAGAATCGCATCCCCAGCCCGTCGGAGGCCACAAAGACGCGTTAATTACAGTGTATTAAGATAAGCCAACAATTTGGCCCGGCGAGGTGTCGGGAATGCAGTCCGTGAGCCAATTACGCGTATCCCCGGACCGGTTATAACCGGTATCCGCGAGCATTGATCGGTACGAAGGTACGAACAAAGCGTGTTGCCGTTCGAGGGTCTAGCCAGAACCAGATACGTGGGAAATGGGTGCCTGAATCTGCCGGTATCAGGAAAGAGACCGAAGAAGCAATGGATTGACATCGCTGAGTCGAATGCGAGAGCCAACGGCTTACGAGGGGATGCGGAAGACCGGGCGAAGTGGAGAAGAATGAGTAAGAAAGCGGACCCTGGCTGAGGCCGAGATAACGATGACGATTATAATGATGGTCTAGCCAGAACTCCAGTCCGCGCAGCATGACGAACTTTCTATCTCAGTTACTCCAACGCTAATCGAAAGAGATAGGTACTCGCGCGCGACAGAGCATGTTCTACGCAGACAGATTGTGCGGTGTGGTGGTGGTTCGGAAGCTCAAGTGTCTATTTGTAGGTCTAAGAAGGGAAGCTTTTATATAAATTGCAATATTTGTATAGGGTGTTTTTTTAGAGACGGATAATTTTAATTTGATATGCAATAAAGAAAACAGTATTTAGTAGGTATCTATTAGTAAAACAAGCTTAATGAAAGAGAAAGAAAATTTTATGGCGTTTATGTTTAAATATGATATCGGTCATGTGGCTGCAGTGACTGGCGTGTAGATGGCCCAATCTTGATATCCTCTTTTCATTCACTTTTTGTAACAATTGCGGCTGGCCAAACATTTTGTTGGTATGTAACTATATATGTTCGGGACGAACCTTGCAAGTTGTCCCGTGACGGTACGCGGTAGGAAACCCGGAACATACCCTTAAAATGTGTAATAACAACCGCTATAGTTTAAAACATTATGTTAAATCTTGCAAGCCTGTGTTGACCCACTTCTCGATGTTCAATTGAGCTGAAATTTGGTATACCTATGTAACTTGAATGACAATTCATTAACATTTCACCAAAGAGCTGGTCTAGTGGTCTGAGTTGGAAGGTGGTCACAGAAATTACTGAACGCAACAAGATGAGCTCTTTGTGTTTGGGCTCTTTGGAATGGTCACGCGATAAAAGCATGTTATTAAAAACATTTTTCATTTGAGAACTTATTTATGTTTTTCTGTAGACAAAGCAAGCGGACTAACTCGGATTGACAAGACTTGCGTCGTATCAATCAAGATGATGTACCATCCATAGAAAAATAAATAAGTAGTGTACCATAAATGAAAAGGCCGCACTACACATCGTCAAACATCGATGCTTTCATAAAATGGCGTGCGCAAAAAAGCTCTTGTTCGATGTTTAGCATTCTATTTCTTTTGTCTACGCAAACCTTACTGTTATATTCGCATTACATTAACTCGAAATTCCGCTGGTATATGCCACTATACATAAAACAATGTGTTTAAGGTTCAATTGTAAAAAGGAACCCTTAAAAAGCCTCCGCTGTCTGTTTGTCTATATTTGAACCATAACAGCTAAATATATGAAATTATCATAGAATGTGACGTGTTTATACGGCCGCTTTAATAACAATAACAAACATTTAAAAATTTAAGAGGGACATTAAGCACACATTAAAGAAAGGTGCTTTTTTCAGCTGTTATTTCAGGGTCAGGTTAATTTTTTATTACTACTCTATCGTAATAACGGAAAACAATCAACCACAAAATTTTGTATGATTATAGTGCTATTACCAAAGTATGACAACAAATAATAAAAACCGGTCAATCATGAGTCGGACTCGCGCGTTACTGTATCACGTAAATAGAATTTCATGTTAAAGATTTTCATGTTGCCCTGGCATCATTTTGCTGATAACCTAAGAATTTTCGAAAGCCGATTAAAAAGAAAAAGTTGTTCTAATATTTATAATACATGAATACTCAAAAATAAACTAATATGTGCCCGATAGCTGTATAAAAATTTACTTATTTTGCGCTTTTTTCTCAGAAAAGGTACTAAAACGAAGTTACTTTTCACGAAACACCTTTCCGAGTAGGTAACTTCGGTAACCAAATTCAATAATTGAGAATCCTATCTAAGCAGCGCCATCTAGAGAAGCACGTCGAATAGTCGCTGTCTGAAATTCCCCCATTGTGTTAAAGGCACAGAACCAGAACCAGAAGAAAGAAGAGATTTTTTGGGTTCAATATGGTTCAATGAGGAGTTTTCCAATAGGTATCTAAAGCATTCCTAACCACTCCCTAGATGGCGCCCCGACAATTTTGATAATTGATAATCGCTTGAAATTGGTTCTTAGCAAAGAGGATATAAACACTGGGTACGTTGTATTGGATAATATTGTATTTATCAATAGATTTCAACCATTTTAGAGGTTGTAATAATAATGGAACATAGTGCCAACTTCTATTAATATTTCTTTTTACACTTCGTTCATCCTTCAACAGTTATGTTTGTTTTATATTAATAAACATTTTATTTTTAAGTTTAGTATTACTTGGCTGCCTGAAATCACTGCCACCATCATACATATTATAAAAAGATTACCAAAATTGTAGGAGCGCCATCTATTGATGATTTTTGAAACCAACTATCAATACCTACTGGAAAACTCCTCATTGAAGCCAGTAACAGCATCTTATCTATGTTATTGTCTATTCCGATGTCGAAAACTGCTAGACATAAAAAATGAATGTACCAAACTAGCTCTCTAACAACTGTATACAAAAGCTGTCTTATTTATTTTAAAATAGCTTTTGTCTAAAATACCGTTATAACGTTTAAGACACGTTTTCGCGGGAACAACGGTGAATTTCGAGATAAAATTGTAGCCTATATCTGTAATATTCCGGACTAACCGAAAATTCATCCAAATCCAAATTTGGCAATTTATTGCCAAATTTCATCGAAATCCGGTCAGAAGCTTTTGCGCGAAGCACATCCAAACACCCATACATCCGTCCGTATACAAACTTTCGCATTTATAATATTAGTAGGATAGAATTTGCAAACAATCTAAATATAAAAAAATACTAGATATTTTTTTCCTAAAGAAAGAAAGAAAAAATATTTATTCGACGACACGATGTTACAAAAACGTTGCTAAAAACATCATCATTATGTTTACAACTCTTACATGTTTCCGTTTGATACAAAATTTTAGTCCAGATCTAGTAGGCGCAAACTAAAATTGTGTGCCGACTGTACTTGGACCAAAATGTAAACAAAAACAAAACTGTACTGCCGCATCTTGAACTCTTCTGAGTACTCTTTCAACGCTGTAAGTAGATTCCAAATTGATGTATTCTAGAGATTATAGATTCTAAAACACCTCCCCACTTTCTACAATAGCACAAAGTACAATGCAAAGTTATTCAGTGACTTTTGCAAGTAAGTTAACCGCTTCTAATTTACGGTTCTGTAGACGTTAATTGTCTGGTAAATACCCGTCTTGTTCCAGAAAGAAAACGATAATTGGCGGTACAAAAAATCGTGCAGTCTTTGTCGCTTTTTAAAAATCGAAAGTGGAGCCACTAAGACATGATATTATACAACCTAAACGGCATTAACTCCGACGGAAAACATGCAAGGAGGCGCTAAAAAGTACAAAACCACCGGCAGAACGCGTTCCCAGTGCCTTGGACGAAAAAAAAGTAAAAAGTCAGTGAGCGAGAGGTGTGATTTGTGTACTTTTTCGCACCCTCCGATAACGTAGAGTCGTCGATTAATGATCGAATGCGAATCGATATCGATTAAATTGCTAAAAATAAACGAAAAAACATACTAAACAAGTTTCTTATTCCCTAGGCTACTAGCTTAATGGCGCCAGAGTTTAATGGGAGTTTAAAAATTCTCGTATCGTGGTAATACAAATTTACCTACGCATCGAGGTATCTTCGGAGCAATCTCAAAATTGCTTGTACCTTCATAATGAACCGTAAATTGCATGGAATGCTCCTTATAATAAGGTGTGGACTTTAGTGTTTTTTGACGCTAGTAGGCTTTTATTTATAGACACGTTATTTTTCTTTAAAGACCAGTATAATTTTATTTAAATTAACGTGAATTATATTTTCATCACACATATTATTCTGTAATTATATCGAGTCGAAATATCGGCGCGTTCGAAACGCCCACATACGTGGTAGCCTTGGCGTCCGTGACATCGCAGATAAGCTGCAAGAGTGCCACCTTCGATGGTATGGCCACGTCTTGCGCAGACCGGAAAAATACGTGGGGAACAAATATCTGGCCATGCCACCCCCGCCAGCCACGGGAAGGAGAGGTCGGCCCAAGAAGCGATGGTTTGACGTCCTCGAGAATGACATGCGTGCCAACAAGCTCGCCACTATGGATGCCGAAGACCGAGCGAAGTGGGCCAGGAAGAGTAGGAAGGCGGACCCCGGGTCCTCACGTGCCGCGTGGGAGCGCAACCGGGACATGACGCCGAGATGATGATGATGATGATGATCAATTTAAAAACAATTCTAGCCGTGGTAACAAACCCGATAATATGTATAATAAAAGTGTAGTGAATAACCACGAAAGTCTTAAAACCTATATAACGTGAATTATCTGACGCCCTGAGTGGTTCCGTTATATATATCAGATTGCGATATTCACTTACCGGAATGTAAGTATGTTCAATCGGAAGCATGTATCGTCGCGCGCCTTAAGAAGCAACAAAGACGAGGGCCAACTGCTCCCAGTGCTCCATAAGCTTGCAAAATCCGAACGGTCGGTGTATGTTTTGGGGCCTACTGTCTTCAATAAACTCCCTGAACACGTCAAGAATGCAACTACCATCAATAGTTTTAAATTTAAACTAAAAAAGTGGTTACTGGATCAATCCTTTTACGACTTTGACGAATTTGTCAATTTAAAACGTACACACTAAATGGTGTAGTTAAATATTTTTTTGTTATCTTAAAACCTGACTATTTTTATTTGTTATTATTATTGTATTGTAATTAGTAACAACTGTGTTACCTGTAATGTACTTATGTAATAGATGACATGTTGAAATTTTTTATAAAAGTGTAATACGTACTTGTATAATTCAGTATCAATTGACTTGTAACACTGTTACCAATAAAGTATTTGTATTTGTATTTGTATTTGTATTTGTATTTGTTAACATGCCAGTCTGCCACGTAGAGGTCCCGGATTCGATTCCCGCCCGAGCAGAAATTGAAATTTACGGGTCTGGGTGTAGTATGTATAATAAATATGTATTAAAAAAAAGTATATATGTAGTTTACCCGTTATCTAACACAGGCTCTGTTTACTTTGAATTACTCCAAGCAATAATGTATCTAAAGAAAAAAAAATTCGACGCACCCGATCGTCGCCCACCTCTCAAGACAACCGTAATCCCGCACTCACATTAATTTAGCGGCCCCAAAAATCAGCAATATCGATTAAAACACGCCTCTAAAGATAATCTTTAGCGTTTTAACAAACGAATTCATTTCGGAGAGAGACGCCCTGCCCCGTACCTCCTCTCTCTCGTATTGTAAAAATATAAATTACAAAGTTTAGCGACATGTAATGGAACGAAGTGAGAGAACGCTCTTCGGCGCCATATTTTAATATTTAAAGCAATATTTATGAAGTTTGTAAATCAACTTAATTGTAATTTGTTAACAGAATTGCCCGCCCACAATACTGGCGCGTATTCTGTTTGGAAGTTAACAGTATTATCTCACACCTTGGACCCGGTGGGTTTGTGTTTTTTATCTTGACCGGATACCTTGATGGATACTTATTACTTAACTTACGGTAGATAACATGTCCCTGTAACATGATCGGAAGCGGCAAAAATGAGGAACTGTTACCAACACGCGGATTTTTTCAGCTTCAATGACAAGCGACCAGCCTACCTATCTTAGGATGATTTAGATTTCAACAAATACATATGTAGGAAAAATATAGAGCCGGGGGACTAACTGACAAATCTCATGCCGATTAACATTTGCTACATTATTTATTTATTTATTTTATTTAAAACTTTATTGCACAATAATACAATTTATTACAACATTATTACTACGGCTACTTTTCTATCCGGAACTACTGAAGAGCGGCAAAAATAGATAAGGCGGTGGTACTCATCGAAGCGGACTTCTCAGACTTGACAGAGTCCTACCGCCGAGGACTTTGTTTTACTAGACATGGATTTGACCGCAGCCTTTTCACATGGTAAGTCACGATGTTGCGTAATATGGCGGTCTAGAAAAAAGCCTCTTCGATTATTAGCCTGAAAGAAAGGTCTAGTCTACATATTGTTATTTTTTTTATACAAGTCCATGAATAAATAAATGACAAATGAACAGACAGCCCACTGATGGTAAGCGATATCTGTCGCCTGTAATATCTTGATTCATGCACTAATATAGGCCTCGACGCGGGCCTAATTCATGCAATCGAAATATCCTAAAAACATGAATTAACATAACGCATAATGTCAAAAATACCGCAGATTCGTTATCACTGCGAGGACAGAACTGCGAGAAAATGAAATGCCAGCCTGTAATTACGTTAGCTACCTTATCCTTCAAACCGGAACACAATGCCAACATTGTTGCCATAATCTCAGTACAAAGTAATAAGCCCTAAAATATAGCGAGACATTAATTTTAAAAAGAAATCCCGCCACAATAAATACATCCCTTTCTCGACCAGAATAAGGCCGAGGCTTTCATCGGACCAAAATCGAGATGTGGCATCGATAATCGCCGGAGTCGGATCGAAATACTTTGCGATACACACAGCTTGCGTACACTGTCTCTCAAACACAGTTACAAAAGAGGTACACGAACGACTCACAAATTTCATGAAATTATTTAAAAAAATTATATGTAGCTATGTAAATTAAAACATTTCAAACGCGCATCTCTAATTATAATTTGGTTCCAAATCCGTTCTCGCTTGAACCACATTAAATTTGAGGATAAATTATAGAGTATGTGCTGTTCTAGGCTATAAGCTACATTACTGCCAAATTTCATCAACATTGGTTCAGTGTCTACTTTTTGCTTGAAGGAGTAACAAACTTCCATCCATCTATTCATCCGTCCATCCTTACAAACTTACTCATTTATAACATTTCCTTTTCATAGCATAGGTACGATAAACAAACAAGCAAGCGGGCCACCTCATGGAAAGTGGTTACAGCTGGCTAAGATATTAGCAACGAGTTTCCTATCCTAGTAGGAAATATACTTATACCACAGGATTGCAACAATTACTGCCCTTTTTAAATGATTTCACTTAACTCCACCACTCATGTTTTGTACTTTCTTGATGGAACTCAATTATACTATAGATTACAACACTTTTAAACTCTACTTCCACTAAATATATTATGTTTATAAACTTTACATTTGTTACGACCAGTTTCGGACATCATCTTCTCCCAATGTTTACATTTTATCATGTAAATACGGTGTTAAAATATAAACATTTTAACATGTTTGTTTTAATCTACATTTTTTTGTTTACCCTTTGTGCAACATTGATTGAAATATAGTTTAAGCCTGTGTAATCGTACGCATGTGTATTATATAGATGGGTAATGGTATGCATGTGTAATTTAATTATTGGGCCGGACACTCCGAGTGGGATTACAGTGAGTGCTAAAATTATGGTGGCGAGATAATTGATTGTAACGGAGCCAGGTATCCAGCTCTGTTATGGGTATCAACCGTTTTTACTGCGCTGCAGTCGTCGAAACTTTAAAAATATTTTTCAGTTGAGCTTTAATATATGGGAGCTTTTAGCTGGTACAGGTGAGAGAAAGTGTATATCCTATCAACAAAAACACTAACAGTATTGGCCAAGTCCACTTCCATTGGCCACTTCTTCACTGAGCCGTTAAGGCAGTAGCCCGTGCCAAAGAAATAGACATACATACCTATACATACATATCAAATGGTAGGACTTTGTCAAGCCTGAGGAGTCCGCCTAGGTGAGTATCACTTCTTTATCTATTTCTGCCACAAAGCAACAATGCTCGCATTGTTGTGTTCCGGTTTGAAGGATAAGGTAGCCAGCGAAATTTCGGGCATGAGGCATTTCAGCTTAGTCCTCACAGCGACAACGCACCTGCGGTTCTGCATTTTTGTTGACTGCAACCTAAATGCATGAATCGTAGATGTTATGGGCGACAGTTACCGTTTCCCATCAGGTGGGCTGTTTGCTCGTTTGTCACTGAGTAGTATAAAAAAAATACCATAGAAAAATATAACCGTCTTTCTGACGCAGTCGTTTTAACCAAAGCTTGTGTTACGGGTGTTGATAACTGATAAACTACTTATATACCGTTTTTTTTTAATACATACCGTATAACCCGCGTCACGAAAGAAGAGACTTGTCAAATGACAGTGGAGGGGATTTCGCGCAGGTATTCGTATCCAGCGCAAGTCGAACCACGTGACCCGCCAAGTCTCTTCTTATTTGACACTAGCTATAACATAATTTATAATTCATCATTTCCATTTCTGCTCGGCCGGGAACTGTACGCGGGTCCTTTGCGTGGCAGACCAGCATGTTAACCAACTAAACCACTCAGGTCGTCAAAAAAACCGACACATCCATTAACACACCTACCTATCTACAACGATGAACATGTATTTATTCGTCAGTTAATCCGTCAAAGTACTAAATCACTGATAATCAGCACGGTGTCCGGTAACAGGCTTCGTCACCATTTAAAGAACTCCCAAAGAGGAATTGTTGAAATTGCAAACATTTTACAGGGACCCGTTATTCTTCAGTCGATAAATTTGTTGGCGGGAACGATGTTTATGAAATTGGAAAGAAGCGCGGCTATGTCGGGCATTTGAGACGAGGAATTTAAGAATGGAATTACAGTTATGGCCAGTGTCGTCTTTTTGAATAATTAAATAATGTAAAAGTCCACATTTCGCGAAAATATAAGTAAACCTGTTCGGGTACGTAAAATACTGTCAAACTATTCCGTTAAAACACGATTTCTTTTGTATTAATCTATACTTAAGAAGCGTCTTCGCTTTCCTGGGCATCTAGCAGGGGGTAATTTCGAAGCCTAGAAAATAACGTCTAGACAAGTTGAAGTACTGAAAGCAATAATATTTTTGTCCTCAAACTATTCAGACTCGGTTTCTTCTGAGGAATTATCCATCTTTCTGTCTGGTACACCTACGTTACCGACAAAATGTACCAAAACTAAAAAGAAGTCTAACTTAACCTGTCTTTTTAAGTTTTTAATGTTGAGGCGCCCGACACACATATTTGTAAAACTATCTCCAAAGGTAAACATTTATGAGGCAATAACTATTTGAGTAGGTATTGAGTATTGAGAGTAACAACACGCGAAGGACTACGTACTTCACGGAAATGAAATTGTTTGGTAGTACATAATTGGAAGCTGTACAGCTACTGTTATAAAATGTTAATCTCCAAAATTGTTGTACCAAATTCGAAAATAATTTTGGAAAGTTATAGGTATTCTTCCCTAGGTCATAGGTAAGTCCCGGAAAAGTAACACGATGTTCTGGATTGTTAAAAAGTAAAGATTTGATTATTTGTTTGTAAACTTAAAACCACTAAACCGATTTTAAAAATTATTTCACACTTTCAGCGAGTCATCATCATCGTCCTAGCGCTTATCCCGGCCTCTGCCAGGGTCCGCTTTCCTACTCAATCTTCTCCACTTCGCCCGGTATTCGGCATCCCCTTAACGTAAGCCGTTGGCTCTCGCATTCGACTCAGCGATGTCAATCCATCGCTTCTTAGGTCGCCCACGGGGCCTCTTTCCTGATACCGGCAGATTCAGGCACCCATTTCCCACGTTCACACTATCAGCGACTAACATAGGCTATATAAGTCTTCCCGAAATTCAATGTTTGGTTTCCACAGGAACGGGTCTAGGGGTACTTTTAAAACAACGGGTATTGTTAAAGCTATATGGTTAAATCATCTTATTCTAATGGAACTGGAAATGGATAAAAATAGGGAACCAGAACGTAGTCGCGGGCAAAAAGCTAGTTCATTTATATATATAGAAGCGTCTCGTAACGTAAATAATACCTAATTAAGTTGCTTCATTTTTATTGCTAATTTGAATAATTTTTGTGACGAAAATAGTAAACATATTATTGAATATTTATAAATCTAAACAGTGTAAATATTTGAACGCCTCCGTTAATGAAATCGTGTCGGAATTCCGCAAATTTAAAAGAAATTTGTACCTCATTAAAATTATTGAGGAATATTAAGCTTTCGTATACAAATTTTAATGTTCTTATTTAGCAATTCTATCCATGACTTTGTATAAACCAATTAACAAAATTGTCTCTATCTGCAGGGGGTTTTGCCTTATTTTCTTACATACCTGTTATATTGCTAATCTAAAAAAACTATGCTAATTTTGTATGCTAACTTAATAATGGAAAAGCTGTGTTTAAGGTTTTTACCCGTAAATGATGAATATGGATATGCTTTGTAAAAGGCCGCGACTTTTTCAAGTCATAATAACAGACATGAGTTCCAATATTTAAAAAAAAGTCATCAAATTCCAATAAGCATTTGAATATATAAGCGTGAATGAGTATAACAAACTTTCGTAATGAACAAAAAAAATCGGTGCAGTGCTTTGGCCGTGAAAGCGTAACAAATAGACAGAGTTAATTTTCAAACAGAATATGGATAAGCCCGGATCAGTAATATAACAATGCGAATACAAATAAACTAAATAAATACCGCGAAAATCGCAATCCACCGCGATCCTGAAACGAGCATTAAATGCCTAATACCTATTTACGTAGAGGTAAAATAAAGTAAATATTCGCACAAATAAATAACTGATATTAATCCCGTATACATCATACAGACACAATGACGTCACAACGGAATTCAATAAGCAAACTTTGTGGATAATAAATTCACGTATCAAAAGCTAAGGTACGGAATCCCATAAGGCTTTAGGGGTGGTGCACATTGCATACGATCGCGACGACGACCTAACGTCCACTCTACCTAGCACTAAAGGCACTCTGACTGAACTTTTTTTATTACAAATGAAGAAATAGTTTTGCAAAACGAATAGCAAAGAAATCGCTTTAGGTGATAAGGCCGCTTGTTCTTTTCTATTGCTACTGATATGTACCAACTGTATTCTATATTTATGAAATGAATTGGTTTGCACTGTAGTGTGTACATCAATTTCAATACATCCCGTAAGCGCCACATAGCAGCAGTGATCTCCATTGAGGTTGCACACACAACGAGTTGGCAAAACATCAGCTTGATAGTAACTGTCAAATCTACATCGCACTATCGGAGTGTTCAATATACGACGCTTAAATAGAAGACCCAAGGAGCTACCTTGGACTGTGTCCGAAGGTGGACTTTGGTCCCCTGGTCACAGCAACTCGGCCAGGCGGGTAATTACCACCTTCTCCATCTTCGATGGCCAACATTGGCGGCTGGAATTCTCTTCTCCACGTTTACCGTCAACGGTTCATTCATTCATTCTTTTAGGCACACGTGGACCATCCGCCACTGAAGGAAAGCGGCCACCGTCGTCCAGGACATCTGCAACCTAAGGGGAGCAGACGCGGTGCTAGCCTTTGAGGAACCTGTAGACATGCCTTTTGAAGAAGGAAAGTCTTCGGCAGGGAGCTCATCTTGCACGAGCGCGGTAAAAAGGCTCGCGATGCTCTTACATTAGTTGGATGCCAGGCATCCAGATGGTGTGGATGAAATCTATCCCATCGTCGAAAGGTGCGGTGGCGGAAAAGTGACGGTGGCACCAACTTTTAAACACTTCTTCGGAACATACCCTGTTGTACAAATGGTAGAGAACACACAGAGAGCCAACAATTCTCTAGAGGCTTAAGACATCTAAACCATCTGCGAATAGAAGGTCATCGATAACACGAATAACGAGTTAGTATTTTGTATTTGTATTTATTTATTTAATTCATTGTAGGTACATATGGTTTCTTAATCCTAATTGACACAAAACCCGGGTAGTGAGAGAGTAAAAGCTGTGACGTCACGGTTGAAGAGCTTCAGTACCTAATTAGTATTCCTATCTATTTCGCTAACCTTTTCCATTTCCACCACTCGGACGTCCATCGTCGTCACGCCCGTCCGTGTGTATCACACCTTAGCCCCGGTACAGCGGAGATATGGGAAATTAATATTCAACCGCCGGTAAGATCGTTGACAACGGCGATACGACGAAAAGGGAAGATATGTGTGAGCGGGACAATGTTGAGATTGCTCGCCATAAATAAACTTCAGATTGCATATCGTTCATTGATGTTGATCACATAGGTACCTACATATATAAAGCTGACGCTTCTGTCCCATAGGAGGCGTAGGCAGAGACTATAAATATAAAAATAAATATGCTTGGACACACAGCGCCTAGATTACCCCAAAATAAGCAAAGCTTGTGTTATGACTGTTAGATTACTGATAAACCGATTGATGATTATATACTTATTATACATACTACACCCAGACCCGCAACTGAAATTAAAAATCACCATTTCAATTTCTGCTCGGCCTACCACGGGATCTCTGCGTGGCTACGTTAACCAACGTGAAGTTTGTTAACGCTATGTTAACCAATCAAACCACACAGCTCGTCAACTATGGATCGCCACTTTGCTCTCCACACACAGCTCCCTTGCCTCACATACCTACAACCACAATTCTGTTTATATATCTCCTTTTATTCCTACTACCAACACCCTGCTTATCTTTTCCTTTAACTCATTTCATTGCATTTTGTCATTTTCAACAGTACGGTGGGTACCGGTAAGTACCGATATGGGTATAGAGTCATTGTGTCTTCAAGAAACGAGCTGACCGAATCAATGGCCGACCTTGGTGTCCCTGATTCCCACTGGTGGAACAGTTTAGTCAGGATTTACAAAGCCGACCTAATAAGACCTTAGAGTAACACGGGCCACCGGCGCAGGCGCTCGTGTTGCTAAGCAATGGGACAGAGGTTTAAACCTCACGAAGTCAGAGGACCAACTAACACTGATTTAAAAATAACTAAAAAGTAAAAAAGAATTGAACTTAGAGCGCTAAAATTAGCCTAAAAACATCATTCTTACAGCATCATGACGGCGGGGAGAGCATTGACCATGATCTAGGATTTGGCAGGTCAGATAAATACAGTGGAGCGACTGCCAATTGACCTCCGTGATCCTGCTACCAGCGGAACCTGACAGATTGGACCATGGTAACACAGTCGCCTGAATGTGCAGGTTTCTCACTGTAAGAGCATCGGTTAGCATTCAACTAATGTACATAACACAGAAAAGAGTAATTGGTACATGAAGATCCGAATAAAATACTGTCTATGTCTATGTCTACATGGCCGCAGCGGGCTTCGCACCCGTTACCTGTCGCTTACGAGTCGGATATCTTAACCACTCGGCCACCGACAGCATGATGCTATATACTTTATATCATCGCACCGCTCGCCATCTACAGGGAGTGCATCACACCTTAGAATGTAATTGGTCGCGAACTGTTCGGTTCTAAACGAACTTTCTCCCTTGCATACTAAGATTGTGGAACGAATTCCCTGGAGAAAGCAAAATGGAGTTCTTCAAGAAAGGGGTAAAAAGGTTTTTACAGAGTCGACAAAACGGGAACGATACCCCTGGTATTGCAAACGTCCATAGGCTGCGGTGACTGATTACCAGGCAGGCCGCAAGCTTGTTTGCCAACTTAGTGGTATGTATAAAAAGTTCACTACATACACTACATGAGACTCGGTCATTACCATTAATAAACAAATCAACCGGGCTACTGCTTGAGCAAAAACTCGTTCCTTTAGGGTTCCGTGGAATAACGATATCAATTGTACCTACTGCCTAAAAATTCAGCTGCGCTCGGTCTGTTCTGTCACACAGTTGATCTTTTTTGTTATTATATATTTAGTAGAAAACTAATTCAAATTGTGTACATTAATTGTATGGTAACCGATGTTCTTACGGTGAGGAAAACATCGTGATGAAACTTGCACATTCAGTTGATTGAATGTGTAACAATGATCCAATCTACAGGTTCCCCTTGTAGCATGGTCATGGAGGTCAGATTTCAGTCATTTCTCTGTAATTACCTGATCTACCCAATCCTGGATCATGGTTCAAGGCGGACCCTGGACCCTCGTACGCGAGAGCACAACCGGGACATTAACGTCAAGATGATGAGTAGGCAAACAAATTCAAGTTTTAATGGAATCCACGTTACTCTTCATCGTTCACCAACAGTATGTTGGTGTACCTTTAAATCTAAAAAAGTTTGTTTGTTTATAAGTTTGCGTGTTGGGGTAAACTCCGAAACCACTCATCATCACAGCCCGTAACAATCCACCGCAGGACTTAGGGTCTCTCCCACGAAAGGGGAGGTTATTGCCATAATCTCCACGCTTGGCAGGCGGGTTGGAGATGGCAGTGTTTAAATATAACAATGGAATATGCTGCTGCCCATTTTCCAGACTACGGAGACTTTTGATCTTTTGCCTCGAAAACATTAGTCGCCTTGTACGACACCCATGAGCGTAAAGGGTTGGTGCTATTCTACTCTGCCGGACACCACACGGCCAGTCAACAAAAACACTCAACTTCTTTCAAATCGAATATTCTTAAGTGGCCCTCGAGTGACAAGCCTGACACTATGTTTCATAGGGTACTTTTGTTACCTGAAATGTAATGGTATCCCACGGTATAGTATAATGTAAAGGTATAGTTGAATGTATACAGAAATCCAAACTACATATTTAGAGTGAATTTCCTAGACGGCATTCTTCATCCTTGGCCGCATCGTCACTTACCACTAGGTAACATGGTGGTCAAATGCCTGGCTAGCCTAATACTAAAAAAACCTTCAAAAATCTACAGGCGGATGAAAAACGCTGATGACGGCTACTAAATAAATCATAAGTTCTGTTGGATTAGCTAAAGCCTCCTCCGCCCTATTAAATGCATTTACATTGTGCGATGGTACGGGACCCTTCGACCGAATGCAACTCGCGCTTAGGTGGTTTTTGCTACCTAATTATTCTAAGATCAGCCGTCGTATTGCCCAATAGTTTCTAATGTAGGTAGTTCATTACGCATGGTAGTTATTAATATCATACCAACAGTAGCCAGACACTCATTAGATAGTAAAATTATTAATGCGAAAGGTTTTTTGTAATGGATATATTTATTTTGATGTTTGGTACTCTTTGTTTATGGCGTTATAATCATCTTGGCGTTAATGTCACGGTTGTGTTCTCCCGCGCGAGGGCCCGAAATCCGCTTCGACCATGATCTAGGTCTCTGTAGACCTGGTAATTGCAGTGGATCAACAGCCGGGAGGAAGAGGTCCGGCCTACTTCACAGATCTTATGTCATCAGAGGCGACCTTCGCATGGTTAAGAAAGTTTGCGTACGCATGGCACCGCGTGATGAGAATGGAGGTAGTATAGGAGCAGAAGAAGAGATAGATGAGGGAGCGAAAGAGTATGGCAGCTGGCCGACGGAGCAGGAGTGTGTATTGTGACGTCAGCCCGCTAAGGGAGAGTGCATTTGGAATAACTGTTGGGCGCTTGTGGCATGTAGGCATTTGTGAGTGTCAAGAAGTGCGCACGCCTAAAGAGCCACCGGAATGTAAGCTTACGCATCACCCGTGATTAGGTCTGACGCGGTCTGTATGACCGAGAGGTCGATAGGACCCTGGGTGGACGCTCCACTGAGTACCATCTGGCCTCCGTGACCCGTGAACAGGTCCGACGCTCTATTTGTATTCTCTTCATTATTCGTTATATGTATAGCAAACTTTAAAACTTTATTTCCAAACAGCTAGAATAACATTTAGAAGAATTTACATAACAGAATTTTATACATTGTAATATACGGCTGTTGGTACTCCTACAAATAAATAAACAAATAAATAAATAAACATACCTACGAAAGCTACTTAAGCTCCAATGTTACTTTAATGCACTTTATGTAGTTACTTGCTATTAAACTACCTACTCGTATCTACCTACAAGCAATAAACTCCACCGATTCCCTGCGAGCCGTTTACAAAACATATTTATATCATATTCATTACAATAATTCTAAATCGACGCGCGGTAAACTACAGAACGTGACTCTTGCGTCCCTTTCGCGCGGCCTCTCACTCGCACACATTCCGAGAGGCTGCGCCTGCGTCGATTCTAAGGATTCCGAATTGGGGTGATCGATCGATTCGATACGAGTCACTTTTGTGTTTTTGGATAATTATGGGGTCATACCACCATCCTCTGGATCCAAGCAAACGTGCACTCGGTGCCCCTGCATACAGAAGGTCGAGCCTCTGGCGAACCGCCATTTCTTGAGGCTCTAATGATGATCTGACTCTGATTTTTAGGTTAATTAATTCGTACCTACTTGTTGATATTAATGTAAGTAATTTAATTTATAAGTGATCTCTTTATATCTCTTTTCAGAAGGTTGTCGAAAGAAATCCCACTGCGGAATAAGCCCTCCCTTGCTAATGTAATAGTATAAGCTCATTTTTAAGCAATAAAATTTTTTGTCATATACATACATAATAACATCGTCGACAGAGTTATTTTTACGTCGTTGTAGAGTAGCGACTAGAATATACAGAGACTGATAGCACACCTTTACTTGATGACTTTAATGATACGTACTATTAATATTGTGTCTGATAGGGATCTCCCTAATGTAAAATACTACGATATATTTATAAACAACATGAAAACCAAACAATGGCTGCTTCCTTCTTCATTGACCATTAGGTATACTCTTATCTCTCGCTATCGGTTACTTAGAACAACATCGAAAAGGTTTCAGGATTCTTTAGTATTGTTCTTAGGGTAATGTAATTTATGTAGTTTGTAGATGCTATTACTAAGTAAGTACTGACTATCTTTTGCCCAGAATATAGATCGCGATGAATCAAATGGACAAATATCGGTTTTTACTCCAACTTAATGTCGGTCGAGATTTCGCACTGAAATTTTATATTGGACTGAATTCTGGAAGACCACCGCCTAACTAAACTAAAGCTAAAACTTTTTATAAAATAAAATAATGCACAAATATGACCGACTATTACGCTTTGATTAATTTAAACCGGGACTAATTTATTCCAGCTAAAATAAAGTTGACATTTCTAAATTTAACCTAACTTTAACATGACTCTTCTAGAATCGCATTTGACAGACGACTGCGCGGGCGCGAAGCGAGCGCTGCGCGTTTGTTTACAAATAATAAAATAAGCTTTCTGTTATTAGTAAATTGTATAAATATTTGGGACAAATCGTGCAAAAATCGCGTACGTCTGTATGGGCTCTTATGCGTTCTCACAGTGGTCGTAGTAAGTGAACGTAGTGCGTTCAATACGGATCTATAATCATCTGTGTTTAACCTCCCCTATTCCTTCCGCATCCAGCAGGTACCTGCGATCTTTGCAAGGTCGCCGGTCCAGCTTGTGAAAAGCCTACCCACGCTCCGGATACAGTTGTATACTATGTATTATCTATATTGTGTAATATCGCGAATAGGAAGAACAGCAATTATCAAGTATATTGAAGAACTCGAGAATTAGACGGCTAGGATGATGATGGCATGCATGGTGCTGAACGCCGCTCAAGCATTGTAAGTTCGAACTTCGAACCCTTGCGTTCGCGCGCACTGTGAGACCTCTTAATAACGCTTCGGAATATGGTACTACGTGTCCTTGGACGTTCACAGGCTTCAGCTGTTTATACAAGTATACTATAGCTTAAAATTGTCGTATTTATCGCTACCACTCCACTACTGGACATATTACTCCCCCTATGGCTTTTTTATGTTACTCACTCACAAACAAGAAGACGGCTACGTGCTGAAAAGGCGTAACTGTCACCCATAACTAAGCTCCAGTTACACGTGCTAGTTTTATTATGGAAATTGAAATAAGCATACTGGAAATTAGCATAGCTTAAGGTGTACAAACATTCTACTAAAAATCACTTGCTCAAAATAGCATGTGCTTAAAACTAGCATGTGTCATCATCGTTTTAGCGCTTGCCCCGGTCCTCTACCAGGGTCCGCTTACCTACAAATTCTTCTCCACTTCGTCCGGTCTTCGGCATCCTCGCGTCGTAAGCCGTTGGCTCTCGCATCCGACTCATAAAACTAGCTAAATATCTATGATTACGAATACAACGATCAAAAGGCTGAACCACAGGTGCGTTTTTATTGCTGTCTGTACTGGCTACCTTACACACTACTGATGAACTTTAGGCCTCTTGTACCCAGCTGCCTACCACCTTAACAATCTCGTCCTGTCCATCACGTCATTCTAAGACATATATGCGGTGACCTTGGTTGTTGGTTCTACTATGGGTATCTAAATGCCTTACTCCATCACTTAAGGAACTTCCGAACATAGCTCATTCTATTGCACGCTGAATGATTTTGAACACTGCCACGTAAATATGGATATCAAACGAACCAACTGTGATTCACACAGCTCTATCGGGTTAACAAAGTAGCAGAACGGCGGTAACTTTGACTATCTGTTAAGGTTAAAGCATTCTTAACCTTATTAAAACTATCTGTGATAAATCGCTTTTGCTAGCTAGCTATTTAGCGATAGATTTAGATTTCGAGCGGGTAGTGCTAAATAAGGTACAGTGTTCGGTTGCGTGGAGGCGAATCTAATCTGACGTTCTCCTTTAAAGGTGCCCTTTTGAGTGCTGCGCTTGCGCACAGGAACTGCGCAGACGAGCACTAAAGCTATTATGTTTCTCACTCATACGATTTAGATGTGGAATGAGCTCCCAGCCACAGTGTTTCGGATCCTTTGGACTATGACATGGGATCGTTCAAGAGGTATATCAGAGGTCGCTTCAGAGGCGGACAACGCATTGGTAACTCCTCTGGTGTTGCTGTTGTCCATAGGGGGCGGTGACCACTTTCCATCAGGTGATCCGCTTGCGTTTGTCTGCCGTATAACATAAAAAAATGTATTAAGGAATGTCGCAAATTTAATATGTAATTACAGTCGATTGAAGATTCACACGTCGGATGTCAGCCCAAAGCATGCCACAAGCATGGACTTATTATAATCTAACTGATAAGTCGATGCTCCCCAACGCGTATATCTCCTAGTTATCACGTGATCATAATTTTAAACCAGAACATTGTAAAGTAGAAAAGAGTAGAGTTTTTTTTAGTATTTGCAACACCGCGGCCTCCAATACAACCTACCCGTCAAGCGTGTACTTCCCATTTTTTTTGATAATAGGACGGCCTCTCAGAAAGTTCACTCCAAATATATGTTTGTGATGGGTGGTAAATAACGTCACGGTAGCATCACTGTGACTTTTCACGAAGGAACTATGTTACAAAATCACGTCATAACACGCTAAAAAGGACCTTCAGTGTCTTTTCATCAGTAGTTTCCCAATCAGCGGCATGTTAAACAATAATGAGAGAGACATGTGTCTATGAGACGTTTGAGACATCCAAATGAAATAAAATAAAATAAATGTGGCGGGAAATATACTAACATTCCACCGATACTAGTAACGTTATTTATCACCCATCACTAGCACTCGAGCACTTTATTCGAGTGAAGTTCTTGAGAGGCAGTCCTATTAGCAACAAAATCTGGTAGTAGGACAAAATGTTGTCCTACTATCTACTACTTGCCCTACTACCTGTCTAGTCTTGGAGTTCTACTTACATTGACTTGGAGTTCATTGACACTGTTTTTTAAACTGTGCTGTCGATGATGATTTGTTCACATACAAAAGCAGCGGCTCTACGCAACATATTTTACGATTTTACTCAACAAATTCATTATAGAAAGAGCGTCGGTGGCCTAGTGGTAAAGGTGTCCGACTCGCAAGCGAGCCGGGTTCGAATCCCACAGCCGACACGTACCAATGGCTCTTTTCTGAGTTACGTAAACATCATGATAAAACCTGCACATTAAGGCGACTGAATGTATAACTATGATGCAATCTGGTCAGGTTCCCCTGGTAGCAGGGTCACGGAGGTCAGATAGCAGTCGCTCCACTGTAATTACCTGAGAATCTTGGATCATGGTCAAGGCGGACCACGGGCCCTCAAGCGCGAGAGTATAACCGGGACATTAACGCCAAGATGACGATGAACTCTATGAAATTAGTTCGAAGGTAAGCTACCTGTAGATACTAGATATGGAACAGCAAGACCTGACACTGTCTCTCTGCTTACTTGTTCATACTAGGCAGATGTGAATACGGTTTTCAGCAATTAGATTGATTAACGAGGAACGAGAACCTATGTAATTTGTCCTCGGAATCGCAAGCAATAATGCTTGTCATTAACACTAGTAACAGACGTTCCGATTTGGCTGGAGCCGATCAACCGTCAGTATACTTACCATGTAAAAAAAATGTTAACAAAAAAATAGCAAAATAAAATAAAATAATTAATTTAAAATGTCTAGTTATGTTCTGTATTGGTCAATAACCATGTAAAATAAAGTGTTTTTTTATTAATTCGGATGCGCTGGCGACCCGACGTTGGCCGGACGTTCGACCACGTCCCCCGCACCCAAACGCGACTTTATTTTATACTGCGTAAGAATTAGTTTCTACTGCAACTGACGGTTGGTCGGCTACAGCCAAATCGGAGCGTCTGTTACTAGTTTAAATGCTACGTAGCAGTATGTACTTTTCCTATCACACTGTAAATAGGTATCTACTCATTTCACTAAACAATTTCGACACACAACACACAGACAGACGCTATCTAAGCGTAATACTAGTCCTGGAAACTTGACAATTAATTCGATTAGCGTAAACCGATATTACTTCTAGCGGGCCAAGAGCTGGCTAGATAATTACACGTTCCAACGGATACTAGGTACTGTAATATACACCGTTACTAATACCATGGTATTATTTACACCCCTCCGTGCTCTAGGTTAGGTAACGCGTGCAGTCACCGGTATTGTATCTGGTATTAGCTGGTATCTGAGCTGCTATTACATTAAATAAATCTCTCCGATCTGGATCTGGGTAATTGTTGGACGAACTTTGAATATTAGTTAAATTTGGTTTCATAAAACTATGTTATGCATATTAGGACCAAAAGAAGAATGTTAAACCACATTTCTCAATCTAAATAAGTCCCCAAATGAAAATAAAAATGTATGACAAGCCCGCAGTATCGTACACATCATTACCATTCCAAAGAGCCCATACACGATGGGGTTATCTTGTTGCGTTCATTAGTTCCTAGGACCACCTTCAGACCAGCTCTATGATACCATATTAATGCATTGTCATCTAATTTACATAGGTAATACCAAATTTCAGCTAAATTGTCCCTACTCCGGGAAGTGGGTCACATTAGACTTGCAAGATTCCAGGATACAAATGAAATACAAAAGCTTTTAAAACGGCGGAATAGCATTTAGGTATTTCAATCATTGATTTATTATAGTAGATCAATCATTTCAATGGAAAAATTAAGGTAATTTTTTATGTTATGCGACAGATATAAGACCTGATGAAAAGTGGTCACGGTCAACGTCAGCAACATCAGGGGAGTTACCATTGCGTTGCTATTTCAAGTCAAACTTGTAATGTAACATCGATATTTTGTGGTAAAGGTTCGGTTACGATATTTTACTTACGATTAGGTAGTCGTAAATTATTCGTAGAGATATCGCCAACATCTATAATATTAATTAACCAATTCTGTAAATTGCATTCGAGTATTACTAAACACTGCAATATCTATATTCCACAGTACAAATCATGACACGGAGCCCCGCAGTTATCTAACACTAACTTATCTGCCAACTGTACAGTCGTGCCGAAAAGTAGTCAGGAAATCCTTAACCTAATCTCATTGATCATCATTTTTATCATCATCATCTCAGCCGTATACGTCAACTGGCAGTCATGAACCTGCCCCCAAGCCTGCCACACCGATTTTTGTGGTAGTTAGCTACATTTGACTTGTCGCAAATCGACATGGATCACTCTCAGAAAGCCGTCAATCCATCCTACACTAGGTATAGGTTCCCTATCGCACATCACCATTCGAGTACGTACCTCGAAACTTCAAAAAAAGATGAATTTAACGGTGACGTGCTTTTGATGGTATCGTCGGCTACTACAGCATCGGTGAAGGCTGAAAATCTGCGATTTATCTTTTCTATACTTATATTATAAAAAGAAAAGATTGGTGTTATTGTTTGTTATGAATAAACTCAAAAACTACTGGACCGGTTTTATAAAAATTGTCGCTAATAAAATGCTACGTTATCACTGAGGAACATAAACTACTTGTTATCCCGGGTAAATAATAAGTACCCGCGGGAAAGTTTATTCTTTACAGAGGTCCGAGCTCCACGCGGGTGAAAGCCGCTCCCCTTACACTGCTGCAATTTAGACTTAGATAGATATTAGCTAGTTTTAATGACTTTTTATCTAGGTTTGTTTTGCTATTTACTTTCTGCTTTTTCTCTTATTCTATATAATGTCTCGTCATCTATTATTTTGTTACTGAAATAACGTTTTGTCCCCACTTTCACCTCTATTACGTCAACATTATATCTATCCATCTAATCTCCGGAGCTGTACCCCGACTGTACCCCATAGTAATGTGCCAACATTTACACCGAAGGGTCACGGTTTCACAACAGTATCATTAAGTGGTACCACTGGCATGGTGGTGGCACGGTATTTACGGCAGCCGATGCAGATAAACCGATACGAGCGGGGATCGACTGCGCTTGCGCAAGTGCCCAGGCTTTCGTGATTGGAGATTGTGATGTGGACGCCTCAGGTTGCCTGCATACAAAGGTTTCTTAATGTTTGTTACCTTTCCAGGGTAACCTTATCGTGGTGGAAAGCCTTCCGTGTACAAAAACGTGAGGAGGAGGTGTAGGCAGGTGCTGAATGAACGGACCATACATTATTCATATAGTATGCTACAGCTGACTATACTATGAGGTCTCACAGTGCGCGCCAACGCACAAGTTTCGAACTGACAATAGTTGTGTAGCGAGACTGAACAGTCATAGAATATAATATATGTTTTCCCTCACCATACGAGCATCGGTTAGCTTTAACTAATTGTACATAAATCAGAAAAGAGTTATTGGTACATGGCTGCAGTGAGGTTCGGACCCGGTACCTCTCGCTCATGAATGGAATACGACAGGAGCGAGGGGGGGGGGGGGGCAAAGGGTTCAACCCTTGATATTGAACCCCCCCAAAACCAATACCTGGCTACGCCCGTGGAAAACACCATTAGGCCGACCTTACCACCAAAGCTCCAATTCATGATAGCGCATAGTTACGCTACTTTGGACCCTGGCAGTGGATCAGCTCTTGTATAAGCTGGCGGAGCTTAGGATAGATACGCAGGGTTTTGCTGATGACCTAGTGGTAATCGTCCGAGGCTTCTGTCAAAGTATGCTCTCATACGTTATGCAACGAGCGTTGAATGTTGTTGATAAGTGGTGCAAAGACAATGAGCTGGCCATTAATGCGGAGAAAACTGTGGTTGTACCATTTACCAACAAAAGGCAACTTGACAATTTAGTCAAACCACGATTGAATGGCCAAACTATTGAGTTCTCCAAAGAGGTCAAACACCTAGGTGTAACACTAGACCAAAAACTTACTTGGAACAGCCATATAATCGGAATCATGAGCAAGGCCAAAATGGCCTTGAGAATATGCAGCAGACTGGCAGGACAAAAGTGGGGTTTAACTCCAAAAAATACCCTCTGGCTTTACAAAGCGGTCGTAAGGCCCATAATAACATATGCCTCAGTAGTATGGCACATGAAAGCCAACCAGGAAACTGCTATAATTACGCTAAGTGGCATGCAGAGAATTGCGTGTCTCTTGGTTACAGGAGCTATGTCAACCTCACCTGGTGAGGCCCTGAATGCAATGCTGGATATCCCGCCCCTACACCTGCATGTACAGATGGTGGCAACGAACAGCATGCACAGGCTAACCACCCAGGGAGAAGGAAACTGGCTCTCAAAGTCACTGAGATCGTTCAAGGAGACTGTTATGGGCAGCAACATACTGAGTATGTACACTGACTCAATGACAACACAGAGTAGATTCCATAAACGATACTCTGTGGAACTTTTATCCAGAGATGACTGGCTTAAAAGCCAAGTGTACTGGAAAAATGGAAGCCTGATATGGTACACCGATGGGTCCAAATCAGGTGATCATGTAGGGTGTGGAATATACGGAGAGCGGCCTAAGGTCAAGAAATCTCTAAACCTGGGCAAATACACCTCCATATTCCAGGCCGAGGTGTACGCAATCTTAGAATGTGCGGACATAAACCTCGAAAAGAACTACAAGAATCATTGTATTTATATACACTCAGATAGTCAAGCAGCATTATTGGCTCTTTCATCAGACTCTGTGAGTTCAAGATTGGTGCTAAACTGCGTGAATGTCCTCAATTCCTTGGGTGAGAAAAACCAAGTGATTCTGCGCTGGGTCCCAGGGCATGAAGGGATCGAAGGCAATGAGATCGCGGACGAACTCGCGAAGGCTGGTAGCACAACTACAACTTATGGTCCAGAACCGTTCTGTGGCATACCAAAAAGCCTTGTAAAACTGACTCTTCATATAAACTGCAAAGAGCAATCATTAGAGCACTGGAATAATCAGCCGGGCCTAACCCATTCTAGGGCATTAGTTAAAGCCTATAATAGGCGGCATGCCAAAGATCTGTTACTACTTAGTAGGAATAAATTGCGTATCCTAACAAGGGCACTGACTGGTCACAGTGGGCTGAATAAGCACATGTATAACTTGAAGATCAGCAGAACAAAAGACTGTAGATTCTGCAAGGAGGAGGATGAAACGCCTCTCCACCTGATCTGCAAATGTGAAGCCCTGATGCGCAAACGAAGCACCCATCTGGGGAAACACCAACTAATACCCGATGAGGTGCACGATATCAGTATTAAGAAACTATTACAGTTCATAGAAGCTATAGGGATTAGTACTGAACTTTAAGAAAGAGGCGATCACAATAGATCAGGAATGGTCGCAGTGATACTAGGACTGAGAAAGCCTTGGAGAGCCCACTTTTTAATAAATAAATTAAAAAAATACGCTACTTTCCTTCCTCTACAAGTGTTGTTTCCGAATACGGGTGAAATGTCTTGCTAATACAAAGCCTTAGTATAACACCTCTAATAGAGCTTAGCCTAAACCCACTTTCGCAATACCACGAATATATACCAGCAATAACCGACTTGTAGAATTCTAAAAACTCCAGCCTTCGCATAATACGATACTAAATCAAGGCGTTTAATTAAATTGTAACAATATCTTAATTTAGGATTAGCGGCGAATAGTTTCCTAAGCCTACTAAGGAACGGAGGCCGAATATGGCGTTAATCAGTGGATACATTCTAATTCTGCGTTTCTGTTTTACACTGCGGTGCAAAAGGAGTTCATGAGTATTTCTGTGGCTTTAAAGAGCCGCTTTTTGGTTTGAGATGGGTATATCGTCATAAGGAGTTCATGAGTATTTCTGTGGCATTAAAGAGCCGCTTTTTGGTTTGAGATGGGTATATCGTCATTACCTATCACCTGAGCAGGTATACCCACTGCGTGCTGCTTTCGTCATATTAACCCTACAACTCATGATCTTTATCGTGGTTACAAATTCAGTTGCCTGAATTTATAGGTTTCATCACGATATTTTCCCTCACCGTAAGAGCATAAATAAATAATAATCGTGGACAAATTCACACAGCGCCATCTAGCCCCAAACTAAGCGAAGCTTGTACTATGGGTGCTAGTTAACTGATATACTACTTATATACTTTTAAATACATACTTATTATACATAGAACACCCAGACCCGTAACAGAAATCATCGGTTAGAATTCAATTATCATATCTCGATATGATACTGTGTTTCCTTTGGACTATGACATGGGATCGTTCAAGAGGTATATTAGAGGTATTTTTAGAGGCGGGCAACGCATTGGTGACTCCCATGGTGTTGCTGATGTCCATAGGCGGCGGTGACAACTTTCCATCAGGTGGCCCGCTTGCCTGTTTGTCTGCTGAGTAACATAAAAAAAAATGAATTAATATCTAGCGGATTCGAAGAGGAGTAGTTAGACCAGTCATAGAAGGGAATGTTGCAGGTTGTGACGACGGAAGATGGAGTAGTCCGGAGAAATGGTGGAAGGTCAGCAGGCAGTATTTTATAGTAGGTAAGTATATAAGTTTATAGTGGGGCAGAAGTGGATAAAATAAATAAATTATAAATAAAATATAAGTACATAATACTTAAAAGCCTCCCTATTGAATCACTTTATATCTCCATATGCAGTCCCAAGCACATAATATGCATAGCGCAATATTTGTACATATAATATTATTTTTCAAATTGCTCTAATAATAAACAAACTGGCCGTGAATATTAAGAAGAAAGTATTCGGTAATCTTAAAATTTTTAATGTTAATTTAGTTGACGATCGACGACGATAATGAAATAATAATGTACCTGAATGCTGTAAAACGAAAAAATAAATAAATCTAACGCTATTATTGTTTATTACATAATGCCAATGTATGTACGGTCTAGAATAGGCACGATTATATCACCAAGGCCAAGCCAGTATTTTGTTATCTCTACATTAGAATACCTGTCGCCTAATTAGCCTTAAATTTGAATAGTTATCAGTAACTTTGTCCTGCATTGTAGTTCGATCGTTCCCGCCCGATCGTGCGTTGACATTTGATAACTATCCATATTGCAAAATGGGTAATAATGCGATATCTCTCTCTCTCTCGCATTGTGTACCGAATGATAGAGTGAAACAACGAAATCTTTCCTCATTACTGCGCGTGAGTCTATTTGCTACGGGACATTTGCGAAATCGGTAATTTGATAGAATTTTGAATAGGATGAAGTGAACACGGGTTGCGTAATGAGTTGCTGGAGATGTTATGCATCAACGAATTTAGTGTATTATTATTCAATAATTTCGGAAGCTGTAGATACGGCTCTTAGATAATGATTGAATGAATTAACGAAAATTCTTTATCGCTTATACACAAACAATAACAAAAACAGACGAAACAGTATCGCTGACAGCGATTTCTTCCAGGAAACCTTAGATACCTAGTAAACAAAATAAACTCTAGGATACTTACATCTTGGTGTAGATAGGTAAGTCCACAATTAAGTACCTACGTACGGCTTCCAAAATTAACTGTTAGGTACTCTGTTACCCTAACTTTTCTCTAAATATTTGTAACTACCCACATATTTGAAATTACACACGTCCTTAAACATCGTCTACATTTCTACAAAGACGCGGTCTGATTGTAATGCAAAGGCGGTAGTTATCTAAAAACCGCAAAAATGATAGTGATTGACATCTGTCCGGCACAGCCCTAATGATCTACGAGTCGGGGCCTCTTTTTGTATGGAAAACCGGAGGCAATTATAGAAGCATGCTTTATTGAGAGACAGGAATGATATTGTATAATGCCTTGTTGTGTTCCGGCTTCAATAAGAGATAATTGCAACCAGTCTCAGGGTCCACAGCGGAAAGTATTTGTTAACACTGACAGTCCTCACCCGTATTCAGTAACCTTCACATTTAGGTGTCTGAATGTAGACCAATCTGGTCAGGTTCCCGTCTTGACAGGATCAAAGAGGTCAGATGGCAGTAGCTTTACTGTAATTACCTGACCTGCCAAATCCTGGATCATGGTTAAGGCGGATCCCGGGCCGTCGCGCGCGAGAGCACAACCGTGATATTGACGCCAAGACAACTAGATTAATACTATTCGATAACTTCAAAACTATAATTAAGCACAAATCAAATATATATGCTATTTATTCATAAAACAAACAAGAAGAAAGGATATTTATAATGAAAGAAGAAGAGAAAAGAAACATTAGGTACATAACATCGAATCGTATAGATTCGATTGTTATCTCTCCTAGTAGACTGGTAGATAACGCTAATTTAGGTGTAAGTCCGCCTTTGTACCGTTTGTGCATGAAGTATAAATAAATAAAAGCACTATACATGATGCATTAATAATTTAAAAAATCGTCTACACCGCTGCCTTTCAAATTTTTGTTTTTTATATCACAAAGGTAACAAATAATTCGATTTAAGAAACGTTTCGTGACGAGCTTAGGACTCCTATCTCAATAAAGCGTAGTACTTAGACAGTTTATCAAAGCCTTTTACTAACTTGTTTAAAACATAATGTGCTGCACATACAATTAGGAGGTAGACGATTACTTACATAACGACGTGCATGACACACCAGAATGCATAATTACGTAGACATTTCTAACGCCCGCTAGGCGCACCATAAACACATACCCGTTATCTGTGTTAAGCACTACGCTAACTAATTTTAATTACCCACTTTACCTGGTAATAACTTAAATAACACGATGCAAAAAGGTCAGATGTAGGCTTCAGTATAATGCAATTTAATACGTTCACAAAGCAGTCGTATCGGGCATTAGAATTCGATAGTTGACAAACGAATACAAGCCCTATAGCTATGATTTTACAGATCAAATTTATATTAGGAATACTGTGTGCTTTTATAGATAAATGTGCTAGATTGTTGTCCCAAAGGCTCGGTGCATAATTCGTTAAGAGATTAGCAATAAATTGAAGCCAACATATAGCTTTACATTCTAAATTGTAAGCCACAGGGCTAACAAATTATCGTGGTTACGCACAAGTGTCTATAACACGAAACTGGAGGCGAGCATATTAATTTTATACCTTCAAATTATTAGGCCCAAAGCTTGGCCTGTAACAATGTGTTGGAGATTAGAATTATTGTTTCAAACCATAAATAGTAGGCCAGGTGTACGATGGGAGGTTGCTTTGTTTTACCAACGTCCTTTCAATCTCTCAAGGGTAGAGACGGACTCGTTAGATAAGTACGCTTTTGTATATCAGACACATCCAACCAACAGTCTATAACTGTCCACAGTTTTGTACATACAAACTAATGAATGAATAACAAATTCTCAAATTAAAAATATATTTTCATAACAAGCTTTTATCGCGCGTTCTACCTATAGTTCTCTACATTTATCAAATGAGCCCAACTCGATAGGTTTGCTTTACTTTATCCAATAGTGCCTGTCGCCACCTTCCGTCTCCATCATCATATCAGCTCTGCATTTTAACTTCGATACACGTACGTTGTAAAATTTTAATTCCTTGAAATACCGTGAAGTGGGTTGCATTTTAATTCTAAGATTTTATTACGTACAGACAAGGGGACAGGGGAAGCCAATGAAAGTTTGTAAAAAAAACTTCAATTATAAGAAGAACTACGTATAGAAAAAAATTCAACTATTTACCGTGCCTCTTGACTTTAGATAAACTATGCTGGCTTCATCTATCTGTAGGTACATAGTATATAACAAAGTCGCTTCCCGCCGTCAGTATCTATGTACGCGTATATCTTTTAAACTACGCAACGGATTCAATTCAGTTTTCAACAATATCTATTGTGATTCAAGAGAAAGGTTTGTAAGCAAGAAAGAAGTTTAGGTAGGGTTAAAGTAGGTATACGCGTACAAAGTAACCTTTTTACCTATTTTATACACTCACTCCCGTCATAAATTAGAAACATCGATATTTACAATTATTAATCAATATTAATTTATTGATATCATACAACTAAAATAAAGGAATCCGAAGATAATTAAAAAGTCATATGTACCATAGTTAATACCTTTTAGTATAAGACAGAAACGATAATCAATAAATACCTGCACACATACACACATGCAGAGCGGTCCAGTCGCTATAAATTTCAAGCACCGCTCGGCTATCGGATCTAGGATCAGTCCTTCCCACGTCCTCCTCGTCAAAACCGGTAGCCGGTTCGATTCTATGTTGGGCAAAAGTATAAATCCAATGGACGGACGGACAGCGGGAGGTAATTTCTCAATCCGTTATGGGTAAGATGGATAAGTGATATCATAGCTCTGAACTGCTTGGATTTGTAACTATGTGCTCTTTTGTTCTTCGTTTCTTAAACATTTGTTCATTCAAAGAAATGTAATTAGCGTTTTAATAGTGAGCATTGACAGAGAAAGTTTTTTTTGCAAGTTTTGTACTAAAGGGAGGCAAACGACCAGTCACCTGATGGTCACTGATTACCACTTTGTGGTAGTCCGTTCAAAAAATTTGATTAGCTGAAGTTTAAATATTTACAACTTACATAATACAAATTCAATCATGAGCATAACATATAAAAAATCTTTGACACCGGTCAACACAAGTGAATTCATAAAATGCTTCGTCCAAATTGAGGGTATAACAAATAACGCCAAAGAAGAGGAATGAAAACCAGCAACGCTCATTCTGCATAAAGCATTGTGAAATAATTAAATAATTATTCAAACACCCCTCCCCAAATAGCACCGCATTCAAACGTACGCGTGTGATAGTTGTACAAATATCCTTGTTTAGTAACAGGTAACCTCTCATCATCGTCTATCTATATTGAGACAGGCTTCCACTTCAAAAATCTTGTCAAAAGAGGCCATCGAAAAGCTGGATCAAGAAAGGCCTCATTAAACGTAAAGTACCAAGCAAGGTACCAAGCAATTTTACACAATTTTCTACTTCTCTAAGGATCCCGGTCTGACGTTCAAATGCCGTCAATCTCAGCCCTAAGAATCTTCTCAAAGCATTCATAAGAGGCCGAAGTCTAGTTAAAATAGTAGAACCTAATTAATCCAAGTCAATTGTCAATCGTAGTTTATAAACGGGCCTACGACTTCCTCCATTACTATGTCTGCGATCCCCTACCATTGGGTTGTGCCGAAGTGCACATAAAATTGATTGAATCGCTTTCTAAACTCTATCGCTCTAGATTGCGCACTTCGGATCGCGTTCCTATCTTCGTAATACTGGGTTACAGTAGTACAAAATGTTGAAAAATGTTTTCTTTTTGTATGTGTTAGGACTGCATTTGGTCTGAACAAAGACTAATTGGTACTATTAAGAAAACACTTCATAAAATAAAGTATGTTTTATTATTTTACTTACATATACAAATCTTATTTCACTGCCCTTCGTAGTGACCGGTGAGTGATCCTTTCCATATTATGTCAAGACATTTTGGCGAATTGGTCATTTTGTATTTTGGACGTTTTGCTATTGACTTTTTGAGAGTTGGACGTTTGCGCATTAGACAATGTGCAGTTTGGTCGTTGTGCTATATAGGCAATTCGAGGTGGATGCAGGTTTCTTTTAACAGAGGGTGGCCAACGAGCAAGCGTGTCACCTAATGTGAAGTGATCACCGCCGTCCTACACTCTCAACACCCGGGGAGACGCGAATACATTGCCGGCCATTGAGATAGGCATAGCCTCATTCTTAAAGGTTTTCATTAAACATAGGAATCGCCTCAATCCGATGCCCAAATACTTAAGAATTGCAATAGACGAAAATTCGTTTCACCAACCTCTAGGAAATAACAATCGCCGTTAGGTAACGCTTAAACGTGCTTCGTCAATCAATAGGCATCGCCTGAAATGACAGTTGCGTTCTGTTTGCCACAGCAAACTTATCTTACCCGGTTACCAAAAACTGGAACTAAGTGTCGCGATTTTGAAATATCTCTTTGTTGTCAACGACAGCGACGCCGTCACTGATTTTGATAAGTTTATGGTACTCTACAGTTTACCAATATTACAGCGCGAATCCATAGATAAATCTCGCCTAGAGATAGAGCTTTGGTGAAATCATAGAGAAAAATGTTATGTCTGTGGTTGAAATAGACCATTTATCTAAGGCTATTTCTAAAGATAAGAGTTTCCTAGTTAGGTAATGCTTAATTCAAGTTTAGTGAAAACGGGAAAAATTAAAGTAGCGTTACTATGACTTCTGTCATCGTCTCTTCGCTCAGTGTACGCTCTTCCATACGGCTCCATGATTGGTCATTTCATTCGTTTTGATGAAGGCATACGGCGGATCGCCACTCTCAATTATTGTCAGGTGGAACCATGTGGGTTCGTAAGCATTATGAGACCTTAACGTTTCATGGAAGGTTAAGGTCTCATAATGGAGTTTCGAACAGTTACCATCAAGTGGGTTGTCGGTTGTCAATGTCGTAATGGTCTAGAAACACTACTGAAGAAAGCTCGTTTCATGGTCGTACGAGTAGAAGTCCCTTAGTAGCGGCCCGCGCAGACAGAGCCCATTATACTGTCGCGCGCCTGCGCCTGACGACCTGTAATGAGGAGCCGCGTCCGCGCACCCCGTAATTACCTTTATGCGCTTAAATGCCTGCGTCGCTGGGGTGGGTCAGTTGCTTGGGTTGTAGGTACTGTCTTGTTGGTATGGGTTTATGAAGTTATGTTTGCAATGTAAGCCTTGTTTTAGTTGCCATAGCGCTGACGTGGCATTGGGCTGGCCATATAACAACCACAGAACAACCGCTGGCATAACTAGTGCATTACTAAGGTGAAGAATCAGTCAACAAATTAAATTTAACTACCTGACTGGTTCAGTTAGTTCTCTCGCCATGCAGAGGTCCCGGGTTCGATTCCCGGCCGAGAAGAATTTAAATTGCAATGCCCGTAAGGGTTCATAATGTTTATGTAACTTATGAAGCAATAAATAAACAAATGATGAATTTTAATTTCTGTTACAGGTTTGGGTGTAGTCGATATGTATAATAAGTATGTATTTAAAAAAAGGATGTATGTAGTTTATCAGTTATCTAACACCCATAACACAAGCTTTGCTTACTTTGGGGCTAGATGGCGCTGTTTGAATTGTCCAAACATAATTATAGAAGATCGAAACCAATCGTGGTTGAATGAAAATGCAATTTCGGATTTACGATCACATGAATTTGTTCAAAGGTAAAATACTTTTGACACTTTTTCAATCCAACTATCTTTTAAAAATCACCTTCACCACTCCTAACTAAGCAGGTTGATATTAAACAATTATTCACAATACCTACGTGATTGAGTATCAATACTATTATTACTATTGGCAGCATAAACATGTTACCACTTCAACCTAGCTAGATAATAACATGTAAATATCCAATTACCTTAGCAAACTTTGAGCCCTATTAGGACACAACCGTACAGTCAGAGCCACTCCCAAAGTCGCAATCTGCAACCCACCACAATCATATCTAGCGATTGTTGGGTTTGCATAACTTGGGTATCGATGGTGGACCTGTAGCTGGATACGGATACAGAGATGGGTAACCTGTGGCTTGCATGGTAAAGTTCAAATTTAATGGCCAATAGTCCATAGGCAGCAGTGACCACTTTCATCAAAAAATTGGGACGACAGCACTCCGCGAGTTAGATTCATAAATAACCCATTGACCGATTCCTACAATAAAAACAAAAATATCATAGTGCCTTATTGGCCTGTTTTCAGGGCATAATCAATAGGAAACTACCCAGTCCTCTCCCACCGTCTCTACGTGGCAGCTAAGCTGGGCTTTTCTTTCGCTAATGATATTGGCGTTACTATTTTTGTCATTTTTTTTTATTTAATGTCATACGATATAAATAATATGATACGATTGTGATACCTAGTACGATTTCAAACCGGTTTTCATAAATAGATGGATTATAGGCAAGAAAAAAGGGTAGGTGTAGAGTAGGTGTAGGGTAGGTGTAGGGTAGGTGTAGGGGTAGGGTAGGGAAGGGCTGGGTAGGCTAGGGAAGGGGTAGGACGCCACACGAACGAAGTTGCACCGGGCCCACTGGCGCGACAGAAAATGTAAAATGTCAAAATAGGCTTTTTATTTCTCTACAACTTCTATTTCTCTCAGAAAAGGTCCTTCATCCCTGGTATCTATAGGATTTATCATTATTATGCTAAGCCGGCAAGTTGCTGTTGATTTCGCTTTACTTAATATACTAATACATATACCTACTGTTATTAGATATCTTTTGTAAATATGAAGTAAGTAGTAAGATTATTCCTGTGAATTATCTTTATCCTTTGGATTATCCTAAGAATGTGTCTGACATTCCTTGTACCAGCTTATATAAAACTGTTTGCCGTCTCGTCTGCATTTTAAGCAGAGAAAATCTTGTCTTGATTTTAATTAGCATATAGATACATAGATTGACACATGGATGCGTCGGTGGCCGAGCGGTTAGGGTATCCGACTCGTAAGCGAGAGGTACCGGGTTCGAATCCCGCTGCGGCGATTTATAAATGCCTCTTTTCTGAGTATTGTATATTTGTCGAATATTAACCGATGCTCTTACGGTGAGGAAAAACATCTTGATGAAATCTGCACAATCTGTCGTCTGAATATAACCATGATCCAATCTGGTTCAGTTCCCCTATTAGCAGGGTCACGGAGGTCGGATGGCAGTCGCTGATTTGCCAAATCCTGGATCATGGTCATGGCGGACCCCGGGCCCTCGTGCGCGAGAGCACAACGCGCACATTAACATTAAGATGATAAAACATACCTATTCTATACATATATCTATGGAGAGAAGGGAAAAGACAAACAACTTTTGCTCTTTTGCTATAGCTATTCTATTATTACTTTTCAAACGAAGCGGTGTGACGTCATGAACAGTAATGCAGTGTGAGTTGTGACGTCACAACATGGCGTCCAATCTCCGCTCCAATTCCGTTCAATCATCGAATGTGGTGTATTAGCCAAACATTTGCGGTTCCGTGGTATAATACATAACTGGTTATCGATATACTTATGTGTCAAACACCTGGATTTTGGAGATTAGGTAAGTAAATCCGATGTTAATTTCCAGGTTACCCGTCATCTTGGTTACACGTGTGGTGTCGTACAATGCGACTGATGTTTTAGAGGCAAAAGTTCTAGAATCTCCGTAGGGTGCAAATGGGCAACAGCGTTTTCCATTGTTATATTTATAGCACTGCGATCTCCAACCCGCCTGTCAATCGTGGAGATTATGGCAACTGTTATAGGCTGTGTTGATGATGATGATAGTGATCATCATCATCTTGGCGCCACAAGGGCATCCTTGTGGCAAGTTTGTATTGTGCCAAAGCGCCGAGGAAGCCCGCGGACCAGGCAGATTTCGATCAGCCTTATTCAGCGATCGACCTACGACGTACATGTGAAACTTCCGGAATAAATTATCTAAATGATAGTGATAACCGCATCAAAATCCGTTACGTGGTTTAGGAGGTGGCGAATATATTCACAGACAGATGCGGGAAGCGTCATTAAACCTACTACAAGTATATAATGATACCGTAACAAAAGGCCACTATAGTATTTAATGTATTGTGCTATTGGGTTCCTAGCGGCACATCTTGTTCAACCTGTCCCGATGTAGATATTCGATATAGCAAACCATCGCTACCAGATCAGGCGACCGAAGTAGGAAACGAAAGTAACCCATGTCACAGTATTAGGTAACCACCGCGCAGGTCAGTGCGATGCGTAAGCGCAGAAATCCAGGAAGCCGATTGACTTCGCGACCCGTCGCTGCGATTTGCGCATGCGTTGGTGTAAGCTTCAAGCGCAGTACTAAAGAATTGTTTAACTAAAATTCAGAACTGAAGGTACAGTCAGCACATACATTTAATGCATGTTGGGAAAGTTCGTTCGCTCTGTAGCGGACTGTACGTGCCTAATCGAAGAGACTTGACCTAATTGCCTTTTGAAACTGTGTGCTTTCTCTAAAAAACAAGGACATATCTGATCTTACTCGTCAAATTTGTTGTACATAAGTTGATAAGTACATAATATAGCTAAATCAAATTAATCATTCTACATAAAAACATGCGCTAGAGTACATGATACATTGGAACATAAGCTTAGAATATTTATACTGAATGAATACATAATTCTACCTGTTGAAAGTAATAAGGTTTACAGACTTCTTAGACCTTTGTTTTGCGATATTTAAAATAGAATAGGCCACATTTATAGACCACGACCATGCACGTCAGTTATGTATGATAAATGTAAATAGCACAGTACATACAGTGTAGCAACACTGGCTTCCAAATCTCACGGAATCCAGCGCTTAAAGCCCCACACACGCGTATCGAACTCACCTGCGAAGGCACTCCTGCGCATTTGCGCAACCCCTTGGGCCACGTTCAAATGCTACACTGCGCAACTTTCAACTCTATGTGCATTCCGTATTTACATACAATACTTGTCCAAGTAAAGTAGCTTTACTATGCGTTCTCGCAGTTCTCGTCTGCTAGTGAAAGCACTGCGTTCAATACGGTGCTATGATTGGTCAATTTCGTTCATGGTGCCGATTGACACTTTTTTTATTCTACGCAGTGACAAACGAGCATATTATAGCCCACCTGATGGTAAACGGTAACTGTCGCCCATAACATCTACGATTCATGCATTTAGGTTGCAGGAAACAAAAATGCAGAACCGCAGGTGCGTTGTCACTGTGAGGACTAAAATGAAATGCCTCATGCCTATAGTTGTGAGGCCTCATAACGTTCTCAATACAGGTGCATTGTCAAACGCTACTCAGCCGCTACGAGCTATCAATAATCGAATTCGGTGTAGCTCTAGGATCAAGATCTACGGTGTAGTTCGACATGTACGGTGTAACATAATGTTTTAAACTATCGCAGTTATTATTACACATTTTAAGGGTATATTACGGGTTTCCTACCGGTCCCGTGACCATGATGCATGCAACTGTGTTGAAATATCGGGCTACTCGTCAACAAAGGTACGCGGTAGGAAACCCGGAACATACCCTTAAAATATGTACGGTGTAGTTTGACATATGTCAAATATTGCATGTCAAAATTTACAAAATTTGCGTATAATTTTTCTTACATTTTCACCATCCATTCTTAGCATATTTAACCATAATTTCTTTTCTCCGTTTCCGTCCCGTTCGGTAGGAACCCGGAGTGGAAGACTACCGTGCCGGATGCAAGCTCATGAACGCACCCTAGGTGTGGCTACCGATAAATAACGCTATAGGTGTCGTGATGAAACTCCTAGGATACCTAGCAGGTATCTTGGAAATCTAGGCGTCTGTTGTCATTTAAATGTGGGTTCGGAGCCTGTTTGCTAAGCCGTAGGTTTGAGATGCGATAAGTTGTGAAAGCTAAGTCTGGCGCCAACCATACTTAGATACATTGAAAAGGTTTCATCATTTCGCGATTGCTTGTGGGTAAACTCGTTCTGTTATCGATCTTGTCTTAGAAGTTTATCTGTCTAGAAAGATAATACAATAGATAGAAGAATGTTTGTAGGTATGTTTGTGAGTTTGGGTATTGGGGGTAATCTCCATAACCATGTGTTGTTTGACTGTTTTCTGAGTTATGTACATTAGTTGAATCCTAACCGATGTTCATACGGTGATGGAAAACACCGTGATGAAACCTGCACATTCAGAAGACTAAATGTGATCCATGATCTAATCTAGTCAGGTTTCCCTGTTAACAGGGTCACGGAGGTCAGGTGACAGTCGTTCTACTGTAATTACCTGATCTCCCAAATCCTGGATCATGGTCAAGGCTCGTGCGTAGGCATAACCCGAACATTAACGCCAAGATGACCACTATCTAATAAACATGTACATTTTTTCTCATTGGCGATATAAGTTGAGGTATATCGAGAGCTAACTAAAAATGGCTGTCCCTATTTTCGATCCTAAAACCCGACCTAACCTACCTCAAAACAGAAACACACAACTGTCACCACCCACACAACTATTACTTCTTCTATCACTATAATTCTATACTTATCTACAGATAAGCACATTATATTGATAGTGATACTGGTTTCATGAGCTAATGACTGTCAATGGGCTTGTCCTCTGACTTTATTGGTGTCCAAAGACACCCAGTACTGGGTTGCAGCTACGTAACTCTGTTTTTTCGTTTCGTTAACGTTTTGTTTTTGTGTAACTGTTGTCGAGTTCGATTCGTTTTCGAAAACTAATTTTCAAGTTGACGAGTTAAGCGCTATCCTTATTGACAACGGTCGTGTGACCATAGTCGTGTGACGGGCAGTTTTGAGGTCCTGACCAATAGTCGGGCGACGTCCGTCGCACGACCATTTTCAATTAGGACAGCGCCTTAGTGTTTACGCACCGCATCTCATGCATCAGAATAATTCTTTCCGACGTTGTCGCAGTGTTCTCTAGCAGCATACGCACCAGATATCCGAATTTTCTATATTCCAACTAGTTACCGTTGTCGCGTCACAATAAAGCGATGCTACCTTACTGTATATCATATTCAGATGAAGTGTTTCGTTTGTAGGATGCGCTACCATTTGAACTTCAATTTATAGTTGACGCACTACAGATCTGATCAGATTTTTACAATCTTGGATCTAATGATGTGCGGAAAATTCTCTTCGCCCATGGTACGATGTGGTGTTTTTATAGTGCATTTCAATCGATTGGTACCTATATATCGAATTCGCTCTGTCTACCGTATTGAAACAATAGATATATTTATTCGTATGGTAAAAATACGATACAAATTAAAATCAAGGGAAGTTAGCCATTTAATCGCTTCGTCACTAAGGATGATCAGGTCCTCCGGTGGGCCTGGGTAACTTGTGTTAATGTATTCCGATAATATGCAATAGATAATGACATACTAACGAATTACGAAAACGAAACGCAAAATTATACGACAACAAAACGTGACTGAAACGAAACCGAACCAATACCGATCTAACACCAAAACGAATTACACGAAATTACATAATAGCACTACCTGACTTTATTAGTGTTTAAAGAAAGGCCTGTTCCTATCTAAGCCTAGTACTTACGCATTATTGCCTAGTGCTAAGCCAATGTGACACATTTTATAGGTCTACGGCATTGGTATTCAAATTAACAGCATTGTGAATTTGTGATACGGCTTGGAATGGAAGGCGTTTTGGACAAATATTATGTTAAAAGATAATACTGCTACAGTGCAACAATTTATTGCAGGACAGATTATTTTGTTTCGTTGTTTGTGTGGTTTACTTTTAGCATTATATTGTGGTTTAGTTATGTCAGAGTGAGCTCTGGTTGTTTTTGGGACAAGCAATCATTCCCAGTTGTCCCTTCTAGCACTGTCCTCCAGGATGGGAGACAAGGTGGGAATGTTATATGACACTCTACGAATAGCCGTTAAGTATTATTTAGTGCCAACATCTGTAGTTTGGAGGGAGTTCGCCTCGACCGTGATCCAGGATTTGGCAGATCAGGTAATTATAGTGGAGCGACTGCCATCTGGCCTCCGTGACCCTGTTACCAGGGGAACCTAACCAGATCGGATCATGGTTACACATTCAGTCGCCTGAACGTGCAGGTTTAATCACGATGTTTTCCCTTATTGGTGTACTCGTACTGTGAATATTGTAAATCTTCACCTTAGTCCTCACAGTGACAACGCATCTGCGGATTTACATTTTTATTACCTGCTACCTAAATGTATGAATTGTAGATGTTATGGGCGACAGTTACCACTTGCTATCAGGTGGAGTGTCTGCTCGTTTATCACTGAGTAGAATAAAAAATATATATCTTTCACTTCGACAAAGAAAGCCTGCAAACATGCACCTAACAAAAACGCAGCCCAACCTTACGGTCCCTTAAACCCGGAAGCTCGAACGTTCACACAGCTATACCTCCCCAACACAGGCTCACATATAAACTCCGCTGTGCCCAGATTACAATGCCATGTCTCAGCTAATTTAGTGAAGCAAGTGCCCAGTTAATGAGGGGAAACATCGAAGGGACGAAGGCGGAGTGATTCCGGCCATATCTCACCGGGTACGCGCGGTAAAACACACGTTTTCTGGAGAGATTGCACGTTTATGTTTTGTAAACATTGTCATAAATTTTTTGTTACATACTTACCTAAGTATACTAAAAGCTATCCCCTGATTACGACATTTGACAATTAATATATACTACTTTAATGTACATAGTATAAAACAAAGTCGCTTTCTGCCCTCTGTCCCTAAGTATCTATGTACGCTTAGATCTTTTAACCTACGCAACGGATTTTAATGCGGTTTTCAACAATAAATAGAGTGATTCAAAAGGAAGATTTATGAGGAAGAAAAAAAGGGTAGGTAGGGATAAAGTAGGTGTACGCCAACGAAGTCGTGTCGGGTCCACTTGTATAACATATTTATGTCATATATTAAGTTTTTGGCGTCAATGTCCTGGTTGTGCTCTCGTGGGGTAAAAAGAATCCAGTTCTAATAATAACAGTAAAGCGACTCCCATCTGACCTCCGTTTGACAGTTGTCAATCTGTCATAATCAGTCTGTATTGCCTGTCCACTGCAGAACATGAGCCTCCACTAAAACTGGAGGATTTTCTCCTAATTTCCCCAGATGGTATTTTCTGGTCTATCCAAATCTGAAATAACCAGTCTCTGTCTTTAGCCTGTGTCTGCAAGCTAAGCTTTTTTTTATGTCTCCCGCGAGGGATTACTTGCCGGACATCGTATCGCCCAGTCTAGTATTTACGTAATCAAAATAATAATCATCTTGGCGTAAATGTCCCGGTTGTGCTCTCGCACATGAAGGCCCAGGGTCCGCCTTGACGATGATCCAGGATTTGGGAGATCAGGTCATTACAGTGGAGCGATTGCCATCTGACCTCCGTGACCCTATTAATAACGGAACCTGACCAGATTGGATCATGGTTACACATTCAGTCGCCTGAGTTTCATCACAATGTTTTCTCTCACCGTAAGAGCATCGGTTAGCAACTCAGAAAAGAGTCATTGGTACATGGTCGCGGTGGGATTCCAACCTCTCCCCTATTTACACTAGTATTTACGTAATACGTAACAATATTACGTATTCCGCATCCCATCACCACTGTAAATGTTTATAAATGTCACGTTTCACCCGGCTGCGAGGTGTCCGAGTCGAATATATCACTCGGCCGTAATCGCATGCGATGTTAATACCGCGGACCGCTATTCTGGATTGCGCGACGAATGTTTCGTGCCATCGAGAATATTATAATACCAAACAGGACTCACACGCGACGTACCTTTTCGGTTTGTTTTCCCGCCGTTTCGGTAGGGTTGTCTTCTCGTGACTACGGTGGGTGGTCCCAACCGAAACGTCGGGAAATCAAATCGAAAAGGTACGCCGCGTGTGAGTCTTGTTTAGTATAATAATATGTGTGAAGAACGGGTGTTTAGTTTAAAACAAGTATCGAGAATATGTCATGTAATGTTAAGGAATTCGGTTAGTTGGTGAGAGATGGGAAGGTGTTATTGATATAAATGCGTATGTTAATTTGATAAATGCTGGCTGATTTAATAAATCTCTCTACATACTTAACTGAATTGGCGAAGTTTTGACATGGAGATTTGGAATACACCTGTATTCAGAAACAATCAATGACGATAGATAGGTGTGAGGAGTTTATTTCGTTATCGTGTGGTGTCCGGCAGAGTAGAATAGCAGCCACCCCTTACACTCACGGGTTCGTACAAGGCGACTAATGTTTTCGAGACAAAAGATGTAGAGTAGAAAAGATAAGCACTACAAGGCGACTAATGTATTCGAGGCAAAAGATGACGAGGCAAGAGAGTCTTCGTAGTCTGGAGAATGGGCAGCAGCGTTGTCCCTTTTTCTATTTGCAATACTGCGATCTCCAACCTGCCAAGCGTGAAGATTGTGGCAATAACCTCCCCACTAATGGGACTATTATCGACTGTAATGAAACAATATAGGTAGAAGTCTAACTAATAGCGTTACGAAGTAAGACAGTTCTTTGCTAAAGGACCTGTGGTCAATTTCCTTCATGTTGACGCATATGCGGATTGCCATTCAGATATTGTAAGTTGGAACCATAGAAAACAATGACAGTTAATATTTAATTAACTACGTAGTAGTATTTTTCCTGAAAGTTAGCTTATACTCTACAATTCTATAAAGGTACATTCTACATAGTTATGTACCAAGTCTAAGCTCTGCTGTCTACATGGGGCTCTATGTTAATTTCACGTGGGTACCCTCGCCGGTGACATTTGCAATTGATTTATTAAATTCATACAAAATCGTGCAAAATTGTCCTAATTATATTACCGCAATAATTCGGCCTCCAACATTGGAGTTAGCCGGAGTCCGTATCTCCGAGTGTCAGTGATTCAGTGGGCATTACGAAGCCCGCGTCACCATCTGAGGGCGATCCATCACCCCGGCTTTACTCGCCGTCCTACCATTGTTTAGCCGACAACAAATCACAATAATTCATTTTTAGAATTATACCGATATAATCCTTTCGGAATTTTTGCCCAAGATTTGATGAATGGCCCCGCCATTAATGGAATTTAAATCTTCCGGCTCGATTCCGAATTAGGTGTTACCGCAACGGATTTTGGATGAGTTTCATTCACTTCGCGTTGTTGTTGCTTGTTAGGTGTTTGGTGTTTAATTTTTATGCTCCATCTCCATCAGGCAGGCCGAAAGCTTGTTTGCCACCTTAATACAATGCATGCAAAAAAGCCAGGTTAGTCTGGTATTAATCCTGAACTTTTGACATTTTATAATTAAGAGAAAATGTTAATACGTTACGTTAGTTACATAGTTTTTCACACAATCCATCCCTCAGCAGCGTCCTGTAGCAAAACATCTTTGCCCTGCCGGAAACCAATGTTACAGCACTCCTTTTTTCACCCCTCTAATAATATTAGATGTATCTTCAGAGGCGGGCAACGCATCAGGGCAATCCCCTGGTGTTGCTGATGTCCATAGGCGGCGGTGACCACTTTCCATCAGGTGGCCCGCTTGCCTGTTTGTCTACCGTATAACATAAAAAAAAAAAGTTACGTGTATTTTATTGCTAATATAATCACTGCCAAACACTGGATTATGGTCACTTCGGACCTCAGGCCCTCGTGCGCGAATCCACAACTAGGACATTAACGCGAAGATGATTGTTTATATTATCAGTGAAGGTGAAGACCCCCAAACACTTTGCTGCGAAATCCGACTCGCACTTGATCGATTTTCAGGTGGTCGGGCCCACAACCTTTTATAGGGGCTGGATCCGCCTGCGCCTGCTTTAGTGGTATAAAAAATATATGTTTGTGGCAAACGAGTAGACAGCCCACCCAATGGAAAACATTGTCGCCCATCACATCCACGATTCATGCATTTAATTTTTAAGTACCACAAATGCAGAACCGCAGGTGCGTTGTCACAGTGAAGACTTGCCTCTTGCCTGTCATTTAATGGCTACCTTATCTCCTGCAAACAGTGGGCTAATTACGTAACTCTGTTATTAACAATTCTCATATATCAATGATTGAAATTGCTACTTTTGCATATGAACTTTGTTAGGCACAAAATCGATGATACGGAATCGCAAAAGTAACAATTTCAATCATTGAAATCAGAAAATGGTTAGCAACAGAGTTACATAATTAGCGTACAGGTCTGCTAGGCGTGCTAACCCCAAAACTTGAACATGGTATACGTTCAACCCATCCAGAATCCTCAATCTCGACTAATCTCGAGTACCAATGCCCAGGTTTCAGTTTACAAGTTCTACGCAAACTACTCGTCAACTCAATCTCAAGTTTATCTTAGCGGAGGTGAAGCGAAATCACCCGACCAAGACAATCTTGCTCGGAAGAATGAAAAAGTTGGTAACTCGCGGGTAGTTGTTAAAGCAGTACAATGCAAGCCGCTAAACGCAGTCGAATCGACCATCGCGGCCTAACTACTTCGACAACTGGGTAGGGTGGCCATTAGTAGAGAAATAATATGGACAATGACCGGGATGTAGATAAAAATTCGTGTCTTGTTTTCTTAAATTACGTTTCGGATGGCAAAATATTGGCTACAGTTGATACATTTCTTTTTATCTCTCTCTTTAAAAAAAAACTTCAGCGTTATAGCATAGTTATGATGACGTTGCACGGTCGGTGTCGGAATTCGTTTTCAAATTTTTATTTTTTAAATTAGACTAGCCAGGCATTTGACTGCCCTTTCACCCAGTGCTAAGTGACGATGCGGCCGATGATGGAGATGCCTTTCTAGAAACAGCCTATTCACTCAAGCCGTGAAGGCGTCACAAACAGGGAAATAAATGGGTTATTGTGCCAAGAAACATATTGCAGCAGTAGAAGTACGAGTACATATAGAAGTCTGTACTTGTTAAAAACTGTTAAGTATTTATTTTTACATTTTGATGAGCTGCAGTGTTTTCCCGAATATGCAAGACGAGATGCGATCGAATAAAGTTATCTCTTTTTGAGGCGTTTTACGAGATGCGATTAAATCTATAACCAAATGCTTATATATAGATAGATAATAATAATGTACATATACCAAACTAGAAATAAAACCGGTCACGTTATGAAGCAGACTCGTGTCAATACGGTTTTCGAGTTGTTGATATGATGAAGAAGAGGAAACCTCAACTTTTTTATGTTAATTTAATTAGTTGTAAATTACGTTGTACCTATTTAACTGACCATCTAAATATAAGACGAGCTTTTGATTCGAAAAATATGTCAAAAGTTCAATGCCAATAGTGAAACCAAAAACCAAATCAAATCAACAGTTAGTCTTTCATCTCTCAATACAAAAAGAATCCATTGCAAACCACTGTGACGAACATAACAATCATCGATGCAAATGTCCCACGGCCGATGGTCACCCCACAGCCAGTAACAAAAGCCATTACCTGGCGGCCTCCCACTCCGGATTATCCCGCAAACCACCCCGAATATGCTCACACCACACGGCGAAGGAAATGACTTTTCTTGGCGCACCTCCGAACTTGCTTTTGTCTCTCGAAATGGTTGAATAATACTAGTGTTATAATATTATAATAAGTTTGGGTAACGTGTAGTCTCGTTATACGATGTTTCCGATAATCGTCGTGTATTGGAAGTTGTACTGGGTGATGGGTACTATGATGTTATGGAAAATAGAGGTATTTCTTCTTATGGACCAAGATCCGGCTGTAGAATATCTTGCCTCATCTGTTATTCAAAGAAATCGTGAAGTATACGAAAGAATATTACTTAAATAATAAAAAAATATACGGGTTGACTACTCTCACGCTTCTGTAGATAAATTTTTTTCTCTATGCTCTCACCCTGGTCCTTCTATGGGGTTGCCATGGAGACAATCTATCCTTATCTGTTATTTAATCAAGTTATATGTAAAATTAAAGGTATATCTTTCCCCTATCCAACAACATCTATGTACGCTTATATCTTTTAAACTACGCAACGGATTTTAATGCGGTTTTCAACAATGGATAGAGTGATTTATGTGTGAGAGATTCGTAGGAAGGTTATAAGCCAGAAAGAGAGGGTAGGTAGGGGTACCTACTTTAGGTGTACGCGAACAAAGTCAGATCGGGTCCACTTGTTATACATGGAACTCCTATACTCGTAACAGAAATTAAAATTTCTGTCAGGCCGAGAATCGAACCCGGAATCTCTTGCGTGGCACATGTTGACCACTGAACCACTCAGGTCGTGGAGTACGAATTGTAGATATGGAAGACTAATAAATGGACCACATAATTCACATTATAATTAATTAACTTCATTGTATGTGAACTTTTTGCTCTCCTGACTAGCAATTACTTTGGCTGTTTCTTAGGAGTTATAACGAATAACTTCTGACTTAACGAAAACTTCAATTAAAATGTTAAACATTTAACTAATTATTATCAACCCAGTCTGGTCTGCACCTGCAGCACAATATGGAATGAAGGGATAGGTAATTTGAAACTTAATTAATTATTACTTCGTTTTAAACTTTAAGTTATAAATGTCAATGTCTATGTTCTCTCTCAATAAAAAAGGTTGTCTAGAAGAGATTACGTTCGTGATAAGACCGCCCATTGTACTGTGTAGGGTCTTGCCCTGATCAATGGTGTACTTACAGTTATTAGGATTTCTTTTCAAACAACTGTTCAGATTCTTGAAACATTTATTTTCAATTTTATTGTAATTTTTAGATTTTTATCTTAGGGTTTGGCCCTTCAGGCTTTAATGACTCTCCAATTCATTATATTGTGTTATGAAAAAGAGAGGAAACTATATTTGTTTCGAAGCCACCATTACTCCTAAATGGTCAACGAATTATGTATTTCTTCACATACCTTTTTGTTTTGTTAATTTATTTCCTTTTGGCCTTGAATACGTATTTTTATGTTATTTTTAATAATATCTTGGCATAAATAGTGTTTTTAATGTTGTGAAGTTGTCAAGCAGTGACGAACCATAGATCGATGCCATAATGGTGAAGATTTTATTTCTATTTGCTGCCCACGAAAAAGACTGGCTGTGATAAATTTGAAATTGATTGACTAGAGAACGAAAAACGAAGATACGGCTAGAGAAAGAAATGCAGACTGATGTCTGAGAGTCTGAAGTTTGGAAGTGATAAAAGTAGAAGGATTATTCATGTTCTTTTACTAAATGAATATTATTTGAAGAAAGTTATCCCAGCCTTCGAACTAGAAGGTGGATCAGTGTTATAACGTAGCAGAAGATATTTTCTCAAACTAAATTAGTCGCCTATTCAGTCTGCAAACGGTACTTTTCGGCTTGCTTAAACGAAATCCAAGAAAATTCAGTGATCCTGTCTGGACTTATGTAGAGTAGACTCATTTTGGAACTTTTGTGCTTTACTTAGATTATTTTTTTAACTTCATTGTATGTAGCTAGTTTCCGGACTGAAATAATTAATTACCCTGAATCTTTGTGTTTGTTTTTTTAACTGAACCTGGCACTTTGCGTGGGACAATGTTACGTTACAACTGTATCTTCTTGTATTTCCTTTATGTAGTTATGTGTTCTTTGGAGTGCAATAAAGTGTTATTGTGTTGTATACGCAAATCGAAGGGTAGTACCTGACCAGATTGTATCATAGCTGGTCTCACTTAATTTTCAATAATTATAATCTACTTTACTCACCTTACGTAAAGGATTAAATGTGGAACCTAATAAAGTGCTGTGTATAGCATACACAGCACTTTATTAGGTTCCACATTTAATACATACATTTTAGACATAGACATGTCTACATTCAGTCGCCTGTACTTAGCTCAGAAAAAGTCATTGGTACATGACGGGACTGGGGTTCGAACCCGGTACCTGTCTTTTGCGAGTCCGACTCGCTAGCCAGTAGGTTGCTCCTCAACCATCGTACTAGGCATCATCACAGCCCATAACAGTTCACTGCAGGACATAGGGTCTCTCCCACGCTTTACAGGCGGATTGGAGATCGCAGTGTTGTAAATATAACAATGGAAAACGCTGCTGCCCATTTTCCAGCTTACGGAGACTAGATCTTTTGCCTCGATAACATTAGTCGCCTTGTACCACACCCACAAGTGTAAGGGGTTGGTGCTATTTTACTTTACCGGACACCACACGGCCAGTAACGTCTAGTAACCATCGTACTAGTAAACAGAGTAAACCCGACTCCACAGACAACTGTGTCGTTACACCGAGTGGCAAAGCTAAGACCTTGTAACAGAAGATGACAGAAGTCTCCTTGGCCAGGTGCATTTGCACCGCTCTAATGAGTTGTTAGAGGATTCTGTCTCTTTCACTTCGGGCTGACCCAGTTCCCTAATTCCAGTAATTGTTGCATTGGGGAGGGCACTCGTTGCTGACGATGCATTTAAACAAGTTTAAGTTGTAAATAGGTAGTCGTTTGGTCTCCAGCGAGTAAAGTATAGGTACTTATCACCAACCACACCTACTTACGGGCGCCATACAAGGAGTCGAACGGTTTTCAGTTTTTATTTTTGACATGGAAATTACAATATATATTTTCCATTAGCAAAACTGAAAGCGAACGATTCAAAAATAGGGAAAATCAGCGTCATGTATTAAAACATTAAATTTTACATGCCGAAAATCAAAATTGAAAACTGTTTGACTGCAGGCGAGCGATTCAAAATTATGACCTCCTTCGTAGAGGTACAATAAACCATGGCTATCAGCAATTAATTTCATATAGTTTACATGAAACAAAAGTTTACAGCCAATGCGTTGAAAGTGAACCTCTCAGAAAGACAAAATTCGCAACGAATTCCAACAGACAACCAAAGTGACTGACATAGTGCACAGAATTAGTAGGCTGAAGTGACAGTGGGCTGGCTATCATCATCACCATATCAGCCAGAAGATATCCACTGCAGAGATAGACCTTCCTCAAAGAGCTTCCCTAAATCCACATCCATCTGGTACTGGCCATATCTACCGACAACCGCTGGGGTAAACGAGTTCTGGAAAGGAGACCGCAACTCGGCAAGCGTAGCGTTGGTCGCCCTCCGGCCAGATGGAGGGACGATTTGCGAAAGGCTGCAGGTGGATGCTGGATACGGCAAGCCGGGGACCGGACGCATTGGCGCTCGTTGTGGGAGGCCAACGTCCAGCAGTAGACTAGTATCTATAGGCTGGTGATTAATTGTGATGATGATTCTCTATATCTATGTTTACATTTTGGTACTTATTGGTAAAATACTAGCCATCTTATAGTACCTATAGTGATCTAATATAAATATTTTTCTAGTCAGTCTGGAACCTAAAGCAACCATTGTAACTGGCTAACGGAAAAACGTCCGCGCGGCGCATCCCGCCATTTCTAAAGTTTAGCATTCCACATTTGAATTCAAAGTTTCCGCCGGCGCCCGTCGTTCGCCGAATCTTAGATCACCATCTTGTTCCAAATTCGGATTGTAGTTTACCGAAGTTCAAGATCTAGATTTTATTTTAAACAAAGAGTTTTTATTAGCAACAAAGCTCTTTGATTTTAATGATTTTGACGAGAGGTTTGTGTACAGAGGCGCAATGAATTAATTAGAAAGTTCTAAATGATTTTGATGATACTATAATTTAGATTTGTGATAACAAAGTGATAATAATCTACAAAATTTAATTGTATAAATCATCACCACCATCTCAGCTGCGGACATCCAGTGCCGGATACAGACAAAATATCAGAGAACAAAAAAATCAGCCATTTAAACCATTAACTAGAACAGTTTCCACGGCCCTAAACGAACCTAAGAACACCTAGGCAACATTGTACACATACTTTATCAGACATTGATCTCAAAGGTAACAGAGAAAGTCAGGCACGCTCTTCCTTACAGCGTCCTTCCGTGTCTTCAGTTAATTACCTACCGTCTATTATACACCGCGTCGCCTGCGCAGTTTAATACAGTTTTAATTGCACCATCCCTCATTTAGACGTTTTCATTAGTACCACGGTTTAAACTAACCTCGACTGGAACTGCTATTGTTACAGAGCCTTCCGAGAAGGGACTAAGTTGTGGTAGTGTTACGGTAGTTGTAATAATGTTGCGAGTGCATGCTACGTTTTCCTGTGGTAATGGAATCTTGAGTTCAATGATCAGTTGGCAGCTATTTGTTCTGCAGTTTTCCGGAGTTATGTTCAATAAAGTAGGTAATGCAGAGTCCAGATAGGATTGCTTTGAGGTTATGGAGTCCTTGTAATCTAAGCATAGTATAAAACGAAGTCGCTTTCCGCTATCTGTCCCTATGAATGTATCTATGTACGCTTAGATGTTCTAAACTACGTCACGGATTTTAATGCGGTTTTCAACAATATATAGAGTAATTGAATAGGAAGATTTATAGGCAAAGAAAAAATATAGGTCGGGGCGTAGGTGTACGCAAACGAAGACGCGTCGGGTCCTCTAGTTTGAAATAAGAGTTAAATTAAATTATTGTACTTTCATCCACTGCAATACAATGATACCTAATTCTTTGTAGAATCTGAGTCGTACTTGTCCACTTCTCATCAAGCGACCCATATCACTACCTAACTCACACAAATAAACACAGTTCGAAACTGACAAACAAGTATACCACAAAACTGCCTTCCGCACGACATATTTTCCGTGTACGGCACTCGGAACATGCCTACTGGTAAAGTGCTATCAAAACTGGCTGTAAAAGACGACGCGAGTACACATCTACAGCGAAACAGCATTTGAGGACTCGCGTAAACAAACTTCGCTAACATTCAAAAGTTGGCAGCTCCACTGCCTTGGCGTGTATATTCTGCGTTGGCGAGTGCGCCACAATAAATTTACTTAATATGAATAAGGCGCTATCCTTTTTGGCAGCGGTCGTTCGACGGACGATGCCCGACCAATAGTCTTAAGACCTCGAAATCGCCCGTCGCACCCCACGGTCGTACGACTATGCCAATTAGGACAGCTCCTAAGAAGAGTGTATATACTTTATAACCTACAATTTACAAGAAAATATGGATTATAATAATATTGGCGTCAATATCCCGGTATGCACGCATTTTTAAATCAGTAGATACAATGTGTGAAACTGGTACGCATACCTAAAAAATTAATTAAAGTGCTAAGGATGGAGTACTACCTAAATAAGAAGTAGTAGATTTCTATCGAGAAATTATTTTTAAACTAACATAGTTACTTATATCTTATATCATTACTAGAAGTGGAAGGTTTTATGATTTCGGCAAAAACTCTCGCCCATTTGCGAAACGCAAATTTAAGATTAAATAAATTAAGTATCAATAAGAACTCAAAAGCCATACGATAAATAAATCATTATTCAGATCCTATAGGTATTAACCTAAATCACCACACTTACGCGGCGCCTCTACAATCCACTTTTCAAAACAGTCACATTGACTCCAACAACGATTATATATGTAAGTATAATTCCTTACTTGAAATAATACCTTCCTACCAGCCCTCACCATCTTTTACAAACCCGTTGATCAGGCTGTTCAGTATCCATTAGTCGTTGTAGATCACTCACTATAGTGGGTCTGCTTCGTAAATCTGGTATTAGCTGGTAATGAGTGCCAAGCTGGTAGGCAATGGTAGCCTTGGGCACAGCTTGTTTAGTCCATTTAGCTCTTAACTATACATAGTATAAATCAAAGCCGCCGTGTGTCCCTATGGAATATAGAAATAGAAAACATTTATTTACACACAACAACACCACAAACACATAACAAATGGCTCAAAGGGGTTGAATCACTGACCCCCAAATAGGTATTTTTTGAGGTCAGTGACCGTAAAACGTATTAAGTAACGTAAAAAAAAGAGTATTAAAAATAAGTGACATAGAAATGCACAAACTAAATCATTAATAACATACAACATGAAATGAGGAAACAACAACTAGACATATATGAATAGAAGAAAATTGAAGAACAGAGCCGTTGCATGTGGATGTGGTGTGGTGTGTAAAAGGGACCTCACTCAGCTTCATGCCCTGGTGGAGACCAGGGCGCTGGTTTTTAGTGAGACCTGCTGAGTGAGGCACGGAATGTATCTGTGAATACATAGGAATGTTCCTATGTATCTATGTACGCCTAGATCTTTAAAACTTTGCAACGGATTTGAATGCGGTTCTCAACAATAGATAGGGTGGTTCAAGAGGAAGGATATCTGGGATAAACTGGTGGTAGGACGCCATGCGAACGAAATCGCGCCGGGTACATTCGTTAAGAATAATACTCATGATGTTAGTTTGCAATTCTCAAGTTTTAAAATAGTTGTAGGAATTCCAGAAACAACACAACTCCTCTCAACTAAGAATCGATAATCTGTACCTCTCCAACAACATAATAATCGTAACTACCGATATGTATTCTACATTATTTTTTGTACACGAGCTTAATCTGCGCATTAAATTTAATTTTATTGCGTTTGTATCCATAACAGTTCTGAGAGTCCGGCTTAGGTGTGGATGTAATTTAGAGAACTTTGCCCTTTGGTATCACAGCTTGATGTCGCCGGTAGCGAGCTGGGATCTCTAATAACTTAAATCATAATAGACGTTATGGCCATTGTTACATCAGTCGTCGTGTATCTAATAAACAACTAATACTAAATACTAAGCCGTATCTACGAGAGGTTTGTTAATGTCTGTCTGTGGAAGTTATTGGCTGGTCGTTACCTATACTCATACAGAACGCATTAAAAACATATGTAAAATATAATATTGATTACCGTTACTTATCCAAAGAACATTTTAATAGAAAAAGAGAAAAGTAGAGTACGATAACAACTAAAGTATCCACAGAAATCTAAATATTATGTTACCTTTGAAATAGGCGTCTTTTTCGCAATAAAAAGCTCAAATATTTTTAATTACATAACAAATTAATATTTGATTTCGAAAATAGAGTATATTTAAATGCCAGTAAGTCCCTAAAACTTAATAAAAAATATTTCCTCAACTTTTGATAAGGCTTTGAAAATAGTCCTTTTCGTATGGCGTCAGTTTTGCCGCTTTAACCAGATATAATTTTATGAATAGGGTAGATATCAAAATGAAATGTTATGCACCAGTTAGCTTAATGTTTCGTCGTAATCGATAAGTAATTTCCAAGAAATTAAAAAAAAATCTTGTATGAAAATTTCAGTTTCCGTATTGCTTTTCGCTTTCATAGCGCTGTCTGGAAACCTGGAAGCTAAAAGCTCTTTCTTAATAAAAACTAGTGTACCCGACCCGATTTCATCCGCGTGGTATCCTACCCCTTGCTTTCCCTGCCCTTCAGTCAATGTAGAAACCGCTGAAGAGGCCAACAGTCTGGCAGTGGGCTGTTACGAGCTGGTGTCCATTCACTTTCACTACACATATTGTCGGGTATGTTATCACGTTTTCATGCGTCATGGTCGAGACCATATGCGTCGAAATATCGAGGCAAAAACAATATTCACCGTGTATTATAGTGAAAGTGTAGTGAATAACCACGAAAGTCTTAAAACCTATGGTTTCCTTTAATTTAACGTTATCTAACCCTCATGAACCTTAAAATATATTTTTTTACCTTATTAATGCACGTAGCTTTTTAACTATATACTTATAGATTAAAGAATTTTCAAAGCTCAGTAGTGTCATACAACCGATCAATATTATTACATGTCACAGACAAAGCCACAACATTTTCCTTGTATACGCGCTTAACTTGCGTGGGCGACCCTCACATAAATAACATAGCAACCATTATATTGTTCTATTAAAGTATAGGATTATTGTAAATAATGGCTTTTGCTAATAACCTGCCAATAGGTTGATGGGTTCGAGCATATTTTGGAAACAACAGTAAACTATAACTTTGGATTAAGTTTAAGTAATAAAATATTTTGGATCGTAAAGGTTGAATGAATAAAGAATGTGGTCTCGGCCGACATCTACAGGATATAGGCTAGGTGTGACGTTATATATACTACGTATCTATAGGTATTTAAATAATTATTAAATTGAGAGCGTGTCAGTCTATCTATTTTATTTTCGCAACGAAACTAGTTTACGAGCGTGTGATATTAAATTAGAACTTTGGTAGCGTATAAAAACTTCATGCTTAAAAACACACCTATCTCTGGTGGATATGGGCTTAGCGAAGGAAGGCTTTTTCATCGCTAATCTATACACACTATGGGAGCGTCGATGGCCTAGTAGTAACGGCGTCCGACTCGCAATGCCAGAGGTACCGAGTTCGAATCCCGCTGCCGCCATCTACCAATGACTCTTTTCTGAGTGATGTACATTAGTTGAACACTAACCGATGGTCTTACGGTGAGGGAAAACATCGTGATGAAACCTGCACATTTAGGCGACTGAATGTGTAACCATGATCCAATCTGGTCAGGTTCCCTTGTCAACAGGGTCACTGAGCTCAGATGGTAGTCGCTGCACTGTAATTACCTAATTGCCAAATCCTGGATTATGGTCAAGGCGGACCCGGGCCCTCGTCCTCGAGAGCACAACCAGGACATTAACGTTAAGATGATTATTTTTACTGCTAACTCAAATACCAGAGATGCTACAGCATTGCTCAGTACCGTAGCGTACGTTACTCGGAACCGACTAGCGGAAGTTACTCCACTATAATTACCTGATCTGCCAAATCCTGGATCATGGTCAAGGCGAACCCCTTGCCCTCTTGCGCGAAAGCATCACCGTGACATTAACGCCAAGATGGTGAAGATGACGATGATTTAAACACATTATGTATATCCAATAGCACGCCTGATACCCACAGGTAACCTAACCTTTAACCCATCCTTCGATTTAGCGTTTTCACCTCGCCGCAAGCAAAGCTCGAAACATTTTTTTATGCTTTTCAGTGACAAACGAGCAGACAGCCCACCTGATAGTAAGTGGTAACTGTCGCCCATAACAGTCCACTGCAGGACTTAGGGCCTCTCCCACGAAATGGGAGGTTTTTGCCATAATCTCCACGTTTGGCAGGTGGGTCGGAGATTGCAGTGTTATAAGTATAACAATGGAAAATGCTGCTGCCCACGGAGACTTTATATCTTTTGTCTCGATAACATAAGTCGCCTTGTACGACGCCCACGAGTGTAAGGAGTTGGTGCTATTCTACTCTGCCGGACACCACACGGCCACAATTTATACATTTCATACATTTAGGTTACAGGAAACAAAAATGCAGAAGCGCAGGTGCGTTGTCATTGTGAGGACTAAGATAAAATGCCTCATGCCTGTAATTTCGCTGGCTACCTTATCCTTCAAACCGGTACACAACAATGCAAGCATTGTTGCATGGCGGCAGAAATAGATAAAGCGGTGGTACTCACCCAGGCGGACTCCTCAGGCTTGAAAGAGTCCGACCACCCTAGCTTCACCAGAGGCTTTCGAAGGTAAGAAGGGTATTTTGCCGGTAGGAGTCCGGCACTACCTGGGTCTCCTTCCCAGATGTCTACCTACCTTTCTACCTGTCTGCCTAAACTGTTAAAAAAAATACAGCTTCACTGCGCGCCCTCGCACCGGGGTCGTACCGCCCAACTCCGATAGTATGCCGCCATATTGATCCAATTGAGTAGAGACCAATCGCAGCAAGGCAGCTCTGGCTCTTCCTTGCTGCAATTGGTCCTTACTCAATTGGATCAATATGGCGGCGTACTATGGGAGAGCTACCTTGCACACCTCTGGATGCGCAGCCTTCTAAAAGAAGACGTTTCCTCACATCTCACTCTGTCAGCTATTTACGACACATGCAAGTCGCAATCCACATCGGTTGTCTAGTCGGCTAATTAAGACATCGGCTCGGTCGAGACTTGGCCCGCATAAAATGTCAATAACTCATATCGTACACGGCTCTGGCGCCCACACAGTACCGGTAATTTACACTGCACGACACACGACACGACTATTATAAGTGTAGCTGTAGACAACTGCTCGCGGTAATTTACACTGCACGGCACACGACACGACTATTTTGAGTGTGGTGGAGAAGACTGGCGATTGATAGGCTGAGTCTGGGCCCTCGAAAGCAGAACCGGGACTGACATCAAGATGATGATGATGATTAGAGAAGAGTGGCGATTGAGCCATCGACAACAATTGAACTCTTGCATTGAAGTAGGTAGATACCCTGCACGATATATGTATGAAAATATACAAACAAGTGTAATAGGTATGGCAGGACCGTATCAAGTTTAACAAAGTGGTTTCTATTACCCCTACGGGCCAAAACGTGATAATTGACAAAATTGTATTGAGTTCAGCACATGTTGATCTACGAACTATGCCTCTCCACGACTCTAGGTACATATCACATCAACAGTCCATAATAGCCCACTGCTAGACTCCGGCCTCTTCCTCTGTAATGCTGGGTTTTCCACACGTGGCAAGTTACACGTGGAGATTAAAGACCGTATTATTATAAAACGCAGCATCCCATTTCATCGCCTTGTACGATAAGTACCCGTTATACAAAGACACATAACCACGTCTCTGCGTTTAAAGTAAGGACGTCCGATTGCGTGAGTGGCCCGTGGACCCAGTATTCTAATCCCACCTGGATTAGAATACTGGGTCCACGCCTTTCAGGCGTTCCGTCGCACGCACCACGTACTAACCTCTCAATGGATTGGAACACGCACCGTGCTCAGTCTCAACGCAGCGAACAGCAATGCATATAAATGTGTGCGAACACCAGTGTGTTTTTTTATAGATAAATGTAAATATCATCGTGTCGTGCCTTATAAACAGCACTGTCCGACAGTTGCTCACAGTCCTAAGTCACAGCTGAGGTGTAATTTTAACATCTCTAATGGGCGCTTGTGCCGGCCCGTAATCGACGGGCGCTATGTACAGGGTGTTACAAGAACATTGCCTAATTCTTTTGTACTAAGTACTATCATCTTAATAAAACGCGAAACTTTGTAAGGATGTGTTTAGATGTTTATGTAAACCAAAATAGCGCATTATCTATAATTTATTCCGAAATTCAATGTGGTTTGCGAGAACGGGTCCGGAAAGTAAAAACCGAATTTTACGTGAAGTCGCGGGCAAAAGCTAGTTGTTCACACTTACATGAACCGGGCGACAAATTATTTGACTGAATGCGCAAACATGAGCATTCTAGAAGCGCGCTATTCCAGGCTTTCTAGCAGTGAAAGACCATTATCAAGTGGGCTGTCAAGTGTCAACTCGTTTATCAGTAGAGTTAAAAAAGGGCATGCTTTTGTGCATTTATTTTGTTGTGCTCTATCAGCCTGGATAATTAACAACACTTATCCATTATTGCCACAAAGCAACAACGCTTTCATTAGGAGCGTCGGTGGCCGAATGGTTAAGGTATCCAACTCGTAAGCGAGAGGTACCGGGTTTGATTCCCACTGAGGCCATGTACAATGTACTCTTTTCTGAGTTATGTACATTAGTTGAATGCTAACCGATGCCCTTACGGTAAGGTAAGTGATGAAACCTGCACATTCAGGCCACTGAATTTGTAACCATGATCCAATCTCGTCAGGTTCCCCTAATAGCAGGGTCACCGGGATATTAACGCCAAGATGATGATTATGTTTTTATAAATAATGCTTGAATTGTTGTTAAGTTTCAACGAAGTGGCGACTAGAGTAATTTCTGGCACGAGGTACGTCGCGGATTCTTTTTTATGATACTCAGTGACAAGCGAGCAGACAGCCCGCAGACAGACAGACATAACACACTGATGGTAAGTGGTAACTGTCGCCCATAATATCTACAATTCTTACATTTAGGTTGCAGGTAACGACAAATGCGTCAGTTTCCCACACCACTTAGGGCTCGTTTGTCATTTGATTACATAACATTACATTACATAACCTATATATGCCTCACTTGTAAGGATAGTTAAATTGGCTACTATGAATACAAAAACCATCGTATAGTTACTTTCTGAACAACCTGTATACAATCGCAGGATAGATTAATGCGGAAGAATGGCCACATAAAAAACACTTCTTAACCTCACATGGAAAAATTGGGAAATTGGCTACTAAAAATACAAACAGCATCAGCTAAGTACTTTCTGAACAACCTGTACACAATCCCGGGATAGATTAATGCGGTAGAATGGCCACATAAATAAACGCAGCTTGTTTATTAAACCTCTTACATAGCGGGCATTGCTAAACGATTTTTATTGCTGGTCTAGGCACCTACCAACCAGACCTAGGGCTTAATCAAGCACTCTGAGTAAGCAGACATCAAAAATATTTATTAGCATAATAGGTCTTGAAGTTTCTCTCCTATCCGTGATAGGATCAGTGTAGGATAATGGATTACGGGGCGATAAATAACACACAGAGTTAAAGTTTTATACTTAGCTTTGCAGCTTGTATTTCAACGAAGGCCACGGAAGGAAGTAAAGTTTGAATCCTGGACCACAGACTAGAGAGAGAGATGTGTGAGTGTTGCCATTAGGAGATTGGTTTTTGTAGAGGAATATGTCTATATTCCAACAATCAGGAATGATTATATCCGTAACAGAAGCAGAAAGAAGGTGGATTTAGCGTCGCAAAGCTGAAGGGGCGGTGGGCAGCTCACAATTAAGCCGGTGTCCTAATTTGCAACAGTCTTGCGACCATGGTGACCATGGCGACGGGCGGTTTTGCGGTATCCCATTGGTCCCAGGTGGTCCTGTTCTGGTTCCTCTCAAATGGTATCATTATGGTCCCACCCAAATGGTCCCATTGCTAGATCGTTCAATAGTGTAGGAATGGAATATATTGCTTTTGAACTTATTATTATCGAACAACGAGGTCTCCGGAATACGTAGGAAATAGGTGCCTGAACCTGCCGGTATCTGGAAAGAGGCCCCGTGGGCGACCCAAGAAGCGATGGATTGACATCGCTGAGTCGGATGCGAAAGCCAACAGCCTACGACGCGGGGATGCCGAAGACGGGCGAAGTGGAGAAGAATGGGTAGGGAAGCGGACCCTGGCAGAGGCCGGGATAAGCATTAGGACTATGATGATGATTATCGAACAATGAGGGGAACAAAAGGTCGTCATCCATTTTTACATCCAGTTTTACATCCACTTTTCTTATGCGCACTGCAAAGGACTGGAACTCTCTGCCTGAGTCATTGTTCCCCAATAACTATAACCTTGGGGTCTTCAAATCAAGAGTGAATAGGTATCTTCTAGGCACGCATGCTACATCTTCGACGTCATCGTCGCTTTCCATCAGGCGAGTTGAGATCAAATGAAAACCTATTGATAATAAAAAAAGAAAAAAATATTGTTGTTAAAGCCACGTGTTGGTCGGTATTTTTTATTGACAGTTATTTATAGAACTATTCAATAAATTAACCGACGCTGGTGACCAAAGAACTAAAAATAATGGCAATATCTAATGCTATACCATTTCTGTAAGTTGTGTAAGTTAATCACAACATACCTATTCAAAGAAACTGCCCAGACATGTAAATGACTTCAATGACTTCTCTTCACACGTAAGCTGTTTGGCGGTCTAGCTTGGTCTTGAAAGTGGTGACCACCCAGGCGTGGCCCATTCTCGTTTGACACCTCCCTGGATTAGAGAGGTACCTCAATTGTAGGATAACCCATTGTAGGTATATCATTATGGTCAAGTCGATCGATCCCCAAATCTGTAACTATACTCGTATATCAACATTTTAAATTTATATGTACAGATGCATTATGCATTAAGCGCCAGGCATTCTAAAATTACAGATCATGCCGCTGTGCCTATACCAACTACCTACCCTACTGCAGAATTCAGGTCAAAACTGACTTCAGAATCTCGTGTTTTACATCTACAAAATTATGTCGCAACATTAAACGCATAGCAATTTCACGTAACTACACCATATTGCCGCTTGCTATTATAAAATTACACCTAGAGTGTGTAATGTCATGTTTTGCAGCGATATTGTACAGTTTAGCAGTTGCAACGTCTAATTTACCATTTTAATGCGACTACATAAATATAGATGGAGAGGAATATCGACGTTTGACACGAACCTAGTGCTGAATTTAGGTCATGAAAAGAATGGGTCGTAAGTGAGACCTAGGACCGTATTAATAAGACGTACCTACTCTAACTTGAAATTACGCTTTACTGGTGCTGTATTTATTAATATCTATCTCGTTAAGTTCTTTATCTTTTTTATATTTTTATGTAAAAGATACAGCAGACAAACCGGCAAGCAGGCCACCTGATGGAAAGTGGTCACCGCTGCCTATGGACATGAGCATCACCAGGGGCGCCCCAATACGTTGCCCGCTTCTGAAGAGACCTATAATATACCTCTTGAACGATCCCATGTCATAATCCAAAGGAAACATTCCAGCGTCATAGGACCCGCAGCGGGTCTAGCCGAGATGGAAATGAATGATAGTCATACAGTGGAGTCATGCATCTTGGCTATCCCGCAGAGGCGCGAAACAGAGGTGGTACAAACAATAGGGAGGAAAAGTTCTCGATTGGCGCCGACCTACCGGCCATCGCAGATGTGGTGTGACGAGCTGGTAAAGTTCGTAGAGAGTTGGAATGGAAGGCGCGGGGGGAGGCCTATGTGCAGCAAAGTGAATAGCTCGAAATTCGCCTATGTGGACGGGCCGATCTGGCTGTGATGTGAGCTCCTTTGGCAAGGTTGGTCGAAGAAAGTTGATTTGACGACCTGAGTGGTTCAGTGGTCAACATGCCAGTCAGCCACGCAAGAGGCCCCGGGTTCGATTCCCGGCCTAGCAGAAATTTTAATGATGAATTTCAATTTCTGTTACGGGTTTGGGTGTTCTATGTGTAATAAGTATGTATTTAAAAGTATATAAGTAGTATATCAGTTAGCTAGCACCCATAGTACAAGCTTTGCTTAGTTTGGGGCTAGATGGCGCTGTGTGAATTTGTCTACGATTATTTATTTATTTAAGAAGGCCATGTATGGTCGTATGGAATGGAATTGAAGCCTCTGGCCCACTTTGATAACCAAAGATAACCAGATTTATGCAGACAGAACAATGATTAGGCCTCGTTTAGTTATTTGGGTGGACAATACTTTTCCCATGGGTTAAATTTTTAAATTTATGTCATAGGAAAATAAAAATAGAAAATTAAAGTACGGGGGTGAGACAAAAAACAAATGAATTCCAACCGAGGAATCTACAAACTTACTTTCTCAAATCTTAAATCACAGAATATCGATACTCTCGAATGACTATAGAAAAATTAAGTTTCTTCTTCATTTCATGCAATGGCTGTTTTCGTAAATCCCTTTGCTTTTTAAAATATTAGCTCTATCTCGCTTTTACCTTCGGCAAAGGATACAATGGCTATCTATTTTCTCTTTCGCACATAAACGTCAAACATGATTTGGCGCCAATTTTCACTACTGTCAAACTGCTGCCTAAAGTAACCTGTTTACTTTTTTGTAACGGCGTGTTTCTGCCGATTTAATTTATATTTCTTGTTTTATTCTTGTTTTCTGTGTTAATTATTTAGTTTATTAATAGGAACATTCTTCCACAATGGTATGTAACGTTCGTTTTTACTAAAGTCATGGTTAAATTTGGTTCCATTACAAAGAACATCTTGATGCCCAGCAATGAACAATCCAATAGATTTTATCTTGCAAAATATGTGATTTATCACGATGTTTTACACATAAATGATCCCCTTAACTAATATAAACTTGCATGAAAGTTTGTTACCTAAACAATAATGCATATTATATTGTTTACTAGTGGACCCGGCGCGACTTCGTTCGCGTACACCTACTTTACTCCTACCTACCCTCTTTCTACTTGCTTATAAACCTTCCTCTTGAATCACTCTATCTGCTGTTGAAACCCGCATCAAAATCCGTTGCGTAGTTTCAAAGATTTAAGCATACAAAGGGATATAGGGACAGAGAAAGCGACTTTGTTTTATACTATGTAGTGATGTTTGATGAAACTTAAACAATAAAGTTATAAGACCTCCCTAAATGAAGGCTTTGCTGTGCAAGCATTTGTTAATTTGGCCTGTCGCGAGTTAGATTTTAAGTATTTACTAGTTAGATACTAGTTGACTACTATTTGTACATTAATTTCCCAATAAAATAATTACATGTTGTATTCTTATTGGGTACTTACAATAGCAATCGGGCTAATAGACCAATGTCTAACTTGTATGTGAATCACCCAGATTTATGTAGTCTGTGCATGTATACTTGACAAATTTCGAATAAATTGTAGTTTCAGCTACCTGAGTAACAACTGTGTTTTAAATTTAAATGTAATCTCCAAAACAAAATCTAACCTAATATTTTCTGAGCAACTTTACAGTCAAGGGACAAAGAAAACAACAGTTACACTAAGTAACATAACTATAACAATTAACTAATTACGAGTGTTTTTTCTGAGTTGAATGTCACACCTGGCTGCCCCTTGCATCTAAAATTAAGGGCTAAATTGCATATATATTTCTTATAGTATGATATGTAATTATTTATAATTTTTCAGAGTTCTCCCAACCCAGACACCCCAACAGAGAGAGAAGGGGCACAGTCTCGCATGACGTCACCGGCCAGAGACTACGAGATGTTTGAAGATGAGGGAGCTATCCTCGGAGACAATGCTGCAGAAGAAGAAGAGGATGGAGAGGAACTTTTTAACGATAATATGGAAGCGTAAGTTGAATTTAGATTATTGTTATAAAGCTATGAACGGGCAGCATCTAACTTTCCAGAACTATCAGATAACTCAGATAACTTCAACCTTATATTTACAACAAAGCCTGTTTCGCTGTCGATGCAGACTATCACAAATGTAATTCTAATCAGAACTCTCTCATTTTGCTCTTGTAAGCTTTTATCTGGTATATTATTTCCTCTTTTTTCACTGGATTTTCAGATTCTCATGAGCATCATCAATTTTTTGTGAACCTTGTCGGATTTGTCACCGCAGTTATAATTATATGTACCTATATAACTCGAAGCAGGTGCATGTGGCCCATGTGTGCCTTGAATAGACCGGTTCTTCTGAGTGTGCAACTGCTTCAAAATATGGAGGATAAAAATAATCATAGCCAAGGTGACAAACCCCAAGTACATATTATTATGTGATGACCACTAACCAACCAAGGATCGCCAAGCTTAAGTGGTAGTAGGCAGGGCACGTAGCTTGCAGAACAGATACACAAGACCGGCCTTTGTGGAGATCTCTGGGGGAGACCTATGCCCAGCACAGTGGTGTGCCTAGGGTTTCAGAGTAAGGCAAGTTGAGAGAAAAAGTTTTTGTAGTTTTTACGGTTATTAAAAATAAATCCATATTTTTGCCACGTTACTGATCAATCCTCACTTATCACTCTTCAGTTTTATTCCAGCAAAATATTTTCACGGATCCGTGTACAACTTCATACGCATGCAGGGCTCGTATAATTTACTATATAAACAAACGTATAGTTATATTTCATTATAGGACAGTTTTCATATGGGAGAAAGAGACATACCGGACATAATCGAAGCCCGCTTACAAGCCAGCGCGTGCGAGCGAGATGACTGGCCGCGTCTCAATTTCAACTCGGTCTCAACTTGCGTGTGCGTTCAAATCGTGTATCGTAACCTAGGCGCACGATGGCGCTGTTTCGCGGCGCGGCGGTGTGCACATAGTTTGAAAAGTACTAGAAGCGCGAATTTTAAATAGTTCTTTGATTTTTGATCGATAATTATTTTTATAAGGCAAGCCCAGCTTTTGGGCTTGTATGACAGTAACGCCACTGGCCCAGCAGTGGGCGTCATCCGGCTGATATGATGACTAACCACACACCACCACAGGGACTACCGGCCCATGCCAGCACTGGACCGCTACGATGCTGAGGACCTCGACGACGACGACTACGACGCGATGTCGGTCGGCGACCGCGCCGCCGCCGAGCGAGAGATGCGACGACGGGACCACGATGAGGGACGCGTGAGGAGGGATGACCGCGGGTTGCTGTATGGTTAGTACTGCTTAGAATAGGGGCGATTTTTGCTTAAAGGCTTCGCCACAAGTCAGACACAGGTAAATTATACGGAGAACAAAGGAGACAATTAGTTACGGTATTCAGGCAGCACTAGGACAAGAGACTGTCTTAATACCCAAATATCATACAATATTGTCAAATATGATACAAAGTGACCTTTGTAAGAGGCACAAAGCCAATTAATATCTGCTGCGACTGTTTAGTGAAGATGTTTTTCTTGGGCCCGGAAACACCCTGAATTTTTATACTCGACGACTGTCTGAGGAGAAGCTAATGCTGTCTGATGTGTCAAAAAAAATAATAAGTGTTCAACCGCAATTCAGTCAGGTCAGTGATTTTCAACTTTTGTATCTCCATATTTCGGATTAAGACGTAGAAGTAGTATTTGTAGGTTTAGCTGGGCATTCTCTACAATTCCACAACTTACCAATACCAATAACATTTTCCACATTGCTTTCCAGACCAATCTGATGAAGAAAACGAAGAGGCCCCTCGTGCTAAGAGGCGACGCGCAGCCGAAAAAGCAGCGATGGGAGGCGAGGAGCAGGTCGAAGAAGGCATCGAGAGCATAGAGAATCTGGAGGATACGAAAGGCTACAGCACCAAGGAGTGGGTGTGCATGTTGGGGCCCAGGACTGAGATCGCTAACAGGTCAGTGGGTTCTGTAAATGAAGGCAGTAGTGATACGAGTACTGCCGCTCTTTTATTGTCGAAAATAAAATTTAAAATAAGACAGAAAACAAAATTTAAATGTATAGTCAGTAGTCATCATCATCATATCAGCCGGAAGACGCTCACTGCTAGACAGAGGCCTCCCCCAGAGATCACCACCCGAGGTCTTGGTCCTTCCACATCCAGCTGGTACCTGCGATCTTTACCAGATCGTCAGTCCACCTAATGGGAGGCCCACATTGCCTCTTCCGGTATGTGTTGCGTCTTCCAGGAGTATCTAAAGTCGCAATTCTTCCTTACAGTAGCAGAATAGTACCTACAGGAAAGGTTCAAGTATGACATAACAAATCTTTTGCCCGAACATGCCTAAACTCCACTCAAGTCTTGTCAAAATTTGACCTCACCATTTGCTACATTTGTACTACTACCGGCGTGGACTCTTAAGTATAAGATTCTTTATCATTTTCGGAGCAAAGAATCACGAGCTGTTAAATTAAATGTAAGTCAATCTTTTTTCCTTCCAGATTCAAAAACTTCCTGCGCACATACGTAAACAGCAAAGGCCAGTTCGTGTACAAGGATCGCATACGGCGCATGTGCGAGAACAACCAGGCATCATTCCATGTAGAATTCGAATTGCTTGCTCGGAAAGAGCAAGTCCTCGCCTACTTCCTGCCCGAAGCTCCCTTCCAGATGTTACAGATCTTCGATGAAGTGGCTAAAGACATTGTACTGCAAATATTTCCAAGCTATGAGCGTGTGACGTCAGAGATACATGTCCGTATAAGTGACTTGCCCTTAATAGAAGAGTTGAGAACGTTCAGGAAGCTTCATCTGAACCAACTTGTCAGGACTGTGGGTGTGATAACGGCCACTACAGGTGTTCTGCCACAGTTGTCAGTTGTGAAGTATGATTGTAACCGGTGCGGATACATTTTGGGCCCGTTCGTACAGTCTCAGAGTGCGGAGGTTAAGCCTGGTTCGTGTCCCGAGTGTCAGAGTTCTGGGCCATTTATGGTGAGTAATACATAAATAAATAATAAACATTTATTTCAGACAGTCCATAGTTTTTTAGTATCAGGAGAACAAAAAATTATATTTGTATCTAATGTTAGTAACATAAAACTGGGCTTTGTTTCTGTAGACTAGCTTTGTATTGTGACCTTGTAAAGGCCTGGGGCTCATGCCTTGGGGGGAAGCCTTATATCCAGAAACATATCCTATAAACCCCACTCTCTTTCACTTCACTTTCACACTAGGCGGACCCTGGGTTCATCACATCGGTTCTAGTTTCGGCTGCGTATTCTCACACGCGTGCGACAGAGACGACTCTCTACGAAGCCGAACTAGCCGACGTGCATCATTTACGGCCGACATTTGTATTTCAATATCTTTATTCGTCATTATTCAATCAAAATACTATTCTAAATTCCATCCATCTATTCCAGGTGAACATGGAACAAACAATATACAGGAACTACCAGAAGGTGACAATCCAAGAGTCCCCAGGGCGGATTCCCGCTGGCCGGATCCCACGGAGCAAGGACTGCATTCTACTGGCTGACCTCTGCGACCGCTGCAAGCCTGGGGACGAGGTTGACCTGACCGGGATATACACTAACAACTACGATGGATCGCTCAATACTGAACAGGTAGGTTTAAATGCTCTGTGTTGATTATGTATGTGTCGCAGCCGGATGGTTAAATTAGCCAATTAATTATGTATAATTAGCTAGCTTTTTATGCTATTATTTAATAGAAAATTTGCCAATTTCAAGAATTTTAATGTAATGTTTAAAGAACGAAATTGACCCGAGTTTACGGAGCTCCTCAAAATTGTTACAATTCTAACTTAATCACAATAATCTCAAACAATAATAATAGTTTGCATTACGTTTTAATTCGGGTGGGTTAGGTTAGTGTTGTGACAATGCATGGAGGAGCTCCGTAAACTCGAGGCAATATCGTTCGTTACACGTAACTTTCAAAATTCATGAATTTGGCAAATATTCAATTAAATAATTGCTTAAAAAGCTAGGCATTTAATTAACCGGCTAATTTAACCATCCGGCTGCGACATATGTATACTGTCATGGGGTGCAAATCAGCCTCCAAGACAGATAAACCAGTCTCAGGGTCCTTAGCGTAAGACTGGTCAACCTCGCTTCGCTAACAGTATTAGGAGACACCTAAAGAGTGGCGAGCTCGTACTGGTGCTGATGTTCTAGCTCATAGTACGAAACGGTCACCTATCCAGCTCTCCTCTGCGGGCGTTGCTTAACCTTGGTTATCGCTATCGCAAGCACGCGGCCACTAGCCCAGTGCCGTGCAACTCCTTTACAAGCAAGTGTGTCATAATAAATATGGACTTGGACAATTCACACAGCACCATCTAGCCCCAAAGTAAGCTTATGTTATGTGTGCCAGAGAACAGATAAACTACTAATATATTTTAATTTTAACTAAGGGTTATCTAATCTGAGTTTTTTTTTTCATCCTCCCTGCAGGGCTTCCCAGTATTCGCAACAGTAATCATAGCAAACTACATCGTAGTGAAGGATTGCAAGCACATTGTGGAGTCATTGACTGACGAAGACGTGGCCAGCATAGTGAAGCTGTCAAAGGACCCGCGTATAGCAGAACGCATTATGCAGAGCATAGCGCCTTCTATATACGGCCACGAATATATCAAGAGGGGGCTGGCACTTGCTCTGTTTGGTGGGGAACCTAAGAATCCTGGTGAGTGATATTCTTCTCCTTATCGTGTTGATGGACTAAACTCCTACTTACACTTTACTCGCGTAGTAAACTGTAAACATTAAAGGTTCCCGCGGGGACTTATTGTTTTCTGTGATAATTTAGCATTCAATTAATGAAAGATTTTTTTAAGTCGGTCAAGTAGTTTTTGAGTTTATCCATTACATAACAAACAAAAATAAAAATATTTTCTCACATTTTCTCTTTTTATATTAGTAATAATTTAGTATAGATAGAAAATCTTTACGCTTAACGAATATGTTTGAAATTGCCCACCTAGCCGCTGGCCATAGGCCACTGACGCTCTTTAAGAACTTGCGAAATCGAACCTGACCCTGCCTCCATAAAAAATTTAATAATTATTTTTCTCCATCCATCAGGTGACAAACACAAGTTGAGAGGAGACATCAATGTGCTGATATGCGGCGACCCGGGTACTGCCAAATCGCAGTTCCTCAAGTACACGGAAAAGGTAGGCTTAGGTCATATTAAATAACACTTTTTGAAACACTTGGCTAGAGAAGTTAACGCTCAAGGAGGCCTGTAATTGTAATTACTCTACCTAATCCCTCAAACTGAAACGTAACCAGATAAGCTTTATTGAGTGGTCATCCAGAGGGATTCCTCAGTATGACAGGGTCCTCCGGTAGGGGATACAGTGTCCTACAATGCACAAAAATTGTTAGTGCGCCAGGAAATTTATAAAAAAAGATTGGACACGTATTTTTTCTTTTGTAACTTAAACAAAAAATTACGCTGATGCAGTGCGTTGAAATGTTACGTGACGTCACGCCTGAAGTGTAATTTTACTATGAAGTGACGCCCCGAGTCCCCACTCCGAAACTTTGATACACTTTATCTTTGTCATTTTTATTCATTTGATTTTATTGCTCACACAAGAATTACATAAAAAATGACGACAAAAACCATAACTAGCTGTGGTTAAAAGCGGCCTTATCGCTGCAAGTGATCTCTACCAGGCAACCTTTGTCTACAGAACCTCTTCTAGTTGCTCATTCCATCAGGTGGGCTGCTGATTTATAAAACAACATGAGATTTTCGGTGATTTAACTTCATATCACATTGCAGATCGCGCCCCGCGCTGTGTTCACGACGGGGCAGGGCGCCAGCGCCGTCGGTCTCACCGCTTACGTCCGCAAGGATCCTACCACACGGTAAGAACATCATATACGTATGGTATACCACATCAAATGTAGAAATTCTTGTGGAATACAGCCTATTACAGTCCATTGTAAGATACTAGTGGACCCGGCGCGACTTCGTTCGCGTACAGCTACTTTACTCGTACCTACCCATTTTTTCTTGCTTATAAACCTTCCTCTTGAATCACTGTATCGGTTGTTGAAAACGTTATGTAGTTTAAATCCGTTGTGGAGTTAAAAGACGGCGGGAAGCGACTTTGTTTTATGCTTCATGATTTGTTACGAAGAATAGTATTAGCTTTTTCTGGCGGCGCCTGAGCAGCAAACTCGGTGTTTCTTTGAATCGCCTGCTGTAGACAGGAATAAATACTCAGCTCGTCAGTTACCTAGAAACCAGCTGATTAGTGACCGTCAATTCTGTTTCCGTTTAGGACGCTTGACGCTAGGTGTCCGGCAGAGTAGAATATCACCAACCCCTTACACTCGTAGGTGTCGTACAAAGCGACTAATGTTCTCGAGGCAAAATATCTAATAGTCTAAGAGCCCATGAGGGCCAGACCTTCCTATTGTCCGTAAGTATGAAAGTTTTTCCATGTGTGTCCCCAACACAGGTAAGAACGATCCCCACCCATGAAACCTGGATCGTGGTTCCTTTGGCAGGTAACAGGTAACAAAGGTGTATAAAATCTTATCTCCAATTTCTTAAGTTAGCAAGCTAAATTTTTTTGTATTTTATTCGTAACAGCATTAATACTCACGATGCTCATTGCCAGACACATAGTATGGTTACAACCCTCCGCCGGACACCCCTAAACTATAATTCTCTGTAATTATACTTACCTTATATTAGGAAAGCTGAATTTTATAAATGTTATTCAGAGAATTATTAAACTGAGTTATCTTAGTAGCCAGACAGTTTTTTGGGTTCTATAATCCTGCCAGACGCATAAAAAGTGTCTCATATGCAACAACTGGTGCGAGTGAGACAGAGCGCTCAGTTCATTGCAATGTTATGCTAAACATATACTATCGTTTATTCCAAATTGTTTAGTGTTTTTTTTTTATAATTCATCAAGAAATTTAATAAAATAAAATTATTACAGTCAGAATAATAAATTTTTTAATCTATAATCAGTAAAAATTTTCTAATATTCACATTTAATCAGTAATTTTTTTCTAATATTCACATTTTTAAACTCGTGATATCTCTCGAATGGAATGTCTGAATTGCATAATTCAAAAATGCATACATGTGACATAACTATAATAGTTAGACATATACTGTCGTGACACTTTTTATAGATAATGATGTGTTCTGCAAAGTCGTAGTACATTATTTTGTTCTATCATCAATAGTTTTCGCAGCACACGCGATGTAAGGAATTTTTTTGGTATTTTTTTACACCTTGGGTTACATTATTGGAGTTTTATTAATGAACCGTAATTTTTTAGAAAATTACGCTCCCGCTCCGGCCATGTACCAATGACTGTTTTTTGAGTTATGTACATTAGTTGAATACTAACCGATTCTCTTACGGTGAGGGAAAACATCGTGATGAAACCTGCACATTCAGGCGACTGGATGTGTAACCATGATCCAATCTGGTCAGTTTCCCTTGTTAGCAGGGTCATGGAGGTCAGACGGCAGTCGCTCCACTGTAATTACCTGACCTGCCAAATCCTGGATCATGGTCAAGGCGGACCCCGGGCCCTCGTGCGCGAGAGCACAACCGGGACATTAACGCCAAGATGGTCACCCGGGGATAGTGTAGCTTCCCAACGGTGAAAGAATTTTTGAAATAGGACCAGTAGTTTCGAAGCCTATTCAATAAAAACAAACAAACAAAAAATCAAACATTTCCTTTTTATAATATTAGTATAGACGACCGCTGATGCGCAGTAAAAGATCGCACCGAACCGAGCGCTCTGTCTCACTCGCACCAGTTGTTGTATATGAGCCCCACTCTCGCAACTATTACACTTTTAATGCGTCTGGCAGGATTATAGAACCCAAAAAACTGTCTGGCTACTGAGAAAACTCAGTTTAATAATTCTCTGAATAACATTTATAAAATTCAGCTTTCCTAATATAAGGTAAGTATAATTACAGAGAATTATAGTTTAGGGGTGTCCGGCGGAGGGTTGTAACCATACTATGTGTCTGGCAATGAGCATCGTGAATATTAATGCTGTTACGAATAAAATACAAAAAAATTGAGCTTGCTAACTTAAGAAATTGGAGATAAGATTTTATACACCTTTGTTACCTGTTACCTGCCAAAGGAACCACGATCCAGGTTTCATGGGTGGGGATCATTCTTACCTGTGTTGGGGACACACATGGAAAAACTTTCATACTTACGGACAATAGGAAGGTCTGGCCCTCATGGGCTCTTGCTCTATAAGAGTCTCCGTAGGCTGGAAAATGGGTAACAGCGTTTTCAATTGCTATACTTCTACCACTGCGGTCTCCAACCCGCCGGCCAAGCGTGGAGATAATGTCAACAGCCTCCCCTTTCGTGGGAGAGGCCCTAAGTCCTGCAGTAGACTGTTATGAGCTTGATGATAGGTCGCTGTGCCGTTGTTATTCTGTCGGGCCTCATCTAACTTGTATCCTATTCTTCAACAGAGACTGGACCCTAGAAGCGGGAGCGTTAGTCCTAGCAGACCGCGGTGTGTGTTTGATCGACGAGTTCGACAAAATGAACGACCAAGACCGGACCTCCATCCACGAGGCTATGGAGCAACAGTCTATATCTATATCCAAGGCTGGGATCGTGACGTCTTTGCATGCAAGGTACAGTAACAATAATAATAAATTTATTTCAGGCATTAAGTATTATAAAGTTTAAAACAATGTTAACAAACCCATATTTTGTTAGTAATACCGTATGGATGCATATATCATTTTAACAGCATGTTACATTACTGTCACTCCAAAGTTAACGGCGACAATATTTTTTTGTACAAACTAAGCCATGACACTAAAGCCGCTATGCTATGCCATGACAATAAGAATGACGCTAAAATTTCCCCAATCGAGCCGCTCCAATTCCAACGGGATATAAAAATAAAGAATTCTGATTTTTATTGATATAGCAAGATATCCCATAAACAGGCCCTAAGATATCATCTTTGGGCCTGTTTCACCATCTACTGATAATATCCCGATACCTGACAGATTATATGTGATGCCCGATCCTTCTTGTTAGTACAAAACAAAAGATAAGGCATAATAATTTGACTGCAAACTCATCTGGTGACAGATAACGGAATGACGGAGCATGCCTGTCTAAGAACAGCCTATTCACTCTAGCCTTTTCATATCAGAAAGTTGGTGAAACAGATAATTAAAGTTCTTACTTCTCCATTGCAGATGTTCGATCATAGCGGCCGCCAATCCCATAGGGGGCCGGTACGACGCATCCCTCACCTTCAGCGAGAATGTCAACCTCTCCGAGCCCATACTGTCCCGGTTCGACATACTTTGCGTGGTCAGGGACGAGGCCGATCCCATGCTGGATACTCATTTGGCTAAGTGAGTACATATCCAAATTATTGGTAGGGTAGAGGTATCCTTAGAGGCGGGCAATGCATTTGTAACGCCCCTGGTGTTGCTGATGGACATCGGCGGTGACGACTTTCCATCAGGTGGCCCGCTTGCCTGTATAATAATAATATATGTGTCCATATTTTTTTGGATAACGTTTGTTCGAGATTTAATTTAGTCGAAATTCAGGAGGCAGGAGGGTTGGAGATCGCTGTATTATAAATATAACAATGAGAAACGCTGCTGCCCATTTTTCAGCCTACGGAGACTCGATTTTTACCACGAAAACATTAGTCGCCTTGTATGTCACCCACAAGTAACTAACCTATCCGAATTTAAACCTATTTACTGTCTTTTTTATTGTGGGAGCTTTGCTGATAATTACGATCTAGTTCTCTATCTCAACGTGTACTCTATAGTATTTTCTTTTATTCTAAGCAGTGACAAACGAGCAGACATTTCATCTGATGGTAAGCGGTAACTGTCGCTCATAACATCTACGTGTCATCCATTTAGATTGCAGGCAACAAGAATGCAGAACTGTTGTCACTGAGAGGACTAAAATTAAATGCAACAACCATGATCCAATCTCGTCACGGAGTCCAAAAGCAGTCACGGAGGTCAGATGGTAGTCGCTCCACTGTAATTACCTGATCTGCCATAATCTGGTACACGGTCAAAGCGGACCCCGGGCCCTCGTTCGCGAGAGCACAACCGGGATATTAACAAGATGATTATTATTATTTATAGTAATCAACACCAACAATTCCAGGTTCGTAGTGAACTCCCACATCCGTCACCACCCTACACAACGGGCCTCGCAGCCCGAGCCCACGGAACCCGACAATGCATTATCACAGGACCTGCTCAAGAAATACATCGTCTACTCCAGGGAGAATGTGCATCCTAAGTTGCAGGTATGGGTGACTTTTTTTAATAAGACAGGCAAACGAACAAGCAAGTCACCTGATGGCAAGTGATCACAGCCGTCAATGGATATTCGCAACACCAGAAGTGTCTTAACTTGCCTACGAGGATTTCCCCTGACGGATTCTCTCGTTTATCGTATCACCTATGTTGAAGATAAGACCCATAAGACCCATAAGAGGCCTCCTGACCTATAACCTCAGACTTATCCATGTGTTTTTTTACATGCAGGCATTTGACCGCCATCTCACCTGTTGGTAAGTGACGATGCGGCCGACGATAGAGCTTGTCTGTCTAGAAACAGCCTATTCACTCCAGCCTTGATGGAGTCCAGATGTTATAGTTCTTAGAAGAAACATTGAAGTCAAAGCGCTCCATTCCTTAGCCATACGCATTATGAACCGAAGTGGTTCGTGCATATATATGTTATATCTACGACATAAGGGTGTATTATGTTGACGTTTTCCAGAATATGGACCAAGACAAGGTAGCGAAGATGTACAGCCAGCTGCGACAGGAGTCGCTCGCCACCGGCAGCCTGCCCATCACTGTCAGGCACATTGAATCAGGTCAGTGCCTAGTTGGTTCACTATTTAAGTAAGAGGATGCTATGTAAATTATTGTTTTTTGCCACTACCTATATTCTTTGAAAGTATAGTCATCATCATCCTAGCGGTTATTCCCGGCTCCTGCTAGGGTCCGCTTTCGTACTCCCTCTTCTCCACTTCGAAAGAATAGTGTGGCGTCCTACCTTTTTTTTAATGTTCATTAATGAGCTTTGTAAGCTGCAGCTTTCCCATGGTAAAATTATTACGTATGCGGATGACACAGCTCTTCTCTTTGCAGCTGACTCATGGGATGAAGTCTTTAAATACGCTCAGGCAGGTTTTTATACAGTATCAAATTGGATTCACTGTAATAAACTTTCCCTAAATATTCAGAAGACAAAGTATATGTCATTCACACTGTCCCAGCACAGACTTTCAAAACCAAGCGTTCATCACAAAATTGTTGCGCACTCCTGTCCCAACTTACAGGATCCATCATGTCCCTGTCCCACGATACAGAGCACCCCAACAATGAAATACCTAGGTATTCTAATAGATAATACCCTTAGTTTTAAAGAGCATATCGATTTGTTGACATCGCGGGCACGTAAAATGATCTATATATTTAGTAACCTAAGACACATAGCGGACGAGTCGGTTATTAAATCTGTATATTACGCAATGTGTCAATCAGTGCTTACGTATTGTATAACCTCATGGGGGGGAGTACCCAAGACAACGTTACTGGGATTGGAGCGTGCCCAGAGGGCTATTCTCAAAACAAGCTACTCGCTTCCATATATGTTTCCGACAGCCGAGCTTTACCAACGAACTAAACTCCTAACAGTTCCTCAATTATATATATTTCATACCGTGCTCCGCAAGCATTCCGAAATTGTATACGACCCTTCTTCTTATAACCAGGATAAGAGAAGGAAACATACGGTCTGCAACACTCCAGCTTGTAAGTCTGCACTGGCACATAGATTCTATCACTTTAGAGGGGCGTATCTCTATAATAAAGCCAACAAAGAACTGTCCATATACTCCGTCTCTAAATTCCAAACTAAGACCCGTTTGGTGAGGTGGATGGTAGAGTTGGACTATGAAGCGACTGAGGCCCTCTTATGTGTTTAAACACACACACACACACACACACACACACACACACACACATAAACACACACACACACACATAAACACACACATACATTCACACGTATTTATATAATGAATGTATAGATTGATTCAAAATTATTATTGTTCTTAATTTTTATTTTATTTTTGTTTAATTTTGCTATTGCTTATTTCTTTTAATGTTTTATGAATGCGTAAATTAATTTAATTTAATTTTTTTTTTTTTTTATTCTCAATGTTTATATTATTTTATTTTTTCTAAATGATTACTTCTCATGTTATATTTATGACTAACATAGAGTAAGAAATTTTTGCACTAGGTTACACTCCAATGGTCTGGGGGCCTGGTGATCTGTAAGACAGGTATTTATTACCTAGTGCGGACACCAGTCTCTCACACAGGTTTTTACTATACTTACGTTAAATTGTTTCTATTGTAAATTTGATCTATTAACGTGAGAACTTTTTATATTGGTTTTGTAGTTTCTGAGATTACCTCTAAGGGGTAACCCTTTAATTACGGCACACTTTGAGATCATAATATTATTACGAGCTTGGGTTAGTTATTTGAAGTGAAACACTGATTCCGAAGGTTTATTCTCTTCCAAGGTTTCCACTAAATTTCACGTCAAGCTGATCTTCCACAATCGCTGATCTCTCGTAGTCCGTAGGTATCGCCGAAGTCGTAGGATCTCGCAGGTTTCGCTCGCTATTAGCTCCGAAGTTACCGCTCCGGTAGTCAAAACTGAACTAACGTCATCCGCAGTGCCGAACTTTCTTCGCCACATATAACCCTCTCTAACACCGGCACCCTTATCCCCAGTGATCCGCATGTCCGAAGCGCACGCCCGCATGCATTTGCGCGCGGCGGTGGGCGAGGACGACGTGAACGTGGCGATCCGGACCATGCTCGAGAGCTTCATCGACACGCAGAAGTATAGCGTCATGCGGGCCATGAGACAGGTGAGGCCGCCATCATTTATTTGTATTTTCTCAACTCTCGCTGCCTCGTAAACAGGCATATTGTGTAACTGTCGTAGGCTCAGATCCAATAAGAAATAAAGATGGCGCGCTATGTTTTTTTTTTGTTTCTTGTTAATGTAATGCGGCTAACAAACAGGCGAGCGGGTCACCTGATGAAAAATGATCAACGCCGTCCATGGACATCAGCAACACCAGTGGCTACCAATGTGACACTGAAAATGAGGTTAAAATACATGCGTCATTTTACAACGGACCTTCTCACTAGCGCACATAGTTAGCAAGCATCGCATATAGATGGCGCTAATCAAGCTCTTCCATTCAAATTTTAACTTTCCTACATAGCGTTATAGAAATGTTATAACTTCCGTCGATAATCTGCCCCTTGTTAACCATCAAACTCTGGTCATCTGTGTCCTCTATTTCAAGTCTTTTACATCACGTATATTTAATCTTACCATACCTCTTCCGCAGACGTTCCAAAAGTACCTGTCTTACAAGAAGGACCACAGCGAACTCCTGTACTACATTCTACGACAGCTTACCATGGACCAGTTGGCTTACATGCGTGGGTTACACAACCATTCGCAGTCCACCATAGAGATTTCAGAGAGAGACCTCATAGAAAAAGCTAGACAGATAAACATATCTGACCTGAAACCCTTCTACGACAGCAGGATATTCAAGATGAACGATTTCTCTTACGATCAAAAGAGAAAGGTCATTATCCATACATTGCCGCCGACTCCTGCTATATCTTAAGTTCTCCGGAAGAGAAAATGTCAATACGGTCAGGAGTTGGAATATTGAGCAGTGGTTATACATGGGGAACTGTTTTACCCATGGATTTATGTTATAGTTCTACAGATAGAACACTTTTCTATATACAACATACTAGCCGTTCCCCGCGGCTTTCATCCGGGCCGTTTCCCGCGGCTTTCATCCGCGCGCAATCCGGATCTCTGTATACATTTAACTATAGTATAAGAAGTGGCCAGTGACCCTGATAGCTTCCTATTAGAAAAATAATTTTCAACATCAGTTCAGTAGTTTCGGAGATTGGCCCCAATATTCAAACATATTATAAACATTTCCCCGCACAACATTAAATCTCCCGATTGTACTCTAAACACTAGATTCCACTATTCCTGACAAAAGTGCTACAATTAACAATCTTATTACATTAGTAATACTGTTCAAGTTGCCTTGTGACTGTTATTTTATAGCTGCCTTGCATTGCGGCTTTCTGATTAGTTACACCGTTATGCATTCTATGTTTAATCCAGAAGTTAATGTTAGTGTTTCTAGAGCTTTAAAAACAATGTTTCACATTTAGTTACAAGTTGAAAGGCAACCTTTTAAGTTAAGTTTGATTATAATTTAGTTAGTAAGCTAGAATATGTAAGAGAGTACAAACTTCACAGTTTAGTTTTTTGTTTTGTCCCCCACCGAGAATCGTTTGATATAGGAATGTGTATGGTCTGAACAGGACAATACATTCGGAAAACATAGACATGGTTCTTTCCGAATTCGTTTTTCTCATCATCATGAAGATCTGATTTTATGAAATTTTAATTTCCCTGTTTTTATGTGGTCTTTTAGTTGATTATAATCAGATTATTTTAATTATTAAATACCATTTCAATAATGGTGTTAATTATCTTATCAATCATTAATAATTTTGATAATAATTTACCTACTTGGATATTTTAATTTTACTTTTTAATGCTACATATTTTGTATTAGCATTATAATCTAATAACAACTTGTGATTTAAACAATATAGTTTTCTACAAAAATCTTTGCATTTTTTATTTTATATCTGTTAACAAAATGAAACCCATTTGTGGGGGATGGTTTTAACTCCACAATAACTTATTGATATAAGAAATAACCATGTAGCCGAACACATCAGATACTAAAGAAGCACAGAAATGAAACAAGTAGTTATTTAAATGTAGATAAGTGTATTAGCAACGTTGGTACATGAGATTACTGAATAATACTGTCGTGGAATACCGTCACCATGCCAGAGCCATACCGAAACACCATAACAACCACCCCATTATACGATTAGTAAAAAAAATGATTCATAATAATATATCACCGTTATAAACCGTGCATGCCCTAAAATGCATCTTACAATAGTCAATACAACTTTTATGTCTATTACATCTATAAATTCAATAACTGATTATTTTTTAATATTAAAGACACTACTGATAAATACAAAAACGTGAGCATTCATACAGTTAGGAGATCGTTACTTACAATATTTTTCGAATACAAAATGATGTCCGACTCCTGAAGGAAAATGAAAATGCCCAAATATCGGGGAAAATCATTTTCCTCTAGTTTCTTGAGAGCCAGTCACAAAAACTGAATATATTATCTAAATTCAGGTTAACTCCATTGCTTTCATTTAAAATTCAAATTAAACGAACACGTCCATCCTCTCTCAACGGTTGTTCTCTACAACAGATTAAACGATGTTTTTTTATTTCTACATACCTACGGCTTTCTCTAGTACCCAATTATCATTTATTTGGTAAATTAAATGTACTAATATAATGTACAGGGTGTAAACTAGTGACTAATGTAAAACAATATCGTAAGGAAAAAATTGTAACCAAAAGTTCCGTCAAGTCTTCTTTGTATGAAAAGACAGTTGTAACTGTATAGTCGTGAACTGTTTTTACAACTTTTTGCAATTACGAACATTTTTCTATTCATTCACCACATAATCGGGCATAGAACGCTTAACTTACACCCTGTGAAGACTAAAAGTAAAAATCAAATAAAAAATGGAAGCCACTGTGTTTTTACTATTGCTTGTCTACTTTATATTGCATAAATGTGTAAAAAAATTAATTCCTTTTATAGTTTCAACGTCACATTCCATATCTTATTGGAAATGTTTACGGTCGTTGTGAAATTATCTTATTACTTACTTAAGTAATGTATAAGTATTGAGTTGTATCAATGAGTATAGGCCTCAAAAAAAAGAGAAAACAATACGTGAAATGAAAGGAAACAAAAATAAAATAATCAAACATAAAAAAATCATTCATTTAATTCTCTGTATAGGTAATATAATAATTTCTTCACTCATAAATTCATAATTATAATATTTGTATCTCATTAATCATAAAAGATAATATATAAGAATCTACAGACAACATTAAACTGACAAAGTAGTCATTTATTCGTATCACAAAGATGCCAATGCAATCTCACTACTTAATAAATGTCTTTCAGTTGGGAATACTGTTAATCATTTATCAAATAGTGTAGAACTGTACGGTCCGCATAGTTATCACTTAAAAATGCTTTTTTTGTAGCGGACTGCACTAGCTGCCTTGCAGTCTAAGTGAGAAAATAAACAAGTAATGACTTATAAATTCAGCGCTGCCGTTTCGACAAACGAAATCAAATTGTTTTACTATACAATTAGAAAATAAAATATAAATAATAGAGTATTACTTTTCCAACATTTCTATAATCTGTCTATGGTTGACCACAGACAAATAAGTTTGCGGAAAGTCACGCAAGGGCTCCTCGGTCAATCTGAGAACGACCAACCACTTGAACCACTTAAAAGTTAATAATTTATTTTTCCTTAAGAGATCCTTCTGTGGAAGATAATTAAAAAATGAATATATACGCTTATTATTGCAAAAATTAAGAAATTTCGCATATTTCTATACAAAAGGCCTACGTAAAGACATGATTTATATAAAATTTATATATCAATAGAAGTTATACAATATTTTAACACAGTATCCCTAATAATGCCTACGAATTGTCTAATATTCTCATATAAGTATTAGGATAAATTAAAAAAAAAGATAATGATTAAATAATATCTCTTACGTCTAATCACGAACGGAAAGAAAATGTTCTGTGTAAATTACATTTAGCTTTTAGTTTCACTTCATAGAAGCGAAGTATGCCGCGTCAAGCGTTTTATTGTATCGAAAAAAACTGTTGTACATTTCGCTTCTTATACAATTTCCTTTATAATAAAAATATCATACAAAACTTACATACACGGTCACTTAAAACATTATAATGCACTGGATTGAGGGTAGCTTTGTACCAGGTTATCAGTCGCCATCCGTCCACGGACGCAAATGCAAAATTGTGCTTAAATATACTCCGGAAAAACGTTCTACAAAACTCTCTTACATTTAACCATTTCCTATATAACTAAAAATTACAATATTATAAATATAAAATAAATAGTTGCACTAAAATTAGTTAATCAATGTTTTACATGGTCAAAGATCAGATTCGTACACAGCGGGTCCCTTGACGAAAAACTAATTGTACGATTGTCATGGACTGGAGAGCATCGTCATAGTTCAAACTGAGTGTGGTACGGAATGAAAGAAGATTAACCCAAACTAAAACAAGAAACACCTCGTAGAGGCAAAAATCAGCTACCAAGGGACATTCAGTATAAACTCTCTAATCTTTTACTAAAAACAATTACAACGCTTAGCGTTACAAAACCTAAATTGGAATATGCTGCCTTTTTGACAAATAATTAAATAATATCTTAGATCGAATAAATTAAAATGTTTTATGGAATTAATAGTGGTGCAAAAAAGTAACTTAGTAAATAAATAACTACAGGTAAAAACATTAGATAAAATGGCAACACTGTGGCGGCGCCACAGCTTTTGAATTTAAGTTGATCTTGAGATCTTCCTCAAAGAAACGAACTCTTTACAAAAATCACATCTGAGACACAAATTTTTTGTTATTGACTGATCAAAATAGCAAAATCTTTGAGCAGGAATACGTCAAAAATCTTATTATGTATTCTTTTCTTCACTAATTATAACGGTGAATGATGTGATTTTTATGTAAGAGCCTTTTCAAGCTCGCGTCGCAACTACACCAACCACCTTCACTCTTCGCTAGTCGGTTAAAATAAAACTACAACCGAGTTGTTAAAGCTCCCGCTAAACACTGTCCTTAACCCTATATGTAAGACGGATATCCCTTAAAATACAGAGGACAATAGACACCTATATTACAAATACTCAGAGGGTTGTGGAATGAATACAAAATATTACAAAATTCTTTAAGTTTAATATTAAAAACTAGTCAGCCCTTTAGAGTACGAAATTGTGTCATTGCGCTTATATCTTCTGCAATGCATAATCTCGTGGCTCCCTCCGCCTTAATATCCTGGGCTGGGTGGTCTACAGCTATCATAAACTTTCGATATGAAATAATAACAATCATATTCAATCTTGAACATTAAAATAAATGTCTAAACTTAGTGTCAGTTGCCTTAGCTAACTTGTATTTATAAATGTTAGTAATGGTTACATAGATAATGTTTGGATTTTTTTATTATTGGTATGACGTATTACGTAGTTGAATTCATGAACTCGGTATTGATGCTGCGTGCGTGATGATTTGAAACACTTAACCTACATAAGGTTAATATCCAAACTCCCAATCATATGACAATGAGCCTCAAAATTTTAAATTACACGATACACCTATGAAAAAACTCAGTGTCCAAATAACAGTTTCAATGTTCAATACACACGAAATGGCACGACTATATACAGGAGGAATTGACATATATTTTTAATGGGTATTATTAAATACAACACTAAAACACGTATGAGTATGTGAACGTATGTTAGGCCCTCGCTTGTACAGTACGCTAATACATCGTGTGAAAAATACTTATGCGCTTTGGAGTATTACTAGCTATTTAACCATAAAAAAAAGTTTTATTGACGACTGTACAAACACTCATGCCGTTAAAATGACACCGTCAAAAATTGAGCCAGGGCTACAATCAACGCAACGAACAAACTTATGTATTGTGCACATTTACATCTTATAAGTATTACGTAGTACTTGTAAAGTAATGACTGTAATATTGCGTCACTTGTCATGTATTAAGTTACAGAGGGCGCCACATATGTTTCCTTCAAGCCAACAACTCAAAACACACGTTTCAATCGCGAACTGTAAAAGGAACACATCAAAACAAGAAATTATAAGACGGAAACATCTGTCACGCCCTCGGCAATCCTGGTCACGGCACTAAAAACTGTGACCGTCATTGTACAGTGATATAATAGCTGTAGCAATCGGTAGGTTCTTTCTTGCTGTATGGGAGCAGCACGAAAGGAGATGCGGTGATGACAATTTCTTTCAACGAGCCCTTAATGGGGGCTGACGTATTTTTTTACCAGCTTTAAATTTTTGATTAGTTAAAGAATTTTGTCAGTTAGGTATGATTTCAAATAAATTTTGTAACCTTTGATCGGCTTTCCTTCAAGGGTTTGCCGTTTTTAATGTATGTGTGAGCCGTTAGTAAACGTATCCAATTGAGCGCGAAATGGGTTTCTGCATAGCAATATACAAAGCAATGAAAAAGAAAAATGATGAAATCAACAACGCCATCTCGCGGTGACTTGTGTTTTTTTCCATTTAACTGCTTTATTTTATATCAATCCTATAGAAATCCATTTTGCGCACTATTAAATAGATTTACTGATGACTATAAACCATAACACAATTACTAAACTTTCAAACGAATGAAAGAACGACGCGAGAAAAGTATGGTACTGGCACTGCCAATATAACGCCGTTTTATTGCCTAAAATCCAACTGTCAACATTCAACATTTGATTTTAAAAGATAGCACGACATATTTTGAAAATATATCGCGCTCCAGTGGCGCCACCTGGCAATATAAAATGTCGATTCCCGTCAGTCCCCATTAGACACGTACCAGAACGTCACAGCACTCCTTCCCGCACCGCTCCCTCTTCCTACACGCTACAGCTAGTGAAATAATTATTACATGTTCCAGTAGTTTCTTACGACGGTTCGCCCCTCTCCCTAGCCGTCAGCTGTGTTAGCAGAGTCAGCTGTCAGTGTAGGGTGGCGGCGGGCCCAGCGGCTAGCGAGACGTGGGCGGTGGCATTTGCGCCTGTACTCCTTGGAGGTTCATGGGCCGCCCGTTAGGGTTCCCCATGCCTAGGGTCTCGCCGTAGCCGTTGCCCTCCATGCCGGCCATGTCATCGGTCTGTTGGGAACAGAATGTTGTGTGAGTCAAGGCTGTGGGATGAATGGGTGATTTTTTTTTCATGTAAATCAAATGTGAGTTACAACACTCGTTGGTTTTCTTATTATATCTTATTTTCATATAATATAATATTATGTTACGATGTGAGGTCGTCGATGCGTCGGTGGCCGAGTGGCTAAGGTATCCGACTCGGAAGCTAGAGGTACCAATGACTCTTTTCTGAGTTATGTACATTTGTTGAACACTAATTTGGGAAAACATCGTGATGAAACCTGCACTTTTTGGCGAGTGAATATGTAACCATAATCCCATCTGGTCAGGTTCCATTGGTAGCAGGGTTACGGAGGTCAGATGGCAGTCGCTACACTGTAATTATCTGATCTGCCAATTCCTGAATCATGGTCAAGTCGGACCCTGGGCCCAATGCGCGGGATCATAACCGGAACTTTAACGTAAAGATGATTATTCTCTTCTCATTTTTTTATAACATAATGTTACGATCCGTAAGGCATTTTGGAATGACCTGAATTGGATCACCGTAACGGTTCACCATGGATCACGGTTACCTCTAAATATCAATACCTAGTACAGTACTGACATACTTATTAACTTAGTGTGCTAGGTTAAGTATAAACAAGTTAAGATTGTTGCACGTGCCAAATTTTACATAGCATTATGTTAGATGCTGATACCACAGCCCATCACAGACAGTACAATACCACATTACATCGCTTCATTGACAAAGCAGGATGAACCACCCTCTACTTACCAACTCAGGTACGTTGTTGGCTTAGGTGTCACGGTAACGAGTTAGGAACTTAGGAAACGAACAATCTGGGAATATGGATGAGTTAGGAAGTGGACAAGTAAGGAATTGTAGATTGACTAGTTAGGAAAATGGACCAGGGGCGGTGATCTCGAATTTATAATTTTTTCTAGTCACAAATCTCCGTTAATCTCCAGAAATCTATAGCAACCTAAAAATAATTTCCCCAGCAATCTTCAACAGTAGTATGTATAATATATGATCAAACGAACTTCGCGAAGTTCGATCGATATTATATGAGTCGCTTCATTCGAAGATATAAGATAATTCACAACGTAGTCCCTTTAGCCTACAAGGTAGCTTCGCACGTTTATTTAAAGTAAAATCGATTTGTTTTCAATCGATCATTTTTTGATTTTTCGATCCTACGTATCGATACAGCCAGCCGCCATTTTTATGTCATTCTTTTTAGAGATGCTATGCGAAACTTCCCCACGCCTGGGAATATGGGCGGGCGGGTGTTATATCTTCGAATGAAGCGACTCATATAATATCGATCGAACTTCGCGAAGTTCGTTTGATCATATATTATATTTCGTCGCTTCATTCTTCAGATATAAGATAATTCACAACGTAGATGTTTGGAGAGGGAAGTTTTGCAAATTTTAAACAAAATATTAATTATTCATACATTTTAAACAATGTATTAATAATACGGTATCAACCGCAAATGAAACATATTACATAATGGAAACTGTGGTTAATTCATTAAGAAAGCAAACGGGTTTAACAAATTGGCCGACATCAGCGATCGGCCTGATATAATATCTGGCGAAAACGCCCCGCCGCGGAGACGCCGCCGGCCCCAGCGCCGGACACCGGACGCCGGCCACACCGAGCCACAGCACATGGACCCATGACACACTGCTCTGTTATCACCCTGCCAATCCATTGGCTAATGGTTTGGGCCGTGACTAATTTATGATGTTTGCACGACAGAAAGAGATACTTAGTATGTGCCAGTACTGAGTTGCTCGATTCTAATCAGATACTCCTCGAGTGTGATGGAAGGGGTTCTGCGTAAATTAGGTACGTAAGAGCCCTGGATACTAGCGATCTGACCCTAATGTTGTAACTAATTATGATTTTAATGCTATTTGAGGTGGTATTATTATTATCATTCTTAAAAGTGATAGCGTTTGTACCCTGTGTGTGTGGTACACAGGGCCAGATGTTCTGGTTAACTTTTTATTATGTTTTATTTATTCGGACGGGACCGAATTTGAAATGTTATCCAATACACTCTCGTGGATTCCAAGTGGCAGTATACCTAGGCAAGCTTGGATTGAATTTAAAACCTCCTTTTAGTGATCGTTTAATTCGAAGATCCTAACTGGAACCAAAATGGGATACGGAGCAGAACGATGATTGTTCAAAGTGTCATACGAAGCATTCGTATTAAAACAATTACTTAAAATGTTATCACAAATTCGTTAGAATCTTCATATGGATCAGTATTATTCTGCAAACAAAATTGCAAATCGAGAGAAGTGGGGCAAGTGAGAATGTATGAGATTAATCACATTTACTGCGATAGCCTCCGAGTCCTGTTTGCAGGATAAAAAGCGCTTATAGTCGGCATTGACGCGAGACATGAAATCGGTAATCTACCGATACCTCAATCATAGTCTGTCTAACAGTGTGGACTATCTATCGGTAAGCCGAGTCAGAGAGTTTCCACTCTATGTCCTTTACTCTATTGAGTCCTCGTTAACCTTAATATCACATAACGAAATATGCCGCGCTAGATTCTTTGCATGAAGGTATTCAATACTTCCTTGACAATTTATATAGCTGATAGCTGTGGTGTTATCTACTGGTACCAATATAGCACAATTATTATCGTATGATGCAACATTTTTAGATTTAGTAAATCCAGTTAATGGGATACTTGAGTTCACATTGCTTCCAACACCCGTTGACCCAATCGTCGCCATAGACGGTTCCCCAGTCAGTACGAGAGGCATAAGTGACGTTCTCGTTTACATAATGAAGTCCTGAGGGACAATAAAGGGCCAATGTTTTGCGCCCATCCATTAAGATCCTCAAAGAACGTAGAACGGGGGATATTTATGCTAAAGTTTAAGTAGCTATTATATTTTTAAATACATTTTAACAATAGATAAAAATTGGTCTCCAAAGTTTTTGTGTGCAATCGGCTGTATTGTAGCGCTGAACAAGCTGCTACTGACAGCGCAATAAGTTGAGCGAACTTATATTGTGCAACGGGGAAGAGACGAAAATATATACACTGAGTGTGCTATAATGTCGCTTTTCTCCAGTTAAAAAAAAATTAATTGAAATTCTCAAAATTAAAACACTAGAATTTTACACATATTTTTAGATTACAAGTTGCTTTTGTTAACGTTGACTATGAATCCGAGACATTGAAGTAATCTGAGCCTCGTTAACATTGCTTAGACATTCCTCGAAGTCATTGCCAATACAAATGATTTCGTCTAAGTATAGTATAGTACAATTGTTACTAATATAATACTAACAAGTTATGGATCAATGGTCTGAAATAAATATATTTTAATTTTTTTAAATTTTTAATAGCACGGATTTTGAGCCTTGAGACCTTAAGAAGGTGGAAGACCTTAGTCGTCACTTTATTAAACCCTCGCGGGGCAACCGAGAGACTAATACGGTAAGGCTGAAAATTTGTAAATTCTGCCATTGAATTAAAGATTTTATGGTTAACAATTTTAAATTTGTCATATTTAAAAATGTGTTTCTTGGAATTTATTCTGAAATGGTTTTGTGGTCCGATATACGTGGTCGGTTTAAATTTATTATGTGATTTTAAATTTACGGTGAATATTTTTTCCCATTCGGTTTAGGTGCCGGGAATATTTTAGATAAAAATTGATTAGGTATGTGGGGCTGCCGCCTGTCCAATGCAAGGCTGAACACTCTAAAATCGCACCCAAATCTACTAACATTTTAATGGACTAGGGGACTCCTTCTTTTCGTCAGGAGCAAAAAGTTTGGTATCGGCAAGGAGACAGAACACTTGTCTATACCAGGGGCAACATAGATATTGTGCCACGGACTTATAGAATGGCACTTCTAAACCGTGACGAATAAATGTCAACAATTAATTATTAAATAATTGTCCGCGACCTACGTTGCGTACCTGAGTCACTTAGGTGACTATGTAGGCGCGGCTGCGGCGGCAGGCGGCTTCCGCGGCGCGGGGAGGCTGCATGGGCGACGCTCGCTGCGGATGCCCGCGCGCCGCCCATTTCCCCGTACTCGCGTGGCCGAGCAAGGGGTATGTCGATGGAGCCAATTCGCACACAGTACTTCCGAATAGCGTTTCGTTTCGGTAAGTGTTACGGACGACATTCAAGGACGCCTTATCATTATAGGCGTTATTATTATCAGTTTTATTCTCGATTTCGAGTCCATAAAATAAAGATCGCAAGAGTATGCGGCGGTCGTCACTCAGATATTTGACGGCGATAAATGTGGTATTCTCCTCGTTGGAGTACGTGTTACGTCTTGCGGTGCGGGTGACCGCAGCGACGCCGGCGCTGAGTAGCCGCCGCGCCGTCGCCGCTTTCTTGTCGCGGCCTCGGGCGCTTTCGGTTAATGAGCCTAAACTTTATTAATACGAAATTTTATTGTTGAGCCTGGAGTAACTTTATGTTTTCCGGCACTAATTAACTCTTAAGGATCTTTTCCTTGTAAGGGAGTGGCAATAGACTCAAATTGTTATGTATTTTGTTCCCGTGCTCGAGTTCGTTGTGGATATTGGCTGCGAGGGCCCGCAACAGCTGTGAGCCTTACTGTGCGCGGGCGCATCGGCGGCACCGACAAAGGCTCTTTCGCTACTCATCGGCGACGGCGACCTGGGGCAGGTCTGTTGACGCCTCAGTAGCGAGTAATACCTCTCAGTAATTGCATCCGGAGGTGTGTCGATGTCTAAAACCGCAGACAAAATCATATTATGTCCGTTTTAGAACAAACGAGTTCACGAACGAGTGGTCGATTGCACACCCTACTTTACTAGTAGGTACTTAATGCCCCACTGGTTAAAGTATTATTCTCATCGTTCATCGAGTGTTCATAAGGTGTTTGTATTGATCCCCGATCAACTAAAAACCATTCCGAAGATAAAACCACGGATATGTGAAGAATGTGGGTATATCCACAAAATAAAAGTTTCCCGCACGCTGCCGATTCTCGATCGACGGTGGCGGGTAGGTAGGTGTCATAAACCTCTAAATGATCCTTGATCATCAGCAGGTTGTGACACTTGGGATTATTGCACATTGCCTTCGTGATGGTTCACGACCAACCTCCGGGCTCTGTGTCGATACCGTCGTGTTGGTTCTCGACCAACATCCAGGTGAATATGCACATTGCCTTCGTGATGGTTCACGACCAACCTCCAGGCTTTGTGTCGATACCGTCGTGTTGGTTCTCGACCAACATCCAGGTGTATAATTTTACCTTCGCGTTGATTCTCGACCAACATCCAGGTTTTTACCATCGTGTTGACTCACGGCCAACCCCCAGGTTTTACATTGAAACACTCGATGCATAAATTACACGTATCACATTAAGCGAAAATCGCGTAAAATAGGTACTTACTTGAGTTTTAATCGGAATCTAAAGTATCTAAAAACCTCGATCATCAGCAGGTTGAGACACTAGATTATTGCATATTGCCTTCGTGGTTATTCACGACCAACCCCCCGGAAGGTGCATATGCGTAGTTATTTGTTACCGGCGGTTGATTCTCGACCAACCTCCAGATGAAATTTTAATTATATTCTCACTTTTTTATTGAAATATAAGTACATTAAGCTAAATCACCGTCGTGTTGACTCACGGCCAACCCCCAGGTTTTGAATTAAAACACTCAATGCATAAATTATAAAAGTAACTACATTCGGCGAAAATATTGTAGGTACTTACGTGAATTTTTATCGGAATTTGAAGTGGAATCCGAGAATATCGCCACTTTGTGACATCGTAGGTTTTTTGCTTTTTCTTTTAAAATACCGAATCTTGTTTTCGACGCTGCGTTTCTACTTTTGAAATAAAATTTTAACAATTTGTTGTGCACCACGTGTGCACGATGTGCTCGCTACCTCGCACGAAAAAGGAATGACATAAAAATGGCGGCTGGCTGTATCGATACGTAGGATCGAAAAATCAAAAAATGATCGATTGAAAACAAATCGATTTTACTTTAAATAAACGTGCGAAGCTACCTTGTAGGCTAAAGGGACTACGTTGTGAATTATCTTATATCTGAAGAATGAAGCGACGAAATATAATAACTACGTATAAAAAAAAAACTAAATAAGTGGTTTATCAGTTATCTAAAACAAGCTTTGCTTAGTTTGGGGCTAGATGGCGCTGTGCGAATTTGTCCAAGCATATTTATTTATTGTCCAAGATCAACTTCAGTGACGTTTTAATGCAGATTTGTGGCTAGAGACAATGTTACAGCGCGAAACTCGCCCCTTAGTCAGCTAGGAAGTGGACGAAGTCGTCCTGATTGACAACTAGTCGCGCCTGTCATTACACTGACCGCCTATACCCCTCCATTATATCTTCACGGGTCTCACATACCTCTCTGTGCCGCCTAATGGTGCGGTCCTCGTAGCGTGTGCCGCCGGTGGAAGCCATGGGGCGGCTCAGCGTGCTGTTAGCATTGCTGGGTGAGTGCGGCCCCCCCGCGCCTCCTGACGACGGCGTGCCCTGCCCTGTGTTACCAGTCACCACACCCGTGAGCGACGGCCCAAGCGCACAGGGCGTATGGCATGGAGGGATTAGACTAGTGGAGAGAGAATCGAGCACGTTTTTGGCTCTCAGCGACGTAGGGAAAGGTGAGCGTCGTTGAATGCAATATGAGGGCTACCTATCTATCTCTTTTACACACGTGGTAAGCTGCTAAAGGCAGAAGAGACAGGCATAACAAGACGAACGCTCGCGTGGCTGTGGGCGATTCAAAAACAGAGCCCCAGGTGGCGCCACAGGCGTGTAAGGCCTTGTTACTGTCAAAATAACGCCGTTGTATTTGCTAAAATCCAACTGTCATCTTTGAGCGTTTGATTCTGACCAATTGCTCGGCAAATTTTGACAATAAGACCTCACGCTCCAGTGGCGGTATCTAGTGGAATTTCGATTCACGTCGCGTAAGGCCTCATTGGCTGATGCGCTGCTTCACATAATGCTATTGGTTAAAGAAGAACTTTAAGCTGCATACATTGATTCCCATTGACGATAAATCCTTTACATATTATGTTCGCTAGCTTTCTCCACTGGTCTAACTGCTCCATGGCGTATGAGAATACCACTCAGCGCGGCAGGCGAAGCGCAAGCGTTCAGACAGGGAATGCATACATGAGATACTGTACTCATGAGCCACGGTGTGTTTGCAGTGAGAAGGTCATGTCGAAGTATTTGAACTTTCGATGACGTGGTTTTTTTTGTGATAAATTGTGTTTGGATTTCGAGAGAATGGTTGATTTATTTTGAGTAGATATTTATTAGCAACCGTCTCTGGTTATAATAAGTTATCCTTAACGACTGCCAGAAGAACCTTTTTACATTACCATCTAACCAGATCATAGATGTCAGGCATGTACGACAGGCATAGGTTTGAATGTTAAACCATGTGCCGTTTTATGTATTTTAACGGTGTTATTCATAGGACACTGTTTTACCCATATGTTTATGTTCTACATATATAACGCTATGGGTTTTTTATGTATAACACCACATATGCAGTCCCCCAACTGTATACTAAAATATTTCCCAAACTATTGAACCTATTTTAACAAAACAAAGCTAAGAAACATCCCGACTTTCAAATAAAAATGAACCGATAGCTTCTCCCGTTCTTATGACAGATACACATCTCAAACTTATAACACCCCTCTTCTGCGACGAGGCTTAAAAATCGCAATTAAACATTCACTCGAGAATCCGGCAAATTTTTTTTTTATGCTGAATCGAATTAGGTTCCGCACAGTGTCTAAATAATAGTCTGATTATTATATTAATAACTGAAACTATGACATTTTATTATTGTATTGCGTATGATTTAATTATTGTGAATGATTTTTAATAATTTGAAATTTTTATATTTTGTTATAAATAATTTAGTTTAGTCTACGGCGTCGACATTGTTAATTATAATGAATTGTAATGTGTTTTTTATAAAGATACTTCCTAGGTACCAACTTGCCACTTTGACGTGTAACTCTGTTACTAATAAAGTATTTGTATTTGTATTTGAAACCCTGGACCAACCTTTAACATGACATCGACCCACTGACAAACATTGATATTCACATGTGGTGAGTACAGAAGGCAGGACCTCAACCTACCCTGTTTAGACTTCGAATCGTCTCCGATATGTGCAGTCAGCTGCAGAGAGAACTGATCCCCGTACTATACGTTTAAGGTATTCTAGGGGGGGCATTCAGCTGCTGCTCTGCAGCTGACTGTGCGCATCCATAGTAATGCTAGCTCATTTTGGGTAGGTTGCTGTCCTGCCTACCGTACCAATCCCATTCTGAACGCATGCGGATTATATGTACTGGCAAGAAATATAACACATTTGGTTTTAGAAAAAGAAACGTCAGGCGTGTGCGGCACAAACTAGTAACAGACGTTCCGTTTTGCAGTCCGTCAGTTGCAGTTGAGACTAATCCTTACGCAGTATAAAATAAAGTCGCTTTTGAGCGCGGGGCTCGTGGTCGGACGTACGACTCACGCATCCCAATAAATCCAAAAGCGACTTTATTGTACATCGTGAGGATTAGTATCAACTGCATATGACGGTTGTTCAGCTCCAAACAAATCGGAGCGTCTGTTACTTATATAAGAAAGAACGCTGTACAATTTCTAAAAGTCAATGTGTAATATTTCCTCCCGGGTAATGTAAACAGTCTATTCAACGAGAGTTGTCGGACATTCGAATTTATAACACACGAGTTTATAACAGCTCCTGTTGAATAGATTATAGTGATGTCTTGCGCTAAGCTCGTGATACATAGTAAAAAATATGAGGTGAAATTAAAGACTATAGTTACTATTTATTTATTAAGTTATTATATTTGATTTTGCAGCTGTACCGCCGACCTCCGACAGTACGCCGCCATCTTGATGCAATTGAGAAAGGACCAATCGCAGCCAGCCAGAGCCAGAGCTGTCTTGCTGCGATTGGATTAAACTCAATTGCATCAAAATGGCGGCGTACTATCGGATAGGCGGTACCACTACTGAAAATGAAGTCGAAAGTATTTACTGAGAGTTTTAGCTAGTGTTTAAAGCGCACTTCCTTAATAAAAAGAAGGGTTAAGAGAATACATATTTAGCAAAAAAAATCTACAAGTATTTTTATAAGAAAAACGAGCAGTTAGTGCAAGATTCACATCAGCAGCAAAGTATGAGACAGCGACACAATGTACTGTACAAATACGTTATACATAACAATATAGACGACAGACTCATCACTTTTACAAAATGTACATGGATGATGAATATTTATTTACATTTTACACATGGTATGTATGACATTAGCATGATTGTATGGATATATCAACCCCACTTTTGGCAGCACTTGTTTTATTGTGGCGCGTCAGGATTGTTGTGTCGGCATCACAGCTGGGTAATTTGACAGATACTCTCTACCGTGAGGTTTGTCTGCCTTAATTAAAGAGCTCAAATTTTTTACAATTTGACATCTAAAGCTGGTGTGATCCTATTAAAAACAAATCAGTGAATGATTGAGCGCAGTGAGCTTTACATTTTTGACATTTACAATTTTGTTTATGTACGCAATCAAGTAAGTAATGAGTTGAGGACAAATGAGACCTAAACAAATATTTATAGTAAACGATTACTATTATAGACGATTCGCGTCCCACATTTTCAAAATCACTGCAACATAGTAATAGGCTCCTGTCAAGCTTTTCATATCGTTCGACTCGTTTAGACACAAAATGTCAAATTGTCAAAATATCAACCGATCGCAAAATGTCCAATTCGCGGAACCTTCAATCCACAAAATGTCCAAAATACGGAACTCGTATTTTGGACATTTTTCGACAGCAGGAAATTTTGTGAAACGGCAATTTTTCGTCTAAACGGTTCGACCATGCCATCGTCCAACTGTGTGCCTATGTACAGTGTATATGTGTATATGTTCGTGGTACTACTCACCGCTCCCAGCGCTGGCGGGTCGCGGCTGCGCCTGCCTGGCCGGCGCTAGGAAGTCAGCCTCGCGCCAGCCGTGCTTGCGATACACTTCGCGGAGCTCCGCGTGGCCCCACATCGTCATCAGCACTTGGCCTGGGGGGGATGGGGGATTGGTCAACAACGAATAAGCCATGAAAGAGCCTGGCCGCGTGGTATCCGGCAGAGTAGAATAGCACCAACCCCTTACACTCGTGTCGTACAAGGCGACTAGTGTTTTCGAGGCAAAAGATCTAGTCTCCGTAGGCTGGAAAGTGTGTTCCGTTGTTATATTGTAACACTGCGATCTCCAACCCGCCAAACAAGCGTGGAGATTATAGTATTGACCTCCCCTTTCGTCAGAGAAGCCCTCAGTCCTGCAGTGGACTGTTATGGGCTGTGATGATTTATAAGCCTTCGAACAATCCACCCAGCCCAAGCGACGCAGTAACTCTTTTGAGTCGACGACACTGTAGGTTAATTAATTACAATTAAGTTATCCTAGCCCTCTGTCGCTCCAGCAATCTCCAATCGCTCTGTTATGAGCTATCGATTTTGTTGTTTGAAAAGCTGCAAGTGGATGCTGGATGCAGCATGCCGAGGACAGAGCGCATTGGCGCTCTGCGAGGAGCCCTATGTCCAGCAGTGGATTACTATATAGGCTTATGATTGATTGAACAATATTTTTATGTATATGTAAAGATAGGTATGCAAACAGACACGCCAAGCCAAGAAAATCAAGCTCAAAATACTCAAAAAGTGAAGAACCGACAATCGCCGAGGTAAACGAGTTCTTGAGTAGAGACCGCGACTCGGTTAACGTAGAGTATGACGCTCTTCAGCGAAATGGAGCGACGATTTTCGAAAGGCTGCAGATGGATGCTGGATACACAAAGCGGAGAACGCCATGGAGTTCGTTAACACTCAAAAAGACTCAAAAATTGGTGAATGTGTGTGTGTCATCTTACCAGCAAACTTGAGCACCCGGGGCGTGTGGCGGTGCCGTAGCCTGGTGAGCGCCAGCAATCGTTCCACGCCACCAGCGTCTAAAAGCGATCGTGCGAACTCTCCGCTTTTCTTTATAACTTCGTTCAGCGTGGCCAACACTGCGGCTATCGTGTCGTCTGACGTGCCCTGGGAAACATAGTCCTTTAGAGCAAGCGTAGATGTTATGATATACGGCAGACAAACAGGCAAGCGGACTACCTGATGGAAAGTGGTCACCGCCGCCTATGGACATTAACATCACCAGGGTTACAAATTGTCCGTCTCTAAAGAGACCTCTAATATGCCTCTTGAACAATCCCAAGGATCCCAAAGAAATCACTGTGGCTGGGAGCTCATTCCACATCCGTATCGTACGAGATATGTAAATGTCACTTTATTTTGTCACGATTTAGTTGAGGGCTAGCTCACGTCGACTTTGTATAGTTAGTTCCACCTCCCTAACCCGAAAAGGAAGCTTATGGTGCGTAAACATCAGCAGTAAAATTACTATATGCTGTTTTCAGAAGTGATTTGAAATCACTTTTACTAGCTTTAATCACTGTGACACGAGGGTCACAGGCTCACAAGCCCATCTCGCTAATTCGGGCACGATAGCCACAAACGGCTTTGGCAATACAGCCTCACCATCACCACCATCATCATCACCTCATTTTATATGGTGGAAGCACTCTGTCAAGTCTGAGGAGTCCGCCTGGGTGAGTACCACCGCCTTATCTATATCTGCCGCCATGCAACAATACTAGGAGGCAGACTTTGTATTCCGGTTTGAAGGATAAGGTAAGCCAGCGCAATTACATGCATGAGGCATGTCATCTTAGTCCTCACAGTGACAACTGCGGTTCTGCATTTTTGTTCCTGCAACCTAAATGTATAAATTGTAGATGGTATAGGCGATAGCTAGTGGAAAGCCCAAGAAGCGATGGATTGACATCGCCGAGTCGTACGCGAGAGCCAACGCCTTACGACGTAAGGATGCCGAAGATCGGGCAAAGTGGAGAAAGAAAAGCAGGATAGCGGACCCTGGCAGTAGCTGGGATTGACCGCTCGGATGATGATGATGATGGGCGACAGTTACCACTTACTAGGTGGGCTGTCTGCTCGTTTGTCAATCACAAATAACCACCCACAACCCTTCTTCACCTGATCATGCTGATGGTTCCCGCTCGGCAGCTTCTGCACGAGGTCCCGCATCGCGTACTTCCCGATGAGCTCCTTGTTGCGCTGGTCGATGGCCAGGTTCCGCAGCGCCGTGGCCACCGCGCACACCACGCGGTCCACTTCCATGCGGAGTAGTTCCACGAGGATCGGCAGGCCTGCGGGGTAAAAGGTTCACAATAAATTGTTAACACTGCCCCAGCTGGTGGTATGGTGTCCGGCAGAGTAGAATAGCACCAACCCCTTACATCGTGGGTGTCGTACAAGGCGACTAATGTTTTCGAGGCAAAATATCTAGTCTCCGTAGGCTAGAAAATAGACAGCAACGTTTTCCATTGTTCTATTTATAACACTGCGATTTCCAATCCGTCTGCCTTGCGTGGAGATTATGGCAATAAAGTCCCATTTCGTGGGAGAGGCCCTAAGTCCTGCAGTGAAGCGTTATGAGCTGTGATGATGACTTCCCCTGCTAACTCAAACACCAGAGAGGCTACAGCAGTGCTAAGTATCGTAACGCGCGTATTAAATGGACCGGTCAGATGAGTCGTACGCACAAGCGTAGCGCCGTAAACCAACCGCCGTGTTTTATTTTATGTATAAGCAATAAATAATTTTTCATTTATTCATTGCTGCAAGAAGGAATTTAAAAAAATTAGATGTCCGAGTACGACCTGCAGCCGTATACCCGTATATATTTGGTTCGGTGACCGAATACCCGTTTATATTGGTCGATAACCGAATACGGTTTACCGAATACCAGATCTTACGCTAATCTGTGACCGAATACTTTAGTTTGTGACTCTTTCAAGAATTTACTTTAGTCTGTGACTGTATACAGCCAACCGAATACCCGTTTATATTCGTCGATAACCGAATAGATTGGTTGGTTCCCGAATAGTCGTTCCCATTAGACGGTGTACCATTTTTTTATAGGTTTATAGAGCATCTAAAATTTAAAGTTCAAACGATAAATAATTTAGATTTAGATGTACAAGTTGAATACATAATACCTACCACTGTTATAATATTAATTACTGTATTATAAACTATTATATTCTTTCAAATAAACTGTTTGATTGATTGATTGATTGATTGATCGACACCCCTCCCGTTACCTTTCTCCTTCCGGACGGCGGCCCGGATGTCGATGGAGGGCTGCCAGTAGCAGGCGGCGAGGTTCTGCAGCGCGCCCGCCGCCGCCTCCAGCGTCTCCGGGTTCGAGCACGACTGCAGCAGCGCCATGTAGAGGGGCACCACCTGCGGACAGGGACCAGGTAACACATATACAGATACACTGTGCAGCAGCGCCATGTTAAGGGGCACCACCTGAAATTTGTGCGAGTTGAAGGTGGCTGTGCTTATTTGACCCGCTTTAAACGTTTGTAATGACTAAACGTGTTTTTCGGAGCCGATAGAACAGGCGCGGTTCCACAATTTCGTTAAGGAGAGGGGGAAAATTATAGGTATCTTCTAATTATAAGTATTCTCTACTCAATGAGCGAGCACCCTGGGTATAAAAAAAATTGCCCTTTTTAGTGGGGTGAACAATAAATGAATGAGCGAGCGAAGCGATCTCGGAAATTTTAGGTTTTAAAACCTGTTTTGGGAGAACAACGATTGTGATCATTAAATTAATGACCAAGCGAAGCGAGCTCGCTATATTAGATATTTAGTCTTAACAGCAATAAGTGTACCTCACAATAATAATTTAAGGAAATAAAAGAATGAGTACCAGCAACGAGCTAGGTTAATGATAAGAAAAGTATCTGAAACCTATGAATGAGCGAGCGAAGCGACTTCGAAATTTTTGACATTTGGGTCGAAATTTCAGATGTTTTGGGTTTTAACAGCAATGGGATTTTTACAAAAGTAACAAAGTGAAATTAATGAATGAGCGACCGCAACAAGCTTGATGAAAGGCAAGAAAAGTAACTGAAACCTATGAATAAGCGAGCGAAGCGAACTCGATATTTTTGATATTATGGGTCTTCAAAGCTGGGGTAAGTATTTAATTAATGTGCGAGCGGAGCGAGCTCTGAATTTTTGTCATTTTGGTTTAGGTGCAGTGATGATGTGTGATGCTGATCGTAATAAGACAATAAAAGAAATTAAAATTATTGAAAAGAAAAAATTAATAAGAAGAATAATGGTTCTTTGTTAAAATGAATATTTTAGGTTTTGAAATATTGGTGAATAGTAACTGTGTAGTGACAATACGGAAGGCAATGAATGAGCGTGCAACGCAAGCTCGTAATTTTTGACATTTCGGTTGATAAAAGTTGGCGTGATTGATAAAATCAATAAAACAATTGAGCGAGTGCAGCGAGCTTCGAATTTTTGGCCATTCGGTTCATAAAACCGAAGGCGACTGTGAGTCAGAGTGAGTAGGAAAGCGGACCCTGGCAGAGGCCGGGATGAGAGCTAGGACTATGATGATGATGGTGGATACTGACCTCGGGTGACCATAGCATCTCCGTGCCTTTGGGCACCGCGTAGCCAAGGCAGGGCGGCTGCGGCGGTGGTTCAGCCTCCGCCTTGCCTAAGGGACTGGTGGACGCTGAAGATGCAGAGCCGTCCTTCTTCTTTTTACTGCCGCCGAAACAGCCGAGGTTCTCGCCTGGGGACGGTAGTATTCGTTCGTTATTATAGGGAAGACGTTTAGGAAAACAAAGCGGCCCCGGGGCCCTATCTTGGAATCGCTCGCATCCACGTGAGTGCTCGCATGTGTTACCTGTCTTTTTCACACTCGTGGCAAGTTGCTAGAAATAGATAAAATAGGCGTTACAAGCGGGTATGTGAGCGATTCAAACATTGGGCCCCTGATCTAGTACTGCCACTTGCGAAACCGATAACCAAAGTAAAGTACTGGATATGTGACTGTTTCGTCCTTTGAGACTGATCGAAGATCAGCCAACAACGAGCTCGCCACTCGTCAGTAGGCTAAGTATGTAACTGTGTTGCCAACAGTTATCTGATTTCAATAATTGAAACTGTTAATATTTCGATTCCGTATCATCGATTGCATGGGTACAGTTGCTAACAAAGCTCCATTGCAATAAACCGAAACAATTAAATCGATCAGTAATCGCAAAAAAAAAATTCAAATATTGAGATCAGATAATTGTTGGCAACAGATGTGTCTCCTACTTCCGATGGCGAAGCAAGGTTTGACCAAGGTCTTCCGGGGCATTCCGTAACGGTATACTTTGACGGTTTAGATCAAAGCAGATTGTGGTAGTTTATTTATTTAATACTTTATGCACAAAATAGTACAAAGGTGGACTTAGCTATGCTAAGCTTAGTAACAACAAATAATTTATTGATTAAATATGATGAACTTGCCTTTTGAAGCGCTTGCTTGTATCCTGGCCTGCCCTTGAGATTGCGTGGGTGGCAATCTTGTGTCGTACATCGGGTCTTCTATCTCTTGACACCTGCAATGAATAATATCGTATGAGACAAATCAAAATCAAAGCGATATCTCCTTTATGGTTAAAACCATTTGAGGGCAATTTTGACTGCCCATTTCTAAGTCCACGGAGGTATTAGGTTTTTTGTCTCCTGAGTCATTAACATACGACGGTGCTACCCCATAAAACACCGTGAGTTTTGATATCTGAATCATCGATAATGCCACGGACGAACTCGTGAAATTATAGGTCCATGCTGTTTGACAGTTCAAAATTGTGATCGATTCTAGTTTGTCGTTTTGCATGATAATTCTGGCTGACAAATGTGGTGTATAGTTCTCCATCGTCAGAAGAGAGCCCCCTACTTGTACAGATTTGCATAGAACAGGCTAGATCAACGCCATTTACGTGCGGCGCTTGGAAACTTGCTCCTAAACACACAACGATGAGTATCGTAAAGCTTCCCTACTGGACCGACAGATCTTGCTGCCCCTACCTGTAGGACAGGTACGCACGCAGACGCAGTTCTCCACGGCCTATGGGATTTTTTTGGAAGCTAGTCTTGAAAATTATTTTCCCACTAGGAGGACCGACTTTTGTGGAGATCTCTGAGGGGAGGCTTATGGGCGTCTTCCGGCTGACATGATGATGATGATGATGATGAGTCTTGAGAACGGCTCATTGTGTCTCTACGCTACACGTACCTGTAGGACAGGTTCCTCAGCACGCAGACGCAGTTCTCCACGATCTTGGTGCCGATCGCATTGAGCTGTAGGGCTGCCCTCACGGTGTGGAGTAGGGCTTCGGCCAACGCGGGTAGGGCTCGAAGTCGCCGGCGCGCGCGCTCGCCAGCCGAAGACGCGTTGCGGAGCACCCCGGATGCGTTGCGGAACACTATAATAATCATAATATAATAAAAAATCATTGATTCAAATAAAATTAATAATGAGCATGGTTAATATATTTATTACATACGAATATTTACAATTTCAGCGTAAGCGAGAGGTACCTGATTCGAAACCCGCTGCGGCCATGTACCAATAACTCTTTTCTGAGTTATGTACATTAGTTGAATACTAACCGATACTCTTACGGTGAGAGAAAACAACGTGACGAAACCTGACGAATTCAGGCGACTGAATGTGTAACCATGATCAAATCTGGTCAGGTTCCCCTGGCAGCAGGGTCAAGGTCAAATGGCAGTCGCTGATGTTTTCCATCACCGTAAAAGCATCTGTTAGAATTCAACTAATGTAGGTCCATGTGTGACGATTACTACGATTGATGCGTAGTGAAAAAAAAAACTCATAAAGCTAGTCGCCTTACCCGTAGACCAGTAAGTCTCGCCGGGGTTAGTGGGATGCCATCCGGAGTGCGGTATGATGACCTTGTTCACTATGACGGCGGTGGCGTCGTCGATTATCGACTGCTTCAGGTCCTCGCACGACGACATGTTCCACACTATGCCGGTCACTAGTTCTTTTACCTGTGGGGAAGAGGGTACTTTTTAAGTGAATTACACATTTATACTCAAAAGAACACTTAAAGAACTCACAAAATGCCGTGTGGTATCCGGCAGAGTAGAATAACACCATACACCCCTTACATTCGTGGGTGTCGTACAAGGCGACTAATGATTTCGAGGCAAAAAATCTAGTCTTCGTAGACTGGAAAATGGACAGCAGCGTTTTCCATCTCCAATCCGCCTGCCAAGCGTGGAGATTATGGCAATAACCTCCCCTTCCGTGGGAGAGGCCCTAAGTCCTGCAGTGGACTGTTATGGGCTGTGATGATGATGATGATCTCAAAAGAGATCATTCAGCACATACAAAAAGTACCAAAATTTTAAAGTACCAGCCAACAAAATTACGGTAGCAATTTCGACAGATACATTATTTTGATATTTTTATTAGCTATACGACACTCCTATTTTGATTAAAATCTAAATATAGATTTTCAAATTTCAATAACAACTCTAGTAATGGACGTATAGCGTTGCTGTGGTGATAAAAATTATCAGAATGTTGCGTTCTAGCCTTTGTGGAGATCTCTGGGGGAGGCCTGTGCCCAGCAGTGGGCGTTTTCTGGCTGATATAATAAAGTGCTCTATCAAACTAACTACTTTTCATTTTTGGTTGGCACTTTCTATATTTTTTTCGTACTTTTTTATTACTTATTTCCTTTACAACGTATTTACCCAACGACGTACAACTGTTAGGCCGTTTTTAACCATATTTCCGACATTTCTGCAGAGGCAGAGCATTAACGCCGATTGCTTCCAAACTTCATAATCCATATACACTCATCACTTGACACCTTTTTATCACTGTCCCCGAAAAAAACTAAAAAAATTTTTTTCCCTGCATACATACCAAGTACATACATACCCCAGTAACAAGTATAAGCGTATATTCACGTATGCGACACACAAACTGACCTCCATATCCGTAGCCCGACACAGCAGTGCCATAAGCGCTGGCAGGCCACCGGCATCCCTGATCGCTCGCTTATTCTCATCGTTCTGTCTCCCATACGACAAGTTCCGGAGAGCCCCACACGCGTTGCGACACACTTCCGGGTTCTCGTGCGACACTAGACGCACTAGGGGAGGGATGCCGCCTGGAAGAAAGGGGGAAGAACGGTTAAGTTGACAAGTTGTTTTGAAACCATTAAGGTGGCAAGATTACGGCTTGCCTGATGGTAAAAGTAATTTTGAAACCACTATGGTGGCAAACAGTATTAAGTATATGGTAAGCAGTTATAGGAGACGTTTGCAATACCACGGGTATCATTTCCGCTGTATCATGTTGCTAACCCTAAGAAGTTTGAGAAGACATGCTGATTTGGTTATGACAAGTTGCAGAGAGTGCCGTATGCGTTGCAGATTTCAGGGTTCTAGTGCGATAATAGACGCACTATAGGAGGAAAACGGTTTAGGGCAGTTGTTACGTTACTTTTTTAAGTTAACCCCTAGTTTCTGCAACGCTCGTCAATGTTAATCATCGATTAAAACTCTTTCTGTCTCTGTCTACAACTCACCAGAGATAAGGATGACAAACTTTAATTGATGTTTAACAATCGATAAAATACGAGAAACTAGCCGATAGTGACTATAAATAACATTCATTCCAAAATTCTCTAGCTGGCGCTTCTAAGAAGATTTTAACACCTGTCTGGTTGTGAATACCTTTCGCTCCATTTGCCTACCACTGTGACCAAATTCGGGCTACATTATCAGAGACCCTCCACTCACCGAGACTCCTGGTCTTCTGCTTGTTGGGGTCGTCCATGTAGGTCAGGTGCTGGAGGTAGGCGGCCGCGTTGGCCTTCACCACGTCCGAGGGCGAGTTCAGGAAGCCGATCACCTCGGGCAAGTTCGGGTCGCGCCATTGTAGCCCGCCATCTTCGCGACCGCCATGGGAGCCGGCTACGCCGTGGACTGCAACGATGAAGGGGACATCTTTACCATGTTCATACAAGCCACTATCCTAGCATAAACACAGGAAAATTACATTCAAGCAAAAAATATCACAATCAAGAAGGAACAATAATGTGTGTCCCTCGACCTCAAATGTGCACTAGAACTTTCTTCTGTAATAGATTTCAATTTTTTACTTGCTTCTTATTCTTACAACAAGATAAACAATATAATTGACATCTATCCTCTTAACTATTATAAATGTAAAAATAAGTTGACAGGCTAAAGTCTCAGTCCTATGAGAATGTGGAGAAGTTGTTTGTTGTTGTTAAGTAATGGACAATTTTCTACATAACTCACGAGTTAAATCATCCATGAGTTATTAAATCACGGTCTGTTTTATTATTTAATTAAATTTAATTCTAAGAATACAGAAATAAGATGGCTTGTTGTGTCTGATATATTATGTAATATACTTTTGTAATAATCTTGTGTACAATAAATGGTTAAATAAATAATCATTAATTAAATTTATATTTTTTCTTCATATTGATAGAACTATATTATAGGCGTCTTAACTGCACTTATTTTGTAACATGAAGGAGGGGACTAGCATCCAAGTTACAGGCTATGCCTAGTTTGGAGGCGAGTACACACTGTCTAATTAAATCAATTAAGAAGACTTATGTATGTGTAACGCTATTGTTACTTTCTTTTGGAGATAATAAATTATCAATTATTTATTATTATACATATACTATTATCGGACCCTTAACAGCCCCTATAATTGTGGTAAACGTCAAACTGGAATCGATCCCGATTATGAACTGTCAAACACCATGGACTTATTATTTCGCGAGATCTGTAGTATTGTCGACGGTTCTAATACGCAAGAGAGAGAAAGAAATATAAAATGGTTGAGACCATGGACTTACTACCCAAAGGGACTGCGCACTGCTTTGACTAAAACCGGGCAGAGCGAGAGTCACCATCGATAGTCCTGTGTCCCTCTCTAGTGTTGCCACCATTGTTGATGCAAATTCCGAATTACTTTTATTATTTGGCGCGGACACCGACCTCAGGGCCAGGCAGAGCTGGACCGGGTGCAATCTGAAGATCATGTTTTCACCAGGGTCCAGCCCAAGCTTACCCTGCTACTCGGAAACTATTGGCCCTAGAACACTAGTTCCTAGAGTGAAATGATAGCACTCCTCGAGATCATCATTTCGTATGACAGCTGTCAAAGTAAATCTTTTATAACTCGGTACCCATTGGTCCTAAAACACTAGTTTCTAGAGAGAAATGATAGTACTCATCGAGATCTACATTCCGGATGACAGTTCTAAGTTTGACAGCTGTCATACGAAATGTAGATCTCGACGAGTACTATCATATATCTTTAGAAACTAGTGTTCTAGAACCAATGGGTTCCGAGTTATAACACATTTAAGTTTGACAGCTGTCACCCGAAATGTAGATATCGACGAGTACTATCACTTCTCTTTAGAAACTAGTGTTGCAGGATAAATCTATTCGAACTCTTTTATCTGTTTTGTGGAAAAAAAAGTCGTAGGTTAATAATTATGTCGACTTGACGTTTGTCAGAGAAACGTTCAGTAGATCAAAAGGTATTTTGACAACTACTTTTCGGATTGTACGGATTACCTCATAGTAATACCAAATTCACGGTAAATATATTTCTCCAATAATGGCAACACCAAACATGACACTTGTCAATTTAGAATGACGGTGATTATGCCAATAACATTGTGTTTACACTGTTAGAAAGGGACAAAGGACTATCGATGGTGACTCTCGCTCTGCCCGGTTTTAGTCAAAGCAGTGCGCAGTCCCTTTGGGTAGTAAGTCCATGGTTGAGACCTATACGAAGCCACGGACTAACTCGCGACATTGCTGTTTGACATTTCATCGATCAATTTGGGAACGCGGCCAAAATCGCCCCGCAGAAATTAAAATTTGTCATTTAAATTTTAGCTCGGCCGAACGAACGAATCCAACCCGGGACCTCTGCGTCGGCCGGCATGTTAACCAAGTGAAACAATCAAGTCGTCATTAATGCTCACACCAGTAACAGACGCTCCGATTTGGCTGGAGCCGACCAACTGTCAGTTGCAGTTGATACTAATCTTTAAGCAGTATAAAATAGTCACTTGAATTAAATAATGTGTAGTGAAGCGAAGTGAAAGTACCGATATCTGCGGGTAGACAGAACAAAGTACTACGGTATGTAGTACTCACCATTATACTCAGCGAGCGCCAACCCCGCCATCTGTTTCTGCAACTCGTCGTCATCCCCATACATGGACTGCCCGCCGGCGCTGCCCACGCTCAAACCGTTCTGTGAGTCCTGGAAGCGGAAATGTTTATTATTAGAACATAACCGACAGAAAACCGTCGGGTAACCCCCGGCCGTATATACCTCAAAATATTTGCTAAACTACTGAACCGTTTTCAATAAAACATAGCTAAGAATCATCTCGCTTAAACTGACTAAAACGCTGCTGCCCATTTTCTAGCCTATTAGAGACCCCAGATCATTAGCCTCGAAAACATTAGTCGCCGAGTACGACACCCACGAATATAAGAGGTTGGTGCTATTCTACTCTACCGGACACCACATGGCCACGTGGATAACGTCTCATTATCATTATATCAGCCGGAAGACGCCCACTGCTGGGGATAAACCTCACCCAAAGATATCCACAAAGGCCGGTCCTGTGCCTTCCGCATCCAGCTGGTACCTGCGATCATTACCGGTCGTCATTCTACATTGTGGGAGGCCTATCCACGTTGCGGATAACGTTACTCAGCGCTTAATTCTGTAAGATCCTGCGTTGTGGGAGGCTTTAGCCATACGTCGACAGTGCTCACCTGTACTCGCCGTGTCTGAGTAGAATAAACATATTTTATCTACACTCGTATCGTAATGTTCCAATTACATATTCGAAAACAGTCGTTTAAGGATACACTTTTTTCACGCCAGTCCATAAAATTATAAAAAATTACTTTTCGATACAGCATTTCCCATACTAATTTAATTACAGCTGTATCGTAAAATAACATTTTAATCATTATGCAACACTTATAATTTTTAAATTCTTGTCGGGCGCCCGGACACGGTCAAATGTACGCTGAATACCTAAATGTCTTTAACAAATTCAAAATTCAAATTTTCCTGTTTATATTTGTGAGTAATTATTTTTTCGCTAAACAGAATATTCTTTTGTAATCGTTGTTAGTTGTGTTTGTGAATGTTTTTTCTTGTTTGAAACAAAAAAATAGATAAATGTGAAAGTAGTGACGTGAATTTCCCGCCGCTTGATATCCGTGACGTAGATACAACAGAAGTGACTCGCTGCTTACATCCAGCAAAGTTGAAAAAATTATAGGTACGATATTTTAACATAAAAATATGAGTGTAGATAAAGTAGTGTATATATCTGCATATAATTAGGTATTAAAACACTCGTGTCAAACTATTATCATACTCGGCTACGCCTCGTATAATAAACAGACACTCATGTTTTAATACCCCCTTTTATATGACAGTTGCATAAACTACTATTACTTTACTGTATTTTACTTTACCTGTTGCGGCGCGGCGTCGTAGCCGGTGGGGTAGCGCTGGTAGGCGAACGCATCGCCGACGAACTCGTTGCGGGGCGACGACACGCAGTAGTGCCGTCCAAGCTGCTCCAGTGAGGACGAGTCGTACCTGGAATGGAATGTATGCCGGTCACATCATCAGAGAATAGAAAGGATAATCAACAATAGAATAGAAAGGACAATGTGTGCGATTTGACGTAAGGAATAGAAAAGTGACATAAGCTGTCTCTAAATGACATTTAGAATTTTCGGCATGAAATAATTCAAATTAAAAAAAAATAGGGTAAATCATCAACGTCATGAATCCAAATATTGAATTTTTCAGGCCGAAAATCAAAATGGAAAACCGTTCCGACTCGAATCGAGCGGTTCAAAAATAGGGCGCTGTGATGTGCCTAAAGTGATGGAGCTGCGGATGTACATCCAAAGATCCAAAAATATATTTACGTCCGCATACAAAATGAACTCCAAGATTGTACTCACCTCTGTTGCAAGTGCAGATTGTGCTGTGAAGGGATCGCGCCGGGAGACGCGCTGCGGGGCGAAGCGCTGCCGCCGCCTTCGCCGTACTCCTACGAACGAGATATCGGGTTTTTAGAGTATATCAGCTTTGTAGTGGATTATAATAATCTCGGGAGCCGTATGGCACCCTCTGACATGTATTTTAAATTACCAGGTGATATACGACAATCGACTACACTACATGGATAGCCCACCATACGGCTAACGATGCTGTCTACTTTGTTACTCACTGAGAGTGCTATAGAGAGACGCCATTGCCACTGCCTATCACGTCACCTGTCAGAGATACGGCAGTAGAGGCCTTACCAGGCCACCCTTACTAGTCTGCCATACGACAAATGGTTGCGTCTCAGTTGAGACCATGTACGACCTGCTCGTCGCTGTATGGTACAGTCGAGGAAACTGAATGTTTTGCAATTTGGCATATGTATGAATATGTCTGTGCTACTATTTTCCAACGTGTGGTTTGTCATTATGCGATGTTTCTCATAACAAAACGATTCAACTGCTAAACATTCAGTTCCTTCGACTGCACCTCAGTGAGAAACCAACTATCAGGTCACGGCTCACCTGTCCGAGGTACGGCGGCAGCGGCTGTGCCCCCTCCACGCCGTACTGCGGCTGCCCACCGTACGGCGCCTGGCCGTAGTGGCCATACGTGCCGTAGTGACCCGCGGTGGCCGCGCCCCCCGCGCTAGCGTACCCGCCGCCGCCCACCGACACCGTGTCCATTACCTGTGGAGTGGGAGAGAGTTAGATAGATTGATACACTCTTTATTGTTGCACACAAAATTATAAAAAGAAGAAAATGTTGCATTGAAAAGATGTTGAAAGGGGTTTGATTAGGGGGATCCCGCATACATTTTGCGAGACTAATCTCGGTATAATTTTGCGGTATCCCGCTGGACTGGCGGGATTACAGAGAAGTGTGGTTTATTTCATTTTTATTTTATTGGTTTGCGAACAGATGGTTCATACGTGTTACGCGCTCGGCAGCTCGTGGGCTGTTTACTGGCTGGCTGGGCGCTGGCTAAGCGATGCGAAGCTACAGTTGAGAGCTTCAGTATCGACTTATTGGATATCAAACCGCGAAAACCTTATTAGCGAAAATTAAGTATTGATGACGTTAAAGACTGATTTGTGACGCCAGAAATGTATATAAAAATATGGGGTGATTCAATAGTTAAGCTCGCAAGTTTTAGTTAGTATAGTTCCAAATAATGTTTAATTTTCTAATGATGTTAACGAAAATTAAACGTGTGTGTTAAACGTTTAATTTGAAATGGATTTCTACATGTTAATAATGTAAGCAATGAAAAAGAAAAATAATAAAATCATTAAACAGCGCCATCTACCGGCGAATTTGTTCTTTTTTTCGATTTAACTGCTTTATTTTATATCATTAAGCCAAAGCCATTTCGCGGTTGATTTGATACATCTAATAGTAATTACTAAACGCTCAAACGAATTACATAAAATAATGGTAAAATAAATTTTGTATGAGTGACGAACCGCCCTAACGTCCTCCTACTTGCCGAACGGTAATCAAAACAAATATTTCTTACATTGAACTTGCCCTCAGTGCCACGTCAAAACAACGCCATATAAAATGTTCTTGTAGTGATATTCCCTTGTTGTCGACTATGACCGCCTTTGGCATTCAAAAGATCAAAATGTCAAAAGGACAACCTGAATGATACACTGGTCAACATCTCTGGTCTGACACACAGAGGTCGCGGATTCGATTACCGGGTTGAACTTTAATTTCTGTTACAGGTCTCGATTACTTCCCCTACCGGACGAAGGCAAAGATATATTCTTTGTGTTCTCTTTAAGCCTGTCTAGTTGGCGTATACTACATCAACAATCAACATAACTTTTGTCTGTCTACCCCTGCGGGAAAAAGGCGTGAAGGTATATTATATACATATATGTTTGTATACTACCTAATTGTCCCATAAAAATACGCATTTATTGTCTTTTCTTTACAATCCGAAAATATATGAGGAGCTGGCAAACAAAACAGTATAATTAAATGAAATTAACTAGTTATTTCGATAAAAACGGTATAATTTCATAGTAATTATACCGTTATGATCGAAATTCGAAACCACGAACTTTGGATGCAAGTTTAACACATTGTTAGGCCGTTTTGATTGGAAATTAATTGAGGTCTGTATTCAGCGGGTCTAAAACCTCCGGATTTAAAAAAAGTATTCTGACCAGAAGCGTAGTTATACCGTTTTGTTCGTAAGCTCCTCATATCGAATGCTGAATTAGCGACACAGTATCATCCTCATTCGAAGCTTCAATCCCATAACCCCAACGTCAAACTCCCAATAAGAAAGAAATCTACCAATTGCAAACAATTTACAACCGAGCAAGTCCATTATTATTCACGAACACGTCGAAATAATTCTAATATAAGTTACTGTACAGCCAGAGATATGTTGCAACGGCGTACGCTATGCCAATACAAAGTGAAACGTGCATCGTATGACTAAGTGCCCCTTGATAAAAGAATCCATAACTACATCGTTATCGTGGATAATGGTGACGGAATAGTTGAGATTTCTTAGTGTAAACGAAGTCATTTATGATTAGGTAAGTTTGCATAATGACTTCAGGTAAAAGAATTTAAAATAGCAAACGACTTCGTCGGCCAAAACTTTTGTTACACCTTCGATCCTGCGGTAACTAAAATCCGTAAAAAAGTGAATTTTTTGCGCAAAAGAATAACGAACGTCCACCCTTAACTCTTGCGTAGGTCGTTGAGCCAGCAAAATTGTTATCTTGGAGAGCCCGGAGTATCAGTGGAACGCCTGCCATCTGACCGATTTCAGTCGCATAAATGTGCAGATTCATCACGATGTTTACCCTCAGCATAATAAGTATAACGATACCAATATTATAACGAAGAAGCAGTAGAATATTTGTTTGTAATCTTAAACTCTAAAAAAGTAATTGAAAATTCTTTCACAAAAACTTTGAAACTTAACGTTATCCCTCCCATATATTCCCAGGTATTCATAGGTATTCTGCAAAGTATATTTCGTGAAGGAGAAATAATAAGATCCCGCGGGATTGTTGCATGCTATCGTAGTTTTGAACTCCATGCGCGGGGGAAAACCGCGGGTAATATTATAAAGTCGTCACTGGAGGGCTATAGATTGTAACTTTCATTGTGCACAATACATAGTTAAAACAATAAACGGTGACTCACTCTTGCGGACTCGGCGCCACTTCGCGAGGCGTCCTGCCCCTGTCCCTACCCTACACCTACTTTACCCCCACCTACCCTTTGTTTTCATGCCTTTCTGTGCCTTCCTCTTGAATCAGTCTATATATTGTTGAAAACCGCATTAAAATCCGTTGCATAGGCCAAAATCTAAGCTTACATAGATACAGACGGCGGGAAGTCTGTATACCTATTGGCTTAATGATCATTTTTGTTAATTGTTGCTTGACTTCAGAAAGGTGCTAGGAATATTACATGCTATCTATAAAATAACACAAAGTAATGTCATGCCAGGCTTACGAGGTATTTCGTAACGAGTTCAGTTATTCGCATTCCACAATTACTCTGTCGTAACTGTCGGTTGTATAAAATATGTCAACGTATAGAGTGGACTGATCCTTTTTCTCGTACATCTAGCGAAGGTATCTACATCAATATGAATGGATGAGCCTAAATTCTGTATAATTTACGTATACATTTCCATCACATCTTTCCATGCGTTCGTGGGAGCCTAGTGAGGGTGTGGGGGAGGCCTATGATGACAAATGAAGATGACATTATGTCTACAAATCTTCGGAAGATGAGCTTATTCAAAAGAAGTCTAGACTACTAACATTTACTGTTTGCAATAGTGTGACAAAGTCCTGTATTCATTTGTCGAGATTGTCAGCTCACGTATGTGGTATGATGTTACAGTAGCGTTCCAGAGGGCGATATCTTCAGAGCCTAGCCAGTAGCCAGATGAAGCTCACGTGTATAATATTACTGTACACGAATGTGTATCAGAATGAGAGTGAGGAGCTATTATTATCAATCAATAACAGTAAAATTCAAGCAATTGAGCGCGACAAAGATATGATAGGAAAGGAAACGGCAAAAATCAATTGCAAGATTTGAAACAAATATACGCAGTAAATATAAATAGAACCGTTTAAAAATCCAGATTTTCGAACTATCAATATTTATTCGGATTGCAATCTCTATGCAGGCGAACGCACGTATGAAATGTGGTATGGCGAATTTGAAGTGTGACAAATCTGGAAAATTATCAATTCGGAAAGTGACCAGTTTGGAATGTGACCAATCCGAAAGATTACGAACTAGGAACAAATCATTATTATAGTTCTGACACACAGTTGTTTTTGGCAATTGAATCACACTTTACTAGCAGTTGTAAGCTGATGTGTACAGGTATACAACGATATTTGGTTCGTACAGGATAAGCCAGACACATTGCTCGCCGAGATACCAACAACTTGGAGAGACTAATTGTAACCGGTACCGTGGAAGGCAGAAGATCAAGAGGCCGAAGCCCCAAACGATGGCTCAACTAGGTGCCGGAATATCTGGAAATACTGGTGAGCGCGGCCCTGTGTGACCGCAGCTCATAGAGAACGAGAACGTCCTTGCTACGTCGGCAGATTCACGATCCTCAGCATTGAGGGACCGATTGAGGAGGAGTTCGTAGGTGAAACTAGTAAACCAGCCCATGTACTCACGTGTGGATACTTCTGCGAGGGCGCCATCGTCAGGTGTCCGAGGTGGTTGTAGTGAGCAGCCGGCGACGAGACGTACTGACCGTAGTCGCCGTCCACGCCGCCGACCACAGGATACTCGCCCGTCTAGAATGGAGAATGTGATTTTTAGTTGGCTATTTTTTGGCGACCTGAGTGGTCCGAAGACTGGGCGAAGAATGGAGAGGAAAGCGTATCCTCGGTAGGACGATGATGATAATGATGACCTGAGTGGTTCAGTTGTTTAACAATCCGATCTGCCACGCAGAGGTCCCGCAGGTTCTGGCCGGGTAGAAATTGAAATGATGAATTTTAATTTCTGTTCGGGTCTGGGTGTTATAATGTATAATAAATATGTATTTAAAAATATTCAGTTTTCTGGCAGTGTAGCACCCATAACACAAACTTTGCGTAAGCAAAACAAGGCGATAAATGTCTATGAATATAGTCAAATTACTTTGGGACTAGATGACGCTATCTGAATTGTCCAAGTATATTTATTTATTGTTCATAGACATTAGTCGCCTTGTTATGGTACACGGAAGTCATAAGGAGCACTACACCCTGCGGACATTTGCAATACCACTGGTATTATATCAGAGGTATACGTGCTTACGACCACACGATAGCCTTTTCATTTCACCTGTTTGAAGAATTCCTCATTTCTAAGCGAAGGTGATCATCACGTATCACATGAAGGTATCCGACTCGTAAGGTGAAGGTACCTGGTTCGATTTCCATTGCGACCATGTACCAATGACTCTTTTCTGAGTTATGTACATTAGTTGAATGCTTACCGATGCTCTTACGGTGAGGGAAAACATCGTGATGAAACCTGCACATTCAGGCGACTGAATGTGTAACCATGATCCAATCTGGTCAGGTTCCCCTGGTAGCAGGGTCGCGGAGGTGAGATGGCAGTCCCTTCACTGTAATTATCTGATTTGCCAAATCCTGGATCACGGTCAAGGCGGACCCCAGGCCCTCGCGCGTGCGAGCACATCCGGGACATTAACAACAATTTATTTTATTTTAAATGAATTGCTAAATCAAAAACCGTAATAAATCCATTATAAGTGTTTTATTCAGACTGCCTGGGCATCGCGCAAACAGAAGCGAACAATAAAAAAAAGTTTAGAAAGATTACACTAACAAGTTAATAACGTAATCCGACGAGGGGAATCGACTACGAGCCTCCAGAAAAAAACAATTTCGGAACGCAATAGGGCTCACAATGATTGCTTTCAATTTCCTTGGAAACAAGACGAAAAGGCAGCGACTAGGATTACCCAAATAAAGCGGAATGTCGCATTAAAAATCGCAATTCAAAATGGCCGATTAGGTCTCTTTATATGGCGATATCAAGGCCCGTCCAAAACAGCTTCGATATTGTTTATTGCGACGCGCGGCGAACTTTTGGATTGGTCTGTATTTAGTGGGAAAGTTTCGAAGAATGACATAGGGGAAGTTAGATGAAGTTTTGGAGTTATTGTGGAGATTTGGAAGGTTTCCAGGCACCCCGCGTAATCAAGTATCTGTTGTGTACAAATGCAGTGTTCGTTGCACCTTGTACGATGCGAGCCGTGCTTATCGCTGGAAGAAATACTTTGAAGCTGATAAAGGAAATGTGGCATCGGCAGTAATGCATGTGGCGTTTTCGTTCGAATGAGAAACGTAAATCTTCGGAATGGTTTTGGATGTGTAAAAAGAATTCTGCGGCGGGTAATTTTATTCCACACGAAGCGGATTTTGACGTGGTTTCACTGTATTGCCAATCAGAATTGATCTTTTTCTGAATTCTGCTTTGGCACTAATATGCATATTCCTGTAAAAATATTATATACCGCCCTTTTCGTCGCACTCTTTCGCGACTCCCCGGGTGTTGCGAAACGCATTTTTTGTGTACGCGTCTCTAACGACGCCTAGGCCATAAAAGAAATAAACTCTCTTCTGTTATCGAGCAAAATCAAATGGTCGTGTTTTATTCTAATCCGCTATATTATTCTTTTAAAAGGTCTAAAACCGTATAAACGTTAGTAACAGTAGTAAGTTGAAACATCGTTTCGTCGAATAAAGATATTTTCTTTCTTTCTTTCTATAAAATCACACCCGGGACCCTTAGGCCCCAACACCTGGTGTGGAGGGTTATGGGCGGCCGTATACACTTTCCGTCAGGTGACCTGCTTGCTCGTGACTCCCTCCTACTATACTAACTGACCCAAAAACAATAACGTCGGAAAATCCCCGACCATTTTACATATTTACAAGATAATAACTATACGTCAGCTACGTTAAATTATTTAATCTACTTTAATTACCCAAAATCGACCTTGGAACGTAAATTTCCTTAGTTGCCCATTTTTTTTTAAAAGAGTCGTCCATATCGTCTAACAAAGGGTTTCATAAGCGTACAACAAAGGGTTTCACGAGGTGGACGAGCGCCGATAACTGCCAGCTCTTTCAGCTTTAGTACATCAGCGCCATCTATTGTGCAAGTTACACATTATCACCCAACAAAGGGTTTTATAACCGTACCTGCATAGCGAGGTGGTGTTGGTGGGCGAGCGCGGCGGACAGCTCCGCGTCCTCGGTGGAGGCGTCCGAGCGCGACACCGGACTGTGCTGCGGCCCGTACGCGCCCTCCGCCGGCCCGTTGCTGTGGAAGAAGGGTTGCTGTTAGCCAGATCGGGAGGTGGAGAACAATGCTTATAAATAAAGTAAGTAGCAGAAATGGGCCCACAGAATACCAGCGCTGTGAGTCGCCTCTTGTACCCCGGCAGTGGCATGGGAGGCTACGCATGTCTTAGATGTTTAATTATTTATGTATCCTTTGTCTATAACTGATATTGTGTCGTTGTGTGCTATGTGTTATAAATGACTTTTTTTTCTTTCTTTTTTCTTTCAAAAACTAAAAACCCCGACTGCTATTAACCCTCGTTAGTCGCGCATTTGTTGTAACGCGCTTCGTCGGCGGGGTTCCCGAGAACCTCAAAGTTTGACAGCGTACAAAATACTTAATAATATGTATTTTCTCTTTTTTAAATAATGTTATTGTTGACTTATTTTTCTAAGATGATATGACAATAATTAATTAAGAAATATTTTTTTTTCTTTTATTGATGGGGCGGCTAGTCGGCTACAAAAAGGCCGGCTAGGCGGACGGTCGATAATTTTTTTATCTAATCCCGTAGGTGCAAGCAGAAACCACATTGTTCCACCTGCTATAGTGCTGACAAACTTCTTCCGCTTGGTCCACTTCAACTTTCAGTTTAGGTTTCTGATACCTACTAATTAAAATGTCCTCGATTAGATCATGCTATGTACGTCTAGATCCAGGTATGGATATTCAAGGCTTTGTAGGTTAGCGTCAATATCCTCTAGATTACGAATAATTTTGTTAGCACATTTCTTTACCCACTTGATATTTACGCTGTTCCATCTCAAAGAAGGCAGCAGCACTTCAATACCGAACGTGTGCTTAGTAAGATACCGCCTAACCTGTGATAGAATACCGATATATTTTGTTGCAGCTTTTGCTCTGGCTTCGAAGAAGCACAGGTCTAAGCAAAAGGAATGGGTTACTTTTGGTGGAACACGTTTGCGTTTTGGTAGAATTGAACTGAACACTTGACTGCAATAACCATTGAGACGAGACAGACATTCATCGCAATAAAATAGCAACTTTCTGACACAATCTCTTACAGTCAGTATGCACAGCCATCAAAAGCGAATGAAATTGTGATATTTTATTTGACTTAATAATAAATACCTATACCGTTGCACAGTTTTTGTCACCGGCGCCTCTCTTAGGTACGAGATGGCAGACCACGGCTTCGATTTATAATTATTTATATAGCCAGTTTTATTTTCAACTGTTTATACATTAATGTATTGAGAGTAATTTTCGGCCTCTTCAATGAAGGCCAGCCTGCGAGATGATTTCTTTGATGATGATGATGAATTTAAATATTTATGATTTTGTCCGACTGCAATATCAGTATTATGAATGTATGTACACTGTTTACTGTTGTAATAATTGGTTCGCTGCGGTAGCTGTCGACTTACACATGGTGAGAATAATTAAAGATAATATTTATGTCGGCAGATAGACAGACAGACACGCTTTATTTTCATACGAGTTATTCAACAACAGTAGCAGTAATGACTTCATTACTTGTTTGATGATTGACGATTGGCATGTTTAATTGATTCCAATTCAATTCCAAGTCAAGCAATAACCCATTAGAACAATCATGACACATACTTTAGGAATAGAAGCACCGAGCGAGCTCAGTGATAGTAAGTTTGTGATACTGATAGTGACTTCGGTAAGTTTTTAAAAATAGGTGCAATCGAGCGTTTTCTTATTTACGATTGTTTCAAAATTCAAAATTTCTTTATTGATTAGGACATTAAATATCTCTTTCAATCGTCAAAAAGAAGGGGTAGGAAAGTAGGAAGGAAACACACAGTGACACGCTGACCGCCCTATGGCCGTAGATAAACGTATCCCACGCCAACCACGACCGAACCGTGCTCGACAATGCCAGGCAGAGCCGGAACGCGTTCGATATATTATATAGATATGTCTAGTATAATTAAGAAAAACCACCTAAAACTACAGCAAGAGTAAGCCAGTCCACCAAGGCAGCACCCGTTCACGAGTATAACGCAGGGCCCAGCCATCGTCCAATTCAACTATATTTGAGGGAAAAGAGCGACCCGCCCCCCACGCCACCGCCAGACAGACTTTTAAGTGAGCGTGCATCACACATGCTGCATGTGATAGGTAGTCGCCCCCATCCTACTCTATCCTATCCCTACCCTACCACTATCTTACCCCTACCCCACCCTATACTACCTTACCGCTATCTTACTCCTACCCTACCCTACCCTACCCCTACTCTAACTCTATTTCCTTATCTTAATACTATGTGATAATCAATCTATGTCGCTAATTTTCTCGCTTATCGCGCGCGTGTGCACACTTGTGTAAGGCCTACAGAAGCCCCTTAAATATAGCCACGAATGAATTGTATTGTCCCCCCGACCACTTTCACACTCGACCGGAATATCGTACTGTATCAATTATGATTGTCCACGGCCCGTCCATCAGCCAATTGTAAAAACACCCCAAGATCAATAAAAGCAATCACTTTATTGGTTTATGGACGATGAACTTTGCCACTCGTCCCAGTAGCGACTCATTATTGGGGCTCTGTCAATAGAGATTGGATTTATTTTCGTTGCGGCTCAGTAAGTGTTTGTATTAAGTATTTAGACAATGCGTCCATCATAATAACACGGTCTCGTTAATGTTTATTTAATATGTCGTTGATAAAGTTAATGTGGCGATTGATTGTGGCATTCGAGGCTGTAGACTGCGGTGTAAAATCGACTGTGAAAACGTAATTGTTATGATTCACTATTAAGTGAAAGTGAAAGAGAATTTGTTTTCCATTCAAGTCAAAACGGTGCTATGGGCCAATTATTTCTCACTCTTTACAGAAGAAATAAAATAACAAGCACTAGCAAGAGTTTATTTATACAAAATTAGACCGCCAAAAAATGAACTACTTAGTTATGTTTATGTTTGTTTAACAACAAAGCCATAAGTTCACCCTCTGTCATTGCGAATACGTTTAATGAGCATTTTTTGAATGTTTTTAAACCATCTACGCACAGCGATGCGCGGGCGCCCGTGGGTGCGGCGGCGGCGGCACCGGCGCCGGAGCCGCAAACCCTCATGTCGTCCATGTACCTAAGACCGGTAGATGCGCGCGAAATATATAATACTATACGACATCTAAAAAACAAGCGAAGTATTGGTATCGACGACATACCTACATGTCTATTAAGAGCGTGCGCACCCGAACTTACACAGCCACTAACAAGACTTGTAAACCAGTCATTCGAATTAGGCCTATTCCCAAACATGCTAAAGATATCACTAATTAAACCTTTGTACAAAAAAGGTGACAAATTCGATGTAGGTAACTATCGCCCAATAGCCCTACTTTCGTCAATTTCAAAAGTATTTGAAAAAGTAATGTACAATCGCCTGTACAAATTTTTTGAAAAAAACGGTGTTTTTCATAAAAATCAATTCGGGTTTAGAAAAAATCGCTCCACAAGTCTTGCCGTTTATACCTATATACAAGGGATTCTCGAAAATATTGACAAATCGTATAACGCCGTAGGCCTACTACTAGACCTAAGTAAGGCCTATGATAAGGTATGTTACAACATTTTACTGCAAAAGTTATATAATGTAGGTATCCGTGGCATTGTACATGAATGGTTTAAATCGTATCTCCAGTCACGGACGCAATGCGTCCAACTCGAACATTATGATGAATCCACCCGCAAAATCGAAATAATACGATCCGATTTTCGAGAATTAAAGGGATCCATTCCCCAAGGAAGTATCCTAGGATGCATTTTATTCCTGATTTATATTAACGACTTACCGAAAATTCTTGATACTCCAAATTTACTTTTTGCGGATGACATATCACTTTTATTCGGTTTCACACAACACGACGACTATAATAAAAATATCTATGACACACTAAATTTAATAAATGCCTGGATCGATGCACAAAAACTAGAAATAAATTTCGATAAAACCAAATTAATCAATTCCACCCACACCAAAGAAGACCATTGCCACTGAATATCACTTTTAATAATAAGAAGATTGAAGAGGTTAACCAAGCCACCCTGCTAGGATTACACCTGGACAGTCAACTAAACTGGAAAACACATATAGCACAAACAAAGTCTAGACTAGCAAAATTTGTATATGCACTTAGTATTTTAAAACGTAACACTAGTTTAGAAACGGCACTATCGGCGTATCACGCGTTCGCAGTGTCATGGCTGCGATACGGACTAACACTATGGGGCAGAGGCGCCACCGCTCAGGAACTATTTGTCATGCAAAAAAAATGCATTCGCATACTTTTCAACGTAAAAGACAGAGATAGCTGTAGGCCTTATTTTATTGAGAAACAATTATTGACTCTTCCGTGTTTGTATATCCTAGAAACGGCAATGTTTGTCAAGAATAACCTGCATTTATTTACATTTAACAGCAGTGTCTTAAAAAGGACATTAAGACCGAGAACTAATATTATTTTACCTACTTCCAACTTACAAATATATAGGAAGGGTCCGTATTGTTCTGCCATACAAATATATAACAACATTCCGGAAACGATAAAAACCGAATCGAAACCACACATATTCGCAAAAAAGCTTAAACAATATTTAATTGAGAAATGTTACTACAAAATTGACGACTTCCTAAATAATAGGTAATCCCGTAGATCAACGTAGATGTAATTTAGTGTTTAATAGATTTGACATAAGAAATATTGTGTGAATATGCTGACATTGATTAGATTTTTTATAATTATTGAATTATTGTATGACATTTTAACATTTATTAGCTTATAGTTTGACCATAAAATTACCTGCCCATTATGTGTACCTACCTATTATATTTACTTGCAAAGAATATGGTTAAACTTAACTTATAGGACAATTTTATAATGTTTAAATCATTAGTTTGTATGATGTAAAAATTGTGACAGCAATTTAAATTTGCAGTGCCTTCCAAAGGTGTCTAATGTGAATCTTGTTAATTATTAAGACCTTATGTACCATTGGACAGCAAATAAATAAATATGAATATGAATATGCTAAAGCATTACGAATGTAATATATGCTAATTAAAAAATACATATTTATTTACCAACTCTCTAAGTGGGGATATACAAATGACAGTTCTCAGTGCGACTGTGGCATATCTCCGCAAACTATGGACCACCTCGTTTCATGCTCGGCGTGCCCTAAAACTTGTACCATGGAGGACTTGTTCGAGGCCAGTTCAAACGCTGTATGCGTCGCCGAATACTGGGCGAATAAAGTATAAGTCACGAGTTTAGTCCATCGACTCGATAAGAAGAAGAACAATCGCGCTATGGGTTATGGCTATCTCAGTAGGCAACTGAAATTGATATTCGATGCGATGACAAAGTCTACACTCAAATATTTAATTATACATGCTAATAATCCTCTCGATTAAACTGTTTTCAAATAGAGAAAACTGCATATTTTGATGAAAAATGTCTTTTAAAGTCGGTGGTTAAAAAATGTCACTCCAACGACAATCATCTTCACCATCAGCCTATACTAGTCAACTGCTGGACATAGGCCTCCCCCATTGAGCACCAGTCCTCAGCTTGCTGCATACAGCATCCACCTTTCGCAAATCGTCGCTCCATCTGGCCGGAGGGTGTCCCACACTACGCTTGCCGAGTCCGACGATCTCTCATGTGAAAGAGGGCTGTAGGCTATGTCACATGTTATACGACTATACGGCGGTACAAGTAAATAAACCAGTTGTGTCGTGGACTCTGAGCTTATTCTCCCGGTTATATTTTACTAGGGCTTACATCCGAACTGCCCGGTCCAGCACTGATTAGTTGTATTAGTTCATAAAGTACACGTGTATAATTGATATTTGCATAAACAAGGAGATTTATTTGTTCCGCACCCCTCCGGCATTGGGGCGGCGTAGCTACCGGATATCCGCTCCCGTAGAATTGGTCGGTTATTATGGATTCATGCTTAGATTGGGCGTTTTTCTTTTTGCTGTAATTGCGTCTAAACGTTCACCCTTCGTAGTACTATAAAAGTGGTATTTCCGTGATTAAGTTTCGTCCATTCATCATGGCCGTGTGGTGTCCGGCAGAGAAGAATAGCACCAACCCCTACACTTTGGAGACAAAAGATCTAAGGACTCCGTAGGCTGGAAAATGGGCAGCAGCGTTTTCCATTATTATATTTACAATACTGCGATCTTCAACCCGCTTGCCAAGCGTAGAGATTATGGCAATAACCTCCTCTTTCGTGGGATTAAGTTCTGCAGTGGACTGTAACGGGCTGTGATTATGATAATCATCTTGGCGTTAATGTCTCGGTTGTGCTGTCGCACGCAAGGGTCCGGAGCCCGCCTCGTGATCCTGGATTTGGCAGATCAGGTAAGCGAGGTAGAGCGACTGCCATCTGACCTCCGTGATCCTGCTAGCAGTTGCTCCAGTGTAATTACTTGAATCCTGAATCATGGTCAAACGGGACCCGGGCCCTCGTGCGCGAAAGCACAACCGGGACATTAATGCTAAGATGATATGTGGCTGGCTACCCGCCCCTATGGACTGCGTTTACTGACCTATCAAAGTCAAACGGATAATGCTCTTGAGCGTATCTCGCTAGACGAATGCGAAACTTCATACCGCAAGCATAAATCTTACCATTTTGTGGTGAATGCATAATGTATATTTCGTTATCTTGGTCTAATATAATACATTTCATGCAGGGAGAGAGCATCGCCACCGATAAACGTATTCCATGGAGATGAGACACAAAAACTTGGTAAGTTATACGCTCGGGAATTCGATACTTTTTAAGTATTATTCGGATTATGTTCGTTGATGCTGTCGTGTATAAATTGCACCGTCAGGCATATTTAAAATTGTAATGCATTAATTGCCTTGTAGTGTGTGTTCGACGCAATTAGTAAGTAGTATTTTTTTTCTCTGTAGTAATACTTATCGTACATTGGCAGCAAGTGTATGATGCATTTTATGTCATCTCGTCTGTCTGTCGGTCTGGTCGCGATAATTGTCAAGGTTACAAGCCGGGCGAAGCCGAGGCGGGTCGCTAGTTATCAAAAAGTAAATAAACTTATCTTCATACCTACTTTGCACTTAGGACTTTCATTCATACAAGTCAGTCCATTTTTCTATTAGATATGGGGTTAATCCAATTATTATTATATTATATTATATTATATTAGCCCGAATCATCCCACTGGACAAAGGCCTCCCCCCGATTCCGCCACTCTTCACCATCAAAATCCAATACAAAATAATAATTTGAATTGAAATTGCATTTATTATTTTGTACACATTAGTATACGGCATTCAAGAAACTATTTAGTCGAATTCGCGTAGCTACATTACTCGGCCTGTGTTGAAATGTGTATCATGTCGAGCGTGGACTAGTATCAAGCAAGTACTGTAGGTACAACCGATTTAATGTTGTGTGAAAGAAGTGGTACGTCTCGCTTACGAGTTGGATAACCGCTCGGCCACATATCCAATCTTAAAATCTAAGAACTCTTTTACGAAATAAAAACATCGGTGGATTAGTTACGTAAACAAACGAACGTATACTAAATAATATGTTATGTTCGGGAGCAAATTGGCACCCCACAACGGTATATTATTTGATATAATCATCATCATCTTGGCGTGAATAGGTGTCCCGGTTATGCTCTCGCACGCGGGGGGCCGGTGTCCGCCTTGACCATGACCCAAGATCGACTGCGACTCTATCATTCCATCTATTCTAATAATTTCGAATAAACAATAAACGCTAAGTTCGGTTTTCGCCGATCCAACCTACTAGGAAAAGCGCTGGACTACATACTATGCTATTATAATAAGTACAGGGCGAGATGTTGACTTACTTCACTCGAATAAAAGCTAGTGATGGGTGATAAATAACTCAAACTTTTCATGAAAGAACGACGTCACAAAATCACGTCATAACATAGAGAATACTCGTACACGATAGTAACGACCGCGAAGAGGCGGCAGTGTCTTTTTAACAGTATTTACCTCTCGGCGCGGCGGCGGCATGTTAAGAAAATAATGAATGTGGCGTAAAAACCTTTATCTACACTCGTATCGTAATGTTCAAATTACATATTCGAAAACAGTCGTTTAAGGAAACACTTTTTTCACGCCAGTCCATAAAATTTTAAAAAATTACTTTTCGATACAGCATTTCCCATACTAATTTCATTACAGCTGTAACGTAAAATAACTTTTTAATCATTATGCAACACTTATATTTTTTAAATTCTAGTCGGGCGCCCGCACACGGTCAAATGCAGGCTGAATACTTAGATGTCTTTAACAAATTCAAATTCAACATTTAAATTTTCCTGTATATATTCTGTGTAATTATTTTCCCGCTAAACAGAATATTTTTTGTAATTGTTGTAATTTGTGTTTGTGAATGTTTTTCCTTATTTTAAGTAAATAAATAGATAAATGTGAAAATAGTTAAGTGAATTTCCCGCCGCTTGATATCCTTGACGCGTAGATACAACAGAACTGACTCGCAGCTTACTTCCAGCTAAGTTGAGAAAATTATAGGTACGATATTTTAACATAAAAATATGAGTGTAGATAAAGTAGTGTATGCAACTGCATATAATTAGGTATTAAAACACTCGTGTCAAACTATTATCATACTCGGCTACGCCTCGTATGATAAACAGACACTCATGTTTTAATACCCCCTTTTATATGACAGTTGCATAAACTACTATTTTACTTCTACTTACTAACAAGCCGCCGGTACTAGTGACGTTTTTATCACTCATCTCTAGGACTTATTCAACAGATAGACAGATTGAAGATCTGAGTGGTTCAGTTGGTTAACAACGTCTGCCACGCAGAGGCCCCGGGTTCGATTCAAGGCCGAGTAGACATGGAAAACATAATTTTTACATTTCTGTCTGGGTGCTGTATGTATTTAAAAAATATATAAATAGTTTAACAGTTTTCTGACACCCATAACACAAGCTTTGTTTACTTCGGACTAGAATATGGCGTCGTGGGAATTATCCAAGCAAATTTATAAAAACCATTTTTTTTTCAACAGCCTCTCATATTCCGTTTAGTCTCAAAATGTCCCAGTTGCAAAATGTACATAGTACAATGTCTGGCTATGATGACTCTAAACCTGCACCTTCAGCACGCCAAACGTATTCGCTACAAAGAATCCTTCCCGCGCAGTCCGGCGCGCTCCAACCGCGAGCCACCGCCGGGTACATAAAAACAGACGGTAATTTATCTTGCGAGAGGGCTGAGTAATGTAACTGGAAGACTGAGGATCGACCGGGACTAGACACCGGGCGCTAATGTAACCATTAATGCCATTGTGAGCTCACCCTGGCTGTAGATATAGGTACAGCGTGATACTGGAGACGTGGTCGGCGCCAACCCTAGCTGATTATGTAAATTATAAATTACTAGACGTTCTCAGCCGCTTTCGCGCGCGCAGTTCGGATCTCGGTAAACATTCAACATTCCCGCGGGACCCCATTATTTTCCCGGGATAAAAAGAAGCCGTGTCACCCGGGAATAACGTAGCTTTTTGTTAGTGAAAGAATTTAAAAAATCGGTCTGTAGTTTTTGAGTTCATTGCAAACAGAAATTGCAAATCGTTTCTCTATATAGTATTATTATTTTCTTTTCTATATATTATTAGTATAGATATTTATCACAGGGGGCCGAGGAATCAGTTCTCGAAACTGTCCCACCATCTTACATACATCCTCCATAATAGTCATAAATTAGCTATGATTGGATGATCATTATTTCAAGTGTTGGTCCACCTGTTCCATCCACGGGCACTTTTTCTTGTCCGTAGTCCACCTCAACGATAGGTAGCATGAAATTGATGTAAATTGATTGTGAGTGGTGAATTGATTAGGTTGGATGTAATGGGGATCTGAATAAAGTCCAGTCTATGTCTAAACTGTAAGATTTTTATTGGTCGTGGTCCACCTCGGCTCAGACCATAGCGCGCAGAAATAATTTTAAAACAGTATAACTTTTAGCCATAGGTACATTAACATAAAATAAGGGACAATTTCAAAAATAATACTAGGCATGAACTAAATTTCAATAAACCAAAAAAAGGTATAATAAGAAGAAAATAATAATCAAAGGCGTGAACGTTTAACTTAAACGCTGTGGTTATCGAACCGTGAAGATCATATCCGTAAAGTAGAGTTATTTCTATTTCTTTATTTCGCATTCCATGTGTCACACAATAATCAAGTGTAATTTTTTTTTTTTTATGTTATACGGCTGACAAACAGGCAAGCGGGCCACCTGATGGAAAGTGGTCACCGCCGCCTATGGACATAAGCAACAACAGGGGAGTCACTGATGCGTTGCCCGCCTCTGAAGAGACCTCTAATATACCTCTTGAACGATCCCATGTCATAGTCCAAAGGAAACACTGTGGCTGGGAGCTCATTCATGTTATAATAATGATAAGAATCAACATGAACCCAGATTTGGCACAAAAAATTGGTAGAGAGAAGTCACTGGCTTCGCTTAGTAGATTCAAGACTAGCTCGATTTATTTCGATAGGTCGACGAACATTAACGTTTATGGTAGAATATGGCCGATCGAGATTCAGCTACTTCTGCCAAAACTATTATTGATAACGTTATAATGAAAAAATTTAAATGAAAAGAATATATATTGAATTAGGACTACGTTAATAAATATCTTTTCAAACGTCAAAAATCTAATGGAAAGCAAAGGGAAAGTTAAGCGAGCTCATCCAGAGGGGCGACGCATGCAGACCAATACGAGTGCTTACTCCGTCAACGAAAATCACATGGCTAGACCCGCTGACCACGTCTCGAGATTATTCGAGAATCACCCTGTAGACGTAGGTGCGTACAAGATAACGATGTGGCTTATTAATTATGCTCAGCCGTCACTTGGATGGAGTACGTGCTCGGGCCGGGTTGTTCGTTATTATTTTTCGGCCGATTTATTGTGACATATTACGAGTATCTTTCGCCTTAGATGATGTGTATCTTTCGCCTTAGTAGAGTAAAGAGTACTGTGCTTATCGTTCCCTTTATTGGGAATGGGAGAGTGCGATTATGTCTATAGAAACACACTATTAGAACGGGTTAGGGCCATTTTTCAATCCTCAGATAGAATTTATCTGCCTGATAAAGTAATATTCTGCCAAATTCAAACACCTTCACCTATATTTGAAGTAATTATACGATTTTATTTTAGTCGCGTAATAACTTATCAGACTGATATGTTTTATCTGATGATTGAAAAATCAGCCCTTAGGAGAGTAGTTGAGTAGTGAAAACATATGCATAAACCAATTGAGTGTAGTTGTACATTTTTATGTAATGGGGAGAATATGTTTTTTTTAGCTTCAATAGTATCATCTTGGCGTTGATCATGTTCCGGTTGTGCTCTCGCGCAAGAGGTCCCGGGGTCTGCCTTTAACCAAGTTCCAGCCTTTGGCAGATCAAGCAATTACAGTGGAGCGACTGCCATCTGACCTCCGCGACTCTGCTACCTGACCAGATTGGATCATGGTTAGATAGATGGTAAGGACGTCGGTTAGAATTAAACTAATGTACATAACACAGAAAAGAGTCATTGAAAAACGTATCACAAACAGACGATACGTAAACAAGAGCTTGCGTGCTCTATATGCGTGAGGCGGTCAAACAAACCAATTCGAACCTGTTCATTCAACTGACAACCCATCCGCTGCAACCGCTAAATCATTACGGTCACATTATCGTAAGTGTTCCAGAGGACAATCAGCATAATTACAAGCACGAAAAGGCAGTGTATTTTCGACGTTATTCCGTCCACCCACCAAGATTGCCGGTGTCCAATGGACGAGCTAAGCTATAATAGAACTGTCTCAGTCAGTGGACTGGTGCTATATGATCATGTCCACGGATGACCGGCGGTATGCGGTTGCATGTTTGAGTTGCATAATTAATTACTACACAGGTTAGTTCTAGACTGTTACTAGTATACTGACATATGCTTCTAAGAGTAGTAGATTCATTTATTGTTACGACATGAATGCGCAAGAATTCGCGAAGAGAAGGATATAGGTGTCTGTCTCCATACACTACGCCGGATGCTACAATTACTTGTCGTCTCGAGCCATGATGCATCATGTTTCGGTACAGCACATCCCGCAAGGAGATGAAATAACAAAGCAAGAAAACAACGTTACTGGCCCGGGAGCGATGCAGCTGCGAATCTTGAAAATTAAAAAATAAAAGAGCACCCATCCGGGAGCGTCGCGACAGCTGACTGTTTGTCACTTGGCAGTGGACGGTTAAGAGGGGTTAGGTTGGGATCTTATTGTATTGTATTGTGTTCACGCTGGCCCTTAGTTAAGAGGTTAAGCAGGTCTTTATTGCGATTTAAGTTAGGCTTAGTGTTAGGTAGGTTGTGTAGTTAGGAAGTAGGCTTTAGGGAGCGTTATCGGGGTGGTATTTACCACGTCGTGAAGTTTTGATAGCTTGTTTGCTTTAATCATCAATAATAAGCTTATACCTGCTTATACTGCTTATATCGACTGCTGGACATAGGCCTCCCCGAATGAGCGGTAATGCGCCCTGTTCTCGGCTTGACGCATCCAGCATCCAACTGCAGCATTTTGCAAATGGTCACTCCATCTTGCGGAGGGTGTCATACACAGTGCTTGCCAAAGCGCGGTCTCCACTCAATTACTAGTTTACCTAACACAGTTGTCAGTTTTTCGGCAGATACGCGTTTCTCTGTGAATTACTTCGTTGCCAGTCTCATCCTATAACACATTTGTCGCGCCCGGCCTTAATTAAAAGAAGATCATATGTGATCTAATCAAATAATCGTTTAGTCGGTGCACTACATAAGCCACAAAAAGATACAGTACAGTTTAAACATCTACGAGTATAATATTATTTTATTAAAGGTAAAAAATACTCGCAAATAAAATATGTAATTATGCACCCTATCGACATGTTCGAAAATACAAAGGAAAACTGAAAAAAAATTGTTACCGAAGAGCGATAGAGAAAATGTGGTGAAAAAGTCTGTGGTAAAAGGAAAGTGTGATTTGTCTGTCTTGGAAAAACATAAAAGGATACGGGCTTCCAATGTAGGACAGGAAATATGTTGAAAAAACTAAAACGCACCCACTAAACTAAACATAGAGTAAACAACCAGCATAGTAACAAAAAATCTCAAGGAATCAGCAAATGTCATTAAGTTAGTTTGTAGCTATTATAAGTTTTTGGTACATGCCCTGTGGGACACAGGCGTGAACTTTATGTATGTATGTATAAGTTTGTACAGGTACTTAATTCTTAATGCTAAATAAGTATCTTTTTATTTTATTTAAATAACTTAAGAAAAACATCATCTTATTTGAGGGTTGTACCTAAGTTAAGAAAAAGTTCATTTTGATCGAGAGTTCGCGCAAAAAAAAGCGCTTCTAACCATCTCAACACGGCGTCATCTAACAGAGCTTTCGCCTTAACTGTCACAGTTAAAACTAATTAAAACTACTTAAAAGCTGTAGACACTGAAGAATTAATGGACTAAGATTGTAATGAACACAACACTCTGAAAGGCAGATGCGGGAAGATGAAAGAGACTCGAATCCGTACTTTCTTGCTCTAACGTAAAGCTGCAGACGCTTTGCAACATGACTTGGTGCACGCCCTTTACGACCAAGACCGTGCAAACTTTTAAACACGACAGCTATGGAAGCAACTTCTACTATGACTTGGACTATGACATGGGATCGTTCAAGAGGTATATAAGAGGTCTCTTCAGAGGCGGGCAACGCATTGGTGACTCCCCTGGTGTTGCTGATGCCCATAGGCGGCGGTGACCACTTTCCATCAGGTGGCCCGCATGCCTGTCGGATATCATAAAAAAAAAAGCAAGGCTATAAGTTTTTATTTTAGTAAAACTACATCTGCAGCACCGGACTGCAGTTATATCTACCGGTGAGCTTATGACGCGAGGATGTCGAAGACCGGGCGAAGGGGGGAAGAAAGAGCAGAAAAGCAGACCCTGGTTATTATGATAGAGAAATAACAACAAAGACTTTGAACGCCGAAAAAAGCAGGTTTCTTGTATTTTTATTATTTGTTGTATCCATTTTTATCCTCCTCTGCGTCCTTTCATCATTTCAGTCCATTGCGTATTAGCGTTCATATTCTGTGAAAATTTCAAGTACCTGACTTAAAGGTTCAAGGTACGTCAAGGTTGCCAAAATACAGGCTTGTGACAATGACAGACAGCGAAGGCTCAATAATAGGGTTTCTTTTTTCACCCTTAGGGTACAGAACCCTAAAATAAATATGCTTGGAGAATTCACACATCTAACCCAAAGTAAGCAAATCCTGTGTTATGGGTGCCTGAAAACTGATAAACTACTTATATATATTTTTAATACATACTTATTATACATATAATACCCAGAAATTAAAATTCATCATTTCAATTTCAGCCTGGCCAGGAAGCGAATCCGGGACCTCTGCGTGGCAGACAACATCCAGTTGATCAACTGAACCACTCAGGTCGTAAAAAAGCAGCAAGTGCCCTCCATAGCTGGTCTGCGGCAAGGGGCCGGTCCGTCACAAGTGGACAATTAGTCGCCGGCGACGCATGGGAGCTAATTAAAGCCATTCCCACATAACTTACGGTACCCGGCGCACAACCTAACCTCAGCTAACCGGGTGTGTTATTGCAAACCATTAGAGCGGGTAACTGTCCAGGCAGTATCGTTCACTTAGGCATTCTTAGGTATGCTGCTTGTTAGAATAGGAATAAAAAAATAAAATAATCGTCTTGGCGTTAATGTCCCGGTTATGCTCTCGCGAACGAGGGCCCGGGGTCCGCCTTGACCATGATCCAGGATTTGGTAGATCTTAGATATCTTTAGTAGAATAACAGTGGAGCGACTAACATCTGACCTCTGTGACCCTGCTACAAGGAGAACCTGACCAGATTGGAAAATGGTTACGCATTCAGTCGCCTGAATGTGCAGGTTTCATCACGATGTGCTCCTTCACCGTAAGAGCAACGCTTAGTATTCAACTAATGTACACAACTCAGAAACGAGTCATCGGTACATGGCCGCAATGCGATTCGAACCCGGTACCTCTCGCTTACGAGTCGGATACCTTCACCACTCGGCCACCGACGCTCACACCGTCATCATGGAAATCAGCAACCTAATTGTTATCCTCAAAATGTGGGCGAACGAACTCGCAGGCAAAAGCTCTACAGTAGTTTAATATTCATCACCAAACAGCACTTTTATTACAAAAACAGGAAAATAACAAAGCGCTGAGAGAGCTATTCTGTGTTGAATGGATATGTATGAGAATTGAAGGGTGTCATAACAGCAATACAGCCAGCCCTGTTAACTCTGATGGCAACAGCGCAGGCTAACTAGTTATTGTCACCGTTAATAGCTGCCCAGTTAATCTATTTTATCTTTGATGCTACAGCGCATCGGGCGATCAACGTTGCTGTCGGCTTTATAAATTTTACTAGCGACCCGGTTTGGAGTCACAAAGGCTCTATAGGTAGGGTGGTGGATGATAGTGGTTCGCCTGGGCAGCTACCACCGCCTTATATATCAGAGGAGTACTCGTTTGTCACTGATTTTGAGTAGTACAAAACACTGTCACTATTTGAAAAATAAATGATTGTTTCAACGGTAACGTACAAAGAAACAAAGTTTCCAGGAGAAAATAAAACGGACGTCCTTTAATCAAAGGAGGACGAAATGAGAAAGACGTTATTGAATTACCATCTAATCATAGCATTTTAATATAAAAAGAAAATAACAATTTCCATTGGTAACCAGATAAGCGACTATTGCAGGTGCCGCGTACACAATATGGAATAAAGATATACTAGTAGATATATATTAAGGATTAGACAGATAAAGGTTAAATGCTTAATGCTCTTTGACGCGCATTTTAAAAGTAGGTAGTAACAGACTGCCACGCACCTCATGTGGAACAGAGTTCTGTTCAATCATCTGAGGGCTTAGTGTGAGTTTAGCTTGGATTTTACTTTACTGTCGCGTTTGCGTTTACGTCGAAATTAGTATGAAGAAAAATACTTCATTTACGTACCACTAGACGGCGCTATACATTTTTTCATATTAATTTTCACGTAAGCGCAAACGCGATAGTAAAGTAAAAACGAAGCGATACTCAGACTAAGCCCTCTGTTTGGGCAAAGGAATACATCGCACAATGTTATTCCTGCGGGATCCTACCCCATAAAAGTTAAAAATAATCTAATAAGTTATCATACCGAGTATTATATTTAGTATTTCTAGAAAAAGTACAGAAAAGACATAAACCGAACTCAAAACTTGCAGCGTAAACTTTTAAACAACTAACACACAATAATTTGGTCGGGCAGCGGAATATCTCACACAATATTGGTTGGACAGGAAACTCGACCGGCCCGGTTGCAAATCAAATTTAGGGGAATTCCCCTGCTGAATCCCCCTGCTTAAGGCTGAATTCAGTCGCGTTGTGGCGAACTTCTAAAACGTACATATCAACTTTATTTAGATTTTTTATTATACATCTTCATTGCATTCGTCGCCGGTAGGGTGAACTCAAGCTTGAGCAATCCGCTTCCAAGCCGGGTAACGAAGACTCAAGGGAGACTTGTATTTAGTTTTATTTTTATAATAGAGGGAGATTAACGAGAAAGCGGGCTTCCTGATGGAAAGTAATCAGCGCCCGACATCCGCAGCACAGCACCCGGGGTCGTGAATGCAATGTCGGTCTTTCAGATACGTGTAGGTTCGTTTCTTGACTATTTCAATGTCGATTACCGTTTGACTCTATACTGGCAGGTTGGGAACAATCTTAAGGGGTTGAAAGGTACCGGGTAAGGAATACTCAGGGGAGACTTGTGTATAGTTTTATTTTTATAATAGAAAGGCCTCCCGACGAGCAAGCGCGCTTCCTAATGGAAAGTAGTCACCGCCCGACATCCGCAACACCCGGGGTCGTGAATGCAATGTCGGTCTTTCAGATACGTGTAGGTTCGTTTCTTGACTATTTCAATGTCGATTACCGTTTGACTCTATACTGGCAGGTTGGGAACAATCTTAAGGGGTTGAAAGGTACCGGGTAAGGAATACTCAGGGGAGACTTGTGTCTAGTTTTATTTTTATAATAGTAAGGTCTCCCGACGAGCAAGCGCGCTTCCTGATGGAAAGTAATCACCGCCCGACATCCGCAGCACCCGGGGTCGCGAATGCGTTGTCGGTCTTTCAGATACGTGTAGGCTCTTTCCTTGATGATATCAATGCCGATTGCCGTATATTTCTGTACTGGCAGATAGTGGGCAATCTTGAGGAGTGGAAGGGTACCGGGTAAGGAAGAGTCGGGGGACGCTTATGTCTGGTGGATATCTTGCACACTATGCCATATGTTTATTTGAGAATCACTTCGTTGTTGAAACAGCATGAAAATGTGTAAGGTATTTTTTTAAAGATTACCGTCAAGTCCGGCAATCATCATTGGTCTTAGACATCTATTATAGATGATTTAAACAGCGTCACTATTAATGGTACGGTACTCCTTCTGATGGCTGTAGAGGCCACGGGAAAGACAGACAGACAGTCCGGTAACACAGATAACACAAACACTGTATTTCATGTTTCACCTCATAAACGTTACGGATTTAAATAGTAAGCCGTGAGAAAAGTAAAACTTTTAATATCTCCAACTGTGACTATGGGGCATTCAACTATTTTGAACAAAGGCCAGTCAGTGCGCTAAAAAGAGCATAATTACTGTTGGAGATAAGAGGAAGGAAACGGTGCGCAATCGCAGAAGACTTGATACATATAAGTATCACTGCGTACAATTGTGACCACCTGAGTGGTTCAGTTGGTTAACATGCCGGTTGCCACGCAGAGGTTCCAGGTTCGATTCCCGGCCGAGAAGAAAATGAAGTGATGAATTTTAATTTCTGTTACGGGTCTGGGCGTAGTATGTATTTAAAAAATATGTAAGTAACTTATCAGTTTTCTGGCACCCAAAACACAAGCTTTGCTTACTTTGGGGCGAGATGGAGCTGTGTGAATTTGTCCAAGCAAATAAAGTAAAAATAAAATATAAAATTGTAAATTACTATACTGAACTATTCTACCATTGCAGTACAATGGAATACTTTAGATGATAAAACATTGTAAGTGATTTAAGTCTGATTGAGCACGTTGGTTAAAGTGAAATCGGACAAACCTTGAAAAATATTAACTACAGAAGTAACCAAGAGGTCAAGCATTGCACACAAAAGAAAGCCCTCAAAGCAAGTTTAGGTACTGACCAACATTACTTCTTAAATTGCTACTACCAAAGCTCCGTTTATATTCACTCTTGAGCCTAAAGAATGATTCCAAGTAAAAATCTTTAACTGCATTTTGTACCTACACCCTAAACAGTACAGCATTTTACAGTAATCTGGATTTTAATGTACAGAAAATTCCGTATAAACTGTACAGGCTCCAACTTTTCTACTTAATCTCCCGTGCACGCTAAAGTTGTTTTATAGTTGTCCCAGGAGTTTTGCGTAAGGTGGGCTATAAATAAAGATGTATCACTAGCTTCGCACGCGACTTCGTCCACGCAGATTTGCGCATTGTAGAAACAATAGCGTTACTACAGCTGTGCAAATAATCGTTTCGATCTAGTTGCTAAATCTACGAAGTCTTTCCGATTTACTATAAAAAAGAAAATACTATATGGTAGCTGAAAATTAAGGGCATGCGCTGCGTTGACCCGCGGGTCCCGCTCAACGCAGTACTACACACAGCTACACTCCAAAAATCCAAGCAAAATAAAGCAATGACCTCACCGCCGAACCACCAACGCAAGTCAATGACCGCGCAATCTAAATTATACCTAAGTATAGTAAATTATATCGGCCCATTAGTTATAGAACTAAGGACCACGCTGATTTAAAGTGCTCAAGTGCCCGAGCAAACAATCTGTCGAGTGTTGACGCCCTTTCTTGCCGTTTGAAGGTGTCCCGACACCAATGAGTGCCCCTAACGAGTGTTTGAACTGTGTAATTTGTTCAACACTATTGTGTCTGGCGGTTCTTTGCACAAGGGCACGCGTTTAGGTTGCGAATCGAGAGCGTTGTCGCTTATTTGCGGCTTTGTTAGCGTAGTTTTAGGTTTAGCTTTATTTATTTAACTATTTATTGCACACAATAAAGAAATACGGAGATATAACATAGCTATATAACTGACACAACAGGCACTACTTATTTCTAAAAGAAATTTCTTCCAGCAGGCCTACAGGTTTCAACGTAAGTCGCCGTTTCTTGTGGCGACTGTTTCGAGTCGATCTGAGTGGTTGGTTAACATGCCAGTCTGCCACGCAGAGGTTTGATTCCCGGCAGGGCAGAAATTGATATGATGAATTTTAATTTCTGTTACGGGGCTGGGTGTACTACGTATAAAAAAAGTTGATGAGTAGTTAATCAGTTGTCTAACACCCACAACACATGCTTTGCTTACTTTGGGGCTAGGTGGCGCTTGTCTAAGCTTATTTATATTTATTACACAATCGGACGGACAAATAAGGCGTTTATCTCTGTTTCAAGGCGTGAAGTTACGTAAATGTCGCTGGCCGATCGTCCAATTGGGCCCAGGCAGAGCGTTTGATGTGGGAGGTTGCAATTTGGTTAGGTTAGTGTTACGTGTGTCAAAGCGCAAAGGCGGTTTAGGTTGCAATTCCGTTAGGTGTGTAGTGTTGTGCCAAAGGGTCGGAAGTGTCAACGTGTCGAAATCGGCCTATGACATAATGTATGTGTCTTGAAAAATTGATAATCGAAGTCGAATTGCTATAAACTGGTGTTTTAATATTATTTCATTTAAAATTATTGAAAAATATGTGTATACACAGAACATTACTGTGAACTAATAATGAGTTATTGAAAGGTTAATTTGATACGTGATACATGTTGGAAGTGTTTCCGAAAGTTTGGACTTTGGATTTTTTATTTTATTTTGTATTAATCAAATGTTGGTCCCAAACACACAAATATTGGTTTACTTGCTTACGCTGTAAGCCCGTGTTTGGGTCACCCAAACTCGCCAGACTCAACACTTATGCACACTCTCGGTCCAATAAGTTTGGCTAAAAAGGCGTGAATGCTTTTGCCTGACGGACGCGCTAACACGTGTGTAACGAACGTACGTGACAATAACTTTTTAAGTTGATTTTAAGATTTTTAAAGAAAATAGGAGACTTACCCTAAGTGATCAATGAATCGTACACCTCAAACGTATATACTTCGGTATGTACTGTAGAACAAAATATTTTAAAGCTGATTTTAGATTTTTATTGAACGTAGGAGACTTTCTAAAGGATCAATTAATCGTACGTCTATGCTTTGGTATGTACTATAGAATAAAATATAAGACCACGTAGGGGCTGTATGCAAAACGACGCGTTTTAGAGCCTCTGTTTATCCTCTCTTCAAATTTGTCCGAGTATACCAGTGACCCAAGGCGATGCCGCGACAAAACAAACGCAGTCCGAGCGCCGCGCGATCGCGGGATGCATTCCTTACGATCCAAGGCTCCGGTCATATGGCATGCACGCTATGACGCCGCGTGAACGCTGTGCGTGCACGTGACGGAAGAAAATTTTAACCCCTCCCCCTCCTCCCCAGCGGGGTGGCCCCGTTCGTTTACCACTCTGGTCCATCTAAGTAACAAGTATGCCAAGTCTTATGTTTTAATTTAAAACATATTGGTGTTGGCGTATAACATTACGTATGACTCGTAACACGTAATAACTCATGGCGTATAACCCGACTAATAGCGCCTTTTGCCGACAGGTGCTATTGACTGCACGTCAAATTACCATGTATTTTTTATTGCCTAGCGAGGCATACGGGCAGACGGTCCACCTGATGTAAAGCGGCCACCGTCTTGTCCAGAACATCAGCAAACTAAACTGAGAACCGCGAGAGTAGTTTGCTTTCAAACGCCGCGCTGGCGGCTATTATTTATATCCATATTTCTATTAGGTACTCGCAAGATTCTGATCACGTCTGTATATTCCAAACCCACAGCGACAGGACTAACCCAGTGCACAGTCGCACCAGACAAGTCTGAAATATCTTCCTACAGCGCCTGTACAGGCGTCATCGCATTCGATTTCTCGTTCTCTTTGATTAGCAACGTGCTTATTGTCAAAGAGCACAAAGCGCGTCTGCGTCAAAGAAACGCCCGACAAACGCTAGTACCAGTATGAACTGCGCCCAAGACACACTACACTCGATTCGTGTACGTGTATACAGTTCACCGGCCGCCGTGATTCATAACGCGGGAAGGTCGCGCATTAATTGTACATACACAACATACACACAAGCCCTTACATACATAGTTTATTGTGAGGCACGTAGGTACGTGTCGTAGCTGCCTTTGATGGGTGTACTCTTGGAGCTGTACACTGGTTTAGTTTTTGCGGCGTGTTTGCTACCGATGACATTGAGGTGATTGTCGTTTTCTGACATGAATTTTATTAGTGCATTTTTTGTTAAACCTCCGTGGGATCATACTCGTTGTTTTATCTATTAAGTACATTGTACATCACTCGTGGACCTGACCCTCGTGCAAGACTTCTCCACTCTCGCCAACCGGTGAGGGAACCGCAATCACAGAAAACGCTTCTAAGTTCGACGAAGGCTAGACCGACATTTATATATTAGTGGAAGGGGTTTCAATTCACAGCGAACATCATTTATTTAAAAAAGAAATCGATTTGATTAACCACCATTAGGATATTTGAGGTGTTTGAGATTGAGGCTACAGTGTACTGCGTTAATAGATAAGTAATAATGTTTCTTTCGAAATTACAACTAAATTTAATGGACCGTATGGCATAGATAAGTAAGTTTCTGTCGAAATTACAACTAAATTCAATCGACCGACTTTAAACGCTATCTGTAATAGCATGACTGATAATGCGAGTTCAGCTCTTCACACATAGGTAACCTTATCGCTACATAAAAGGTTCTCTCTCTGCTCTTTCTCTCTACAAGCTCTACAACCTTAGATGACTCCGAGGTTTGCTGCAAGACTAGAATCGACCACCCCTCAATTGGTTAAAAACGAGCAGACATTTGTTAAACATTGTAACGTGGGTGTTGCACCCGTAAATCGAGGCTGAAAAGAAGTGGTGGAACATCCAAATTGAAACAGTTTTTTTACATAAATTTACAGCTGCCATAATCTCCATGTTTGGCAGGCTAGTCGGAGATCGCCGTGTTGAAAATGCTGCAGCCCATTTTCTGGTTGAAGGAGGTAATAGCATCTATGATATTATTAATCGTCTTTTATCTACACTACACCCATCAATGGATGGGGTTACAGCAATATTCTACTCTGCCGATCACGACACCCGCAAATTTAATTTATAATTCATTTTTCAAGTAACCAGACTAATGGCCTTGAATCACTTATTGTTGGCTCTCTTCATTTAATCCTTTCACTTGTCATCTCGGCATTCACTCCTATTGTGTACGCACATATACAATTCCAAATTATAGAATGCTCAATAATCTAACCAAATAATTAAATGATAATATTATGTTCAGAATAAATATCTACCAGTCTTAATGTAACTATCGTTTTGTAAAAACTATTTTCACACGCATGTCGCCATTTCACCTTTGCTTTGGTCGCCCCTATTGCGTCCAATCACACCCATATTGAACGACTTCGTCATTTTCTTATACTAATCCTTTACAAACCAGACGCTTTTGACGCCCCAATTACCTACACCCCAAAACAAGTTCACTCATGTCTTAAGTATAGCCATAACCCTAATACTGTAACACACTCATAGCTATACGTAACAGAGGTACCTACATACACACCTAAAACCAAATCCCTACACCGCCTGTGGCGGGAGATTAGTGAGAGAATTCTATTCACTCCACCTCGCGGTCTCCACTGACCCTACCACTTGTTCACGGTCCGAAAGAGCCTGTGAAAGCATTACATTCTTATAATAGTTACGAGACGCGAGCTCGTTTTCAGGTGTCGCTGCGTCCGTTGAAAGGCGACAGTTTTTTAAGGTACAGCCTCGAAATGGTGGCGTGAATGGCGGGGACTTATCGAAACAATCTTCTGTACTGGAAAGATGACAGTTTGGCGTCAATAGCGTCTACTAAAGACATACGTAGAACCTATTTCAAGTACAGCCTAGAATAGAAATGATCATGCGTGAGTTTCAAGGACTAACTGCAACAATGTTCTACAGTGTAACGGTGACAGTTTGGCACCAGCAGCGTCGTATTAAACTTTGAAACTATTAGCTGAGATTAAATTGGTCGATGTTGAAACACAAAAATGTTGAGCACAAAAGCTACATTGTGGCAAAAGTATTGGTTCCGTATTAGTAAATGGATCTCAACCATTTCCAGCAGCGCGGTTATATATTAATCAAACAGAATCGACTACATTCTACACTAGTAGCAGTATTAACACTAAAATTAGAGTCGCCTTAAAATATTCCTAAGCATTTAGGCGTCACAAAATATCTTAAAGTTAAGAGTGACTTAGCGAGTTTAGTTTTCACTTAAGGTTGATATTGGTGCAATGTTTCTTGTTAGGAATATGTACAATAAACTTAGGCGTCGCCTAAAGTTTAGAGCAAATACGGCATCAATCTCTTCTTCAATCGAGTGTAAACCACTAGTACGGTGGCAGGACACAAGCCCCCGCAAATATGTCGCATATCTGGCACAATTAGCAATCTGCATCGCACAGGTCGCCCGGCGCGGCTGAGCGACGGGCCACAATCCTTTCTGGACATAATTCAGTTACATTAATTAATGGAGGTATTTACAGCGTGGACGCAATTCGGCGTATGGTGTTCGCCTGAGGGAAAAGGGCGGTTGTTTATACTGACTTTATCGCTGCATCTGCTGTTTAATCAGAGAGTCTACAGTGGCGACCTAAAGATCTCTTTGGCTTTATTCAGGCTACTCGAGGACAAAGTAATACTGTTTTGGGACCTGCATCCAACGTGTGAGGTCCTCTGGGGCCGTACCACCGATCTCTGATAGTACGCCGCCATCTTGGTCCAATTGAGTAGGGACCAACCGCTGCAAGGCAGCTCTAGCTCTGCCTTGCTGGGATTGGTCTCTATTCAATTGGATTAAGATGGCGGCATACTATCGGAGATCGGCGGTACGGCCACTGGTGTCGGAGTTTCCGCGTAAGGCTTCAAAAAGAGCAAAAGACTACCTAGTTTAAAATAAATACACTCCCAGTCCCAGTTATAAAAAACTGTATCGTTCTTTGACTGAAAAATTATGTTTTTTCGGCTCGCAACAAATTAATTAAGAAGTAAAAGGATTTCGAAACAACTTTGTTTCAGACTTCCCTCTCGAAAGCGGGACAGGCAAACATTTTTTTATGTCATTTGTTAGGCAAATAAGCGGTGGAAATTGGTCACCGCCGACTATAGACATCAGGAACACCAGGGAGGCCACTAATGCGTAATGTAATAGTATTAATATAATACATGTGTTTACTTCAACTGGCAATATCCAGAATGACATCAAATTCATGATCCAAGGGGTGCCGTACGCATTTGCTCGTAATAACAAACAAGTATTACCATAGCACCAACTCTGAAATCGCAAAAAATATATATTTGCTGTTTCATACAAAATTTCAAAGGAATTCTGCCAAAATTTATGGAACAGCTGATTCAGTTTTTGCAGTTTCTGAATTAGAGCCATAGTAAAAGTTGTTTGTTATCACGAGCACTCCTTGGTATCATCAATTTGAAATCACCCTGTATACCAGGAAAGTGTCAAATTTCCAATTTCGTCAACGTACTAAATGACTAACGGTAATGACTTAGAGAATTTAGCTTCTCAGTCCAGAAAATAAGCAGCAGCATTTTCTTCCAGCCTTGGAGGTGGCCAATAGTATCAGCTGTATGTATAAGCTATCGAATATAAATAATTGGGTGATTCTGAAGCCTGGGCATTCGCATCTGGGGTGTATTCTTTGAAACTGTCCTTGTACGGTACGCGAGAAAAATAGATATCCGGTCAATGGTTCCAGGCACGTTTCCCTAAAAATCAATAACTTCACCTGACTTTTCGTCCCAATAACAAGTTACCTACGTGTTAATCTCATCGAGATTTAATAAAATAATGTCCTTCATAATTCTGCTAGTAAAAAAGAAAAATTAATGCAATTTTTGCGACACGTGAATTCACGCATTTTGAAGGGATGTTCCGGGTTTCCTACAGCGTACGTTGTTATACCTGGTAGCCCGTTATTTCGACAAGTCATCCCGTGACCATGATGCATGCAACTGCGTCGAAATATCGGACTACTCGTAAACAAACATAAGCGGTAGGAAACCCGTAAAATGTGTGATAATCGCCACGATAATTTAAAACATTACGTTTTGAATTGTTTTACACGATATTTAGCTACGATTATACCATCAAACATCAAGATTTCGACGAAAGCGTCCACAATGAGGGTAGCTGGTCGACTTAAAGGTCGAATTTCCAACGATTTGACGAGATAACAGCAAACACAAAAACCTCAGGGGCAAAGTTCTTTAGCAATGCCAGACGAGTGGCGTCTGGCAACTCTTTTAACTCGATATTATAAGTCTGAGAACGTGTGGCGCGTGTCAACTTCGACATAAGCTCGACAGACTCGTTGATGTTATCAATTTAGAGACGACTGCCGAATGTCAGAAAACCCCTGATAAAGTCTATGTAGACTCAAATATTTCCCAAACAACTGAACCAATTGCAATGAACCAAAACTAAGAATAAGCGTACCATCTCGATTCAAAGCTTTTCCAAGAAAGAAAACCGCATCGAGTAACGATGCCCCAGACAGACACACAGACACAAGCCAAACTAACGCTTATAATAACCCTCTTCGTGCGTCGGGGGTAAAAAAAAGTTACATATACGTACCTTACGTAGTATACACCTTTAAGTAACCCTATACGTAAGTTATAGGGGTACATAAAGGTGGTTACTTCGCCCGCTGTGATAGATGAGTGATAATGGGGTCTGAAGTAATTGATCCATAACCGACTGGAGAGCGGTTAAAACGCCATCTTCTTAATTGTTTCCTAACTTCAGTTAATTAAATTAGCAACGGCTCGCTCTTAAGTGCGTGGCTTCGACGTACGTATTATACGTCCTACAGGTATTAAAAGCTTTATATTTTTTTCTTGAATGGCTATCCATCACATTCGTATTGATTTGACCCGTGTCAAGTGAATTGTGAGTAATTACATTGTTCCTAGCATTATTAACAAATTTAGGCAACATGGTACGGTTGCTATAATATCACGATCGTAATGATAGTACAGATATTGCGCGTCCTCTTGGAGCTCAGACATTTTTGGATATAGTTTTGCTGGGTATCTAATTATTTACGATTCGGATGTGGAATGAGCTCCCAGCCACAGTGTTTTCTTTGGACTACGACATGGGATCGTTCAAGAGGTATATTAGAGGTCTCTTCAGAGGCGGGCTACGCATTGGTGACTCCCCTGGTGTTGCTGATGTCCATAGGCGGCGGTGACCACTTTCCATCAGGTGGCCCGCTTGTCTGATTGTCTGGCGTATAAAAAAAAGTGTAATACTGTAAGTGTAAGTGTACCAGACTTCGTTCGCGTAGCGTCCTACCTTTACCCTACACCTACTCAAATCTTACTCTGTACCTACCCTACCCTACTCTACATGTACCCTATACCAACTTTACGCTACTTACCCTATCTCTTGTTGCTTATAAACCTTCTTGAATCACTCGTATCTGTTGTTAACAACCGCATTAAAATCCGTGGCGTAGTTTAAACGATCTACGCATACGATAGAAACAGACGGCGGGAAGCGACTTTGTTTCATACTATGTATAGATTCTTAGCTGATAATGAGCAATCACTACCGGAAATTTCATGGGCAGGACAATGATAAACCGCCACTCATCCAGGTCTTACAGAGAGACCTTTCTAGATATATTTCTTGACATAGAAGCCTTTTGTATTTAGGCACATGACAATGTAGGTAGATCTTAACGACCAGCATTTTATCTCAAACTAGCTGGCCCACCGCTACTTCGTTCGCGTGTTGTCCTACCCTATAAACCTTCCTTTTGAATCACTATCTTGTTGAAAATCGCATTAAAATCCATTGACTAGTTTAAAAGATCTAGGCGTACATACATACAAAGGTCCAGATGGGGGAAATCTACTTACGTTATATACTATGTATAGATACTACGTCCACTGCTTTACACTTAGTACGCATGAAATCATCAATCTACCTAGCAGCTGTCCAAATAAGGCATCACATTAGCCTAGGCTAGGCATTTATAAATATTTCATTATACTCCATTAATATTTATAGGCTCAGTCTAGTCCTGATGTAAGCATAACTTAGTTATGGCTAGATCTCAAGGAATGAGAAATCCGCAGAATTGCGTTAAAGAAAAAACTTTCTCCAACTTAGTATTAGCACAATATAAAGAACGCCAACGCAATATATAGATCTATTTTGTGTTATTAGGTTTTATTTTGAGATTGACAATTGACGCAGGTCTCCTTACCGTCAAGATCCCACTGAAAATCTGCGCTGCAGCACTTGCTGTAGCTTAAGCCGAGCTGGGGTCTTTTATGGCATCGCATTATAAATGATTTATTGTATTCGTGTGTTGTATCTACTTTGTTTTAGTTTAGCATTGAAGTGTTCTAAAATTACCTCAATATGTAAACGCTTATGGATGTTTGTGATGTCAAAATAAATCATGTCTATTGTCTGTGTGTACTGATTTTAATCATCGTCATGTCTTATTGGCTCAATACTAACTTATTGGCTCAATTGAGCAAACTATAACGAACTTCTCTGTTTCTAGGTGTCTAAGGTTGCCTGGATGAAATCGCTTTAAGCGATAAGGCCGCCGGTTGCTTTTCTTTTTTTCATTTCATTCCTTTACAAAATCCTCGTCAATTTACAGAAATCCAGTTATTATGGAATACCAGCGGTTCGTTTCGACCACAAACGCTATTTCTTTATTTATACTAGCGTTCACATCAGACCGAAAAAGCTCGATTCCTTGGAATCGTACTAGTGTTTTTAATTCCGTGAAACGAAATAGGAAATGGCCGGCATTCCTGTGGCCGGTACGGCCGAGTCGACGCGGTCGAAACGGAATTACTGAAATGGTTTAATTGAATAACGCCAATGAGAATCTCAAATGGTTATAATTAATGCCGAGTTTGTTTGCATGATAAATTGATGGCGCTTGTATTTCCGAGTGCTGGCGGAAAATGAAGATTCATTTTTATTTTTTACTAGCGGCTGTATATTGTATTATAAATATAAACCTTCCGAAAGAAATTCTCTCAATGATAGTGAATACCGCATTAAAATCGGTTGCGTGGTTAGGTTACAGTTGCGTGGTTAGAGTACAGATAGACGCAGCAAGCGACTTTATTGTATAATACTATGTAAGGATAAAGATTATACATATTACTAGTAGGTACTCATTTAAATAGCCTAGCGTTGCAACTCATATTTAGCCAGGATCCAGCTATACGCACAAGCTGCTTTTCAGCAACCTTTATAACACTGTTCCCTGATCATTATAATTTAGACGCCTTCAAGGCCAGAGTGAATAGACTGTTCCTAGGCAGGCTTTATCATCGACCGCATCGTCACTTACAACAAGGTGAGATAGCGGTCAAATGTCTGGCTAGTCTAATTATCACAAAAATAACTCAGCGGCGACCTATAGAGTTACTGAATTTAGACAATTTAGACACTCAAGGAGCACGAAAACAATCTTGTCTCATTTAAAACTACGTATAGAACAAACCCCAGCATCCCCAACCCATAAACAGTCCAACTCTCTTTAAATAACTCTGCATCGATTAAGCGGACACGCGAAGAAAGAGCTCGTAAACCTCCCACAGTTGCATTCCCCCCGTGGCACCTGGCAATATTTAATGCTAAATACAGATTCATCAAACCCAATCCCTTGGCCGGGGGAACTAATTCGTTTTGCCGATCGTTTGTTTCCGCTGCCTCGCCAGCCTGGCAGTCGGCAAAGTTAGTGGAACGCCCGCCGTCGCATAACTCAGGTACCCGCAGTCTACGCAGCGACCCGAAGCGTCGCCCTATTTATTATTTACCCACTTCCCGGACGACTTAACTCGACTAATTAACGAAGTAACCAACCCCCGACCAAAACTTCATACTTAGATGCGTATTGATTTCGATAAGGCTACGTGCACTGTCTCGATAGTATCAGACTGTCAGTCGCGCGCCAGGCGGAGCCCGTGCCAAACTGAATAGCTGCATTCCCGCCTAGACAATGCTCTGAACGTATTGTGTTAGGATAGATAGGACTCTCGCCTCAAACGGATAATTTCGCATAAGCAGGCTACGAAGTTAGATGCTGCTATTCTTGGAGTTGATATTGTTCTGGATGCGGTGTATTTTTGTCGTCTCCCGCCCGGTCTAGATACTGTATGTATGGGATAGTTTCCATAGGGGTTGGTCTCAACAATTCAGAGCATTATTTAGTTAAAGATTCTTTCGAATTTGGAAAGTTATACAAAAGCTTGTTTATTGATTACTCGGTTGCCTGAGTGTCAAAATGAATTCCGACAATTTCTGCATTAAACAGGAGTTGTAGCGGTGATGGGATCTGTGCTAAGTGTACCTCATTTAAAAAGTAGTCCGTCGTACATAATAAAAAACAATGTGCAAATTAGTGCACGGAAATATTAATACTGTCGTTTTATTGACCACAGCGGATACAGTGTTGCCTTTACGGCCGCCATTTCTAAGTAATTCCATGCACTTGTACGTCAACATTGTAGCTACGTTACGGTTCTCTTGGTTTCCGTGGTCGCTGTTAAGCTAAAGCTAACTGCGCAAGCACTTTTAGCCTCACATTTGCCCCATAAGGACGTCCTTTATCGTCGATGACGTCACCCAGTGGCTCCTTCGGCAAAACGCTTCTCCTGCACAGATCAATTGAGTTATCTGGACCGGTATTAGGTTAATTGGTATGGAATAACTCGATTTTATTATCTGTCGTTTCAAGTCGCCAGCGGAATTCTTGAATGAGCTCGTGATTATGTCCATTAAAATGAGTACAAGAAGGCTCGATACAAGATTGATTCGTACGGCCGTTGACATCGGTTATGATGTACCTACTTGAATAGACTGACTTGTGTACTGTTAAATTTGGTAAAATTATGGTAGAGCTTGGTAGATCGTCTGGATTGGTATCACAGGCTTAATATTTCTACTTCCATGCAATAATTAACAGGACAGTAATGTCGCCAGAGCAATTATTATCCTGCTCATTACCTTTGTCCTCACAGTGATAAGGTCTAAAAACACTAAGCGGATCTTTGCAATTGGCACGTCGTGTCTTCCTTATTTAGTTGATTGGTCAAAACTTTTGCGATGCCGTGTTGTGTTGTGTTTATACGAGCTCAGCAACGCGTGGGTGATGCCCCTTGTATTGCAAACGTCCATAGGCTGCGGTGACTGCTTACCATCAGGCAGGCCGTAAGCTTGGTTGCCAAAAGTGATATAAAAAAGACAATGATTTGTCATGTCAAACTGGTGCAGTTCCGGTCAGTTGACGTGTCATACTTATTTGTAACGCATCTTCACATACTATAAATCAAAGTTGCTTCCCGCCGTTTCTTTCTATGTATCTATGTACGCTTAGATCTTTTAAACTACGCAACGGATTTTAATGCGGTTTTCAACAATAGACAGTTATTCAAGAGGAAAAATTATAAACAAGAAAAAAAGGGTAGGTAGGGACAAAGTACGTGTACGCGAACGAAGTCGCGCCGGGTCCACTAGTAGATCTATACAAACAGGTGTAAATTAAACCTCTTATCATAGTAAACGCCGAAAAACTTCTATAAATCACACGTATATTTACCGTAGGTACGTGTTTGCGTTTGTGCTCTTCACTAATCCGGCTCGTCCTTGCCGCCATGTTAGTTTAATCCAATTTTTTCCAACGGATTAGTCTTAGAGCGGTAAATTGCCCGGCGAATGCCAAATTCGTCCGTCCAATCAATGGGCAATGGGTTGTGATTTACGGACACAGATAGCGCTACAACGAAGCCTCTTGGTTTAGGACGGCCTTGTCTTGCGGCTGTTACGCTATTGAGACACCTAGTTATAGTATAGGTGCGCTAACCCAGTAGAAGCTCGTCTAGTCTAAAATGACGCGCCCCACTACTTAGTTGATTTCGATGTGTGAGTGCAAATATTGATAACGACGCTTCATCTGTGTGGGAGCCAATGAACGACGCGTATTACTACGTTTGAATCTCATCGGCAACTGGATGACCAATTACAACGGCATTTGTATATGTATTGCGTCCATATTTTAAACTTGCTTGTGTGCGTTAATGCGATAGTGGGGCGCGTCATTTTAGATTAGACGAGCTCTACCAGCTGTGTGGCCGTGTGGCCGGCTGAGTAGAATGTAGACTGCGCTTAGGTATGGCGCTCCTGTCATTGTTTTCGTTGGGAGTTGATCTTGTTGGCTGTCTGTCAACTGCCAATGTCTGATTTTGTCGCTTTTTCTTATTTTGCTGCATCATTGACCGAATCAATTTTTTAAAGTTAAATACCTATGACTATGACAACTGTACCTCTAAACTCAGTCTGAACCGAGTTAAAACTAATAAAGTAAAGGTAACGATAAAAATAGAAAGAAACCGTTCTTATGTTAATAACTTCTAACACGTACAACTTACCGTTTAGACTGAGTTTAGAGGTATAGTTGTCATAAAACGTATTGTATGGTTCATCATTTTGAACAAAAATAACTAGGTTTGTTTAGTATCAGCGAAATAAAAAAGGCGCCACTGGTCCATTTATATGGATTTATATCCGGCATTGTCATTTAGTTCCATTTGCAGCCGCGCGCAAAGTTATCTTGCACGCACTCTAACATCCCTCTATCCATGTCTATTAATGACATAGAGGCAGCCCATCTCCGTAAGCCAGAAAAGCGGCAGCAGTTGTTTTTGTTGAGTATTTTCAACACCGCGATCTCCAACCGCATCTCCAGCGTGGAGTGCAGATTCAAGCCTTGCACTGGACCACGGACTGTTCAAGCACAGGGCTGTTGAATCTCGCGTTGTAGCTGGCAACATCAAGCCAAACTACAGTTTTCAAATGGAAGGCGAATAAATAATCATCTTAGCGTTTTTGTCCCGGTTGTGCTCTCGAGAAAGAGAGCCCAGGGTCCGCCTTGACCACGATACAGAATTTGGCGATCAGGTAATTACAGCGGAGCGACTACCATCTGACCTCCGTGACCCTGCTAGATTGGATCCTGACCAGATTGGACCATGGTTACAAATTCAGTTGCCTGAACTTTCAGGTTTCATCACGATGTTTGCCCTCACCGTAAGAGCATCGGTTAGTATTCAACTAATGTACATAACTCAGAAAATAGTCATTGGTACATGGCCGCGGCGGGGTTCGAACCCGGTACCTCTCGCTTACGAGTTGGATACTCAACCGCCCGGCTACCAACGCTTTCAAAAGGAAGGTATCAAAGAACCATCAGTAACAGATAGGAATCGTCGGCAATGCCACACTAACAAGACAAGAGGGAGGCTCTTAAATTAATTAGGAACATAGCTAATTAATGCCGAGTATTCATTAGGAAGGAAGGAATATAGTATATGAAGAGGCATGCCTCCTCTGCTTACACTTGTTTATTTGTTGTGTTTGTTCCTTTAGTCACAGCTAAACGTCTAAACGGATATACCGGACGGTGAACTTATCCTTAGATATCTATAAAACTATAAAACAAAGTCGCTTCCCGCCTTCTGATTCTATGTACGTTATGTATGTTAGATCTTTTAAACTTTGCAACGGATTTTAATGCGGTTTTCATCAATAGATAAACTGATTCAAGAGGAATGTTTATAGGCAATAAAAAAGGGTAGAAAGGGGTTAAGTAGGTAGGGTAGGCGTAGGTGTAGGTCGCCAAGCGAACGAAGTAGCGCTGGGATAGCGAGTACAAGATAATATTGACAATTTACGCAGACAATGTATTAAACAAAGGCTAGTGTGTTGTAAAAGCAAAGAAACAAAACAGAAACACAACCGTGGACTATAACATTCTGTAGTTTAATAACAAACCCATAACAATAATTTGAAACGAGGTTTTTCAGCGAAGAGGACACGAATCGCAGTGAAAGGGAATCCTCTTAAAGATAACAGTTTTATGCGAGAACTCACAAAGCTTCTGTTAGAAAGTCAAAGAACTCGGTATATTTTGAGCATCTTGATTACCTTTTCGTGCCATTTGATCTTAATGTTCAGAAAAGCGCAATAATTTCGTGTTATTCACCTTGTAAATTGCCTTTTATAGCACAAATGTGCAGGTTTATCGTTCATGCGGACGAAACTGAACTACCTTAATCTTTTTATATCTTCCTTCACCCTTAGATTCAGAACACATCTGTAGCGTTCTGAAGCTTCAAACTTACGTTGTTTATTTAACACTAGTGGATACGGCGCGACTTCGTTCACGTGGCGTCCTACCCGACACTACCCTAGCCTACATTACCCTACCCCTACCTACCCTTTTTTCTTGCTTATAAACCATCCTCTTGGAGCACTCTATCTACTGTTAAAAACCGCAATCGCTTAAAATCCGTTGCGTAGTTTAAAATATCTAAGCGATCATAGATACATACATTGAGACTGACGGCAGACAGCGACTTTGTTTTATACAATTTACTGATGAAGTAACTAGCCCTCTTCCACCTTATAAGAGTCTAGACACCAACTGCATATAGTCAGTGCCCATAAAGCTACATTAGAGAATCAACAACGCGCATAGCAGCCAGCAAGAAGCGCAAGCCAACGACAGGCGTACTCACAACGCGTAAAGTTCTTTCGCCCAGCACCCAGCAATCGATACTCGGATGGTCTATTTCCCGATGGCAGTGGCACCGTTAGACCCCGGTGCAGGCTGCAAACACTGTACTTTGTAATTAGCAGTGCAACCAACGGCGGTGCACTCGATGCGTTTAATTGCGGTTGCGTAAGCGTGCTACGCGCCCACTGCGCGGGATACGCTAATTAATAAATTAAAGCCGCTGCAGTCCAAAGGTTTGCTCGTTTCTGTTACTGTGGAGGTACAGTTGTAAGTGTTCTCGTTCGGTCTGTGTGATGCAGGTGAATTCGAACTTCAACGTGCAAGAAATTCAGTCCGACTGTATATAGTTACGTCAGACCCTTGTTATCGAGTCGATGGACGAAACTGTCTAAACTAAACACTTTGTTTGCTCAGTATTCGACCCTTACAGTTCTTTAAATCAACGTGAGTTTGAGCAGTAGTCTTAACAGTTATTCTGTGGAGTATCGCGAAGCGCATTTTCATTTTATCTCCGTTCTGAACTCTCAACAACACAGCCGGACCACGTTTAAATTGAATTTAGTAGTTAAGCTAGAATGAGCAGACAAATTGGCGCTGCATTTCATGGAATGCAGAATACTAAGTGACAGTATTGGATGGAAGATTAATTTTGCTGCCGCCCCTGATTTATGATGGCTGAACAATGTAGAACTGGTTTGCAAAACTCAAACAGATGCAAGACGCGAGTATGATATCGAACGTCAGTCCGCCAAACGTATTGCGAAGTTTCAAACTGTGCTTCGGCCATTCAATGCGCCACATTAAAGCCCCATTTTCGGTGCAAATTTAATTTATTACCCCATCGTTCAATACCGGCGCCATTTGCTCGATCAATGTTGCTCCAAGAATCTTCTCTCAATATTTACATTTGAAAGTTTCTGCATTGTGCGGGCAAAGTCATGACTTTAGGTTAATTAGGTACGGTTTCATCGGCGCACGTAAATTTGACTACTTTTCCAAGTTGTTTCTCGTTTACAACCGGCAGTGTTCGGAGTGCAGTTCCACGTTTGCAAGTAGCTGGCTAACAAACGTTAAGTGCAGTTTTTATTTTTACAGAATAATAAAAAGTACATTCAAGACGCATATAAGCCACAGGAATACTCCTGTGTGGGATTCTGCGCTATGTAGGACACTGGTTACGTATTCCAAGCAAAGGTAGAACCCGGATTGAGTGAAATATGTTCCTAATTTCGGCCGCTGGAGCCGGAATCCGTTCGGGCGAATTCAGTTTCGCACTCGTGAGGAATGCGACTACATATCCAATCTGGAACTGACCACTATAGAATGTATGTCAATTCCACTCCAAAATTAGTTTAGTTATCCATCATGTTACGAATACACATCCCAGACATACGTAGGTAGTCTAGTCACCCTACATGTGAGCTAGAAACTAAACATAGAAATGTCGCGGCAAACCCGACCTCCGACGGAACCTAATATGTTTCTGCCTAATATTTTTGCAGCAGAAAAATATTAAAAGAACAGTTTATTATATTTCCCCACCAGAGCATGTGTGCATTTGGCTTCCTTAAATTTTGCTTGGACGAATAAACTGGCGAGTCGGCTAGTTTTACGCTTTCGTGTGTGAATAGAATACAAAATTTAAGACCGTTTTCCGGAGCCGATTTTAAACCCAACTCTTGTTCACAGAGCCCGTCAATGTCTGTGTAGATATTTTATTTACCGCTTCGACTTCTCGCCGTCCAAAGTATTCTCCACAGTAATTTTTATTCAACAATAGATACTAGCTACCTATATTGATAAGCATAGATGGCATGGAGCATAGGCTGAGTCTAAGAGCCTAAGAATTTAGTCGCCTTGTACAACCCGTATGTGAATTGTATGTTGGTGGCGATAAATACTCTACTCTGCCGTACTCCTAAAGGCCAAATAGTTAAAACGCCTAGCGACAGAAGAGATAATTAAATCGATCATAGAAATTTCTGCCTGACTGATGCTCTGCATAGCAGCGCGGTACAGTAACGTGGAAATTACACTAGAACCACGCTAAGCCATGTGTTACACACGCAAGGAATTATGAACTCTATTTCCTTCCTTTTAAGCTTAATACTTTATTAGTGTCGCGTATTACGGCGTGGATCTACGGCACCGGCGTAGGTATTTAACCCATCACTAAACGATTAGTCGTATTTATCGCATCACTAAACGACTACATCAAATCGCTATATAAGATCAACGTAGGTGACCCACGTGTGCCTAAACATCTAGCTTTAGTATTGTGTTTTCTCCCCCCCCCCCCCCCTTTCACACGTCCGAAACTTAAGTGGATCCGCGCGTCCAAACAAACACGGTGTCAAAGCAATGTGCCGCCTATAAAATGGCGACGCTGTCTGCCGAATACGTATTAGTATTGGCGGTAGGCGACGCGGCCGCCTCGCAAAGACCTTCGGGGATCTTCGGGGATCTCCGGAGGATTTCGGGACCTCAGGGATTTGGGGATCCCATAGTGGGGCGGTTGCGTTTAACTTGCGACCGACGTTCGCTGGCTGGCAATTCATAACACTTTCTGGCGCATGATTTGAAATTTATGAAAAGAATAATGGTGGTTTCGATCGAGCGGTTGATAGAATTTCGAGTGGCTTGAGATGTGAAAGTTTAAAATTAATTTTCATTGTTTCACGTGCTGTGAAACAAAGCTAAGAACCATCTAGATTAAACTGGTTGTCAAATAAGCAACACCGCATCGAAATCGGTCCATCCGTTTGAGACCTACTATGCCACAAACAAGTCGCATCCGTTCAACTTATAACTTCTCCGTTTGAGCTTCGGTGTAAGCTAAATATTCCTAAAATAATTATTCATGATGTATTGTTATTCATTAAACAGTGTTTTCACACATTTACCTTATTTACGGGTGCATCTTGTGCTAATATGATTTCAAGCAAGTTTTTACAACAAATTCAGAGAGAACGTTTTCTATCTCGTGGAGTTGGACTTTAAATTTTCCAACGGAAAAGTTTTCGAGATTCAAAGTTATTTATGGCAAGCGGGAACTATTTCCGAGTTTCGGGTTTAGTGTTTTCAACATACCTACATTACATTCCTGCAAACAGCTAAGAGAATACAAATACTTTATTAGTAACAGAGTTACACGTCAAAGTGGCAAGTTGGTACCTAGGAAGTATCTTTATAAGAGAGGAAGGGTACAATGGGGAATCCTGTTAGAATCGGAGCATCCCGACTGGGGACGTACCTCCACCTTACAGAATACCGCAGCCAAACAATACTATTTTAAATAATATTGTGTTTCTGCCGGTGAGTAAGGTCTCCAATGCTCCATGGGGTGGTGGATTTGGGGAACCGTGGCGTTGCCAGAGGAGGGGCATTTGACTTTTTGCTGCCAGAGCAACGTGTTATAGAGGTTGGCAACGCGTAGGCGATACCCCTGGTGCTGCTAATGTCTATAGGCAGCGGTGACCACTTTTCAGCAGGACCGCTTGCCTATTTGCTTGCCAGATAACATAAAAAATACTTTATAAATAATTAAATAGTAGTATAATAGAACTAGTATAAAATACCCGACCGACATCTTCACAACTTTCAATAAACGCACATAGTTTTATTATCGTGATGTACAATAACGTGCCTTATTCAATCTATTAATCATTATTTCCAAATTCCTATCAATAGCTGAAGTAATCGATGTGGAGCCTCAAATAATTAACGTCACTTATCCGAACCTATGTATGCAACAGACCTTTTCGCAACTAAAACAACTCGGATCGATTACGATTGAATCATTCTTAATTATATATAACCATTTATCAGGTACTTCTAATTAAAGCAGACGTAAGTGTTATGTGTTTCATGTAAACTATGACTGTTTTTATTTGAAGGAAATACATACAGTCTCTGTATGTATTTCCTTCATTCAAATAGAAACGAAGCATAGATTCTATAAGAATTAGAGATTAGAAAAATCGATGCCACTATTCGACACTTTCGTCATAGACATTTCTGTTCCACACGAGAACACCCGCGAGCAAAAGCTAGTGTGAAACAAGAACAATTATTATGAGAAACATTTCCTCAAAGTGTGGAATAACCTCAGTAGAGTGAGGTGCTGAGGTATATGTAGGATTCCTAAATGAGTACAACGTGGGAAGATGGGTGTGAAAAAGATTTTACGGGGTCGCCAACACGCTGTCGGTGTATCACACACAGCATCACATTGGCTAAAGTAGCTGTTTACCATTAGGCGGACCGTACACCTATTTTTGACGACCTGAGTGGTTCAGTGGTCAACAGCCGGGTCTGCCACGCAAGAGGACCCGGGTTCGATTCCCGGCCGGGAAGAAATTGAAATGATGAATTTTACTTTCTGTTACGGGTATGGATGTTCTATGTATAATAAGTATGTATTTAAAAGTATAAAAGTAGTTTATCAGTTATCTAGCACCCATAACACAGGCTTTGCTTACTTTGGGGCTAGATGGCGCTGTGTGAATTTGTCCACGATTATTTATTTTTATTTATATTTTTATTTTGTTACCACCTTAGCCGTAATAAAAATTCAAGTTTAAGCGAGACATCGTCATTAAAAACGCCAGGTCAGGTTCCCCTGTCAACAGGGACACGCGCGGAGATCACATGGCAGTTCATCATCATCACAGCCCATAACAGTCCACTGCAGGACTAAGGGCCTCTCCCACGAAAGGGGAGGTTATTGCCATAATCTCCACGCTTGGCAGGCGGGTTGGAGATCGCCGTGTTATAAATATAACAATGGGAAACGCTGCTGCCCGTTTTCCAGTCTACGGAGACTAAGATTTTTTCCTCGAAAACATTAGTTGCCTTGTACGACATCCATGAGTGTAAGGGGTTGGTGCTATTCTACTCTGCCGGACACCACACGGCCAGCACATGGCAGTTGCTCCACTAAAATTACCTGCTTCTCAGGCCCTCACGCACGAGATATTGACACCAAGATGATTATTTTACTATTATTTATCGTCATTTGCCTACCTTAGCCGTGTGGTGTCCGGCAGAGTAGAATAGCACCAACCCCTTACACTCATGGGTGTCGTACAAGGCGACTAATGTTTTCGAGGCAAAAGATCAAGAGTCTCCGTATTCTGGAAGATGGGCTGCAGCATTTTCCATTGTTATATTTAAACACTGCGATCTCCAACCCGCTTGCCAAGCGTGGAGATTATGGCAATAACCTCCCCTTTCGTGGGAGAGGCCCTAAATCCTGCAGTGGACTGTTACGGGCTGTGATGATGATGATGATGATTTGCCTACCGTATGCCATAAAACAAACCGCCGCGGAGCGTCAGAAACGAGCGAATTACGCGTACCTATATTGTGTTGCTAACCAGTAATACCTAACAGATAACTACGTGCATTATCATTATCAACGTTTCTGAGTTACGTACATTAGTTGAATACTAACCGATGCTCTTACGGTGAGGGAAAACATCGTGATGAAACCTGCACATTCAGGCGACTGGATGTGTAACCATGATCCAATCTGGTCAGGTTCCCCTGGTAGCAGGGTCATGGAGGTCAGATGGCAGTCGCTCCACTGTAATTACCTGACCTGCCAAATCCTGGATCATGGTCAAGGCGGACCCCGGGCCCTCGTGCGCGAGAGCACAACCGGGACATCAACGCCAAGATGTTTTTTTTTTTTATTATCATTATCAACGTCTGATGCGAACTGGCCATGGCATGACTAATCACGCCTATTACTGGCGCACGTTGATTTACCGACCGTTTAAGTTGCGCCACCTATGCAGGGCCTGAGCGTAACATAATTTATTTTCCGAGCTTGCTGTCTTACGCGCCAACTAGGGCAGAGTAATGACACGACAATATGGCAGTGTGAAAAAAGTCTCACAATTGAAATATGGTTATCGGTGGGGGTCGGCCACCAGCCCATAAGTCGCCATCTTTGGGTCCTCGCTGCAGATCAGTAGACTATTTATGTATGTCTGTTGCCAACAATTATCTGATTTCAATGATTGAAATTGTTACTTTTGCTATTACGTAATCGATTTAATACTTTCAGTTTATTGCGATGGAACTTTGTCAGCAATTAAATCCATGGAATCTACATATATAATTGACGACCTGAGTGGTTTAATGGTCAACATGGTGGCCGGTCTGCCACGCAAGAGGTCCCGGGTTCGATTCCCGGCCGGGTAGAAATTGAAATGATGAATTTTAATTTCTGTTACGGGTCTGGGTGTTCTATGTATAATAAGTATGTATTTAATAGTATTTAACTAGTATATCAGTTATATAGCACCCATAGTACAAGCTTTGCTTAGTTTGGGGCTAGATGGCGCTGTGTGAATTTGTCCACGAATATTTATTTATTTAATACGGAATCGCAAAAAAAAAAACCAAAACCATTGAAATCAGATAATTGTTAGCAACAGAGTTACGTAATTAGCCTACAGGGCTGGTTTCAGGCAGTTGTGGGAATAAGTGGTGGGCTAGTTTTCTCCTTATACGACACCCACTAGCGTAAACTATACTTTATGCTTCCATAGAAAAAGAAAAACAATTCAATGCAACAACGATAACAGTGACCGTGGGAAGGCGTCAGTGTCTTTTCATCAGTACAGTTCCCCACATTCAGCGTTATCTTGTTGTGCTCAATTGTTGTCATTTCCCATTTAACAGTACTTAGTGTAGTAACCTACAGGTTTTTATTTTCTGTCAGTAATCATATGTATGCGAAGTAATAGAAAACCTGGCCTGAATAGCAAACCCTCATTCACGGGTGTCATATAGTGAATAATCCGAGATAGATCGCTTAGTTACGACCTCCGTAAACTATAAAACGGCAGCACCGTTCCCTGTTGTGTATTTTTAAAACGTGCTATCACCTAGCCGCCTCGCCAGGTCGGAGGTTGTGGCAAAACCCCTCCTGTCAATCTTTATAAAGGCTCGCGTTGATCACGGCACATGGTTATAGGCCACATTTGTGATTGTAAGTTTCTTTTTTTTTTTTATGTTATACGGCAGACAAACAGGCAAGCGGGCCACCTGATGGAAAGTGGTCACCGCCGCCTATGGACATCAGCAACACCAGGGGAGTCACTGATGCGACTTCACACTGTATGTACATTTATTTACTGGTTTGAAGAATAAGAGACTTGATAATGTGATTCAAAGAAGATAAAATTTTGTGAAGTCTCTCAAGAGGAAGTCCCTGCGCCTGTAACCGCACAATGTTTTATTCTCGCCTTTTGGTATGATGCGAAATATTATAAATGCGAAATTAACTGTTACGCTTTACCGATAACGGCGAAATTAGGCGAAAACACTGTACCGATTTGATTAAAATTCGGTATGTAATAGGATACCTGAGGATGGACATAGACTATTTTTTATTATTGTTATTATTTTATTGATAAGTTAGTGGAAACTAGTTTTCCGCGTGCACTACATCACGCGGAAAACTAGTTTCCTGTAACCCTGTGACGGAAGTATACGACTCATGATTGTGTTTCTAAAACATCTAGACATTTCGTGGACTCCCTCGAGTGAAAGTCCTGCCTGCGCCTTTATTTCCGATAAAAACAACCCGATATATTTTAGGATGGGCACGAGCGAAGAAGCATATTTTTGGCGACCGCTAGATAGCTACATACCAGGCCTCCAAGCTAAGATCTCGCTTCAAAGCGAACCCGCCTCAAACAAAAACTCCCCGCAAAGCGGACGGCTACAAGCCGTCGACACATCGTGTGGTCCCGTACATAGTGTTTGTACACTCATTAATCTAGGTCGGAGGCATGCTCAAACAAAATATGTACACGTGCAAAAATATTCCCACCCCCACGAACACCGTCTGACCCACCCCCGCTTAGGCGCCCCGAAATATATTTAGTACCCACTTGTCGACACCCCTCCTCTCTCGCTTCACGGATGCAAAGCTCGTCTGACACTAGCTGTTCGTCGCGGTTTCACACTTTGCACGGAAGAACGCAAAGTTAAAAAAAAAACCTTGGGGTATAGGTTTTTTTAACTTTGCGTTCTTCCACGTCCACGGCTAGCACAAGTGTACCCGCGACACAGCTCGCAGTGCGAAAGAGTGTTTGTTTCCTTCTATCAATACTAAGATGAAAGATATAGATTATCTATGTCGCTCCTTTTCTCGCTTATTAGCAGCGCATAAAGGCCACAATTTATATCGAAATTTTAGTTACCCAGTGGCATGGATAGTTGAACAGCAAGGCGCATCTAGCGTCTGATTCAATTAAGCAATATAGCACTCCGCACTGCGCATGCACACAGTCTACGGGGACGAGGTGGCGACATAGTATGTCGCATGGACTTACTATGTCCCGTTGTGGGATTAGCTCAACTTTGCATTATAAACTGTATGTCTTTTTGTATTTAGTGTAATATTTTTAATGCCTAGGGAGGCACACGGACTGACGGTCCACATGATGGAAAGCGGCCATCGTCGTAGAGGACATTTGCAACCTAAGGGCAACGGAAGCGGTGATGGCCTTTGAGGTACCTGTAGACATGACTTCATATTGATGCAATAAAGAGATTATATACATACATACATTCAACGAATGAGCTGATAACCTGACCATATGATAATATTATGAGCTAAGCGTAATTCGTTGAATGACTGTACTATCTCATGTCGTGAGTTCTAGTACGAGCTAGTAAGGAGGATGACATACAGCACAGTCACGCTCGAAACAACGATAGCGTTACGTTGTATTGTTTGGCACGACGTCGCTACGTCCTGCTTTGCTTATACCTGACTAGTGGACCCGGCACGACTTCGTTCGCGTTCGCACTCTACCCCTGCCTACCCTTTTTTCCCGATTATAAACCTTCTCCCTTGAATTACTCTATGTATTGTTGAAAACCGCATTAAAATCCGTTGCGTAGTTTAAAAGATCTTAGCGTACTTAGATACATAGGGACAGACGACGGCAAGCGACTTCGTTTTATAGTACGTATAGATTATACGACTTTTAGAAGTATTATTGGATCAAGAACAGTTTTGTTTTAAGTCATTCTGGCTGCGTGGTGTCCGATCTTTGATGGGGCTATCAAATTGGGCAGTTGATAATGATGACGTAGATTTCAAAATTTATATCGGAACTCGTCCCGCGGGCCGAAAAGCGAGCGGCACATACCTTTTATAAACAAACGATTTTACGAAAATCGTACTTCCATACCTTATTTATACGAACAATTCAATCTGTTTTAGCATCAGTTACAACGTGTTTTGTTGAGGCAAACACGTATACCCAGATAAAGCTTTTTCGTTTTCATAAATGGACACATATTTTTGCAGTTCATATTTGCTTTCACGAGGATTGGATGGATAGATTTTGAGCTTTGACGATTGTGCACACAAAACAAAACTAACAACAGATTGTGTGGTTTCTAAAGAGATTTTTAAACACTAGGTATATGGGAGAAATAGATTGTAGCAATTTCCCCTTCCTCATAATAGTTTCTCTATCGTGTACACAAATAAATGAGATACCGATTCAGGCGTACGAGGCGGAAAAATAGAAAAACGGACCTTGGCAGTAGCCATGATTGGATGACGGTGATGCCTCCTCGGGCGTACTCCTCTGGCTTGACAGTATAAAAACCTACCACCACCGTTAAGATCCTTTCCCGACGCCGAATTTCTAATTCCGCCGGCCCCTTTCCACCATCGTGACACACGACACGGGCGGAAGTTCCATCCTTATGTCGTGGATCTTCCAGATATCCGTAAAAACACTAAACAGCTATATGGTTTAAGCGTTATAATGCGAACGGGTCACATTACCTATGTATTCCCTCAACATTATAATCTAAACACCTTCAACTCCTTCAAGGTTAAAGTGAGTGGACTGTTCCACGGTGTGTAGTCACTTACAACCAAGTTAGATGGCGGTCAAATACCTGTCTAGTCGTTATACATACATTAAAAAAAGTTATCTTATCATCAACATCCTTATCAGCCCACCGCCGGTCTGGAGGCAAGTTCAACTTAATCTCTCCAAGTTAAACTTGTTCCGTACTGTGTTTCAAAGGAGCTTCCTTCCATGCGCTCTTACGTTGAGGAATGAGCTCCCTGCTGAGGCTTTCTCGATTGAGCACAACATGGAATGAATGAATGAATGCTTTATTGCATAAATACAAGATACAGAGAAAACAGCAGGCGGCCTTATCGTTTATAGAGTTATTCAAGAAGGGTGTGAAAAGAGTTTCACCGGGTGATTAGTAAGATTTCAACACGGGATGACGGGAGTAATACCCCTGGTGTTGCAAACGTCTATACTCTATCTATAGGCTACAGTAACTGCTTGGCATCTGGCGAACCGCTTGATTGCCACGTTAGTGGTACAAAAACTACGCGGTTTCCACTGGGAACAGACGGGTAGGTATCGGATAGCCCGACGGGGCGGTGACACGGGCAGTTATTGTTTTAGCATAACAGTCGCACAGACTGACAGACAATGCTCTCGCGCGCCCGCACAGACACAAAGGGGCATTGTGACCCGCGGGCCCGTGAGCGAACCAAATCAATGCGCGCCGACTATTTTTAAATGGACGAGATATACCTATCCGACTCGTACGCTACGAGTCTTTGATACGTGCGGCTAAATATACGGGTGTCCGGGTAGGCCGTAGTACGTTCGAACGTAAGGTATTTTTAACCTCCGACGCGAAAAGAGGGTGTTATAAATTTGATAAGGGTATCTGTGGCATTGTAGCTCCCGGAAAAGTTTCATTTTTCCTTTGAATACCGGTTGTGTCGTAGGATTCTTAGTTTTGATTTATTTAAATTTAATTGGAAAGTACTTTGGAAAACTACTTTGATAAGCTGCAAGAGTGCCGCCTTCAATGGTTTGGCCACGTCAGACCGGCACATTGCGCAGGGGAATAGGCCGGCCCAAGAAGCGATGGTTTGACATAGTCAGGACTTAGGTATGACATACGTGATGATGCGTGCCAACAAACTCACCACCAAGGATGCCGAAAACTGAGCGAAGTAGACAAGAATTGCCTAGATTTTAACCAAAGTCTATGCTTTGACACAACACTAACCTAACCGAATACCTCCCTAGTACTCTCAACCTACCTAAACTTCAAATCAACTTGTAATTTTTTTTCACAAAAGCGGCATAAATCAAGGTAAGTCAAACTCAAGGCCTAAGTTAGCTAGCACCAGGGTAGCTTAGGTACATTCAACAATAACCTGAAAAACATAATTTAACATTATCCTCAACCTGTCCCTACGTCAGAAAAATATATATCTTCCATTGACGTTCTCACTCGTTATCTCATCACCCACTCGTGATACACCAGTTAATTAAAACTTGGACGAAAACAGCTTTCTGAACTGAAATATGGAGCGAAATCAGACAGCCACTATCGCTGCCAACCCCAGCTGTCAGGACAACTTTGAACAAGAGACGCTGCGAATTCGGTCGACATCCATTCAGGCTGGCATTTCCAGAATCCATCCTACCGGCTACCTACGTTGTATTATCTACTTCGGTTACTTTAGCAATAGCTTTGACAGTTTTTAAGAGATTTTTCCATATTACTCAAAGTTGTTGAATCGGCACAGCCTATCCACTGCAGGAGTTAGGGCCTCGCCCACGAAAGGGAAGGTTATTGCCATAATCTCCTCGCTTGGCAGGCGGGTTGGAGATAGCAGTGTTATAAATGTAATAACAATGGAAAAAGCTACTGCCCATTTTCCAGCTTGCGGGGATTCTAGATCTTTTGTCTCGAAAACATTAGATGCCTTGTACGACTCCCGCAAGTGTAAGGAGTTGGTGAAATTCTACTCTGCCGCACACCACAAGCCCAATTGTTGTATAACAGATACGATATTTTATTCTGCAACATTACAAAGTTGAAAAAAATGATTAAACCTATTTCTCTTTAATTATACAGGAGTGGATACTGCCTAACATTTAAGGGCCATTTCAGTATAATATTTTAAAAAGGAATTCCCCTACATATGCACTTTCCTACCCACCTCTATCGCCCGAAATGACATCTGCCAGAGCTCCAACAATAACCGAGATACAGTAGATATATCACACCACACCGTACAACGACTTACGTAGACAAACTTTGCCAATTATTGTTTGTTCCTAGCATCGGAGAGTTTCCTAGTTAACTGTATTTGGGGGGGACTGTGCAATTTTGTTGCCCATTACGCGTTTGACAAGTGTGTTTTCGGTTTAACCGGTTTGTGTCTGGGGAATTAGTATTCTGTGCTATTGACAACATTATCATAACCTACTTTTGGAAACTTAATTTTTTGGTGTTAGTTATGTGCGTAAATAAATGTATTTGGTACCATGCACGTAGTTTTAAGGGGCAGCTGTTTGAGAACAATTTATGAAAAAATACCACCAGTATAATGATCTAGCATCACGCGTACACGTACAAACCGGAGACTGACCAAAGTCTAAGCAACGCTGAAGTAACGCCGCCTTCTGTACATAATAACTTATAGTTACTGGACACCTATATGTGAAGCAGATATACCTATCTTAATGTAGATACGGCCCAGCCGACAACATAGGGACAAAAACTACCAAACTCATCGCCTCAACTCTAAACTTCTGAAGTGATAAGCATACTTCGTCATTGTTATGAGCGAAAAACGATGAATGCCGATGTAGAATACGAGTATTAAATGGGAAATGTTATTGAAGGATGACAGTCTACCGTAGCTTGAATACTGCGTAGTTTTTATGTTTGGAAGACTCGTTGCTGCAAAAGAGAGCTTAATGCGACAAGAAAGCGAATTAGATCAGATTACTGCTGACTAAATAAGGACTATACTGCTAATGAGCAAAAAAAGGATATTGATAATTAGAGTAAATGAAAAACAAAGGGACACTATAACCGAAATTTCCGCGAATGGACCCTAAACTAAATAATACAATAAATAAATTACATTGAATTGTTGTTCTTTTTCTTTATAAAATCCGATATACCTACTCGATGACGGTGTCGAAACAATATTCCAATAAAATATATGGGTTGGTTTCCGTTTCCCATTTATTATTTATAGAGGAGGCGTACTTTGGAGGCCAGCCGACGATATTCTCGGCTATTATTATAGGAATGTCCACAACACTTTGTTTTTTTTATTGCCTAAGGAAGCACACGGATGGACGGCACACCTGATGGAAAGCTGCCACCGTCATCCAGGACATCTGCAACCTAAGGAGAGCGGATGCGGATTTTACAAAGTTCTAAACGTTTATACAGACCGAGGCAGAACAGGAGTGTATAACTTTTTAAGGGTATGTTCCGGGTTTCCTACCGCGTACCTTTGTTGACGAGTAGCCCGTCGACGTCGACGTCGTCCCGTGACCATGATACGTAAATCGAAATATCGAGCTACTCGTCAACAAAGGTACGCGGTAGGAAACCCGGAACATACCCTTAAAAAGTGTAATAATAACCGCGATAGTTTAAAACATTATAGTGTATAACTTATATTTAATGAAATATTTGTACCCGAACACATTGCTCGATCATACAAAAAAAATCATCATCGTCTGAGCGGTCAATCCCGGCTTCTACCAGGGTTCGTGTTCCAACTATTTTTCTTCACTTCGCCCGGTCTTCGGCATCCTCATGTCGTAGGCCGTTTGGCTCTCGCAGCCGAGGAAAAAGTAAATGACATGTACTTTTCCCCAGCGTCCAAGCTCTCTCCATGCATTGGTGAAGCCGTTTAGTTGTGAAAACTTAACAGAATGGCTATCAGCGGAGTTCCATGTTAATGATCATTATTTGCAACTGGCCATGTGTTCAGAGGTCTGTACCGTTGGCATTTTAACACAAAAAGTAATAGTCCAGAAGTGTAAAGAGTGAGTTGTGTGATATTCATACGTATGTACGTAGTGCAATGAGTTTGACGTATTCAAGTAAGAAAAAGCTTCATGCTTATATGTGGGGAATATGAATATGGAGTAGGGTTTTCGCGTACCCAACTTTTTTAGATACCCGGGTATTTTACCCATTTTTTAAGAAAATGTAACTAAAAGGTGTTTTTTTAAGCCTTTGGTTTTCAAATTGAAATATAACAAAGAATAACAAGTAAGTATATTTGACAGTGAAACTAGCTTTATTGGAAAGCTAATGAAATGACATTTATGTTTGTATATGATTTCGACTATGTGGCCAACCACGTCGTAAAAGTCAAAACCAGTCAACCAAAATTGGGATTCATAGCTAAACAAACTTTTGTATGGAGGAAACAATTATTATTATACTAGTGGACCCGGCGCGACTTCGTACGCGTACACCTATTTTACCCTTACCTACCCTTTTTTTCTTACTTAAAAACCTTCCTCTTGAATCACTCTATCTATTAAAAAAAACCGCATCAAAATCCGTTGCGTAGTTTCAAAGATTTAAGCATACAAAGGGACATAGGGACAGAGAAAGCGACTTTGTTTTATACTATGTAGTGATAGCGAAAAATTTCACGTTGGCTATCAAGATGGTTCGAAGAATAAATAAATAAATATGCTTGGACAAATTCACACAGCGCCATCTAGCCCCAAAGTAAGCACGGCTTGTGTTATGGGTGTTAGATAACTGATAAACTACTTTTATACTTTTTTTTAAATACATACCTTTCATACATAGTACACCCAGACCCGTAACAGAAATTAAAATTCATCATATCAATTCCCGCTGGCCGAGATTTGAACCCGGGACCTCCGCGCGGCGACCGGAATGTTAACCAACTGAACCACTCAGGTCGTCGATAGATCCCCGATTGAAATCAAAGCTTTGTCGTAATCCCTTCAGAGTTTAACCTAAAGTTTAGCAATTCAGGCTTTCCACAGGTCCTCGTACAGATACAAAGTACATTCAACATGGTGACAACTGTAATAGCGACGTATTCTTCCCGAGGGCATTATCTTCCCAGCTGCACATATCCGTCTTCCATTTTGGCGCCTTTTCCAGTATAGTCGCAATAACGTGAAGTGTTACAATTACAGTTTCGACTTATGTCTTAAAAGTAAGTATCTAAAAGCTAACTTAGTATTCTAGAAGCAGTCAGCGATGCAATGTTCCAACGTTACAATGATGGTGTACTTTATTTAGACCGGCCTTTTTACTAGCTGGGTCGAACACGTACTGGATTATCAGGTGTCTTTTCTTAATTTATTCTAAGATTTTTTGGGTTGCCCACTTTCGTAACTTCTAATTGGGATACGTCAGTAATGCTAGAAATAAGTTAGGAAAGAATTGGAGACGTGGTCCAACTCGTACTTATTACATTACCCATTTGGCTATTGACGATGCGAACTTCAGAAACATCAAATTTTTCCAAATATATTTTACTCGTCTCAAATAATCTGCCGTAGAACTATCAACTTTGCCTTTTCATTAGACCAAAGCGTTTAGACGCGACGCTTGACGCGTGCCAAAAAAGCGAACTTATTTTTGCCTATAGATATGGCTACAAAACGCGCGACAGGAGGCGTCGCCATTGAAGACTTTGTGCTAATGTATTTTTGAACCCCCGATGAAAAAAGAGGGGCGTTCTAAGTTTGATGTGTGTATCTGTGGATCTGTGGATCTGTGTGGAGGTGTGTGTCTGTCTACCGCTCCCGAACGGGTAGACAGATTTCGATGAATTTTTCTTAATTTAAACGCCAGTTTAATCGAAACAATTCTTTTCGTTCATTAAAATCGGTTCAAAAAATATTGAAGAATATGTATACTTGGTCGGTAGTTATTCGCCATTTTCCCATCGCTTCACCGCTTCATCGAACTAGAAGGCGAAGTATCCTACCAAAGAGAATCGTACTTACCGGTACAGTGTCCCCGAGTGTATCTTCTTCACGCCGTCCATTTTACTAGCTGTCTCCACCGCGCGTAGGGCTCCTTAATGGCCCTTTAACGAGCTCGCGCATCGACTCATTGCGTTCGCTGCCGACGAGATCTGTAGCCGTTGGTGGTAGCCTGCGAGCAATTGGTGCGGTCAGTATGGGCCGAGGATCTCATACTTGTGGCTAAACAGAGGTACCAGACTGCGATCTGTTTGCCGATAATTTATTGAATATGCATACAATAATAGCAATCTTTTCTGAAAATTTTACCTAAATAATAAGTATATTGTATATAATAGCTGTAATTTATAACCTAATTTGTGCAATGCATTAGTTTTAAGCTGTAATGTTGTACAAAAGTATGAATAAATAAATAAATAATAAACGATCTGTAGGCTAATTACATAACTCTGTTGCCAACAATTCTCTGATTTCAATGATTGAAATTGATACTTTTGCGATTCGGTTTCATCGATTTCAGGGGTTCAGTTGCTGACTACGTTCCATTGCAATAAACTAAGACTATTAATCGTTATCGATCGTACGTAATCGCAAAAGTAAAAGTTTAAATATTTGAAATCAGATGATTGTTGGGAACAGAGTTATGTAATTAGCCTACCGAGTGTTTCAGTGGTCAACATGCCACGCAATAGGCCCCTTCGGTCTTGCGCAAGAGGGCTTGGATTCCCGGTAGGACAGAAATTGATGTGATGAATTTTATATTCTGTTACGGGTCTGGGTGTTCTATGTATAATAAGTACGTACCTATTTAAGTAGTTTATCAGATGTCTAACACCCATAACCCCATAACACAAGCTTTGCGTACTTTGAGGCTAGATGGCGCTGTGTGAATTTGTCCACGATATTTATTTATTTAAACCACTTTAATTTCTGCCCTGCCGGGAATTGAAACAGGGATCTCTATGAGTGTGGCAGAGGTATTGATCACTGAACCCTGAAGACTTGAGTCTACAAACCAACGTCAACGACTGACTTTGAAACGAAAGGCTATTCTGTATTGACTTCGATAAAAAAGTAGCAATGGCCTAGGCCTACCGCAGGATCCAAGGAACCTCCGTTTTAAATTCAGAGGGTTGCCAGAAGTGACTTCTTGATTTAAGTGTTACCAGCCTAAACAATTACAATTGAAGTGTTTTTAATGGTGATAATAATATTTTTTAAACATCCGGATTTCATTTTCACAATTACGGGTTTTGTATTGTTATAGATTGAAAAACGGGGTAACCCGTAAAATACGGGGCATTTGGTAAGTCCAAGTGGATTCAACAGTATGCGCGAAAGGTTACGTTAAAGACCAGACCAATATGGTCCCATAGAAAAATTATACTGCCAACAGGAGGGTTATCGCAAATACAGCCACAGTGCTCAGTAATTGGTATAAGAACTGAATTTGTTTTTCAGTACGTAAGTAATTCTTAATAAGGCTAGAACGCAGTATCACTCAAACGTTTTAGTATGCAAAAATATACAATCGACGCCATCGTAGGCCATCTTCGTAAGATCGGCGGTATTAAATCTAGTTACAAAATTGTTTGCTTTTAAAAAATGTAGATGGCATAAAACATAAATTATTTAATCATTATTAAAGTGTAGTATATTAAAATTATGAAGAAAATAATGTAAAACATTTATTTTGGTGAAATAAGGTGTTTTTTGTAACTATGATTCACTTCTCAATTAGTCCAAAATTATCCTCATAGCGCCATCTGTTTGTACCAAATGTTGCTAAATTTAAATTGTATGGAAATATGGGACTGACCAGAGACCAGACATATTATGGTTAAAGAAATTGGCAAGAAATATCAACAACAAATGCTTGTATAAATAACATTGACACAGTTGAACAAACATAATAGTCAATAACCTAATTAACTGTTTGTGGCTAGAAAATGTAGGTCATAATTATAAAAAATGTTATGACCACAGGCAAAGTTTAGGTTGTGTGCGAAGTACTTATTTCAATGATAGATTACGTATCTTAATGACTATGTCACTTGATATGATACTAACAAACAAGCACATTATTTATACCATACAAAAATTCGCATTGATATGATACTAGCCATGATACCCCAAAACCTACCTATTGCATAATAAACTTCAAGCTAAAATTATTATGGTTCTACTTAGTTCACAAAAGTTATATTTTTCGCAACAACACACATTTGATAATATGACCAAGTAAGACACAATTTCCACCTGTACAATCGATTGAGCACCAATTTGTGATGTGACAGCTCTTTCCGTCAACTAGCATTGATCCAATTGGATATGTACTGTCTAAGAAAAATCCTCCAGAGAGTTTGACCTTGGGAAGTAAAATGTTGGCGTTTCATATACATATTTCATAATTTTGACCAATGTCAGATTAGACTGATAAAAACCAACAAATTCAAATGGTTTAAAAATATCCAGGTATTTCATAATAAACAAATTACAATGTGTACCATTTAGTCATGCTGTTTTGTACTCACATAGTAAATGGCCTCTTGGGCTAAGCCTACAATGTGAGGCCCTCCACACATACAATAACAGAACTACTCTGAACAATTGATGAGTTTCCCTTGTTTACTTACAAAGTGTGAATACGTACAGCACACAATCAACAGACCACTTGTTGTGTGTGTGGAGCATGACTAAGCGTACTGCCATCAATAGACCTATAGTACTTAATGGTGCAAATTTTTTATTGGTTAGTTTAAATTTCTAATTTTCAGGTATTTGCATGCAAAATATTGATCCACTACAAGTTTTCCAATACAATTTTATTCTTGATTCAAGTACGTACTATAATTTATTTTGAATGTGATTATTTTTAATTCTTGCTGAAAAAAGTTCTACAGCGTATTTGACTATAAAGTAAAATATTTATGATAGAATAAATATCTTGAAACAAGTTCTGTTACGAAAAAAAAGTTAGAAAAACAATGCAAGCATCATTCCTTGATAAGGTGATAAAGTGTTGGTGGTTGTAAAAGATAAGGTGGTTAGAATCTGGATGGCATCAGGTCCAACTTAAAGCATAACTTTTATTAATTCGTAGTGATTTAAAAATGTTTGACCATAAATGAAAAGCTTTTTCAATGAAAGTTTGGCATTCAATTCAGTTTTCAATATTTCATTTGATAGTAACTGTTTAAAATAAATACCTGTAGTAGGTTCATATTATGATTAGTAATTTGAAAGAAGATATTTTTTAATATAATCATTACCATATCTTTGAAGTTACCAAGTAACTTAGGTATTTTGTTTTATCTGTTGGTTTTATATTCTACAATAAAACTTCCAGTTTCAATAGAAGACATTCATAAAAGTAATTGCTTTAGTAATTAACCCTGTTAACAATGTGTGCTCAATAAAAATAACACTATATCTCGGAGACAACAATAGGCAATAATGGAAAGCTTTCATTCACTTAAAATGTCATACACCAATTTTAATTCCTTAGACAAACAAATATTTAGAAACAATTTATATTATTAGTGAAGGAGAATTTCTAATTGGATGGAAAATTAACAAAATATGAACCAAATTGTGTAATGGGTAGTACAATAATATGTCAATTTTATTACTGATAGTAAATATTTCTATCAAATTACATTATTGGAATTTAATTTTTTCTGGTATTGTATTGGTATCAATTTAATATTATCCCTTTTTTTAGCATGCTACTGGTATGTGTTTTATGTGTTTATAGTGAATGAGTACCAAATCCAATAAGATCAAATATGTTTGAGAGGATTGAATTAACCAATTATTTAAAGACAGTACATATTTTCCCTCGAAAGGCACTCGAAATGGATTGTTTATATAATTTTCTACTACCTCATCTACACATTGCGCATCATACCTATAGTAAAGGGATGAACATGTGACAGACCTATAAGAAACTAAATACATCAGTGAACTAACATTGTACGTAAGAATTTAGTGCGATTATCTACGGATAATATCGCTTTCTATGTCTTTTCATTCATTACCACTACCTTATACGTAAATATCACTGCAATTTCAACTCACCGAAAAATGGCCAACGAAGTAACGCAGCCTCCTCAAATCACCTCATAACGTATATAAAATGGAACGTGAGATAGTTTTTTACGCCATAAATTTCCCGTGTATGCACTTTCCAACAGCTTTTACTAGGCCCCTGCTATGGCAAGTAGTACAAACGGCATGAAAATACTTGGCGACTGACGTACTAACTAACGCAAGGGAGCGGTCGGAATGTAATCAGCCGCGTTAAACAGCAGATTAACCACGCAAACAGCACTTAACTATACACAAGACACAACACTAAATAATGTCACTTATTTTGATCCAAACAGGAGGAATTTATTACAAATCACATAAAATTTTGTAATTACAACGAAGAGAAATTCGTCCCTCCTCCCTTCACCATGAATTATCAAAGACAAGTCTGATTTTTTTCTAGAGTACAGAAAGAAGCAAAGGATTGTCTGCACTGCCAGACCATAAACTCTTCTCACATTCTATTCGTAATATTCAAATATATGATGTTTTGTCTTTCTCTTGTGTATATTGGCGTAACACGAGTGAAAAGGAAAGCAATAGCGCACTCGTTCGAAATTCCATCGACTTTACTTCTCATGGTACCACAATTTTATAACCGACTCTATGCTTCTTGTCTATGATAATAGAGATGAGAAATAGTTTGATTTTATGTATCGATAGACTAAAGCACAACAGAACTGTTTTTCGGTTTAGAGGGACCCGTAAAATATGATTCTGCATTACATTTAGGCGCAATACACGCCGTTTTCATATGTTCCGGTAAGAATATAATGAAAACGTAAGTAAACGTAAAGCGCCATATATTGCGCCACACAGCCCGTTTCGTTCCGTTTTAATCCGGCAGGGTTGCTGTAACGAGCATTTTTTCACCGGATTTAGGAATATTAGGCCTTGATAAAGTACGTTGGTGGGTAGCGTAGCGATGACTGTCCGGTAATTATGAATATGTTTGCGACAAAGTTTAGTTAAAGACAAAATGCTACGAAATCTGAACTCGATTCGCTTACATTTAATTACTTATTACTTACTTACTTATAACTATTGTAATTATTACATAATATTGTATGACGGTGTAAAATGTTTACTAAATAAATGAATATGAATTTGACCAAAGCGTAAGAGTAAAATAAAAATAAAAATTCAAGTTCGCTTCGAACGATATTTTTAATTATATTATTGTTTAGTGCGATTAAGCTTTGATGCCAATAATTTTGAACTTGTTGTTGTCATCCTAATGTGTTTAAGAGTTTGGTGCTAGCCGAGCCGAACTTTATGTCGTTGATATAAGGAAATTATCACACTTGTCAAATGTGGCCTATTATATCTCGTTAACTGTAAACTCAATTATTTCATTCCGTGGAATTTTGGGTCAAATAATTTCATACAAGAGTACGATTTAAAATAAAATTATATAGACCTACCTATATTTATTTTATTTGAAGTTCTCATTGATTCTCAAAGAAATATCAAAATCAAGATAAGTCTGAATTCCATTGAATTAAAAATCAGGGTTTAGTCACTTTTATTATGATTTAGTTTTTAGGAGCCATAGTAAAAAAAATCAAGCTCCCTGAGATCGCTCATCTCATGGCAGTCAAATCTTACAACAACTTCATTCCTTTTTAATAAAAAGTAATATTTTCTATAAAATGGGTTATTTCTAATTCGGTGCTGAAATATTCTTGTTCGACTTGCGGCAACACTGCAAACTGAGAGATTTGAGCGCAACCACGACCGGTCTGAATAAATTTTATGAAAAGATTGAAAACTGTGGGTGTGGGGCAATGCGCCCGTTTTCTTGCTTATTTTTACCGGAACGGGACAAAATGGAATAATGGGGCTGGCCTTAATCGAATGTACTGGGCCATTGTTCACAAATTCAAGTTAATAAACTACTGTCAAGAGTTTTTAGTGCTCCTAAGTGTTAAAATGAATAAAAAGTTGATTAAGGCCATAAGAAGAGCAAATCCTGTCACAGTTACAAGTCAAAGTCATTGTTGTGAAGATCATTTTGATGAAGTTTTATCGATTCATACCACTTCTGGGATGAATCAGCCAAATACCAACTGGCCTCTTTGAATTCGGTGGAAAAACATGCAAAGAGGATAATTTGTGACCCGCAATTGATTCAAGTTAAACTGTAAAGGCTCAAGCAATGGCGTTGGGTTACACGTCTGTTTGTCTTCACAGAGTCGGTGCGAAACGCATAATTACTACGCTCATTCATTTCGTTCATTATGCCGGCGGTACGAATTCTATGACGTCATTCCAGAGGGGTGATATCATGCGATTGGAGTTAGCGTGTCACAATATATGGTTTACATTAAATTTTCACCTTCCGTTTTCATTCTATTCTAGAAACGACGCGTATGGCGTGGGTCTCAAACGGTGAAATTAGTAAATAATTACAACAAAATTGGATTAGTTACAATAGGATTGCTTAGAAATCGTGATTATACGTTTTAGGCCTAATTTTAAATATATTAAATTTATTTGCTTTCGTTGATGATCCACACAATCACGTTAATAATAATAGACAGTTTTTTAGAAAATAGAATTTTATTAATAGATAGTTTGATATGTAAACAAAAACCGTTCACCACGAACGTTGAGATAAATTAGTAATTTGTCTGATAAATTAGTAACATAGATAATTTAGGCTAGGATCTAGATACCTAATCCTAGTATTATCGATAAAATATTTATCGATATTTCTACTCTAGTATAGTTATCCGACCATCCATGTGTATGTGTGTATGTATACATACATATGTATGTTGTGTTGTGTGTGCGTGGTGATTTGTGTTAAATGCTGATCAAAAGAAATTAATTACAATCAGGTATATTTTGACGATGAAACTCACATAAATGTGAATAAACGCAGTGTTTTGTGTTATCAAGTGCAAGTGAATCCGTCGGGAGGCGGTAATCGTGTAGGTTTATTCGCTATTTGTGGATTCTGGATCTCGTCGATGTACCATAAACAAAAATGTCAGCGATCCCGATTTTTTGTTTCTCGCTGCATGCCCATCGTTTTACCTTAATTAGATCACACGAATGATATAAAATAATGGTAGACGCTCGCTCGTAGCCGCCTCCTCGGCAGGCACGATGGGGTCGAAGCAATAAATCGGCCATAATAAGCGTGCGTTTGGTGTGCTCGGGCGCGCGGCTGTCGACACCCGTGCTATCTCATTGTTTATGTATGGAGAATAAACCAGGAATTTTTATGGGTATTCGCGATGTATTCTCGTTTTAATTGAATATCTGGATAGGATCGCGGTTTCGGCGGGCTGCGCGGAGGGTGGTGGTGCGGCAGGGCTGGCGTCGTAGTAGCCGCCAAGGTTCTCTGGATCTCTATTTATAATAATAACTCGATCTTGCGGTGCAGTGTAATGACATTCTTGTAATGGAGTGCCGTGGGGATCGGTGGGCCACGTGCCAATTATTGCGCCCGTGACGAGCTCGCCGTGTGTTTGTTGTGTGTGTTTACAAGGCTGCCTCCATTCATAGAGCTCGGTGCACTGCAGACCGCCGCGTACGCCTCGCGCCCTCGCGGCTCTCAGGTATCACAGTCGATGTAAACAACTCCTGCCCGGGAACATGTAACTAACCTGCCCCAGCATTCAACACATTGCCATTTACAGTACCTACCTTGTAAATGGCAAGCATATTAAATATCTTTACATTACATAATTTATATATGCATCAAAATAGAGACTCTAAAGTAGCAGCTAGTGCTTTAATACCAATGTAAATAATGTAATTTGGCTCGAAGCATAGGTAGCATTGATAACAGAATTGGACCAATAATTTTGTTTATGTAAACATAACTAAGTTGCATCTTAGGTAACAACAACAGGAAATGAGTTTGGAATGATTAATTTATTATAGCAATCATATCTACTCAAGCAATTGGTTGTCACACATTGGATCTATAAATATTATCATGAAATATTAACGAAGATTAGTACAGCCTTGACAATAATAAGACAAAATGAATAGATATAGATTAAAATGTGTAAACAAATAATAGTAAAAAATCCCATCAATCACATATATGCCTAAGTAAGTACCTACTCGAAACAAAAAGTATATTTCTTAGAGTACCATGTTAACTGTTACAGTTTTATAGTTCTGTACTAACTGGCATACAAATAATAAAAAATTAATAGTGTCCAACCATAGATCAATTTCTGGCCGAAGCTGAACCTAGTTAATCGGCAATCACCACAACCTTCTTCCAAAGCCGAAGGCTATAAAGCTCGAAAGAAATTTTGTTCAAGATTAGATACCAGATACAATTAATAATATAAATGATTTTAATATTGAAGGATTATGTATATTCTTTATAATCATCATCTTGGCATTAATGCCCAGTTGTACTCTCGTGCACAAAGGCCCAGGGCCCGCCTTGACCATGGTCCAGGATTTGGAAGATCAGATAATTACAGTGGAGTGGATGCCATCTGATCTCAGTGACAAGGGGAACCTGACTGGATTGGATCATGGTTACACTTTTAGTGCATGAATCGCAGGTTTCATCACAATGTTTTTCCCTCATCCTAAGAGCATAGGTTAGCATTCAAATAATGTACATAACTCAGAAAGGAATAATTGGTACATGACCACAGTGGGATTCAAACCCGGTACCTCTTGCTTACAAGTTGGATACCTTAATACCTGGTTTTCGGGCTTTCAAACTTTTCGCCGAAGTTAATTTTTTTAACCCAAAGGTGGCCAAAGCCAAGCTAAAGCTTCAGTAGGACACTATAAATTAATAGAATTTACTTAGGTGTAATACTCGCCAATAATTTATATTCTGAGGATCGTATCTGCTTTCTTCATTACTGTCTTACGTAAAATGCTTTTGTAATTCATACATGTCAATGTAGAGTACATATTTGTTCAGCTTGAAAGAACAATTAAAAAGACTAACAGATAGTCATTTAGTGTATTAGTAACTTATTTTTCATTACTGTTTCTTGACAACCAAGAAATTAATGTTATTCAATTTCGATAAGGTTATTAAGTGTGGTTTTTAAATTAATTAAAAAGTAAATCAATTTGTACTTTTCAGTTATTGTGAGATATAGAAAATATTTACATTATTTCTTTTATAATATTTTAAAGTTCATGGCCAACAGTGGATTATAGGAGATTTAGGAACAAATTACAAAAGTAAAATTAAGTTATAAACAACATTCTACGAAGTTTTTTCTTAAGTACTTATTACAATGTAACATAACACAGAACCTGAAATTAGTTTGTTCAGAATCACACCGATAATTGATTCCACAATGTTTTACTGCAGGTTGTTTCAGTCACGTTTATATTCTTTTTTAGTTCTTCTACTAAATACTTAACATGACACGGTACAACATTCACTTGGACAATCTTGACACCCACTGTTATGAGATCAAAATCGGGAAAAATTTGCTGACAAAAAATTGGTTGCTTTTTATGTTTATGGTAGCATTGATGAATGTCCTTTTTATTCTGTTGCACATTATAAAGCTTTAACCTTTCTCCAACAGGAACCAATTAATGACCAGGATAAATGTATATAATAGCCCTTTCCACCTCTCTAGATTTACATTGATACCACAAAATGACATCGGTAAAGCACTGATAGACATGCAAGACTATCAGTGTCCCGAATAAGTATTGCCTTACCTTTTTACCTTGCTTCTCTACCGAAACCGAATAAAAAAATTAATCGTAATAAAGTTTCAATGGGAGAAAAAGAAAAATATTTCTATTACTTGTAATAGATGGAGTTGATCAGACATGATTCTCATAAATAAATCGAAATGTGACCGTTAGATGTATAAAAACGTACATTTTGCGCAATGGCACTAAAACTAAGTACCTTTTCACGAAACCTTTCCTTTCCGAGTAACTTTGGTTATCAAATTCAAAATTTTCAAATCCTGTCTATACAGCGCCATCTAGTGAGGCACGGCCGAACTACACTTTTTACTTTTTAAAGTAGCTGTCTGAACATCCCATTGAATTCCATTTCAGTCAAGTTGGCGAAGGCACGCAGGGGTATGATCAAGGAGAAGGAGAAGGGCGGTGGCGCCCGCCTCAAGGACGAGCCCAGCGACCCTGCTGAGCCTGGTGAGATACTGTAGCATATATTTAAAAACATTTTTTCATAACAAGCTTTCATCAAGGCCCGTGGGCGACCCAAGAAGCGATGGATTGACATTGCTGAGTCGGATGCGAGAGCCAACGGCTTACGAGGATGCGGAAGACGGGGCGAAGTGGTTGAGATTGAGTAGAACCCTGAGGAGATTGAGTAGGAAAGCGAACCCTGGCAGAGGCCAGGATAAACGCTAGGACGATGATGATCATTCCCAAAAGCCTGAACAATATGGGGTTAACTTATTACGTTCATTAGTTCCTGTGACCACCTTCCGATTCCACCATCAGACCACCTCCATGGTACCATATTAATTGTCATCCAAGTTACATAGGTATACCAAATTTCAGCTCAATGGGATACTAACAAATGGTCGAAAATGGTTTGCAAATTTTGATGGGCAACTTACATACGAACAGTGCAAGTTACATAAAAGCTTGTAATAATCACTAGCGAAGCGTCCCGGCTTCGCACGGGCAGGAACCCTAACAAATTATACACCTAAACCTTCCTCATGAATCGCTCTGTCTATATGTGAAAACCGCATGAAAATCCGTTTAGTACTTTTTGAGTGAATCGCGAACAGGCATACGCGGCGTGGGACTTTATGTTGTAATATGTTGCGTTAAAAAATAAAATACTGTTAAGTAGTTATCATCATCATATTTATTTTTTCTAGCAAAATGTTTTAAAGTAGGAAACCCGGAACATACTTTTTAAATATTTTTTCTAGCTTCAGAAATAATATTGACTAGCGACCGGCCCCGGCTTAGCACAGGTAGTAACCTCAACAAATTATACCTTCCTCTCGAATCACTCTGTCTGTTGTTGAAAACCGCATGAAAATCCGTTCAGTAGTTTTTGCGTTATTTGCGACTTTGTATATAATTGAATTCATCTGATTTCTTAATCCCAATCAATTAAAACAATATTAAGCACATTAGTCTAGATATTCTGTGATTAAGCAGTAAGCTTTCGTTTGTTAATTATTATCTTTAAAAAATCCGATCGATATTTTACCGTGTTTAAGTTCGTTGATAACATTTTTATATTGTCTATGAAAATTAATGTAGCGGTTCCGAGTACACACTCCATGGTCACTAGTATTCTTTGCACGCTGCACGCTCTATGTTCATGCACAAGTAAATGTTCCACGGTTAAAAGTACCCTCTTTCTTAAAAAATTGTGGGTACTTTTTGAACATTTCATAGATTCGGTATTTATTACTGTTTGTTCCAAATCGGTATCGGTTTTTTGTGGTAATGCCTTTGCCTCCTATGAAGAATATAAACGATGAAACAAGACTTTGATTATGAGAAAGACGAAAGAGGACGCTGGGTAATGTTGTACGAAGGATACCGCTTCAATATGTACCGAGTAAATTCTCGAAGTACGATGTGGAATTGTGAGAAGGCAAACTGCAGTGCATCCATTACAGTGGCATTTAAGACTAAGAAAATACTTCGTCGAACTCAACACACATGTCTCCTTGATCTTGGTAAAGAGATATTTAAGTCGTAACAAGTTAAAATGTGATTTTTCAGAAACTTGGGCCTGATAAAAGCATTCCCCTACCTTTCACGACAAAAAAAAATTGCTTCTATGTCAGAAAGACATTCCAATTTTTTTTCCCATTACACTTACTGCGCTGGCTCAGCGACCTAAAGAGCATCTAGGCCTCCGACACCAAATAACGCCACTCGAGTCCATCCAACACGGTTTTTTTTCTTTTTATATGTCATACGGTAGGCAAACGGGCAAGCGGGCCACCTGATGGAAAGTGGTCACCACTGCCTATAGACATTAGCGACGCCAAGAGTATCGCCAATGCGTTGCCCACCTCTATAACACGTTGCTCTGGCAGCAAAAAGGCCAATGCCCCTCCACTGCCAAAGCCACGGTTCCCCAAATCCCCACCCTATGGAGCACTGGAGACCTTACTCACCGGCAGAAACACAATACTATTTAAAAGAGTATTGTTTAGCTGCGGTACTCTAAGGTGGAGGTACTTCCCCAGTCGGTTTCCTTCCATCTCGGTTTCTGAAGCTCGCACCTCGTCCAGCCAGCTGTATCTAGGCCGTCCCACTGGACGTTTCCCATTCGACGTTTAGAGTACGCTCTCTTCACGCCGCGATCCTCTTGTCATGTGTGTCTGTCTGTCTGTGCCCTGTGTCAGTTTCGCGGCCTTGGGCTCGCTTGCTAGCTTTTCGTTACACGTTAAGTAAAAATATTAAGTAGTTGAGGAGTCAGCCTGGGTGAGTATCACTGCCTTATCTATTTCTGCCGCCAAGCAACAATGCTTGCATTGTTGTTTTCCGGTTTGAAGGATAAGGTAGCCAGCGAAATTACACGCATGAGGCATTTCATCTTAGTCCTCAGAGTGACAGTTGTTACTATTAAGCTAAATGTATGAATTGTAGATGTTATGGGCGACAATTACCACTTACCATCAGGTGGACTGTCTGCTCGTTTGTCACTGAGTAAAATAATATTTTTAAAATCTTTCAAATGAAGTAATAAAATTTTTACAGACAACTAACCAATTACAGTCACGGAAATAAGATGATATTTTCGGTTCGTTTAATTTAAGCGCTTTATTTCGTTGAAAACGATGTCGATCGTGCGATCCTATTCTTTTACATTAAATTAATATGCAATGTATTAAATACTAACTTGAGTGCATTGTAATGTAAAAATGCTGTACTTTATGCGCGTGCTCTCGATGAGACGCCACAGGTATCGCTATATAATTTACGAACTAGGTATAGGCTGGCGATAGCCCTAGACCTCCCAATAGGCAACCTACACTTCCTACTTCCTCCTAAACGTAGACATGAATGTAGACGCACTGAAATAGAAACCTAAATCGAAACTTACGTTTTACGTCAAATAGACATAAGTCTATACTATAAGAGAAAAGATTTGATTGTTTTGTTTGTGTGTATGTTTGTAATAATTGGCCGTGTGGTGTCCGGCAGAGTAGAATAGCACCAACCCCTTACACTCATGGTTTCGTACAAGGCGACTAATGTTTTCGAGGCAAAAGATCAAGAGTCTCCGTAGTCTGGAAAATGGGCAGCAGCATTTTTCATTGTATTATTTAAACACTGCGATCTCCAACCCGCCTGCCAAGCGTGGAGATTATGGCAATAACCTCCCCTTTCGTGGGAGAGGCCCTAAGTCCTGCAGTGGACTGTTACGGGCTGTGATGATGATGTTTGTAACGGATAAACGGAAAAACTACTGAATTTAAAACATTCTTTCACCTATAGACAGATTCATTATCAGCGAGTAACATGGGCTATATTTTATCTTCAAAAATTTTGAGTGATAAGAAAGTAGGAAATTGCAGTAATAAAACCCAAGGTATCAATATTTCAGAACGAATGCAGCTAATCTTAATCTTTAAACTAATTATTTTTTGTTGGGTTTTTAATTTTCAGAACAAGTTTTGTTTGCAAAAAAAAATGGTAGATAGGAGGCAGGGTGAAGGGTAGGTGTAGGGTAGAGGTACACGCGAACGAATTCGCGTCGGTCCCACTAGTTAATCAATATTTAGATAATCAAGTTAGTTGCTACAACGTTGGCTGTTATTGTAACCCATTGAAATAATTAAAACCACTCGTGCTACTATGTAACGATAGTAGGACAAACCATTACAATAGCCCAATCAACTTGATGGATTCGGAACTGAACTTAGTCTGTCATTATCTTTTCCAATAACATTTTTATTTAGATCCTGTGGTGATATTATGTAACTCGTCGTTTTAACGTGCGGTAATGGTTAAGCGTTTTGTTTTCGCGAACGATTTCAATGGGGGTGTAGATTTGATTTTTTATTGCCTCAATAGGAGACTTTCCGAAAGCCGATTAAAAAGAAAAAAATAGTTCTGATAAATGCAATAGATGGCAATGGTTAGACACGATTCTCAAAAATTTGACCGTTAGATATATAAAAATGTACATATTTTACGCTTTCTTATCAGAAAAGAAAAAGCTAAAACTAAGTATCTTTTCACGAAACACCTTTCCGAGTAACTTCTGTTACCAAATTCAATACTTGAGAGACTTACTTTTCAAAGTAGCTGTCTGAAAATCCCCCATTGTATTGGCAAACCAAAAGACATTTTTGTATAACTTTGAACTTTAAATATGAGCTTTGGAATTCTTAATTAGATAGAGAGGGCGATAGCGGGCTGTGACGTCACAGATTCTGTCGCTATAATTTAAAAAGCTCGGTAAGGTCCATTTCGTAAGAAAGAGGCAGCCAATAATCTTTAGAAGCTTATAACTCTTTTGTTTTTTTTTTTCGTAATATTTTTCGCAGTTACTTTATATAAGTACTAAGTTACTTTACTTTAAATATTCTGATAATACATAAATGTCATTCAGTATCAGGGTACCTACCTACCCCATTGTCAAGTTAACGAGATAGTAGTAATGCTACCTTTTCGTATAGATGAGTCTACTCTCTATGGGCTCTTTATCTGTCCTATGGCAAACCAGGACAATACCATGGATCCGAAAACAAATTGTGCGCAACAAAAGTTATTTATTTAACAATTTATTGTGCACTAGAAAATTAAAGAGATAGTACAAATTAGATATTAGACAACATTCACTACTTATCTCTATACGAAAACGAATCGTTAATGTCACGAATACGATTGAGTTATATAGTTGCGTCGCGCCACTGTTTTTACATGCCAATAATCAATGGTGTTTATGAATATGTACTAGGTTATACTGTCACTATAAATACCTAAGTCAACTGGGTCAGTCTAAAATATCTGTATAGAAGATCTTGTACTCGTACTGAACATTCGTTAGCGGTTCAGATCAGAAAGAAACCTCTAGAAAAATATATACCTATGTATTTCCGATTTCTCGAAGTAACTGCACGTGGGTAAGTGAAAACACCTCTATACTCACTTAGGTACTGTACTTACGAGTACAGAGTTCATAGGCTGAGTGTAAGATTTCCTTCGATTTGGTTTTACTATCGCGGTTACGTGAAAAGAAGTATAAAAAAAATTAATTTAGCGCCATCTAGTGGTACGTAAATGAAGCTTTTTCTTTATACTAATTTCTACGTAAACGCGCAATAGTAAAGTAAAATCGAAGCAAAACTTACGCTCAGCTCTCTGATAAACTCGATACCAATTCCTTACAAAGTCGCAGCATAGCGGTTGCTATTACATAAAACTAAATACATTAACTTCACACACAATTTAATTAGCCAGCTTATCTAACATAGCATTTGTAACAAATGCATCGTGCACGCTTCGAGATGACATTTAATTAAGTGGCGATAACTAACTAATCGTACCGCACGCTGTTAGGTCCGGAAATAGCTCCGTGGAGATTATTAGGATGGCAAAATATCTGTATATGAATATGTCTATAGTTAGACAGAATATCGCGTTGGTGGGAGAAACAGAAATCTTAGATATAGCTTGGCAGCAATTACGCGGTCGACGATGGATCGAGTTTATCCAGCTAGGCTAGCACAAGTGTACTCTCGCGCGCGATAAACGAGAAAAGGCGTGACATAGATACTGATATCTCTTTCATCTTAGTATTGAGAGTAAGAAACGAACGGTATCTCGCGGCGCGAGCTACGCGCGGGCACACCATGCAGGAATGTCTACCGTGCACGTTTATCATCATCCGAGCGGTCCGGCTTCTGTCAGGGTCTGCTTTCCAGCTCTTTCTCCTCCACTTCGCCCGGTTTTGGGCAACCCCGCGTCGTGCGTGAGCCGTTGGCTCTCGCATCCGACTCGGAAATGTCCATCCATCGCTTCTTGGGTCTCCCACGGGACCTCTTTCCTGATAACGGCAGTAGATAACGATTTCCAATGTATTCTCATATTACAATATTTATTAAAGTTCGACAAAATATCTGGGTCCACATCCATCTTTACATAGTGTGAAACAAAGTCGCTTCCCTGCGTCTGTCCCTATGTACCTATGTACGCTTATATCTTTTAAACTGCGCAACGGATTTAAATGCGGTTTCCAAAAATAGATATAGTGACTCAAGAGGAAGTTTTATAAGGTAAGACACCCGGATAAAGTCGCGGCGGGACAGCTAGTAAGGTGTAATAAATACGTTGGTGGGAGAACCGAACCTACGTAATGTGTTTGGGGCAATATTGAAGTCGACGACGGACTGCGCTCATCCAGGAGATGTCTATCCTCTTGTGCCTAAGTATTGGTGGATATTATAGGGTTGTATTCACTAGGAAGTATAGACACAGACATTGAATTCCACTCCTATGCGGTTTGCATGAAAGACGACGGTGTGCGGGAAACATTATATGACTTAGTAAGGGGTCGTCTGATGTTCTCTGGATGATGGGTAGTAGAACTCCTGAAGAAGCGAATAGCTTTCCTCTGGTCGCATATTGCCATACGCATTGCACCATAGGAAATTTTCATATATTTATAGTTCCTACCTATTCTCTAGTAGTCTACTCCATACTTCTATTGCGCACGCATGGGATACTTGGCAGTCTGGTCTGCAATCGTCTGGCAGATATTTTGACGAACTATTCCACCATACCAGTCGTCATATTCGATTTCTAACAGAAAACGCGTTCCGTTGTTCGTGTACTGTGATTTTGCAATTCATATTTCTACATACGAATGCATTGGTTTTGTTACTACCCAATTATCTTACTGTGATTTCAACGCTTGGCTGCATTTCATGCCTACTTTATACATATTTTTTATGTCCCACAAACCGTCCAGTGTACTGGTACGCGTTTAAATATATTACATTTCATATGTAATAAAATAAGTGACCATGAATGTAAAACGGTTTTGCTTGGATTACATTTCAATTTTTCTTTATCGTTTTTATTGATATTTTGTTACTTCAATATTTTATACGTGTAAGGTAATGAGATGATCATATTAATATTAGAAATGAGAATAAATATCGCGCCGAGACGGCTTAGCTAATTAAGGTTAAATTTGTACACTACACAGGTATATGGTACTATATATACTATAGTATACTACTATACCATTGTAGTATACCCAATTTTATCCCACGAATTTTTGTCATTCTGTAGGAAGACGCAAAAAAGCACTTTGTTGTTTTATCGTAACAGTTGAATACTGAGGTTTTTATGAAAGCAGTTTCCGAGAATAGGATAGCGTATTTATATACTTTAATACAATTATTGATGTATGTCTGGAAACACAACCGAGAGAAAGTACTAGGTATCTGCGTCCATGCATAAAATCAATTCATATCGATTGTTGTTGTATTATGTTTCTACATTGTTACTGTTTGTAGGGACTATTCATTGTTATTTTTCACATGAACTACAAGTATAGCTCATGGCCACTTCTACCATTTGTCGTATGCCTCTTGGTCATGCCTGCTTTCTTGTGTTTTTATGTAAACTTCGCATTTGGGACAGCTCACTTTGTGAGTGTGGTTTAGGAGAAGGCTCTATAGATATAGTATATAACTGTTCAAACCTTCAGTGATCACTGTATAATATCTTGCCCGATTACATTCCTCGTCCTTGCGATTTAAAGTATTTGTTGTCTTTGGTCCGCACCCCATTCATTGGTGCTTTATCTGGTTTTAAAAAAATTAACAAAATTAGACTGTTTTTATGCCACTGTTTTATGCTTATTTTATCGTTAGGCACTAGAGTAGTGCGTGTTGTGTTGTTTTTATTTAGTTTTTTGTTTGTTGTAGTAGGCAACGCAATCAATGGCCATCTCTTTATATTTTTATGACGTGTTGGTGTCACTTTATTTATAGTCTTTGGCGAACAGTTTAGCGGAAGCCACAACATTAAAAGAAGAACATTATCCCATATGCATTTTAAATAAATCATGGACTGTTTATCCTTTTCGTAATTGATCCGAAAATGACGTGCGGAGATTAATCTAGCACAATTTTCTTTTGAGCTTTTGTAACTCATCTTCTGTCATCATCCTAGCCAGCTGTCAATTCAGTTTCCGCAAATTCCGTTTTTCTACGTTTCGTCCTCCACTCGGCCTAGTCTTCATCATTCTCGTATCATAAGGTTGGACATCGGTTCTTGGAGCCCATGAGATACCAGTAGACTTAGGCATCTATTTCTCACATACCTATGCCTAGGGCTTATGTAACACGTAATCAAACAAGTGCAGGCGATATTGAAATTCGCAAATTTTTTGGAATGGGAGATAAAATACTTGAGAACCTTATCCACTTAGTCACATTTGACGTAACACTAATAACCGTTGGGGTATGTTGTCAAGTAGAGACCAAAGTTGTGCTAAAAACAACGTTCTCATAATGCCGGGTGCCATTTCCCGCTTTCCGCTGTATAGCATTTTGTCAATGCCGGAACCATATGCAAGGGGCATGTACAAACTAGTATGTTTTAGCTAGAGGGAATATCAGAACTGAATAAACAGTAGTCGCGATGAATAAATGACTTATGAGCACCTCAGTCGTGTACACGTATTATTGTTTAAATTGGATAGACAAATGATTATCAATTTACATTGCAAAGACGGGTTCGTCGTGTTCCACAGCGAGATTTCTTCCAGTTACTGTAGGAAATCCGTACAGAGTCGCATCTTGGCAATAGTTATCATCATCTGAACGATCAATCCCGGCTTCTGCCAGGGTCCGCTTTCCACTTCTCCCGGTCTCCGACATCCTCATCTAAACCGTTTCAAATGAAATGAAGTCCATGGTTTCTTGAGTATCCCAAGATAACCCTTTCCTGATACTGGCAGGTTCAGCCACCTTAGGGAAACCCACGTATCGGAAACGTAGCACTCAACGAAACCAGAAGGCAATAAAGAGTAGGTATACTTATTGTAATGTCTGTCTCGCCCGCAGGCCACGGGTCGCGGCCGCCGTCGGCGTCTCTGCCCACGCCGGCGGCGCTGAAGAAGGACCCTGAAGAGGCGGCGCACCGCGTCAAGATGGAACCGCACGCGGACGATCCTGACATGGCGGTAGACGGGATCAAGACAGAGATCGACGGGCTCATGGACAGCGACGGTGAGAAACTAGGTACTGTACGGCTGCACTTCTGGCCCGGCTTATGCTAAGTTTAGGCTAAGACTCGTAGTCTCGACATGACGGTCGACGGGATCAAGACAGAGATCGACGGGCTCATGGACAGCGACGGTGAGAAACTAGGTACTGTACGGCTGCACTTCTGGCCCGGCTTATGCTAAGTTTAGGCTAAGACTCGTAGTCTCGACATGACGGTCGACGGGATCAAGACAGAGATCGACGGGCTCATGGACAGCGACGGTAAGAAACTAGGTGTACGGCTGTACTTCAGGCCCGGCTTACGCTAAGTTTAGGCTAAGACTCGTAGTATCGACTTGGCGGTCGACGGGATCAAGACAGAGATCGACGGACTCATATACAGCGTCGGTGAAAAACTAGGTACTGTACGGCTGCACTTCTGGCCCGGCTTATGCTAAGTTTCGGCTAGGTCTCGTAGTCTCGATATGGCGGTCGACGGGAAGACAGAGATCGACGGGCTCAAGGACTGCGACGGTGAGGAACTATATACTGTACAGCTGCACTTCAGGCCAGTTGAGATTAGGCTAAAACTCGATAGTCGAGATGGAACCGGACGCAGAATTTCCCGACATGGCGGTGACGGGATCAAGACAGATGTCGACGGGCTCATGGACAGCGACGGTGAGAAACTAGGTACTGTACGGCTGCACTTCAGGCCAGTTGAGTTTAGGCTAAGACTCGTAGTCGAGATGGAGCTGTCAGACGATTTAAAAATGGCGACGACGGAATCAAGACAGAGATCGGCGGGCTCATGGGCAGCGACGGTGAATCACTGTCACTATTTGAAACAACCATTGACACATACAGTAAGATGGAGCCTCAGCGCGGTAGATTTCCCCATGACTGTCGATGGGTTGATGTACATATAGCGATGGTGAGAAACTAGGTAATTTGATGATATTCCCTTTCGACTGTCTCCAAGAAAAGTCTAGGATGGATTTATAGAATTAGTCAAGATGGACGCACGCGGGCGATGATTATATATACATGGACGGCAACACGAAAGTAAAGAATATTGTTACTATTTGTAAAGCGTAATTTTTACCTTGTTGTTGATGGTATCTTGTGTTGTCCAGCAGGCGACCCCACGAAGTCACCACAGTGCGAGATGGGCGGACCCGGCTCGCTGAAGTCCGAGCGGCTCTCATCGGACTCCAACGACATATTGGACCCACAGACAGGCCTACGGGGCGGCCCCGGCAATATGCAGGTGAGTAGCGCACAAATATACACGTAAATAATGCAGTTTGAGTAATTTAAGAACAACTATAGGATATCTCTTTACCTTTATCTGTAAATTAACAGTATTTGCTACCGCATCCGCTTCCTTTAGGTTGCAGATGTCCAGTAGGTTAATTATGTAACACTGTTGCCAACAATGATTTGATTTCAATGTTTGAAATTGTTACTTTTGCATTTCCGTATCATCGATTTCATGGGTTCAGTTGCTAACAAAGTTCCATTGCAATAAACGGAAACTAATAAGTCGATCATACGTAATCGCAAAAGTTACAATTTCAATAATTGAAATCTGAGAATTGTTGGCAACAGAGTTACGTTACGTTACGTGGCCGCTTTCCATCAGGTGGACCGTCCGTCCGTGTGCCTACCTAGGCAATAAAAAAGAATAAGTTACCGCTCACCACCAGATGGGCTGTCTACTCGTCAATGAGCAGTGTAAAAAAATTCTTAAAAATATCTTGGACATTATAAGTTTTCATCTATGATCAGTCAGAGTACTTGTCAAAACAAATCTAGCGAGCCCAAACTCAATGGGTTTATCATCCATAGTTTAGGTGTTCCTAAACACACCCAATATTTCCCCTCCAGGATGGCAACCCCAACTGCAGGAACCCCAATGGCCCACCGGAAGGGATGGGGTCGTGCCGCATGGCCGGCGCGGGGGGCATGGGCCCCGGCGTCTCCATGGGGTCAATGTCCGCCAGCGAAGCCCAGACACTACCCTCAAACGTGATCAGCAAACAGGCCGGCAGCATGGAGGTAAAATTGGTTGTCCCCTGTAGCTTCTGTCAAATTTCTTGTCGTGTTTTGGTTTGAAAAACATGGTAAATACAAGGCAAAGTCCATCAGTCATTATAGCCGCAACTTCTTTATAATGTGTTAGAATCTACACCAAAGACAGAGGTTAACTGTAGACAGAGCAATGGCAAGCAAGAGGTACATACCTACTACCTTGAGGTGCATGAACTCTTTTTCTATTGCAATAAGGCAGGCATTTGACTGCTGTCACACCTGGTGGTAAGTGACGATGCTGCGCTGCAGCAGGCCTGTCTGAAAACAGCTTATAGCCTTGAAGGTATCCAGGTTCCATTCCTTAGCCGTAACTGCCTTAGTATGGGCGAGTATTACCATTTACCATCCGGTCGACTGTCTCACTCTGTCTCACTAGTAGAGTTTGGATATTATTGCTAACTTTCACATTGTAATACTCTATGCAAATATGAACGTCTATATTGTTAATTACTGATAATACTGTTTTAGATAACTTTCGTAAGATAACTTTGCTCGAGAAAGCCAGCCAACAAACCCAGAACAACTTCTAACAAAAACAATGTCTGGGGCGCCATACCTAATAGATTGTGAGGGCGCCGTAGGTTATCCTACGTTATCGAGTACTACAAAAATTCCACTTTGTAGAGATAGCAGAGGTTTAGGAGACCTACAAAACATTGGTCTGGCACAACATTTTTTTGTGAATTAAACTACGACTTTTCTAAGCCCTAAAATAATGCCCTATTGATCGCATTGTCTAACATATACAATATGAAGATAAAACTTTAAAACCAGCTCGAGGCTTCCTCCCACAGAAATCAAAATAAGATAAGTAAATAGAAATGCCACGTGGGGTGTCACCACCTCGGCTACTACTGCGCATAACTGTAGTACTGCGCATTAACTCTCAAGTGCCAGATAGTATCAGATAGTGACCATAAGTTGACTCTCGGATCAAATGCATGGCGACAAAGTCTCGCGCGCATAGCATTTCTATTGGCATATTTATCTTATTTTGATTTTGGTACTTTCCCCCCTTACACTGAATAAGAAATAAAGACGGCGCGCTGACAACACTGACATGAGGCCAGTTTCGTAAACACGTGTGCCATGGCGTAGTTTTTGTTGTCAATAGACAGGCCTAGTTTTTTTGTCAATGTGTGCGTACACACAGCACGGCGTAGTTTTGCGTACGTCAGTATGTTTTCCGCAGGATTCTTTATTTCTTTTTTGGTCTAAGGGGTTAGACCGAAAAAGAAATAAAGATGGCGCGCTATCGACAGTGACATAAGGCCGGTTTCGTAAACATGTGCGCGTTATGGCGTAGTTATTACGTACACACAACATGGCGGTGTTTCGTGTCCGTCAGTATGTCGTTCGCAGGCTTCAGTCTTTATCTCTCATTCGGTCTGAATTCCCCCCACCGCTCGCCCCCCGCTAAGTGCCTAAGTCCTCCCAGCAGCAGTCCCAGATCTTCGTGTTTTCGACGCTACTGGCCAACAAGGGAGCCGAAGCGGTGTTGGCCGGCCACCACCAGTCCATCATCTCTTACCACTGCGCACAGCCCAGCACCAAGAAGTACCTCGAGGTAAGTGACGGATGAAAGTAAAGTAATATGTGTTTGTAGCACTTATTTCCAAGGCAAAAAAGGACAAAACATGCAAGACAATAATAAAAAGAGTTTGGTCCATCCGTTAGGAAGCTACGATACTATATACAGCCACAGCTTGACGAGCTTATAACACCCCTTTTATTCGTCGGGTGTTAAAACAGCGATTTAGCGCAACAACGATAATAATGGCCGTGATAATGGGCGTCTGTTGTCTTTTCTTCAGTATTGACCCCATGGGCGGTTTGTTAGTTCCTTTTTACGACACATTCAGTGTTATCGTTGTCGTATTCACAGCTCAATTGTTTTTCTTAACATGATAAAATAGGTGTTCGAGAGAAGTGATCGTTTTTGAAATAAGAATATATCTTATTAATAGCGTTTCATTATACGAATCTCTTTTTTGAACTTGTACGCCCCTCGCTAACAACGACCTCGTTTCACAGAAACACCCGCTCAAAATCGGCCAGTTCAACAAACAGAGCCCTGCACAGTGGTTGAACAACCTCGCCATGGCGAAGACACGCGGCGGCATGCGCGGGGGGCCCAACATGATGGGGGGGCCCAACCAGATGGGCCACATGATGGGCGGGCCGATGGGCCCGAACATGGGCCCCATGGGACACGGAGGCATGGGCCACATGGGACCAAACATGATGGGCCCGAACCGCATGGGTGGCCCCGGCGGGCAAATGATGATGATGAAAGGAGGCCCGGGCCAGATGGGGCAAATGGGCCCCGGCATGGGTCCCATGGATGGGTTTCCGGGGGGCACCCCGTCCTGCGGTGTCATGGACGGCCTTGGTGCTGATGGTGAAATGCCCTGGGACACCGTAAGTTGATATCTTGTTACCTAATAACTATTTATTTATAAGTTCCTTTTTACTTTGTACTGTTGCTCATGAAAAGTTTTAAGCAAAAACAAAATTACTACTTTACTTTTCTTTCTATTTTCTCACGATTGAAAACCTGAGGGATACATAAAACTAAACTAGGGAAAACCCATGAAAATTTCATATGGTTACCACATAAATTTTCCCAGTCAATTTCCAAGTCATGTTGAAAAAAATCAAACGACAACGCCGTATGGTACAGGCGTTTTGGAAAGGTCTGACAAACTTCTATGAAACAGACTTCTGTCTCAGTGGCGCCAACTAGCCTCAGTAATAGCAAAGTAACAGAATACGATTGCCGCCAAGCGTTATTGTGTTCCGGTTTGAGATACATGAGTCATTTCATTTTAGTCCTCAGTGACAACGCACTGCGGTTATGCATTTTTGTTACACGAGACCATACTGCATCAATCGCAGATGTTACAGGCAATAGGCATCAGGGGGTCTAAAAATGCCACATCATCATCATCATCACAGCCCGTAACAGTCCACTGCAGGACTTAGCCCTCTCCTACGAAAGAGGAGGTTATTGCCATAATCTCCACGCTTGGCAGGCGGGTTGGAGATCGCAGTGTTTAAATATAACAATGGAAAATGCTGCTGCCCATTTTCCAGACTACGGAGTCTCTTGATCTTTTGCCTCGAAAACATTAGTCGCCTTGTACGACACCCATAAGTGTAAGGGGTTGGTGCTATTCTACTCTGCCGGACACCACACGGCCTATTCTACTCTGCCGGACACCACACGGCCTAAAATTCCGCAGCCGCGCAGAAATTCAAATGATGAATTTTAATTTCTGTTACGGGTCTGGGTGTAGTATTTGTGTTTAAAAAAGTATATCAAAAGTTTATCAGTTATCTAACACCCATAACACAAGCTTTGCATACTTTGGCGCTAGATGGCTTTGTGTGAATTTGTCCAAGCAAGCAATATGAAATGCTATTGCGGTCTTGGACCCCCAGGTGGGCTGTCTGCTCATCTGTCAATACGTACCATCATCATCGTCATATATTTAAGTTGATTTTTATCGGTTATTGACATTTAATTTAATAAGAATTGATTGTTGACATGTACTTAAATTTGATAGGGTGAAATTTAACTTAATTTTATTTAAATAATTGACATATTCTCATTTTTGACGTATCGCTAATTGATTAATTAATTAATTTGTTATTAATCAATATGGAATCTAGATTTAATTGTTAAGATAATATTGTTTTCTATATTTTTTATTATTTTCCAGTGCCCTCACAGGGTCACATGAGATACTTACCTATTTTTAAGATCAAATGTTATTATATTACCATGTGAAGCAATAAATAAATGACAAAAGAGTATGACTCTCGTCGGTGGAGCAATCAATACGTATACATAAAAAAATCTTTTCCTTCCAGAAAAACCCCGCCGTGATGTCGAACGGTATGTCTAACGGATGCGGGCCGCTGCCCGCGTGCTCGGAGGGCGGGCCCGCGCCCGGAGACCAGCCGCCTTCCGGCGACCAGCAAGGTGATTGCCAGGGGCCGAAAGGTGATTGGCACTGTTGGTTGTTATGGTAGTGGGCGGGGAGGGATTTTGTTGACGTGGTGGATTAGTTCTGCCCAGTCCTAATCAACCTACCCATACATACACTTTATCGCTACCATACACCTACTTTAGCCCTACCTACCCTCTTTTTATTGCCTATAAACCTTCCTCTTGAATCACTCTATCGATTTATGGTGATCGAATTAAAATCCGGTGCGTAGTTTAAAAGAACTAAGCGTACATACATTCCTTCCTTGTGAGTGAGCACAAAAACGGTTGCCCTCATTCAACGGATTATTATAATTTCCATGTTCTGATTTGTATACCAGAGGCGCGACCGCCTAACTCGAGTTGGACGTCGCCATCTTTAAGCAATAGAATCGCAGAGCAATCTACCAATCCCAGCGGGGGGCAGTCGTGCTGCCAGTCTTTTTAGTTTAACTTTATCTTCTAATGCATTTCCGTGTCCCCATAGCTGCTGGCGTGAAGATCCCCGACGAAAACCTCACGCCACAGCAGCGAGCGCATCGTGAAGAACAGTTGGCGACCATCCGGAAAATGCAGCAAATGCTATTCCCAGAAAGCGGAGCACCACAAGACCCACCGAACTCCCACGCCATGACCCTCCCTCCCATGGTGTCCATGGCCGGGCCAGTCACGTCCGGCCCCAGCTGCACCATGGCCGGACCTATGGGCCCGAACGGACCCATGGGCGGCATGGGAGGCATGGGCATGCCGGGCTCCATGGGCCCCAACGGAATGATGGGACCGAACGGTCCTATGATGGGAGGGATGGGCCCCAATGGACCGATGGGCCCGATGGGGCCCTGTGGTATGAAGGGAATTCGAGGACCTTGCGGAGGCCCGGATATGAAGCCTGGTATGTGTACAGATATGCACATGGGGAGGGCCTGCGGTGGACCTATGGGGGTGAGTTATATTTTGTTTTTTTTTATTTTATTGGAAAAGCCAAAAAGTTATTCATGGTTGAAGGTGAAGTGGAGAAGTAAAAGTAGGAAAGCGAACCCTGAGAAACCGGGACTTACCGCTAGGATAATAACGAAGATGAACTTAGTTGAGTATTGTCTTTGAATATGGAACAGAAGTACAGCTTGAAGTGGGGTTAGACTGAGTAATGCGACCGACGTCGCTGGATAGCGTGTAGTCATCATCATATATTTAACCGAATAACTGTTGTCGGTGGAGCAATCGCCACTCCTCTCTCTTGTCGGCCAACCTTTTCATCTCCTTATAATGGCCCCCCGGCGCTCACTGTCACGAGCAATGAGAATGAAAAATAATATAGATAAAATTCTTGACAACATCCTGTTGTGACTCATACAAATTGAAGGTAGAAGTAAGTAGGATGGCGGACCATGGCATAAACCGGGATAGACGCTACGATGATGATGATGGCGAGTAGTTGTGATACATCACATCACAAGGCACACACACGAGTCAATGGAGGAGAATGGGCGTCACGACCACATACAGTGTCCCGTCATAGTATTCGAGTCAGTCTTAGCCCCCAGTGCAATGACGACAGAAACTAGGAGGACAGGTCCTATGGTTCAATTTATATGGCGATGACAGGCCATGAGCGTGCCGACTCGCCATATTGTGAAAGATGCTAGGGAATTTTAGTTCTTACGCTAGTTTTTTTAGGTATATCCGTCGGCCACTTTGTGTTACATGCATGTTTAGGTATACACGCGTTAGTTGACAGTGTGTCCTATCCTCTTAAAATGAGCCTCTATCGTTATTGCCCCGGGCGCCAATAAATACTTTAATAGATACTTTTCCATAAGTAATAATATGGTATCTTTACAGCGCATGCCTAACCCAATGGGCGGCATGGGAGGGCCCAAGCCGTGCATGATGGGCGGGCCACACATGGGCCCCCGGATGATGCCCGGGCCCAACATGAACGCTATGAACGGTGAGTTTTAGATAAACTAGTGATATAAAACGAAAATGAATTTTATTATTGTAATTTCTGTCTACTATCGAATATAGTAGGTGAGTTGATAGACAAACTAATGTTATAAAATGTAAATGTATTTTATTTTTGTAATTGCTGTCTACTATCGAACCGATTTCATCGATTTTTTTCAATGATTAGGAGCATTACAATTTTTGGTACTTAAGGCCTCTCCCACGAAAGGGGAGGTTATTGCCATAATCTCCACGCTCGGCAGGCGGGTTGGAGATCGCAGCGTTTAATTATAACAATGGAAAATGCTGCTGCCCATTTTTCAGACTACGGAGACTCTTGATATTTTGCCTTGAAAACATTAGTCGCCTTGTACGACACCCATGAGTGTAAGGGGTTGGTGCTATTCTACTCTGCCGGACACCACACGGCCAGAAAAATATATATGCATGACCTTTTGCCAGGCTGAGAATCGACTTCAGGCATGGTGATAGTTACATTGCAGGCCTAATATCTTGTTATTGTATTTACACTGGGTAACTTACCTTCAGACTATAACATGCTGGTATGATTGACCAGCATCCAAAAATATGAAACCATACAACTGTCTTCGAAACTTGGTAGACCTAACAAAGTTTCTGGAACGCTTTTCAATGTTGTATCATAGATTGTAACTTTTCTGTCTACAATTCACCATAGATAACGACAACGAATTTTAACGACGATTTTGACCGACTTCAAAAAGGAGCAGGTTCTCAATTTGTGAAAGCTTTTCTTTTTATTTATGTTCCCCGAAGACGCCTGGACCGATTTGGAAAATTCTTTTTTTTTTGTTCGAAAGGGTCTTCCCAGGTGGCCACATGGTTATCAGGTCAAGATCAGATGATGGAATCCTGGAGAAATCGAGTGCAACCCTCGAAAATTGTAGGCACGTATGGGGTGTTTTTAAGTTATCATATCTTACTCAAGTGTTCGCTTCAGAGTGTCATCGTCTGATGATGCTCTGCTTATGATGAAGCCACAGAACTCTTTAACGATTAGGAGATAGAGGATAGTACTGCAATTTGTCGACAGGAACTACCCAGTCGTATCTAGGGGAAACATGATGCTTGAAAGGGTATCATAACTGCCTTCAGTGGCAGTTATATAGCTGTATAATTTTTTTTTTTTATACCGATTTCATATTACAACTTTTGATTTTAAATTTCATCTCGAGAGTTTAAGAGTTATTAATGAAGCTGAAAAATATAGAAGTCATTTACAATTATAAAGTTTGCAAGTTAGGTTTTTTAGGTTTTAAGAACAACTCTAGTTATTGTCGTTTATGAAGCTAGAAAATCTAGAGTTCGACTGCAATAATAGAGTTTGCAAGCTAGCTTTTCAGGTTTCAAGAACAACTCTAGTCATTGTCGTATAGCTAACAAAGAAATTTCAGAGTAATGTGTGCCATCGAAATCGCTTCCAAAATTTTGTTTTTGCCAAATTTTACTACTTTTTGTATGGGATGGCTTATGATCTTACATCTCTGTGTCCCACCAGGCGGCATGATGGTGGACGGCATGCTGGGCGGCATGGGCATGCACGGTGACTGCGGTGACCAGCCACACCCGCCGCACCAAGGTCACCAAGGTCACCAGGGTCACCCGCCGCACCAACACCCGCCCCACCAAGGCCACCAAGCGCCCAACGGACCTATGTGCGACGAGTACGGCCGCGGGAGGAGCGTAAGTTATCACTGAACCCTTGCTCTAGATGACGTCATCCAAATTAATTTTTTTCCTGGATAACGTGGTCGCAGCATTTCTTCCATCGATTAGAGTTCTATTAAAGTTATTACGCCATATCATAATTTTTTACATCACTGATATTGAAAGTTGAGTTATTGGCACCAACATAATTGTTTATTTGGGCTCACATAAACTCAATAGAATTGAGTTTGCAATTTAGATACCATTACTTTTAGCAGTTTCATCTCCTTAATATTTATTATATTTACTGGTCACTGTGAACTTAGCTTTCTAATTCGCTGCAACCCGATTGGTCGAGGGCTAGGCCGGCGGCCAACGATGAGTCACTATTTCCTTATCGCGAATGGACTATAGAAGCACCGAGGTGACCAGCCGCACTAACGGCGACGGCATATTTCCGTTCCATTTTCCGACACCATGGAAGTCGGAAAATGGATCTTTTCACATCAAACGAGCTCCGACTACGCACTAACTGCTATTGCCCCCTCCCCAGATGGGCCCCGGCGACCCGGGCGGGCTGGGCCCCGGCGGCCCGGGCCACCACAAGGGCCGCCGCAGCCCCAAGAGCCCCTCCGCACAGGACATCGACTGGCAGAAGATACAGCACCAGTTCTTCGACGAGCCCAAGTCAATGGATAACGATTTAAGTGAGTATCCATTTTATATTCCTTTTTTCGATTCGTTTTGTCGATTTCTTTGGTTGGCAGCGATGTTAGACTTCGAGATTTCCGATTTGATATAAAATTCTGTTGAAAAACAGTTATCTTGGCGTCAATATCCCAGTTGTGCTGGACCCTATTCTGGGGACCTATTTCTGAAACCGCTCGCATTTTAATGCTTGTCTTTTCTATCTATAGCAACTTACCACGAGTGTGAAAGAGATAGCGCACGCGAGCGCTTTCAAAAATAGGGCCCCTGATGGATTGTGCGGGTCTGGATATCCCAATGACAAAAGTGCAGTAGGCAGAGGCACTCCCCATCAGGTGATCCCCTGGCCTGTTTGTCTACCGATTGACAATCAAGATGCTATAGCATCTTGCTTTAGGGTTATTAAAATCAAAGCGATTAAAGTCAATTTTCAGTAAAATTATGAATTTAAATAGATAATTTACTGCGGTATTAGTTGAATTTAACTTTATCTGTTTCTTTTATAATTCAAGGCATCTGTACACAGCGTACGTAGTGTGTTTGGTATCAATCGCATGCCGTCTTGCCGTTTCGTCGTCGTATCGGCAGGTCGTGATTTTGTTACGAGTGTTGTATGTTTACCAAATAAGACAAGTCAACCTAAAACCTGGACAGATTTTACAATAAATATATCACCCCCAGGTACACAAGTGAAGTCCCCCTGTTCAGAGAGAGGCGGCTGCCTGCCGCCGCCGCCCTACGGCGCGTCGCCGCTACACCGGTCCGCCTCAGTACCTATAGGTGAGTGGGGTTACAGGGTTTCTGGACGTTTCTGATATACTTAGTTGTAATTATTGACTTACGTGGTCACTCCGATTGTGGATGGAGCTTGTGTAAAGTGTGTTCCAATAGAAAAAGTCATATCAGGCATAGGACGTCTACTGCATGGCTAGCACAAGAGTGTCCGCGACACGGCGCTCACGGAGCGCGGCGCGTTTGTGTTCTTCTCTCAATACTAAGATGAAAGAGATAGCAGTATCTATGTGACACATCATTATCTACAAAAAGTGTCGCGACAGTATATGTCTAACTATTATAGTTATGTCACAATAAGTGTTCTTTTATTTTCAAAATTTAATTGAAATGCCGCCGCTAAAAAACGCTCTTTATTTGTACCTTGGTATTATTCCTTATCAAAATAAATTACTTCATATTCTCCACTACTTCAATACCTTTATATAACTTTTTGAATTATTCAATTCAGACATTCCATTCGAAAGATATCACGAGCTTAAAAATGTGAATATTAGAAAAAAGTCGCGTGTTCGCCGCTCAGTCCGCTCGGCTATCTAGGCAGCACGGGGTACGGGAAGGGAGTCAATGTCAAGAAATAAAGTGCCGCGCGGCTCACTCGCGCGGTCGGCTCCCTACGCAGCGGTCGTGTGTAACCCGTACACGTAGTGGTACCCATGCGAAGCCGGGGCGGGCCGCTAGTGGTATATATACTGACGGGCATCTCCCCCCAGCCACCCAGTCCCCGGGCCACGGCGGCTCGGGCGGGCTCCCGCACTCGGCGGAGGCGTCCCGCGCGGGCTCCGCGCTCAGCAGCCCCGCGCACTGCAAGCCGCCCGCCAAGCAGGACGCGCCAGGTCGGTAGAGCGTGTATCCATCGGTACAGAGAGAGGAGGGAAGGAGACGAGTGAATTGAAAGGATTCGGGCGTGTTTTCGTGTTGACAGATTAAAAACAAAGGTTGTTGGACCTTCTTCCTTGTTTTGTTTTATCGCGAGAAATGGAATGGTTCGTCAGTATTTTACTTGTTTTTTTCTGATAGCATAGATCCAAGCCCATAGATTCATGCGTGTCATGACTTCTACTCGGACTGTGTAGGAGCCTCGGTTCTGTTGTGAATTTTTAACATCAACCCGCATACCGATTGTCGGAGTTATGGCAATACCCTCCAATATTGAAGAATGCCGATATTGATGAATATTATGAAGATAAGTGTGATAATTATATCCGTGTTTTCTTTTAAGACTTGTAGCGTCTTCAGATCGGTTATTACTGCCAACACCGAAATATGTTTTAATATGGCTTTTGTTTGTGTTTTTGTTACAACGAAGCTTCTTATTAAATTTAAGAAGGGTAATGAATCGATCCTTTCAATTCACTGCGATTTATTCTGACAGTGCTGATGGTAAGTCGCGTAGCATTACGAAGAGGACGTTGTCGCATGACGTATTACCAACATATAGGAGCCATAGACGTAGTAAAGCATGCATTTTTACATTTCAACGTTAGACATTTTCCCAACCACTGTTGTTTTATTTTTTCACTAGCAATTACACTCACACGTTCTGTACCACCCAAAACGTAAAACGTACAAAACGTGTCGTCGAGTATTTTAGTTTTGTTTTTCTTTTCCAAAAATAATTGGTTCGAATTTTGTTTTTCTTTTCTGTAGTTGTAATGCGTTATTTTTTGTTTTCCTCCTGCCCCTCCCTCACTCCCGCCCGCTTGTCGCTTGACCCCCGCATTCGCAATGACCCCCCGACCTACCCACGCCTGGCGCATGTTGGCCGTAAAGAGATACTGGAGAAGTTGGACGAGGGTGTCTTCGTGAGAACGCTGCAGTGCCTAGCCGCCCAGCAACAGAAGAACCAGCCAAAGGAGCCCAGCCTCATGCCGGTGCCGTCGCCGCAGCAGATCTCCTACCTCAACCAGTTCGAAGGTAACGGACGTGGATATGTGCTCAGTGGACGGGTGCCAGTCAGGGTCGGGAATATTGGCCATACGTAAATAGAAAAACATGAAAGAAAATTAGATCTAATAACAATAATGAATCTAGATTTAATAACTGATTGTTTCATTATACAAAATGTCAGTTAACTATAAAAAATTAACATTAAAAATAACTATTCAATGCTCGTTCAGTAGCGAATCAGTTTTGTAGTAGAATCTCGGTTTTATAAGGTATTTGTTTTATCGTTTACGCTATGTTTTACGATATGATTAACAAGCGATCATTTCATTTTATTTGTAAATGTTTACCGCAGTAGTGTTTCAAATGCCTTATTCAATTGTTTACGTCTCTAACAAAGTCAACGAACTGACAAAATTCGAAATGTAGGTTATCTTCAATGGATGCTCTCGGGCTATGGTGACCACTTACAATTAAGTGACCCGCTTGTCCGTCTTTGCCTCGATATATTAGGTATAAAAAAATTAACTACTGATAGAGATATGGTAGAGATAGAAGTAGCTAAATGTATAATCATAGTTATTGTGTTTGTGCGTGTACTTTTCGATACTTGTGTGTGTGTTTTTATTATTATTTTCATTTGGTGGTGGTTGGTGAAAATGTGCTAACATTTGTCTTCGTACTCTATGGCTAATTTTGTTCTATCATTCTATGTACGTACTGAATCTCCATCTTGTGTGTGTCTAGTGTGTTTACATGGGCATAGAAAACTGAAAAGGTTATATCGATATTTGACGTTATTTTTGGGATAGTGAAACATATCACCGACACACATTTCTCCGCCCGTTGTTTCAACTACAAGCGATTCGGTGATAAAACTTTTCGTTCATGAATAATTCATTGATTATAGTTTCTATATATAACGATCCGAAAACGAATGTACAACTACATATATTATAACGCCATTTTAGTCATTTACTATATGAACAATAGTAAAATCATAACGAGTTATTTACTTAAATTTGATTTGTTAATTTTGGTTTTATTTGCAAATGTGAACACACTGAACACCTCCTCAATCGAAATAATTATTTACACCCAAACTGGACTATCAATAATTATGATCTATTTTACCTCCTAGGCCAAGAGCTGACGATACAGAAACAGCCCAACACTTCGCTCAAGGACAACGGGCCCCCATCCAATAATGGGGGCCAGACGCCGCAGTCAAATTCGAACCAGAAATCGCCTGCTGGGTATGTGACAGTCTAATCTCACTTGGAATTATTAATAGTGCATATTGTTTTGTGTGTTACACATTGTATGAAAATGTTTGAATCCCCACTCTTTTGAAACGGCCAGACGTTCATAATGACCCAATCCAACTAAGGTAGTTTTATCACTACTGTCTGTCTATACCCGATAAACTCCAAAACTACTGAACGAATTTCGAATACAAACAGTCGATCGGATATGTTATTATGTGAGTAAAATGAAATAGTGTCGCTAGTACATATAAAGTAAAGAATTATAGTTGGTTTTAATTTGGTAGTATATTACTTTATGGCGCTGATATATTTTATGAGGCTTGGAAAATCAGCCCTTGTTAGTCTTAACGTCTTATTCATAAAACTTATTTTACCGTAAATATGGTTTGTCACTTTCTTGCAAATTCAATCACAATCAATCAATTTCAGGGACAGATAAAAAAAATTCTTTTATCACTACTTTTTTCACCTCAAAGGCCAGCACCGCGTCCGCCCCCCTTAGGTTGCAGACATCTTGGACGACGGTGACCGCTTTACATCAGATGGACCGTCCATCCGTACACCTCCCTGGGTAATAAGAAATACAGAACCACAATCTAACCTGACCCGCTCCCCACAGCATGATGCCGGGCACGCCGGAGCCGCACGGCGCTATGGGCGAGCGTCGGTTCGCGATGGAGCAGAGCCCCTCATTCAACAACCCACAGACGCCCACCTCCAACGCTGGGAAGTGCTCGCAAGGTAAAGCAGAACTACTATAACTTAACCTGCCATCTCTTAACAAAATGCCGGCGATTCGCGTCAATAACCCGCATGATTTGTAACCTCGCACTATGAAAGACAAAATAAGGATTACTCTACTCTACTATCCTAATCCCTGACGAGAAATCTAGACAGCACTTCATTCGGTTCCACATTATATCCTTAACCTAAGGCTTATACCAAACTCGTAATAAAGGATTACTTTACTCTTCCATCCTTTTTCCTAACAATAAATCGCGACCGAGCGTGCTACCTCCCACTCGCCAAAGACGAAAAAAACTCATACTACTCCGAGTAGGAGATGAAATTCAAGAACAAAAGTGTAAACAAATTGCCACTATAAAATGGGTGGATTATATAAAATCGTTGAAAAATTGGTAAAAATTATCACATTCAGAATGAAATAAAATCGTATGAATATTTAAAAAAACACTATTGTAAATAATCCACCCCTTGGGTACATTTTATTTTGGGCAATTTATTTACACTTTATTTTTTAATTTCATCTCAATTCTCAATGTGTATTGTTTACTGTCTGTAAGTATATGTGTATTTTGTATTGTGAGCTTGTGATGTGGTATCTTCAGCAGCGTGGGTAGGCCTCTCACAAGGTGGGTTGACGACCTGGTAAGGATCTCAGGTACCAGCTGGATGCGAAAAGCACAGGATCGTCCTTTGTGCAGATCTCTGGGGGAGGCCTATGCCCAGCAGTGGGCGTCTTCTGGCTGATATGATGATAATGAGACGTTATCCACGTGGCCGTGTGGCGTCCGGCAGAGTAAAATAGCACCAACCCCTTACACTCGTGGGTGTCGTACTAGGCTACTAATGTTTTCGAGGCAAAAGATCTATGAGTCTACACAGGCTGGAAAATGGGCAGCGGCTTTTTCCATTGTTATATTGATAACACAGCGATTTCGAACCCGCCTGCCAAGCGTGGAGATTATGGCAGTAACCTCCCGTTTCGATAAGACGTTATCCACAACGGGGTAAACTAATTATGTCAACAATTGTCAAGCTAACCTAAGCATTGACAGTGGCACAAACTGATCTGACCCGGTAACCGGTAACGGCGTCGCTGTTGTTGACGACAAAATGACATTTCAAAGTCTGTGCTGTGGGAGTAGTGGCAGTAGCAATCGTAGCTCCCGAACAAATGGACCGATTCTTGGATTGAATTCTTTAGCGATCTTCTGGCTAATATAATGAAATGTTGGAACAATCTGCCGCCTTCCATCAAGGAATCGAAAACGATTACATCTTTTAAATCTAACATAAAGAATTTATGAAGATATAGAAAGAATAAGAAACATTTATGAACACAAAAAATCACTCCCTATAGGCTGCAGAGTTGTTCCAACATATCTAAATTAATTATCAGTTATACATTAAAATTACACAATAATAGCTCCAAATAGGTATTGAAGCATATCACACACCTATGGTTTTATACATATATTTATATTATTACTTTTAAACACACCGCCACATAAAATTATGGGCAAATGTACAGCACTACGTTATCTGTCTGACCACTTGGCGAGTAATTCGCGCACTAAATGTAGGGGTCAGCTGAAAATCAGCGCTGTGGTCTTACTACCTACAGCATATGCTGAGCTGAGCTCTAGTTTGGGTGGCACTACAATATTTAACCTAATCTATGTTAGTAAGAAATATTTAGTTTATTTATATTGTAGAAATTGCCAAATAAATATTATGTCTATGTCTCATCACAGCCCGTAACAGTCCACTGCAGGACTTAGGGCCTCTCCCACGAAAGGGGAGGTTATTGCCATAATCTCCACGCTTGGCAGGCGGATTGGAGATTGCAGTGTTTAAATATAACAATGGAAAATGCTGCTGCCCATTTTCCAGACTACGGAGACTCTTGATTTATTTTGCCTCGAAAAGATTAGTCGCCTTGTACGACACCCATGAGTGTAAGCGGTTGGTGCTATTCTACTCTGCCGGACACCACACGGCCAATACACTATGTCTATGTTATGTCTAAATGTATTTTCATGTCATGTAGTTTCATCTCCGTGTTTACACTCCTGTGTCTTGTTCGCAGACGAGAAGTCCCGGCCGAGCCCGTCCTCTGGGCGCGGCGACGGCGGCAAGACGCCGGGCCGCGAGCCGCTCAGCCAGGGCCCGTACGCGCCCAACGCCAAGCCCCCGCAGGGCTGCGACGATGGGGGACAGGAGGTGAGTTGGGTGGTGAGGCAACACATGGGCTATGATTACAGAGTACAGTTGGCTAATTACGTATGATCTGTCCAGACTTATTTGGTGAACAAACAATACCCAAAATCACGACTTGTTGTTTCAATCACGCTACGTACATTGTGTATAGATGTCTTAAATTGTATGAGAAACACATAAGAATGTGAATTTCAACTAATACTGCTGCATATTATCTATTCAAATATGTACATGGTTTTCATAACTAAGACAAGTCAGCCTGGACAGATTTTAACTCTTGTTTCCAATAATTCTCTGATATGAAAGATTGTAATTGATACTTTTGCGATTACGTGTAATTCAATAAATAAATAGTTCCAGTTTATTGCAATGGAACTTTATTAGCAAATGAACCCATGAAATCGATGATACGAATCGCAAAAGAAACAATTTCAATCATTGAAATCAAAATTGTTGGCAGCAGAGTAACATAATTAACCTACAGACCTAGTAGAGATGCAATCTAGGGCCAACAGTTTCTTAAAGCACGTCAGTGATTTTGCATGTATTTACATATAACATGCCATTTAATAATTTACAATGTAGCTTAGTTTTTGTTATTTTTATTTATTTTGATAAGTTTATTCATAATTCAATAAATGATTTTTGGCTTACCAATGAAAATGTTACAGTCGGCACTATATTATAATATCATTACGTAATAAATTTTTATATAAATAAATGCCAGCTGCAAAATTGCTGTTTGGATGCGATAGAGTTGAACAGCACACCTTATATTTATTGTTCATCTGGTGCAAAAGTACCTAATTTTTGTCATGAATACATCGTAAATAAAAGCCACACAACTTTGATTACAAATATCGCTTTACACATCCAGCAGCCGACGCTATCCGGCGGGCCCAACAGCACATCGCTACCGGGCCCTTTCCCGGGCCCATGCAGCATGGGCCGACCCGACAACATCCCGATCAACCCGAACCAAGGGCCCGGGGGCCCGATGGGTCCCGCCACGTCCTCGTTTGACCCGATCTCGTCGCTGGCCCAGATGTCGCAACAGCTGACGAATTCGGTCGGCGGGGGACAACTGCCGCCCGCCGGAGCGCCGTTCCCGCAACACCATATGCCCCATCATCACGGCATGCATCCGCACAACCATCCGCATATGATGATCAACGATATGGGTGAGTGTCATCGTAAGATATGTAGATGGAGGAAAGGTTACTGAATCACTGGTCGGTTACGAAATCACAATTACTGGTTACTGAATGTTAAAAATTTGCTTGCTACTCAACTAATGCTGATTTGTTGAATTTCCAGGTTGCCACATGGACAACATGGGCGGTCCGGGCATGGGCGGCCCCATGGAGAGCATGATGGGCGGCGGCGACTTCCCGCCGGACATGAGTCTCAGCCCGAAGATGGGCGGCGGGCCGATGGGGGGGCCGATGGGCCCGATGGGGCCCGACGGCGCGATGATGGGCCCCCGCATGGGCGGCCCCGGCAAGATGCCGCCGTTCAACGGCGCCAACGTGCAAGTGAAGGCGAGCGCGCCCAACACGATCCAGTACCTGCCCACGCGGCCCGCCATGGCGTGCAACGCCGGCCCGCGCGGCCCGCCCAGCCTCGAGTTCCTGCAGCGCGTCACCAACCCCATGCAGCTCGACGGCAAGGGCATGCCCTACTTCCCCGGCGGGCCCGGCGGCCCCGGCGGCCCCGGCGGCCCGGGCGGCCCCGGCGGGCCCGCGCAGGCGCGCGGCATGGACATGGACCCGGGCGGCATGCGCGTGATGCGGCCGCCCGGGATGCTGCGCATGCCGCACTACCCGGCCGGGTTCAACTCGCCGCCCAAGATGGGCGCGGACCCGTTCGCGCCGGGCGGGCCCAACGCCATGTGCGGCCCCGGGCCCGGCTTCCGCGGCGTCAAGGCCGCCATGGGCCCCGGCGGCGTGCGCATGCCCGTCGGCGCCGGGCAGCCGCTGCCGCCCTCCATGGGCGGGCCCGGGCCCGGCTTCAAGGGGCAAGGCTTCGCGGTGCCGTCCACCGCGGACCCCAACTACGCCGCGCAGTTCCACAACTTCCAGCAGCAGCTGTACGCCACCGGCAGCCGCGCCGGCCCGCCGCACCCCGCGCACGCCGCGCACGCCGCCCACGCCGCGCACGCCGCGCACCCCGCGCACGCCGCGCACGCCGCCTACCCGCCCTACCCGCCGTCCAAGTGATAGGTCGCGAGAGACCGCCCCGGCGCCGCCGCCGCGCCGAGACCACCACCACATTTTTATAACGATTATTGTTTTGTAATCCGCAGACTGACCGCGTGTGGCGCGTCGCCTCCCGCGATCCGGTAACGAGAGTACTTAATTGTATGTATTTAATTATACACCAGTGAAATGAGAGATCAAATATTTTGTTAGTGATTTTCGTTAGCCCACGTATTTGAGATTTCTTTTACTAAAAAAAACGTAGTGTATCATTTGTCGGCTAGGTTATTATTCTAGGTTTCTTGACTGAGGATGATTTTAGCGAATGAGGACGTGTTTGTACAAATTGTACAAAATTTTTAGACGTGTTGTTGTGTACTCTAACATAATTTAAAGTACAGTTTTTAGAACATATTTTTGCTTACGGCAATAAATTAGTTTTTAGAAGACGTTTTTTTACACAGACGATGCCAGAATTTCAGTGTATTGGTTCCTTTACTTAGCTATTTTTATATATGATTCCTATGCACACAGATATCTAGTCAATTTTGAAATTAATGACGCCCGACCCTGTGTTGAATTGTAATCATTACGAAACGAATCAGCAGTTTTAGTTTACTCTTGTTAAGCAACGCAGAAGTACATTAGTTACAATAATTTGTCCATTTAGATTAATTTAAGAGTAAATTAGTGGAATTGGTTTTATTTTTAATTGCGTTGGCTCTGTGGCCAGTATTCTCCTGGAGTTAGTACCAGTTACTTCGACTGTTTTGTTTCTTTTCTTTTATTGATCTGATAGCAATGTTATTTCTGTCTTCCAATACCTTTTTATAGCCTAAAATAAGGGTACTTTATACACTACCACGTCGCGCCTCGGCGGCGAATCGAGCGTTATTTTTTAATTTATTTTAATGGGTACTTAAATCTGATGCCATATTGTTTGCCACGTGAATTTTAATTTGGTGATATTTACTGTCCTAATTTTATTGTCTATGAACAATGTGGTTGCTACGCTGCACAATTTTCGTCGTAGTGCGTATGATAATGCTAGGTTAGCGCGCACACTTGGTCTATACGCAGTGGCCTTCGACTGCCTTGGCTAGAACCCCGGTGACGTCCCGCCCAGTACACACTAGCGACTGCCGGCTACCCGCTGCCCGGCCTGTGTAAATATAACCGGTAACTGTACAGAGTAACACGGGATCACACGACGCCGAATCGCCACCGCGACGGCCATTCTTAATCCTCATTCCCTCTACAAGTGTTGAGAACGGACAACGCAAGCAAGAGAATCGATTGTAAAGGAACTGTAAATGAACAATGTGTACATAATAAATTAACTATAATTATTATTATCTTGTACATATTTTCGTTATATTTAAAATGCAGGCCTAACGAGTTGGTATATGGGTGGAGTTGGTTGGGTTGAGATTGGAATTAGACGCTCAATACTCATAATACTCAAAACTGTACTTAGTGAACGAGAAATGTATAATTAATTTGTAAAATTATAGCTAAACGACATTGCTGAATACATAACAGAGCTGACCTCGGAGTAATGCGCGTACGCATCTGTTTCAAAGACTGATAATTTCGGTTATTAAATGCGATTAGCCGCTAGTGTGTAGCAGGGCTTGTTCCTTTCGAGAGCACGATGGGCGTGACAATATTGCGAGAGAAACGGCACAACAGTCCAGTAAATAACACCCGCTAGCGTTTAGGTAGGTTTAAATTTAACGTAACTTGTAATATAAGGTAAAGAATGGTTCTTGTTCTAGGTTAAGCGAAGAGCAATGATATAAAATAGTTTGTGTAATATTGATAATAAGAGAGGAAATAAAAAAGCAAACTATTGGTTGTGATTATGACACAATTTGTTAAGTTATATTAGTAGAATCGACACAGAGTAAATGTGGAAACTTACTGAGGTCATATGTAAGGTCCGTATTTTTTTTATTTGTTTTTGGATATTTTTACTTGTCGTTCTCGTTTGTACATCGCTAACAATAATTGTACAGAGTACTTTTGGACTTAATTTAAGGCAATAAATGTATTTATTTTATAACTCGTGATGTAAGAATTTATTCTTAATTATTATAAAAAAATTATATGATATGCTTGTAAAAAGATGTTTTATTACATTCGTAACAAAACGATTTTCCTATCGCTCGTCCGAATTTTATTTATTAATAATTTGTATTTCAGTTTAGGGTCAGCGTAGACCCGCGGAGTGTCGGCAGAACGAGCGACCTTTTTAGTGACAAATGGATTGCCTTATTTGTTTCCATTGAAATAGGTATACCGAAATAATCGCGTCGCCTCTCACAATTTTTTTATCACTTACCTTTTCACTCCAAGAACTCCATGTTGTATTGTGATTTCCATGTTAAACCAATTTCAGAAGTGATACAAAATAACTAGCTTTCAGCTACTAAAACGATCGCTTTGCCGCCACTCGGCCTTACTGTTAGAAAATATTTTCCGTGCACTACGTCAAACTATTCATCTGATGATGAAGAAATGGTTCTCAGTCGCAGAAAGGCCTGCCACTGCCTCGTCCACGCCAATTGACTTTGTGCCTCTTGCATCCATTAGCTCCGTACGACCTTCACGATATCGTCCGTTCAACAGACTATCAAAACGCAGGAATTCCATCAAAATTGGTTCAGCTACTTACGGTTGACTCATAAGTGCATGGAAATACGTAAGAATTGCGTCACGACGTGCTATTACTATACACCAGGGGATACTAATTTTCTAAAAACTACAATGAAAAGTCTGTACTACTTACACCATTTTATGGCATCCGCCAAAAGTACATTCGTACGTATTAGCACTACGATTAACTCTTCTGTATATACTGTATTTAAATTGAATTAAATAAACTGAAAACGAAACTTAGCTACAATAATTAATTTCATTATAAAAAGACAGTTGTTTGCTGAAAGAAAACGACAAAGTAACTTTTGAAAAATGCGCGCGCCATTCGGGCGGGGCTGTGCGTTTTTTCTTTTTTGACGGGTGGGAGAAGGAGGTGGGTGGAACAAAGCATATCATATCCACATTCACGCCGCAATTATGGTATGTCACACATGAACATGTGACGAAATTAGAGATGGGACTAGAATCACATTTAATTCGAATCATGACAGTCAAAACTCGATTTAAATGTCATTTTATGTTGATTCGAATCATCGCTTGATTTGAACTGTCGAGTTGATTCGAATCCGCGAGCTGATTCGAATCAATTTCTTTGATTCGAATCTTTCATTGCTCGACAAACTCACTTTTTAGATGAGACAATAGGGATTCGTTCAAGTATTTTTCGTTTTAAACTAAGTTTTTCTCGTGAAAATTCCTTGAGTTCAATAAGGTAAAGTAAATTCACAATCAAGTCTATCTAAGCTTTCAACAACGTATTTTTATTTATTTATTCGAATTTTTATTTGAATTGATTCGAATCGATGTGATGATTCGAACAGACATGATGATTAGAATCGACATATCGATCCGGATTGATTCGAACTTTAGTCGAATATTAATTTTCGATTCGAGTCCCATCACTAGACGATATTGAGACTATACTTTTTCAAATATAGGATGATAATTTTGACAGTTCACAGTAGGGATGGGGTAGTGTAAAATCGTTAATGAATCTATTCGATTATCGATTATTATTCTCATAGAACTTGGAATCGATAGTTGCATGGTTATTCAGTACGTGTTATACAAAATTAACTATTTATTTTCTATTGAATTAATAATTTATTAATACGACATTAAAAACCATTCTACAACGACGATTTCGACATGTGCGTATTTTTATTCGGTCATTCAGCCTATTCCGTAGAATACGCGCGAGTCGAAATCGTTGTTGTGAAAGTTCTCTTGGGTTAAATCCAAACAAGGAATAAGAGTTATAGTTGCAAAAATAATTTAATTATCTAAATGTTAATTATAAATGTTCGATTATTTTATTTTATTGCCGATTTTCGATTGTCTGTTGTTATTCGTTATTCGTGGCACTTCACTAAAGGGGCGGGGCCTGTCTATGAAGTACGACATTATCCGTAGTACAATTTACCGAAAACAACACAAAACATCATAGGCGCCAATCAAAATTATAACCTATATTAGACAAAGCATAGGGGTCGCAATACCGGTATATCTTTTTAAAACCGGGATTTTCGTTATTAATATGAGGTCAATACCGGGATCCTGGTATTTTCAGTATTTATAAACAGGAAAGAAATTATTATGAACTTTTATTTATTAAATTCTTTATTGCATAAAAGTCGTAGACAGACTTAAATAGTTAAAGGATTTCATACGGCAGGTTATTTTCTAAAAAAAAAATCTTATTTTAATTTCCCCTACTATAGATTGAAAAGTATTTTCTTTTGCTATAGTATTTGAGAAAATGATATTGATTTGTTAGTCTAGATGGTGATTAGAATATAAAATTGATTCTAATAATGCAAAAGTAATATATGTATAATTTTGTTTTAACTGAATACCGAAAATCCCAGCTTTGTGAAATGAATACTGGTATTGTAAAGGCGTATTTGTCGTCCGGGATCCCGGTATTTTCGGTATCCGGAATCCCGGTTTGCGACCTCTAATTGAGATATTGGATACCTAAAGTATGAGATCAAATCATGGACTTACTACCCAAAGGGACTGCGCACTGCTTTGACTAAAACCGGGCAGAGCGAGAGTCACCATCCATAGTCCTTTGTCCCTTTCTAACAGTGTAAACACAATATTATTGGCATAATAACCGTCATTCTAAATTGACAAGTGTCATGTTTGGTGTTGCCATTATTGGAGAAATATATATACCGTGAATTTGGTATTATTATGAGGTAATCCGTACAATCCGAAAAGTAGTTGTCAAAATACCTTTTGATCTACTGAAAGTTTCTCCAACAAATGTCGAGTCGACATAATTATTATCTTTTTGTTCCACAAAACAGATAAAAGAGTTCGGTAACGATTTATCCTACAACACTAGTTTCTAAAGAGAAGTGATAGTACTCGTCGATATCTACAATTCGGGTGACAGCTGTCAAACTTAAATTTGTTATAACTCAAAACCCATTGATTCTAGAACACTAGTTTCTAAAGAGATATGATAGTACTCGTCGAGATCTACATTTCGTATGACAGCTGTCAAAGTTAAATCTTTTATAACTCGGAACCCATTGGTCCTAAAACATTAGTTTCTGTAGAGAAATGATAGTACTTGTCGAGATCTACATTTCGTATGACAGCTGTCAAACTTAGAACTGTCATCCGAAATATAGATCTCGATGAGTACTATCGTATTGCTCTAGGAACTAGTGTTCTAAGACCAATCGTTTCTGAGTTACAACAGTTCTAAGTTTGACAGCTATTATGCGAAATGTAGATCTCGACGAATACTATCATTTTTCTTTAGGAACGAGTGTTACAGCACCAATAGTTTAGGAGTTATTTCAGTTCAAAGTTTGACAGCTGTCATTCGAAATGTAGATCTCAACAAGTACTATCATTTCTCTCTAGAAACTAGTGTTTTAGGACCAATGGGTTAACTTTGACAGCTGTCATACGCAATGATGATCTCGAGGAGTGCTATCATTTCACCCTAGGAACTAGTGTTCTAGGGCCAATAGTTTCTGAGTAGCAGGGTAAGCTTGGGCTGGACCCTGTAAAAACATGACCTTCAGATTGCACCCGGTCCGGCTCTGCCTGACCCTGAGATCAGTGTCCGCGCCAAATAATAAAAGTAATTCGGAATTTGCATCAACAATGGTGGCAACACTAGAAAGGGACACAGGACTATCGATGGTGACTCTCGCTCTGCCCGGTTTTAGTCAAAGCAGTGCGCAGTCCCTTTGGGTAGTAAGTCCATGGATCAAATAAATGAAAGATCCAAAATGTAAACAAATGGGTTGCCACTATATAAAAAAAAATCCAAATGTTAGATTATTGAAAGTCATTGAAATATTGATTAAAATTATTACATTCGAAATGAAATAAAATCATATGAATATTTAAAAGTATTTTACTGAATTAAGTAGGAAACATTTTTTTTGTTACGTATTTGTGCTGTTTCAATAATGTATAATTTGTGTGTGTAGTATATGTTGTTTTCATTTATGCCACTGGTAAAAGTGAGAAATTCTAAATATTTGGTTCGTTGTTACAGTACATTCTCAGAAAGTGAGGGATTGACCGACGCGCGACGCTGAGACATACATAGGCTGCTTTTCCCAAATAATAATACATAAAATAATACAAGTTTCAAAACGGCGGCCACTTCGTTCACAAATTAAAAAAGGTTTTATACTCCTGGATAGTCTCTTTGACTTGACAGTTGTGTGTTTACATTTTTAATCTTAAAGAAATATATATTTGGTCGGGTTCCCCTGGCAGGGTTACAGAGGTCAGATGGTAGTCGCTACACTGTAATTACCTGATCGCCAAATCCTGGACCATGGACAAGGCGTACCCCGGGCCCTCGTGCGCGAGAGCACAACCGGGACATTAATGCCAAGATGAGCATTTCATTGTATTGTTGTTTTTCTATCTTTTTCAATACTGAAACCATGGTGTCACAGGCTGTTAAAAAAAACGGATTCGGATAGAAGAGTTCCTAAGGACGTTGTACGATAATTTTTCTTGGAAAGGAATGTATAATTTTTTTTATATATTTGTTACATGGCAATCTGTTGTATCAACAATAAGCCACTTCTCTGGTTTTTAAATTGTCTCTCTCTTTTCGTTTTTATTTAAGCCAGAGAATCCAATGACCTCTTCCTTCTTCAGTTTCTTTGTGTATTTAGAATCTCTCCGATAGAGAGGATATGAAAAGAATGTATAATGGTCTGAATGTAGTTTCAGTTCGACCATTTTTCACATTATAAAATTAAAATTAACTTTTGAAAACTTTTACTGAATTCTTTTATGGAAATTTCTCCATGAAGAAGATGTGGTGTAAAAGTATAAGCCCGCGGCTGAGAACGTTCTTGGATGTAAGTGCGTGCGCATTGTGAAAGGAGACAGTCTAAAATTTTCCTGACCACCAGCCGGCATAATGAGAGTTGTAATGGATAAAGCTTATAAAACGTAATGTCTTCTCGTAATTATTTAAATTCTTTAGCTAGCCAATTTATTTATATTAATGTTTAAAATATTACTAATTTGCTATGAAACGAACGCATTTTTGGCATGAAATTATGAACACACCCGAAAAAAGCTATGGATGCACAAACTTATCTGACCCGGTGGCCAAAACTGGAACCAAGTGTCGCCATTTTAAAATGTCATGTCAATGCCATTAACAGCGACGCTGTCACTGAGTTAGATTAAGTTTGTGGCACTGCATAGACAGACAGGTAAAAAAATTCTAGGTTTGGACATTGACAATGACAGGCATGTCATTGTATTTGTCATACACTGCCACTAATGACGAATGAAACTCCATACTCCGTTAGGAAGACCTGCCCTGTGGTTGTAATTTCTATGGCGATGATAGGCTGTGAGCGTGTTAATTAGCCATAATAATATATATTATGATGCTGGGGAATTGTAATTATTATTTTAGTTTCTTTTTGGCCACATCCGTCGGCCATTTTATGTAACAAAAGGTGTATGTCACGCATTGTACGCATTTTTGCCGTTGAGCCCCTTTAAAGGAGTTTTCTTACAGAGCCATAAACTTGTCAGACCATGTGACAGCGTCGCTGTCACATGGCATTGGCATGACATTTCAAAATGACGAGATTTAATTCTAGTTTTGGCCATTGTGTCAGATAAGTTTTTTATTATGTAGTAAAAACCAAGGTTAAGCAATGCTAGTAATGCAGGGGAGCTGGATGGGTGACCATTTCGTATTTGAGGGTAGTCAAACGTTAGCACCGCAACGAGTTGAAAACACGTTATGTGTGCCCCCTAATACCATAGGCGAAGCGAGGTCGACCGAGGTGTTGTACACACCATGATTCTAAGGAAATCTAGTTCTTGTGCTAGTTGATTTTGGGCACATCCGTCAGCTATTTTATGTAACATCAAAAGGTATGTCACGTGGCACGCCGCATTACCAGTGTTTTCTCAAAGCGAGAACATTACACGCATTATTGAGCATAATGCCCTCTCCTCTTGAAAGGAGTTTTTTCTTTCCTCATTGATTTCTCTTCGCTATGACGAAAAAGACTTCTTACTCCGGGCGTAGAAGGAGTTTCTTCTTTCATCGTTTACTCTACGGCTTGTTCCAGTGTTGCATGAGTGTCGCGTGAGTGTTGCAGTTTTGCTAAAAATATCAAGTTTTCAAAAAATTATTGTGAAGAATTGGCTAGACTTAGATTTCTTTTTTCAACTGATTCGAGTTCCGTATTTTACATACTTCCGTTTTTCATTCACTTTGTACCGGCTGGATCTTAGTGAACACATTGTATGAACCGATAGACCCTATCCTTTGTTCGCGAACACGAACGAGCACAAGCATTGCGTCGAACATATTTTTCTCCAATGGCAATACATTGCATTTCAAAGACAATTTTCTTTTCTTTTGAGCGTTTTGTTATTATAAAATTATTTTTATGAAAATATTATTAACTGAAGATATTTTAATTACTTCTAAATAATACTACTAAAGTTGTGTTTAAATACATATAAACGTCTTATTTTACAATTATATAGTGATATAAATTAATGAAATAAAACAATATTTGACAGATAGGCCATATTTTTACAACTTTTGCTTTGTTACTATGTTCTTGTATTTTATTACAAAATATCGTATTATGCAATTGTATAATTTTACCAAGCATTTACTCAAAAAGTTATAATGAATAATTTATAAACAATAGAAAGTAGCATCCTTGACGAAAGTGGAAAAATACTCATTTAATATTCGAAATTAAAAAGTGTAAGAGCTTGTCTATGGAAACACAGAACGGAATCTTGTAAAAGATTAGGCCATTTCATAAAACAAATGTATAGTAACTCGCAGAAAATATCTTCGGGACAGTTGTATTTATTTCAGCTTTGCATTTTGTTGTAAATTGAATCGTGAACCGCATTGTAGGTCAATTATAAAGGATTCATCTTCGACTCCTGCAGAAGGGTTAGCAGTCTCGATTCTGCAATAGAAAAGATTTGCATTGAGGAGACGTAAGGTAAACATCGATTTTATTATTTATCCTAAAATGGAATCAGTTTACGAAATCAAATAATAGACCTTCCCCCGTGTAAAAAAATGTGTTTGGAGTGTTTATAGTGTATTTTTAGTGCATCCTTGTACGAAATGAAAGTTTGACTTTTGCCACATATTCTTTTGAATGGCAGCTGACTGACGTACTTCTAGTTACGAGAGTAGGTATTTGGTGCAACGTAAACTATTTGCTATGTGTTTGTTATCGTTATTTTGATAATAAATACTAAGTTTCTTATTCTGGAGTGTTCCTACAGATTTGTGGAAGTGATGATTGAGAATTGTTTTTTCCTGATGCAAAATGTCAGATTGTGAACTTGTCAAAGCTGGGTTGAGTCATTGTTGCGGGCAGCGTATCGTTTAGTATTGTTCAGACCCACTACTAATGTTTATCAAAGAAGTTTCCTAATATAATGTAACTGGTGATCTTATTACTTAGGATTCTATTTCCATTCATTTTGGGCTGCCCCTTCTGCTTATGGGTCCTCAGGGATCATGCTGTAGAAATAGTCTTTATTATTAATAATAAAACATACCATTGTGAATCATCAGTTAGTAAAGTTGTTACTAATTATTGTCTTAAAGAAACAAAGTGGGGATCAACTTAATCTACTTATAAGATATCCTAAATATCTTTTCCAGAAAGAACATGTGAGTGATAATGTTTTGTAAATAACAATAATGTTACCTAGGTACTGATGTTAAACAAGTGCTTGATAGTATGAACTTGTATCAAGTTTTGTATCATAGTAAGTTTGTAATTATTCTTGTTTTCTCTGAGTAAAGTTTAGATAATCAACGTAAACAAGCTTACTAACCAAGAATGTCACTGAAATTTAACATAGGTCATTCTTACTCAATACTTTATCTTTGTACATACACAAAGCCATAGCGTTGAATCATTGTCAACTTTGTCTATGTGTGCAAGTCAACTTTACACCAGTTATTTGTTGTTCTGATAGTGATAAAAAGTTGGCCTTTGTTATTCCCTAAAGTATTACCTATATCTCTACTAAAATCTGTCCATTAGTTTATGTGGCTCATGCTCATATTACCACATCGGCTACCCAGCATTGCAACAATAAAAAGATTTTCAGGTCATTTATTTGGAAAATGATAAGAAAGGTAAAAAATAAACCTAAGAAGATTATTGAGATTAGAGGAAAGAAAAAAGTCATTAAAAAAGAAGAAGAAGAATGAAGCCAAGCAAATTTGATTTTACTCTGTGATTATAATAAGTGATTGCAGATTTCACATTTTGAAAATCCAATGCGAAATGTTGGATGATTTAATTTGTAGAGTGTGTTGCAATATAATAAAACAAAATATTGAGTCTAACAATGACTATTGCCTTTCACACCAAGCAATTTTGTGCATCCATGGGCTGCCCTACAAACTTAACAAGGTCCGCTGCTCGTCACATGAGGGGAGTTCTACGCTGTGATTGGGGTACGGGGATACCAATTGTGGACACTTCCTCCTTTATTGGCCTTTTGGCAAGTTATCTGACCTGCCCACTAACATTTCAATACAATCACCCCTGACCTCTTTCTGTTTCATGCTGAGTGATGTTGAGATCCTTAATTTAAGCCCTTAATAAGGCATGATATATCTGCTTAGATGGTAGTTGCATGGAATTTATTGATATCATTGTTATTGCATTGGAATATTGAAAACTAGTAACTTCTTGACATTGATAGCTAATTTTATTCACACCGGTATTAAAATTCTGTGTTATCATTTCTCAATTCAGAGTTATTATGTTATGTTATCAATGCTATCAGTATATCATGGGAACTATTGTGGATAATGATAAATCTTTTGTATTTTAGTCTGTTGTCTTTTGCATTGTTTCATTTATTATTATTGATGTCTGTTTTGCATAGATATGCTATTTTTACGACCCTTGTGATATAATTCAGATTATTCACAAAATATTATTGTGGTGTTATAGTAACTTAATAGGCTCAAATCGAAATACGGAAATGGCCTGTTGGTGATAATTCTAATACTGCTTATTATGTATTTTTTTTATAGAAGGCTGATTACTGCAGACCATGGACATTAGCAACACCTAGAGCTGGAAGAGCATTCTAACTTTATATTATCTTTCAATCATTATATTTTGATAAAGTGTGGCAGGTGTCGTGTACAAAATAAAAAAAGTCTACTAAATTTCCATCTCATCTTATAAAGTCATACTTGACCGATCGCTACTTTCTGGCTAGACATGGAGAAGAAACTACCAAACTGTACAGGGTACACTCTGGGGTGCCCTAGGGAAGTGTTTTTAACCCAATGTTGTATCTAATATTCATCGCAGACTTACCAATGTCAGACACACCAACCACTGCCACGTATGCCGAGGATACAACGACATTCACCTCTGACACTGATTCCACATTGGCTTGTGGGTTTTATTACAAAGAGATCTAGACAATATCCAAATCTGGCTGCAAACATGGTGAATAAAGGTCAATAAATCGAAATCCATTTATGTTACTTTCACAAATAGACGTGGGACCTGTCCTGCAGTGGAGTTAAACAACCAAGCTATCCCCAGGCTGATAATAGTAAGAACCTAGGTATGCATCTAGATAGAAGGCTTGCTTGGCAAAATCATATATTTATGAAAAGGAAGCAATTGGCTGAAGAGTCAAGAAAACTGATGTGGTTTCTTCCCAGGAAGTTCAAAGTAAGTTTGGAAAACAAACTTTTATTATACAAAGTGATACTGAAGCCTGTATGGACCTACGGAATTCACCTCAGCATTCTTCAGTGCTTCCAAATCCAAAATTCTTCAGATGAGGTATGTCACAAAAGACTGACTCCATACTCCACTGACTGACATGACACCTGAAGATGCCAACCATCGAGCAAGAAATCTCGCACTGTAAAATACCACAGAAGGTTGCAGTCACACCCCAATGAATTGGTTCAGGACGTGCTGGACGCTAAAATGACAAGGCAATTAAAAAAGTAAATCCCTTTTGACCTTTATTTGGGAAGTTATATAAAACACCAAAACTACTACTAAATGTCTATAGACATATCGTAGATAAAAGGAGATAAGAAAAAATTGTTTCATTGAATATTTCAATTTGGAATGCAATATCCTATAATCCTATTGGTTTAGATTTAAATAGTACTAGAGATAGAAAAGTACAGATATTTCCTCCTTCCCTGTTTCCGAGCAAAAAAAGGCCTAAGGGTTAGTAGGCTAAGAAGTACTGGAAGAAATTTCTTTTAGAAATAAGTAGTGCCTGTTGTGTTGTTTTATATGTATGATGTTTCTTTATGTATTTTATTGTGTGTAATAAAGTGTTAAATAAATAAAAAAGTTTCATACTATTGAATAATTGGAATGTACCTGGACCGACGATTAACCTGGAGGAAGCAAATTTTTACTAATCAATAAAAACAGTCCTTTTTCATCGGCAAATAAACTTTCATTATATAAGGCTATAATAAAACCAATGTGGACGTATGGTATACAAATGTGGGGTATGACTGCCAACTCACACCTGGAAATTCTGCAAAGATCTCAATCTAAAATACTGAGAATAATAGTAGACGCACCATGGTATGTCTCAAACGAAAGACTTCACCACGACCTTGACATAAAACACATAAAAGAAGAACATAATTGTACATGAACTAAAAAGAGACTGCAGGAACACCCAAATGTCTAGTACATTCCCTTACATCACCTTATGGATGATATATTCCCGAGAGCTTGAAGACTGAAGAGAAGAGTACTGAAAGACTTACTCTAATATGAAATATGAGATGTCATAGGACGTTTACCTTGTATGACTAGAGAGACACAAGTACTGCTGAATTTTATCTAGACAGATTGTAATATTAAACGGCAAAAAAAAGGAAGATTGAATCTAATTTATTGATATATTTTTTCTATGTGCACCTTGTTAATTTTTAAATCATATCTAAATGTAAACTTGCAATGGAGGAATCAATACTACAGAGAAAACTACTTAGAGAGAGGGAATGTTATAGACAAGTATGTGAACTCTTTAATTCACCTTTCTATTTACATTTTCATTACATAAGTATCATGATGCATTGGTAGTGCAACTGGGGTTGCCAGTATAGTATCGTACTATATTTTAGACAGTTGTACTATAAATTATAGAAAAATAAAATAGTATGGAAAATACTATATTTCCACTGTCGAACTTTTTTATAGTTAGTTGTAACAGAAACGCATCCCCAGCGTAGCATGAAGAGTTTCAGAAGGAAACATTCATGGTCACACCTTGTAGGGGTAGGAAGAAACCACAACCAAAATTTCCTAAAAGTACTATATATTTTGGTTATTAAAAAATAAAAATACTATTTTTCTCCAAAAAAAGGTGGCAACCCTAAGTACAACCAAGTGTTGCTAACTATCATTTGTATTGTTGGATGCACACCCCACTGCTCTAATAAGACATTACGCTGTACTATAATGTCTATGCTATTATTATTTGCTTTTTCAATGCTAATTTCCATAATTAGGTTTAATTATAAGTAACATTTTGCTATCGCATTCTTTGGACATGTTTTATTAATATGATGATATGTGATTAAGGATTATTGTTGTTTAATTGATTCTTGTGCGTGATATAAACTGACAAGCTTTTCCAATTTTTATCACGCACAACTCTGGTCATATAATATGGAGTAAAGTGGTCACGTTTGATACGGGACCGTCAAGTATCAACTTGACGACAAGTTGATACTTGACGGTAGAGGACAGACGTACCATAAAGCTGATTGGCGATGACACGCTTGTCCAGCCTCGTCTTTGAGAGTCTGGCTCACCGACTTCTATTGTCGGTCTTCTATCACTTCGTTCTTTGAGTGCTCTCAGGAGCTCGAGAACTCGTTCCATCGTATTCTTTTTTTCCATTAGACAAACTTTTTATTTGTGCGCCCTGCTAAAGACTAGAACTCTCATGAGTGAATAAATATCTTCTAGCTAAGCATGATACTTGCATCTTTGACCTCATCGTCGCTTCCTTAATTTCGCCCTTAGCACGTATGTAAGGCATGCTAAATATTCTTTGCTTCCTCCAAAAGTCTATCAGTCTATCTTTGGACGCTTGCAGAACTCTCGGAGGGATCCCGTTCCTAATGTCGCACCAGGCACCTCCTGCATAAACGGTTGCCTGTAGTTCCGATCGTAAACAGTAGTTGTTCAGCGAAGGTCCAACTACTGTCCTGAGTTCCGTTGAAGATCTAGCAGTCTGTTGGATAGTTTTGGGGATCGTACGGTCACCACCAACTTTGACTGACTACATTCGAGTGGACTTTGGTATTTGATATGAGTGGAGTTTGGTATATTATATGCTTACGGGTAGTTGATATGTCATTGTTTGCCGAACGAACAAACGATTCAGCGCCTCGTGTAGTTGACCTGCTATACCTCTCAGGCTGACGAATCACGAGCGCAATTTCGGTCGCACAATTTTCGCTCGGACGACCAAAACGACGGTTAGATGCGCGACCATTGTGCTCGTTTGACGACAGCCTAAAATAGTATAAAATGAAATTAAAACACCTAACAACAGTTTATCATCTCAGCCGCAAGACATCCACTGCTGGACATATGCTACCCCCCACGTCTTCCACACCGATCGGATCCGTGCCTCTTGCATCCATCGGCTCCCTACGACCTTTTCGATGACGTCCGTCCATCTCGTGGGAAAGCCAAGCCGTTTCACTATTAATTAAAAAATATAATAACCTACTCATTCATGCAATAAATATGTAATGGTTTTGTTTCAGTTTTCGCTGGAGAGGTCTCCTGGTGCAAGCTGACGCGCGTTTCTCGCTGGGAGGTGTATAGCCACTCGTCCGTGGAGCCTAACATGTCAGTGCTGAACCAGAGCGGAGAAGAACAGGTAACGTTGCTTACTTATTAAACATAAATAGCGGCTGTGGCCATGTGGTGTCCGGCAGAGTAGAATAGCACCAACCCCTTACAGTCGTAGGTGTAATACGTGGTGACTAGTGTTTCCGAGGCAAAAGATCTAGTCTCCGTACGCTGGAAAATGGGCAGCAGAGTTTTCCATTGTTATATTTATAACACTCTATCTCCACCCCGCCTGCCAAGCTTGGAGATTATGGCAATGACCTCCGCTTTCGTGGGAGAGGCCCTAAGTCCTGCAGTGGACTGTTATGGGTTGCGATAATGGACTGCTATGCCTGCATCCTACAAGGGTAGCCAGCGAATAGAGTTATTCCAGAAACAACTGCGGAAGTATTTTTCTGAACGGTTCTATATTATGGTTTTTCAGTCGCACAACAATTAGCATTATATTTTATAGCCAATAAGTCCTTCTTCTTATAGAGAGATGTTTAACTTTCGTCTAATTTATTTACGGAAATATTTGAAAATAAGCGGAAAATATGGACATATTTTAAAAATCCGTAGAAATTATCTTCTGTAAGGCTACGAACTTTTCAATCTGAATACCTTTTAGTAGTAGCATAATTCTAATAACTATTATATCTTGGAATGAAGCAACTTATATATTTATGGTCGTACTTCACTTGAGAAGTTCGTCTGATCATCTATTATATTGTATAGGACTGGTAACTAAGCCAGAATACACGTGTCAACAATTAAAACTTGTTTTCTGCAATGGTTAAGTTAGTTTGTCCTTGTTCCAGGTGGAATGTCCCCTGTGTATGGAGCCATTGGAAGTGGACGACCTTCATTTCTACCCGTGCACATGTGGATACCAAGTGAGTACATAATCATAATATACCATCACCATGATAGGTGCCAATCGGCTGCCGAGACTGTTCAATCAGTCTGAGGAAGATCTTGGTCAACCTCACTTCGCCATCGATATTAGGAAGCTCACCTACACGGCAAGCGATAATTAAAATATCCAGATTCGTGGGAGATCCATTTCCCAATAGGGCCCTAAGTGTGCTAATATGCAAACGGCTTAATTGAACCTCAATTGACACGTTTTTGATGTACTGCAACTAATTTTAGATCAATTTTCCATTGACTTTCCATAGAACTGCCATTGCCATTTCCTAGTCTGTTTGTACAATTTGATTGTAGACTAAAACGGCAGTCTCGTGGCAGATTTTAGAAGGCAACATCAATAAGTGTTCAACTGTCAATTACGACTCTATTACCACGCTATTGCAATGACTCTATTTACAATCGTAATGGATTCGCGAAATTAGCAGACACGGCCCCCTAGTGGGATGTTTATAGACATGGTGGTTACAATGAGAATTTCCCATCGGGCGAATGTTTTATTATTCCTTGCATGTGATAACAAACAAGGATGCTAACTAGTTGTACAATTAACATTTGATACAATAAAATATATCGTTTGTTTATTTGAGTCACGACACTTGGCAGTTGGTGGGAGGTTGACACAGCCGTTGTAGCTCCATAAGCTTGCTCTCGCACGTGGTTTCGTGCAGGTAATTTGTTGATCTGTTAGTATAATGAATTCAGCAAATACTGAAGCCGTCAAGTCTAAATTCTAATTTATAATGTAATGGAACACACAGCCGGCGAATGTGTTCCCTGATTATTGTAATCTGGACGCCTTCAAGGCCAGAGTGAATAGGCTGTTCCTAGACGGGCATTCTCCATCTCCGGCCGCATCGGCACTTTCCACCAGGTGTGATGGCGGTCAAATGCCTGGCTAGCGAAAATAATACAAGAAAGCGTAATGTGTTGTTAGGAACTTCGAGTAAAATCGGCTTTAAGAATAACTGCATTCCATACTAATTTAATTCGATAGGCTTAATAGGGTCCAATCATCATTTAAGCTACCTCCCTAGCCTTGGATCTGCATTTTGCATCATGATCAGCCTAGCGCTTATGCTGGTTTCTGCCAGAGTCTGCTTTACTACTAATTTTCCTACACTTCACCCGGTCTTCGACATCCTTGCGTCGCAAGCCGTTGGCTCTCGCATCCGACTCAGCGATATTACCTTACCAAGAGGCCTTACCTGACCAGGTTTAGCCACCTATTTCTCGCGTATCCCTGGTGCCTGCGCAACACGTGACCAAACCAGCAACTAGCTCAGTGCGTCTTGCATGCTCCGGCACAATGGGATAGGGAATTAGTGATAACTCGTCATCTCGATACTCAAAGATGCTGCACAGGTGTATCTAAATTCCCTTTTGTGAATAGTGTTGCCATCTCGCTTGCAGATTTGCCGGTTTTGCTGGAACCGCATCCGGGAGGGCGAGAACGGCCTCTGTCCCGCCTGCCGGAAAGCGTATCCCGAAAACCCGGCAGACTTCACTCCGCTCAGTCAAGAGCAGGTATGCATGACAGAGCGTGACACAAATATATATAGGCCAGAGTGAATAGGCTGTTCCTAGACAGGCATGCTCCATCATCGGCCGCATCGTCACTTACCAACAGGTGAGATGGCGGTTAAATGCCTGGCTAGTCCAATTATAAAAAAAATACTCTTACTATACGGTATGGTACAGTCATACAACTAATTAGCTGACTTACACGGCCGATTTAACACTATAAAATATTTGGCTTTATTAGCTGACTCAGTTAGTCCATATTGTCATATAGATTATCATATGGTAGGTCAACTAATTTGGTGAATGACTGTGCCTATAGCAGTCCAACGCGGTATTCACCCGCGCGCCAGTCCGGATCTCCCAACAACATACAACACACAAACAAACACATCTGTAAAACAGGTTTTCATACACCTACTACAGACTCCAGCTCTCAATAATGATTCGAATGCTATGCTATACAATGTATAAAGTATATACGTAGCCGAACTAGCCGATGTGCATTTATTTATTTATTCGTATGGCAAAAATACAATATTCGAGAAACACATTCAACTACAAATCTGCATTATTTCCAGCCTACATCTATATCCACATTAAATTTGTACATTTGTGGACATCACCGTGATCAATCAAGAACAGAGCGTATGTAACAGAATTGCTACATAGATATTTTAGACTGTTGAGGGCGCTCTATGGGCCTCACTATGTGAGGAACTAATGGAAAGAGCTATGCTCGGAGTTTCTTTGCGCGATCGAATCAGAAATTAGGAGATCCGCAAGCGAACCAAGGTCACCGACATAGCTCTAAGGATTGCCAGACTGAAGTGGCAGTGGGCAGGGAACATAGCTCGAAGAACAGATGGCCGATGGGGCAGTAAAGTTCTCGAGTGGCGACCACGTACCGGTAGACGTAGCGTGGGTAGGCCTCCTAAAAGATGGACCTACGACCTGTTAAGGATCGCAGGTACCAGCTGAATGCGGAAAGCACAGGACCGGCCTTTGTGGAGATCTCTGGGGGAGGTCTATGCCCAGCAGTGGGCGTCTTTTGGCTGATGTGATGAGGGCGCCGTAGGCTACGTCATCAGTATAAGAAAAAAATCTGACGTTTTGTGATTTTTATTGTACTCGATGGCCTACGGCGCCCTCGCAGTGTATGTGTACATTTATGGCATTTCTGTTTATTGTTTACTATTCAACTGATCTGTACTTGAGTTTTGTAAGAGGAGATGTTGTTTTTGTCGTGAGATGATCGTGAAACGCGGAACTACGAACAACCGAGCACAATTATGATACTTCTCGTGAAAACTATTATAATAATTTATAATGTGCTGTACACAGGCAGCAAGTTGTACCTGCAACGGAAATTTTCGATTAATCAGTTATGCTTTTTTCACGCAAGAAAATAAAATTGCCAACTGTGAATATTCGCAATACTTTACTGTGTAAATTAAAAATAGAAGTAAACATGTTGAGATATAGTAATGACGCACTGCAAAATAAACGCGTGTTTATTGAAATTTTACATGAGAAATTACGTTGTACTCGCTTTGTACATGCGATGCAGACATTCACACACTATTGCACTAAATATAGACTTTATTGTCTTAATACACCATGTAAATATTTTCACGCTTAATAAAAAAGTACAAAAGTACCAGTTTTTATATATAAAAAAGGTGTTTTCAAAGGTTTTGTTTTTAAATTGAAATGAAACAAAGAAACATACATTTAATATCAGTGAAACTTTATCGTAAAGATAATGTATGCCATTTATGTTTGGATTCCATTTCGGTCACGTCGTGGTCGACGTTGCGTTGATGTGTTCCATTTTTAACGATAAGGTAGCCAGCGTAATTACAGGCATGAGGCATTTCGTCTAAATCCTCACAATGATAACGCACCTGGGGTTCTGCATATTTGCCACCAGGAATCGTAGATATTACGGGCGACAGTTACCGCCTACCATCAGGTCTCTGCTCTTTTTTTGTTACTGAGGTAGCATAAAAAAATTAAATAAAGTATGTTTCAATAGAAAAAAAACAAAAGTAGAGGTTTCCTAAAAAACAATATTTCGGTTTCTAAACTGATTTCAAACCTTAGGTTACGAAAGTAGGTATTATCTGGAGAGGTATTATCCACAGAAATCTAAATTAATTGACTTGTTCAAAATAAATATTTATTATTTATTTAAACATTTATTGTAAAAAAACTGTTACAAAACTATATGAGAGAATAAATCAGACATAACAGGCCAACTCATTTCTATAAAGAAATTTCTTCCCGTATATAATATAATATTCTGATGATTTCTGTGGATAACACATCGAACATGTCAATTCCCTCTACCATAACTTACGCTAGTCTACTGTTCCTCTATTAAAACATACGTAACTGCCCTAAACCCAGCCAACCCCCAGGTGGCGGCCATAAAGACGGAGAAGCGCGCGCGCGAAATTCTATGGATAATATATCGAACAAGTCAATTCCCTCTACCATAACTTACTCTAGCCTACTTTTTCTCTATCGAACCATACGTAACCCCCTCTAAACCCCCCGCCAACCCCCAGGTGGCGGCCATAAACACGGAGAAGCGCGCGCGCGAAATTCTATGGATAATACATCGAACAAGTCAATTCCCTCTAGCATAACTTACTCTAGCCTACTTTTGTACTATCGAAACATACGTAACTCCCCCTAAACTTCCCCCCCGCCAACCCCCAGGTGGCGGCCATAAAGACGGAGAAGCGCGCGCGCGAGCAGAAGCGCCGCAACAAGACGCTGGAGTCACGGCGGGCGCTCGCGAACGTTCGCGTCGTGCAGAACAACCTTGTGTTCGTGGTGGGGCTGCCGGTCCGGCTCGCCGACCCCGAGGTGACTGCCGGGGGGTTTGTGACCTCAAGCACCCCCTTTTAACCCCAAACAGGTCGAGAGGACGGAGAATCGTGTGTACGAGCGGAACCATCTGGGATTGCCGGTGCAGCGAGGTGCCAGGTGACTGCCGGGGGCTTTGTGAACCCCCCCTTCCCCCTACAGGTTATAAGGACGGAGAATGGTGTGTACGAGCATAACCACCAGTTCGTGGTGGGGCTGGCAATGTCCCTCGCCGACCTCGAGGTTTGTGACCCCTACGACAGTCCCTTCCTTGCCACAGGTGGTCAGGATTAAGAAGCTCATGGGCGAGATGAAGCCCGGACTTTAACCCTTCAAGAGACTACTTCATTTAGTCTTTCATCATGTGAGGAAATGACCTCTGGATTCAGAGTTTCGAACCTCCCAAAGGCTTACGGGGCTGTTGACGACAAGCAAGAGTTGATCTGAACATATTGTTGTCTGAAGTTGTGCTATTGTCGAAATTTAAGTATCATTTATTACGTTACTTTATGTTGTTGCTATAAAATAAGAGATCGTATCAAGCTTTTTAGCAATAGCATCGAAACATTTCTCTCTATTTGCAGATCCTCAAACGGCAGGAGTACTTTGGCAAATATGGCAAAATTCACAAAGTAGTTATAAACCAAAGTACCACATACGCTGGGTCACAGGTGAGAGAACAAGCAAGTTTCCTTTTTTTCTTTTTACTACTACTTTAAGCTAGATTTTAAATGCTCTGGGTCATTGGTTGAAATCAAAGAATATAGTTTTAGATAATTTTATTTAGATTTCATTTGTTTTTAAAGAACAAGTTGCAGTAACGATTTCTCTAATTACTTCAACGAAACCCTTAATTAAGGTTAACGGCTCAGTCAACTAACTGTTGGCTAGATTGAATATACTTTAATTTTATGCTGATGTCCACTAAAGTTAATATTGAAACTGTACTTTAACATTTGAAGTGAGGTGTTGACCATACCAATATGGATCTTCTAACTCTGTTCCGTTTAAACTTATAATACAGTTAAGAATCAACCTCAATCTTTCCAAATTACATTGATTTTTATAATAAGAAATATTGCAATGATTCAAAGAAATTGTGTCCAATGCTCGCGCTGTGATATCTCGAATTCGACATTTTTCTAGCCCCATATCTCCATTGATAACACCGGTACACAAAAAAAAAAATGGTCTGTACACCGGGCGCCACCTATCTACGGGCATGTTTTTCGACCCGCTGAATACGAATTTTAAGTCAGTTTAGGCCGTCCAGCCTTCAATTTAGTGAATTGCAAAAAACCCCAAAAAATAGCGAAAATACGATGTTTCGGCAAGAAAAAAAATATTGACATCTAAGGCAAGATAATTTTTATGTATTTTGATCTGTTAAATACTAATTTCGATCGTACTTTAATCATAAACTTATTTAATTCGAAAAAAAATATAAAATATCCTTAAAACTTGCAAAAATCGTAAAATATTAGGATTATCTTGGTACAAAAAATTTTCAAAATTGCTGGCTGGACGGCCTAAACTGACTTAAAATTCGTATTCAGCGGGTCGAAAAACATGCCCGTAGATAGGTGGCGCCCGGTGTACAGACAATTTTTTTTTGTGTGCCGGTGTAATGAAATTGAAATGTCTATTGCAGCCAAAACATTTTTTTCTCCGCTATCTTCGACAGTCGTATATTGTCGGAGATCAATTTCAGTGACGTTTTAATACAGTTTTTTGGCTAGATAAAATGGTGAATTTGAGATGTCACAGCCCGAGAAACGCCCCCTAGGGGTCAGCCCGCCTGGTTCGATATTGCCTTATCTATTTTAGCTGTCAAACAAAATCTGTCTTACTCTGATCCATGTTTGAGGCCACTAATTACAAGTATTAGACTTATCTGCGTAAGGATAAGGTAGCCATCATAATTCAAGCAACAGGCATATCATCTTAGTCCTAACAGTGACAACCACCACAGTGGGCGGTGACCACTTTCCATCAGGTGGTCCGCTTGCCTCTTTGTCTGCCATATAACAAAAATAACGAGTCTGGGTTTCTGCAGTTTTGTTACTTGCATCCTAAATGCATGAATCATGTTATGGTAGATAGTTACCGCTTACCATCAGGTGGGCTGTCAGGTGTCCAAGCTAGCTAATGTATGTGTGGTTTCATTTGAATCTGAATTGAGTCTAAACACGAAGTTTGACACACATTTAATAGTTTGCTACTAATTTAAGACCAATATGACATTCTATTTAACTGTCATTGTACTATTTGTTATCTGATTGTAACTCGATTGTGGACTGTAACGGCAATACTTTGGTAAATTTTTGAAGGCCAATAACTATTGAACCGAGAGTCAATCAATTGCAATTCCACGGAGAGTCTATTGATAAAGGTTTTTGCAGACTACCCAATTTGTCTCAATCGCAGTGGAAGTTTAGTTGAGACTCAATGGGGAGGAAAACTGAGAATTAATGGCGCCACAAACGACTATACCCAAAATCTAATGATTAATCAATTAAGTCAAGGTTTGACGTGACTCCAACCAATCAGCAGAATGTGGGTACAGTCGCTTGTGGCCCCCGTACCTCACCGTTGAATATGTATAGCATGTGAATAAAATAAAATAAACAGAATTTTACCCCTGCTCATTTGTCACTGAGATCAATTTCAGAGACATTTCAGTACAACAGAAAATGTCGAGTTTGCTATGTCACAGCGCCAGAATCCCCCCCCGCCCCCCCGAGTCTAATTCTCGCGCTGTGACATGTCGAATTCGACATTTTTTTCTACCCAAAAAACTGTGCTTCATTACAGTTTTAATGTCCCTGAAATTGATCTCCGACAATATACGACTGTCGAACTTAATGACAATAAAATTTTATTTGCATCCAAAAATAAATTAGCCCCTATCTTCGACTGTCATATACAGTCGACAATCAATTCCACCGACGTTTTACTAGTTTATTGCCCCCGCCCCCAGGTATCTAACACCCCCCCGTACCCCCAGGGCCCGTCGGCGTCGGCGTACGTGACGTACGTGTCGTCGGCGGACGCGTTGCGCGCCATCCAGGGCGTGAACAACGTGACGCTGGACGGCCGCGTGCTGAAGGGCTCTTTAGGCACCACAAAGTACTGCGCCAACTTCATGAAGAACCAGCCCTGTCCGAAGCCGGACTGCATGTACCTGCACGAACTAGGTGAGCTTGTTGTAGTCATTATTTGGGTTTGCGAGGACTTTAGGGTCGCTGGACGGTCGCGGGCGGAAAGTGTTTTTGGGCACCACTAAGTTATATAAGTAAGGCATTTGACCGTCACCTCACCCGGTGGTAAGTGACGATGCGACCGATGATGGAGCATGCCTGTCTAGGAACAGCCTATTCACTCTAGCCTTGAAGGCGTCCAGATTATATTGATCAGGGAACACACTCGCGGGTAATGCGTTCCATTCCTTGGCCGTACTCATTCGTTTAATCAAATCAATCATTTTTAACCAATAAAAACCAATAAAACGTGGATACAGACGGCACAAATACCGAGTGGTATAATAGTATGGTTAGGTGGTAGGTGTATTTTGTTACCCATAGAATACCCGATAAAACCATCAGGGGTGCACCCGCCTAACTTTGAAAAATAGTAATAAAATAAGTTTATTTTCTCTTCACATAGGTACTAATTAAATGTACAAAAATAACAAACGAATACTAGTTTGAAGCTAATACGTATAATAAAAATACGTATAATACACCAATAACAAATAATTAAAACTAAATTCAATCAAATTAATTGAACTAAATTGAATTAAATCAATAGCGATAGCTTTCATACCTTCATGTCGCTCGCTCGCGAAAGGTGCCGCAAAAGGAGCGAGCGATGTGAAGTCATAAAGCTATCGCAAAACCTATCGCGAATACACAGGCGGCAGCTCCCCGGAGATGCCACGTTTGATATTACCATTTTACCTATCCGTCTCTGCCACTGATATGATATTGATAACTCGTCTTAAAGCCCCACCAATCATTCCCACCGCGACCACACACAGGTGGTCCTGAGTTTTGACACTTAGGCGCGCCCGAGGACAAGCTTGGAACCCGCAACAAATTGAATCAATAAGTAATAGGTTGGAGTAGGAAATATAGTGTAAGCGACCTGCCGGTATAGCCATCTTTGACAGCTCCGCTTGCGTGATGCGTGTATGGTAGAAAATTAACAGGTCGAAGTTCGACTATTTCTACCAACATCTACATTGACTCTAATTGTGTAGGATCATCCGCCAATCCGCCTCCTTTGTACACCGAAAGTACGTGAATTGTCTGTGGACCAAGAATTTCTACCACAAACAGCTTATGTCAGATAACGTTAGCTTATGTCAAATCCCATACATTCTTTCTACCACAAACGATTGTAGATTTACGAAACCTCTTGGCTAAGGCCGCTGGGAGTGTATAGTGTGTATTAATGGCTCGTCTCACTCACTCATGACCCCTATCTTCGCTTCCAGGTGATCCAAAGGCGTCGTTCACAAAAGAGGAAATGCACGCGGGCCTACACCAAGTGTACGAGCGGAAGCTGCACAACCAATTGTTATCGGCGGCGCGGGAGACCTCTTCCAATAGTAGTTCAGGTACGGAGATGTGAAGACATGGCTGTGTAGGCTTCGCGCCCTTTGCCTGACTCTTTGGAGAAACTTGAGCGAAGACGTGGCTGTATGTGATTCATGCCCTTTGCCTACTTGAGAAAAACACTTTAGTGAAGAAGTGGCTTCGCGCCCTTTGCCTGCCTCTTTAGGAAGAGATGGAAAGAAAAAGACAAATGACCGATTTGTTAGGTCTTCCTGGTCTCTCTTGGGTTGTCGACTTTATGGTATAGGTAGCAGAGTCGATAATCGCTTTCATGTGTATGAGGAACACTGAGGTAGGCCCGGGGCCAGATTAGATTGCTCGTGGGTGACAAAGTAACCAAATTTGACAGACAGTCAACAACATTAACTCATAATATAAACAATGACAAGGACGCCATAACCTCAAAGCAATCTTATCTGGCCCCGAGTCTAATAGTGAAATGGACTGTCACTTGTCAGTAAAATTTGAGTGGGACGGACCAGCGTAGGAGTCTCCAAGGCGCTTGCCAGAATTTTGACTATTGATAACTAACCTTTTCTGGGGACTATAGGTAGTAAACACAGACGATCATTTGCCATTTCCTTCGGACAACTACAACAATGCATAATCAGTAAACATGCTGGTAACTCGACTAAAACTAGCCGTTGACATAATTCATTTTGGATCTCACAGGGTGGATATAAAGTCGCAATTTTTTTAGAAAAAAAACGTTCTTGATTTAATAGCTGTTTTTACACCAAATCGATGGCAAAGTTTACGATATCTTGTGTAGAATTTTTCTATCTTGTATATAGGCACATTGCACATATTATAATTATGCCAAATCAAAGGTAAGCTTCATGAGTATCAAATAACTGCCCTTACTAAACTTCGTCGTAGTTGAAAATAACCCATTTTCAGCATGTTACGTTTACAATAACCCAATCATATATATTACGAAATGGTCTCAAATGTGATTTCAACAATTTTCAGGTAATTCTAGTACGAATGCAGATAAAAGCAGTACAGCGAAAGAAGGGAATCCATCGAACTTTATACCAACAACAGTGGTCACATCGTCACATATAAACGTAGTTAATTCTTCTAAGTGAGTATCGTTTCAGCTGTACGCTAATATGCTTTATTTTATTAACATAGTGCTTCATTTGCTTGTCATATTGTCGCCGAATCTATACATGTTATAGAACAAAGTCCCCTGCTGCGTCTGTCTGTCTCATCATCATCGTTATGTCCCGGTTGCGCCAGGGTCCGCTTTCCTGCTATTATTCCTGCTGCTGAACGCGACAAACTACGAAAATACTGAACCAGTTTCGAAGATTGTTTCGCTAATAGCAAGGTACATGCTTTCCGGGTATCATAGGGTACTTTTATGTACTGGAAAAGTAACGAACCGGTGGGATAGTAGTATGTTGGCAGATGGTTGAAAGCCTCAGGGGATCGCTAGTTATAAAGTATAGAATTCGTGAAAAGAGTCCAATGAAATGCCAATGCTTCTTTTTATGATCCAAGCCAACTGCATACGAAATCACATCGAAATTAGTAGAGGGTTAGCCGTGATAGCTTAACAGACAGTTACTTCCATATTTATGATATTAAAATGGATATAGATACACAGGGGCGATCAACCCAATCATATAGAAAGCTTTATAATGTATGTAGAATACAGTGCTGACCTTTTTCATACACTCACGAGTATTATACAAGATGGCTATTGCCTTAGGGATAGTGCAATTAAAGACTAGAAGAGTTGTTTGAGCAGTATTTACTGCTATGGCTTTTTGACACTGTGATATGAAATTAATCTTCCAAGCGTAGATATTATGGCAAACTTATTCACCGATGTGGACGAGGCTCAAGCCCAGCAGTGGACTGAGAAGTGCTGATGCTGTTTATTACTAACATTTACAATAAACGTTTAGTAATTTCAGTTGCTAAAATTATTTGATGACACTCTTGTTTTGTGTATTATGATCTTTAGCTATATATATGTATGTTTATTCTTTAATTTAAAATTTACCGATACACGAAAATCTCTAAAAAATTTGCATTTTAATAATGTGAGATGGCGGTCAAACGCCTGGCTAGCCTAATTAAAAAATAACATCAACTATTGTTCATAGCATCCACTGTCACAGACCAACAACGGCATCACCCCCAAAGTAACCCCCACCCAATTGTTGCAGACCTAATAATAAAAAGGAATCTGTCAACGGCAACAACGGGAACGGCAATGGCAACGGCAACGGAAATAGCAACGGCAACCTCAGCAACGGCAACGGGAAAGACGGTAGCAGTAATAGTAATAACGGAACGGCCAGTGGTAACGGGAACGGTAAAGAGGCGTGGCCCAGTCTCAACGCAGCGCCCACGGCAGAAAGTCCCGCAAGGAAACAACCTAGTCCAAAGCCCCACCACAGTAATAGTACGGGTGAGTTTAGATTGTTTTTGTACATTCTGCATCACATACATGTAATTTGCATGAAGTTTTAAGTAAAGAAATTTGAGAACCCTTACCCTGCTTGATTTGATCCTGCATGACCCGGCTATCCCTAACTATTTAAAATCCAAGTTCCAGTTTCTATAATAGGACTACGATAAGTCCGTATTGACTGACAGTAGTAAAAATTATAAAGTGTGGATATGGCAATAATGTGGGGATAATCTGTCCTTGGCCGTGTGGTGTCCGGCGGAGTTGAATAGCACCAACCCCTTACACTCATGGGTGTCGTATAAGGCGACTAATGTTTTCGAGGCAAAAGATCAAGAGTCTCCGTAGTCTGGAAAATGGGCAGTAGCATTTTCCATCATTATATTTAAACACTGCGATCTCCAACCCGCCTGCCAAGCGTGGAGATTATGGCAATACCCTCCCCTTTCGTAGGAGAGGCCCAAAGTCCTACAGTGGACTGTTACGGGCTGTAATGATGAATCTGTCCTTGTCAGTCCTTCTTGTAAACATTTAGTTATTTGGTCACTATTAGCTTGAACTTGTACTTTTATTTATTTATTTAACCATTTATTGTGTACAATGAAAGTTACAATAATATGAATTGAACATTACTTGGTCTAAATTATTAATCATGCTGAAAATTATTCTTCCTTTTTAATTGGTTTGCCCATTAATAATATTTTTAATTAATAATATTTTTCATTTCATAATAGTTAATAATATTTTTCATAACTTACGAAAATAAATAATCCTTCAGAAATAAAATTGTTTGTTATGACTTTTATGAATGACGTTCTATGACGTTTAAAAAGTTGCCATACAGAGTTTTTTTTTTAATAAGCCATTCGGAATAAACGTGGTCTTTTTATATCTGATACCTAAGATCAATCTCCGATCCACAACATAACCGGTTGATTCATTTTCCCCTTCACCGCACTGGTTTTATATCCAACTCTTTCGCGATGGTCGCCATGCGACTCTGGAACGATCTCTCCTCTGAAATTAGACTTTTAACTAGCAAATTCTAGTTTAAAAAGGCTGTACACAAGCATTATCTGCATGCCCTATAAATACATTATTCCCCCATTATTTACCCCTACGTACCCATCTTTATATGTATTTGTTGTTCACCTCTATCTTGTACCTCTGTTAAATTGTATAAACTTAGCAGTTATTTATGTAAAGTAGTTCCCTCATCTTATCTTATAGTTTCTCCCGCACCGCCTACCTTTTTCGATCACATTTTTTCACCGTTGACAGGTAGATAAGGCTACTTTAGCTGTAAGTCCGCTAATGTACCTTTAGTGCATAAGGTTTTAATAAATAAATAAATTCACATATACATAAAGCTCACGCCTGTGTCCCAACAGGTGGGGTAGACAGAGACTATGGACCGCCACTTTGCTCTGCCCTGACACAACTCCCTAGCCTCGCATATATCCACAACTCTTTTCATACATCTCCTTTTATTTTTGCCACTTCGGACACCAGCATTTGTACGGCTAGCATAAGTGTCCTCGAGAAAGCCTTTATTCCCTTCTCTTAATACGAAGATGAAAGAGATAGCAGGATATATGTCGCGACTTTTCTCGGTCGTCGCTCGCGCTGGCACACTTGTGTTGGCCGTGCTTTGCACTGTGTTATCACTGAGAGTCTGTAACTCTTGAGTATAACAGGGTGACTTCAAATTCATGATACCGAGGTGTACCATATGCATGTGATATTTTTGTAGTGGTATTGCTACATTATTCCTTTATATATTACTAGTGGACCCGGCGCGACTTCGTTCGCGTACACCTACTTTACTCCTACCTACCCTCTTTCTACTTGCTTATAAACCTTCCTCTTGAATCACTCTATCTGCTGTTGAAACCCGCATCAAAATCCGTTGCGTAGTTTCAAAGATTTAAGCATACAAAGGGACATAGGGACAGAGAAAGCGACTTTGTTTTATACTATGTAGTGATAAATCCTTCCGAATGACACCGTACAACACCAGCTTGAAACTTAAAATCATGCCGTATGCATGTGATCGTGATAACTACACAACTTTTACTATAGCACCCACACTGAAATCACGAAAAAATATCTATTCCATGATGATAATTTTTGTAGTTGCGTTGAATTATTCCTTTATCTTATAAATCCTCCCGAATTACACCTTATAGCACCAGCTTGAGACTTAATGGTTTCAAGTTTCTTTTCTTCTTCATTCAACCCCATCTACACAGACATTATTTTACATTCTTACTCACCCACCGTCTCTGGCCTTCCAGTTAAATCACAAGAAAACGGCACATCAGAGTCTTCCAGTCCCACCCAGAGCCAGCCACAGCCCCAGCCAGCCAGAAGCAAAGAGCCGAACGACACCAAGCCACGCAAGGAAGCCAACGGACCCAGCAAACGGAGCAAACACGAGAAAGCCAAACAGAAAGTCCAACCAGAGAGGGAACCCACACCGGCGGCTGTTCACAACGTATTCGATTCGGCGCAGTTTCTATCGAACGAATTGGACGAATTGGAATCGGATCGGCACAGTCTGTTAGAACACCACGGGTTGTTAGATAGCAGTGATCACAGTCTACTGGACGATGACACGCACAGCTTGCTAGACGCGCCACATCATACACATCCGGCGTTGCTAACCCTCGATGGAACGGATGCTGTATGTATTTTTTTTTTGTATTTATTGTATAGTATAGTATAGAAAGAAAGAAAGAAAGAAAATATTTATTACAAAGGACGCCACGACATAATAATTTACATTTAACTCAAAAAAAAAATAGTACATAAAACACGGAGACAATTATAGGGTTCCCAGTGGCATTTTTCGTGGGCATCCAGCGTAAATGGACCCTCCTCAGCATAATGTATATAGTGTATGTAATGTGTATAGCTAGATAGCTGGACGTCTGGAACGTCGGTGGTCGAGTGGTTAAGGTATCCGATTGGTAGAGAGATACCGGGTACGATTCCCACTGCGGCCATGACTCTATGTAGTTGAATGCTAACCGATGCTCTTACGGTGAGCGAAAACACCGTGATGAAACCTGCACATTTAGGCGACTGAATGTGTAACCATGATGTTGGTCAGGTTCCCTTGGTAGCACTGTGGTCAGATGGCAGTCGCTCCACAGTAATTATCTGATCTGCCAAATTCTGGATCATGGTCAAGGCTGACCCCGGGCCCTCGTGCGCGAGATCACAACCGGCACATTGACGCGAAGATGATAATAGCTGTCTGCACCTCAACTCAACCTACCCTGTTTAGATTTTGGACCGTCTTCGGTTTGTAAGTGCATCCATCCATAGTGAGTGATGCTAGTGAGCTTGAGGTGGAACAAATTGTAACAGGAATAATTACGCAAATGTAATAACGCTGCAACGGTAATACGCTGCTAATAAACATAGTAAACATCTACACCTACCGTTAATGCTTTTGTTGTAAGTCCCGAAAGGACCTATTTTGGTTTTTCGAAAATATCTCGAAAACAGTGCGTCCTACGGGAATATGATCCATTACTAAATTACAGCCTATAAAATTATCTACAAATTTTGCTTCACACGGTTTTTCGAAATCCCAACTGTTAACGATGAATACGTGGTCTCGGTTGCGGCGTTAGTCAAAATACCTTTTTCTTAGGGAATTACCAAAAGCTGTATCTTTGGTACAGGTGTAGATTTTTAGTAGGATGACCTAACATTGCCTTCTGTTACAATTTGTTCCACCGCCAAAACTATTTCTACTGCGCTACTAGCTGATGTGCATTATTTACTGCCGTCATTTATATTTATATTGAACAAAAGGAATACATGTTTAGAATAATCGCACAGTAAAGGTTCATGTTCGTTCTAAAACTGTAAAATTTACCAAGTCTGAGGAGTTTGTCTGAATAATTCTTCTGTCTTGTTCATTTCCAAGCAACAAGTTTTAAATATTTTATGCTCTGATTCCGGTTTAAAAGAAAAGAGAGCTAGTGGAATACTGCTTACTCTTTACGGTGGTAAGCCACTTTTGGTTCTTCTATTTTGGTATTTGTTATTCTTTGGGTGGCCCTGAACAACGTAAAAGACGGTTGTTACATAGTTATGTCATGTGTATCTGTCTGTCGTCGTAGTTCCCGAACGAATGGACAGATATGGATTCGCTTTTTCGAGATGCTCCTTAGGCGATGTCCTAATTTTCATAGTCGTACGACGAATGTCGCCCTCAGGCAACCTCAAAATCGCCCGTCGCACGTGCAGAATTTGTCGACGGTATTCTGAAATCTGACTGTTACTTTAGGAAAAAAAATAAAAATTATTTACCTACGCAACTTACCAGGCTTCTCGTACCCACAGCGTCGAATGCGCCTGGAAAACCAGCCGCTAATGAACGGGTATCTCCTGGATCAAGACCAATACCTGGAGAGGCTGGAACGGAAGCAAATGCAGATGCGCGGCGCCCTGTTAGAACACAAACAAGCGCCACTATTGCACACGCCACACGCCTACCTACCCGCCTCTAGTATAGGACTCGACTCAAATAGTGAATTATTAGGTGAGTCATCATTTTTTTTATAAATTATAGATAAAATGCTTAGACAAAACAAAGCGCCATCTAGCCCCAAAGTAAGCAAAGCTTGTGTTTTGGGTGTTAACTGATAAACTACTTATAAATATATTTTTTAAATACATACTTATTAAACATACTACACCCAGACCCGTAACAGAAATTAAAACTCATCATTTAAATTTCTGCTCGGCCGGGAATCGAAACCCGTGACCTCTGCGTGGCGACCGGCATGGTAACCAACTGAACCGCTCAGGTCGTCGAATGTTAGCCCTTCAGTCGTCGAAATATCGGGCTACTCGTAAACAAAGGTACACTGTAGGAAACCCGGAACATACCTTTAAAATGAACTCTATTCACTGCCTATCCCTGTGGGTTGTAGGCGATGCAGCCGTAGCTAATGATCATTATCACAGCATATAGTCTACTGTGTCCCACGATAGGGCCATAATCTCCACACTTGGCAGGCGGGTTATAGATCGCAGTGTCATGTCTTCTCCTGATGTGGAGGTGGCACAAAAACTCAGGTATATGGATGCCTAACGCACGATTTATCGAAAATTTGACAGGCAAAGAACAAAATATGTCTTCTATCGATGTGGACTTTCCCATTTCGGATGTCCAATTTAAAAAGGAAACAGTATTTTATTCTTCTTACAGTATTTTGTCGATATTGTCATTGCAGGTGTTTCAGTTCCCGGCTGCGCGCAGCAGCTCCCTCCACTAATGCACAATGGTTTCGACCACCATCGCACGGCAATTAGTAATGTAAGTTCGATCGGAGTATAGTCAATGGTGTCTTCTGACACAGGCTTTGCTTGAAAATAGACTCCAACAACGATAGATTTTAGTACTCTTGTTAATGACATAAAGATTTATTTATAAAGTCTAGACGCCTACCTCGCGTGAATGTAATTTCACTCTCTCTTGCGCCAAAAGAGAGAGTGCGACCGTATACGCTAGTGGAAGTTAGGGTCTGCTATACACATAATTGGGTTGTCATATTCAGTTCGGCAGTATTTAGTCGAACAAAAAAGCCTACTCGAAGAACTACACATGTTCGATTTCATTCGGGTCTGCACATTATTTAAGCTTCATTCGGCATTATTCGGTTTTCGTTCGGGCTATTTCCCCCGAGCATTTATCTACATATATATGAGCCGCTTATGTGTATAGCAACTCTTGCGACCCCAAGACGTACCAAACCGAGTCACGCACGCATTCGGGATGTCTCGGCGAGAGTTCACATACAGGTGCCATATCTGTGAAGTGGCACCACAAGGCAGACAAGATGCGAAGTGTTTGTAAAATAAAATCATTTGGACCTGAGAGGTATGGCCGGAAGACCTTTCATACAGTATTACCTAGTTGGGCTCCTGTCTCTCACACGCATATGTAATTTTGTAACCTATGCAAAAAGAAATGTATAGTTTTTTTTAAATTTTCTTTATGCCACTAAGGTAGCAAACAAGCTTACGGCCTACCTGACGGAAACAATCAGCAGTCACCGCAGCCTATGGACGTTTGCAATACCAGGGGCATCACCCACGCGTTGCCGACCCCGTAAAAACCTTTTCACCACTTTCTTGAAGAACTCCATGTTGCACTCTCCAGGGAAAACCTCTCCAGCGATTGTAGTGATGTGATTGAGAGAAAATAAATACTGATTCATCATATTGTCGTTTACAGCAACAGCAACAGCAGAACGAAGGCCGCTACTTAGCCGAGAATATGGACAAGTTCTTCACGGACTTCAATAAGGCGCAACAGTTACGACTGTTGGCAAGGGGCCGCTATCCGCCGCCATCGGTGGCTGATCGCCGCGAGGCCGAGCACAAACAGAGGTATGGACTATGGACGGACTGGTAGACCGACCGATGGACAGACGGACAGACAAATGGACGGGCTAACGGAAGGACCGTTGGGCCGATGACGGGCGAAAAGACTTACACCCGAGCAGACCGACGGACCACGGACTGGCTAACGGTATGACCGTAGGACCGTTGACAGGTCAAATGACGGACGGTCGGACAGACGGATGGACGATGGACAGGCTAACGGCAGGACCGTTGGACTGACGACGGGGACTTCAATAAGGCGCAACAGTTGCGGCTCTTGGCAAGGGGCCGCTACCCGCCGCCATCGGTGGCCGATTGCCGCGAGGCCGAGCACAAACAGAGGTATGGACGGACAGACGGATGGATGGATGGACAGATGGACGGGCTAACGGAAGGACCGTTGGACCGACGACGGGCTTAATGACGAACCGCGGACTGGCTAACGGTATGGCCGTAGGATCGATGACAGGTCAAAGGACGGACGGAAGGACCGTTGGACCGACGAATGACCAGAGGACGGACGGATCGATAGACAGACGGACATACGGAAGGGCCTTCGGGCCAATGACGGAATAATGGACGGAGGGACGGACCGTGACTGGCTAGCGGAAGGACCGCCTGACCTGCGATAGGCTAAAGAACGGACAGACGACGACGACGACGGACCCACCGACAAATGGACCGAGGATAGACTAACGGAAGGACCGACGGGCCAACTGTAGGACTCACAAACTGACGGACAGACTGACCGAACGACGGACCGACAGCGGAGGGCTGTGTCAAGCGGAACCCATGCGCGATCAGTCGCGTGATGGGTCTGTTTCTAATGCAGCATTTGGTTTAGAATCAGACCTGTCAGGTGACAGACCGTGTGCGATTTCCGCCTGATACAGTTTAGGATTTCAGGAGTCTTAGACACGTTTCATGGTTTTCTCCAATTTTCAAATGTTGGCCTTCCTTTTCCTCCTTGGCTTTTATCTGTTTAAACAACCCAATTGACAGAAAAAGTCGAATAATCCCCGATCAAGTTTACGTATATTTAAATATTTTCTAAATAACTAGCGGATAACAGAACCATCTCGATTAAACCGGCGAAAAAACCGCCACCAAATCGGTCCATTCAAAATGCCACAAATAGAAAGGTACATAGACAGATACACACGTCAAACTTGCAACACCCCTGTTTTTTCGCCTGGGGTTAGACTTAACTTTTTAACTTCCGACGAAAAAAGAGGGGCGTTATTGTACGACATGTATGTGTCAAGAGTTAAAAAAAAATGACGTCTATATACCCATTTCTCCATTCGCACGAGCCGCTTCCAACCTTTACAATGCGTACGTCCAAGTAAAAGAACGCATTACCCGCGAGTGTGTTCCCTGATCGTTATAATCTAGGCGCCTTCAAGGCCAGAGTGAATAGGCTGTTCCTAGACAGGCATTCTCCATTATCGGCTGCATCGTCACTTACCACCAGGTGAGGTGGCGGTCAAATGCCTGGCTAGTAGAGTTATAAACACGCATTATTTATTTATTTATTTATTTCACAGTCTTACAGTACTTTAATTAGTACATGTTATTTGCCACTGAATGTTTCCTTGACCGAGGTTGACATAATTCAAACAATTTCTAGTTCAACTAGTTTCATTGTTCTTTTCTTTCATGGAAATTGTTATTCATTATTTATATTGTTACTGCTGTAGGCGAAAACATGTTAATGGCTCATGATTTACCTTATTATTAAGTATAAAAAAATATAATCATATTGGCGTTAATGTCTCGGTTGTGCTTTCGAGAACGAAGGCCCGGGGTCCGCCTTGACCATGATCCAGGGTTTTTCAGATCAAGTAATTACAGTAGAGCGACTGCCATCTGACCTTCATGACCCTGCTACCAGGGGAGCCTGACCAGATTGGAGCAGGGTTACACATACAGTCGCCTGAATGTGCAGGTTTCATCACGATGTTTCCCTTATCGTAAGAGCATCGGTTAGTATTCAACTAATTTACACAACTTAGAAAAAAGCCATTGGTACATGGCCGCAGCGGGATTCGAACCCGATACCTCTCGCTTGCTAGTTGGGTACTTAACCGCCCGGCTACCGACACTCTCTATTAAGTATATCTACCATATGTGTATTATTGCTGTAAGATTAAAAAAAAAAAAAAAAATAATAATAATATGGGTAACGTTGGTTAAGCAGGATGGGTGTCCTCCCGGCGGGGCTGGGCCGCTGCGCCGCGGGCGACGGCGACGACGACCTGGACTTCGACCCGTTCAAGGAGACGCAGAAGGCGCTCGCCGAGATGATGGAGACCGAGATGATGCAGAACACCGTCTCCAGCGGGTGAGTGATCATCATTATCACCATCATATATCAGGCAAAAGACGCTCATCGGTGAGCATAGGCCTCTCCCATAGATCGCCACAAAGGCCGGTCCTGTGCCTTTCGCATCCAGCTGGCACATTGGTTGTCCTACGTCATCCTCACATTCTATTCAGAGGTCTTCGGTCCACGCCCACGTTGCGTCTTCCGATAAGTGGTCGCCACTCGAGAACTATATTGTTCCGTCAGCCATCTGGTCTGCGAGCTATGTTCCCTGCCCACTGCTACTTAAGCCTGGCAACCCTTCGGGCTGTCAGTAAAAATATTTAACAGAAATGCTGCTGTCATAATACAGCGACGACCTCGATTTGAGACCCGTTCAATCAAACGCAAATTATGGTCCTGTGGCTTTCCGAAACATGCACTGGTGATTGTGTGGTAAACGAAGATAAATGTCACACTTTGATACACGATTGTCAAGTCCCGTCTACCGTGCAACCCAAGTGTTCGAGGGTGGAAAGTGCCTTTGGGATCGCATAGTACCCGACCTATTTGGTTCTAAGTTGTGAAGATGAACTGCCTGATACAGGGGGCGATTCTTGCGCTGTGACATCTGTGACTCTAGGCAAAGAACTGTATTAAAAAGGCACCTAAATTGACATTCGACAATATACGACTGTCGAAGATAGTTAAGAAAATACGTTTTGGCTGCAATAGACATTTCAATGTCATCATTAATGGAGATATGTGGCTAGAAAAAATGTCGAATTCTAGATGTCGCAGCGCAAGATTTAGGCCTCAGGGATCAGGCCCTTACATATCCGCATCAAACACTGATCATCTTTCCTCTAATATATTTTTTTTTATTATACACTAGCAGCTGTAAGCTGATGCGTGTACATCACGATATTTAGTTCTTGTAATGTCTATCCAGTCTATTTTTAAAACAGTTCACTGATGGAGCACCGATCACTGATTCCGGCGGTTCATTCCATGTACCGAAAATCCTATTTGGCAATGTTGTCTGGGGTTACTGGTTCCCTGTGACCTTGACAATTTAACTTGTTTTATACTTCTTTTTTATTGTTCTTTTTGTTTGTCAACTAAGCTGCTTAGTGGCTACATAACAAAATTTTGAAATGCAGTTTTGTCATTGGCATTTCAACCATAATGTACCCATATTTTATACGTATTTCATTGCTGTTAAACTGTGAAATTAACTAATAAATAATAATAGTAAATATTTATTTATTTGCCAATATAACTAACATGTGTATTTAATCCACAACAGTGACAACATGGAGCGAGTCCGCCGCGCCCGCATGGCGCCGCCGGGGTTCGGCCCCGCGACCGCGTTCCCGCCGCGCGCCGCGCACGCCGCGCTCACCGCGCACGCCGCGCACCCGGCGCACGCGGCGCACGCAGCGCACGCCGCGCACGCCGCACACATGCACACGCAACAGCAGCAACAGCAGCAGCAGCAGCGCGTCGCGGGTACGTTGAGAAAAGAATAAGATTTCAATTCGTTTATTGCGTTTCCATGTGTTAGTAAATACAAGTCCTTAAATATATATGTTCAAGAGATGGAACCCTGGTAGGGTATGGCAATAATTTATTACACCATCATCACAGCCCGTTACAGTCCACTGCAGGACTTAGGGCCTCTCCCACGAAAGGGGAGGTTATTGCCATAATCTCCACGCTTGGCAGGCGGGTTGGAGATCGCAGTGTTTAAATATAACAATGGAAAATGCTGCTGCCCATTTTCCAGACTACGGAGACTCTCGATCTTTTGCCTCGAAAACATTAGTCGCCTTGTACGACACCCATGAGTGTAAGGGGTTGGTGCTATTCTACTCTGCCGGACACCACACGGCAGAGTAGAATAGAATAGAATTTATTACACAATAATAATGATAATAGAGTTTAAAATAAAATGTCAAATTCATTCCACTTCCCATCAGGTGGCCCGCTTGCCTGTTTGCCTATCGTACGTCATAAAAAAAATTTATACAAAATTCACAATTACAAGAAATCGTCAATAAATCATTACAAATGTCATAAATATAATAAGTCGCAAGATTGAGTCGCATACGCTTGAATCTCACGTAGTCAGCGTTCGACGCAACTCGACGCGACCTGTCACTTTCACAATTCGCCACATTCGCAACTTGACATAGTGGAAACTCGTCCCGTTCTTGATTCTAAGTTACGAGTTTGATAAGTTCCGAATAGAAGAGCTGAGAAGTTGCGAATATGTGGGAGTTGCGATTATGACGAGATGCATTGAACCCTCTAGGCCGAAACTGTCGAGTGCCTACTCTGGCTATACACTCGTCAGTGGATTCGCAGTGAATTCCTGCAGCCTCAACTAGCTTTTACAGACTGACTGGCAACCCAGCAAGGCATTAAAACCTTGAAGACATTATTTAAATTATAGACGAAAAAAAAACTTGGCGTTAATGTCCCGGTTGTGCTCTCGCGCACAAGGGTCCGCCTTGACCATGAGCCACGATTTGGCCGATCAAGTAAATACAGTGGAGCGACTGTCATTTGACCGCTATGACTTTGCTACCAGAGGTACCTGACCAGATTGGATCATGGTTACACATTTAATCGCCTGAATGTGGAAGTTTCATCGCGATGTTTTCCCTCACCGTAAGAGCATCGGTTAGTAAATTATAGGTAGTAAAAACCGCACCAAAATCCGTCGCGCGATTTAAGAGAAGTTAGCGCAAATATAGACACAGACAGACGCTACTTGCGACCTTATTTTACACTATGTATGGTAGGATGATGTCACTGATATGTTCCGTCATATAGTTTTGTAGAGCTCGTCTAGTCTAAGATGACGCGCCCCACTACTTAGTTAGTTGATTTCGATGTGTGAGTGCATATTAATAACGACACTTCATCTGTGTGGGAGCCAATGAACGGCGCGTGCTCCGACGTTTGAATCTCACCGGCAACTGAATGACCAATTACAACGGCATTTGTATATGTATTGCGTCCATATTTTAAACTTGCTTGTGTGTGTTAATGCGATAGTGGGGCGCGTCATTTTAAATTAGACGAGCTCTAACAATCTTGTGTACAATAAATGGTTTAATAAAAAAATTAAAATAACAATGAGATTTCCCCCCTCCCCCCCAGGTTTCAGCACAAACAGCGGCATGGGCTCCTACAACGACTGGACCCAAATGGACCCGGCGATAATGTCCACCTCGGTGGGCTACGGGAAGCCCGCCGCGGGCTCGCTCACGGCCCAGCAGCAGGAGCTCTTCGCGAGGTTCAACCAGCTCGGCGTGGGGGTGCATCCGCAGAACGGCGTCGCCAAGATACAGGTGAGTGGGGACGGGGGCGTAGGGTAGGGTATGGGGCGCAGGGATAGAGTACGGGGGCGTGGGGTCGGGGTACGGGGGCGTGTGGTAGGGTACGGGGGCGTGGGGACGGGATACAGGGGCGTGGGGTAGGGTATGGGGCGTAGGGATGGGGTACGTGGGTGTGGGGACGGGGTACGGGGGCGTGGAGTAGGGTATGGGGCGTAGGGATGGGGTACTGGCGCGTGGGGACGGTACGCGGGTGCGTGGGAACGGGGTACTGGGGCATGGAGACCGGATACTTGTGCATAGAGCCAATATGCAGGTGCGTAGAGCCAAGGTACAGGTGCGCTTCGCTAATATATAAATAGGCCCTATTTTTTAATCGCTCGCCTCGTTTCGAACGGTTTTCAATTTATTTTTCGGCATGACAAATTCGATATTTTGATGCATGATGTTAATATTTCCTATTTTGGTCCATACTCTTTCGGTGTTGCTTATGTGATTTAAAAAACATTGAATTTTTCATGCCGAAAATCAGTTTGAATCGAGGCGAGCGATACAAAAATAGAGCCCGAGGCGCGTAAAGCCAAGCCAAGGTACAGGTGTCTAAGGCTAAAATACAGGTGCGTAGAGATAAGATACGGCGGTTGGCAATACTGTACAAAAGAAATCAGGCCGCGCTAACACACGCAGGGCTTCAGGGCACTTGCCCCGATCTAGGAGCCGATTTAAAATGGCTCTATTTTTTCAGACTAATGGCTTACAGCCCTGCCATCGTATTTAGAGTCTTAATGGTCACCAAAATACAGATAAAATGTATTTTGGTGACCATTAAAGGACCAATAGGAAAGAAAAAAAATACAGATAGAATGATCATGATCCAATCTGGTCAGGTTCCCCTGTTCACAAGTCACGGAGACCACCTGGCAGTCGCTCCACTGTAATTACCTGCGGGGCTATTGGCTAACTCAGTTGGCAACTGAATTTGACATTAGATAACTGTACACTATGTCATCTACGTTGGCCACTGGCAATAGCGTCTACCAAACTAGAGCTATGTAAGATTTTTTATGTTAAATTCAGTTGTCCTTATGTGCCTGTCTTATCTGCCAAATCCTGGATCATGGATCAGGCGCGTGAGCTGCTGTAATAGGACCACGATAAGTCCGTATTGACTTATAAAGTGTGGATATGGCAATAATCTGGGCTAGTAAGTTATTCTTGTAGATATTCAGTTATTTGGCCACTATAAGCTTGAATGTATTAATCATGCTGAAAATTATCTCCCGCACTTCCTTTTTAATTGTTCGCCTATTATTTAATAATATTTATTTACAGTCATAGCGTAATGTTCCAATTTCATATTCGAAAACTGTTTGATTGTTTAAGGATACACGTTTTTCACGCCAGTCTATAAAATTTTAAAATAGTAGTTTATGCGACTGTCATATAAAAGGGGGTATTAAAACATGTGTTTATCATACGAGGCGTAGCCGAGTATGATAATAGTTTGACACGAGTGTTTTAATACCTAATTATATGCAGTTGCATACACTACTTTATCTACACTCATATTTTTATGTTAAAATATCGTACCTATAATTTTCTCAACTTAGCTGGAAGTAAGCTACGAGTCAGTTCTGTTGTACGAGTATCTACGCGTCGAGGATATCAAGCGGCGGGAAATTCACTTTACTACTTTCACATTTATCTATTTATTCGCTTAAAATAAGAAAAAAACATTCACAAACACAAATTACAACAATTACAAAAAATAGTCTGTTTAGCGGGAATATAATTACACAGAATATAAACAGGAAAATTAAAATTTGAATTAGAATTTGTTAAAAATATCTAAGTATTCAGCCTGCATTACGCCGTGTCCCGGCGCCCGACAAAAAATTAAAAAATAAAAGTGTTGCATAATGATTAAAAAGTTATTTTACGATACAGATGCAATGAAAACAGTATGGGAAATGCTGAATCGAAAAGTAATTTTTTAAAATTTTATAGTCTGGCGTGAAAAAAGTGTATCCTTAAACGACTGTTTTCGAATATGTAATTGGAACATTACGCTATAAGTCATTAACAAATTCAAAATTGAAATTTTTCTGATTATATTTCTGTGCAATTATTTTCCCGCTAAACAGAACACCCATGTTTTAATATCCGCTTTTATATGACAGTTTCATTAACTACTATTTTAATAACTCACGAAAATAAACAATCCTACAGTAATCAAATGGTTTGTCATGACTTTTATGAATGACGTTCTGACGTTTAAAAAACTTGTCATAAGTTGCCATACAGAGATTCTTATGTAATTTTTTTTAACTAGCGATTCGGACTTACCGTGGTCTTAATCTAGAGTAGTGTAAGATTTTTTATGTCAAATTCAGTTCTCCACTGAGATAGCCAATATAGGTTTTAAGACTTTCGTGGTTATTCACTACACTTTCACTACACATGGTATCGGGTTTGTTACCACGGTTACTATTGTTTTTACCTCGATATTTCGACGCAGTTGCATGCGTCATGGTCACGAGTTGACTCATATCGAGGTAAAAACAATACTAACCGTGGTAACAAATCCGATAACATGTGTAGTGAGAGATAGCCAATAGCCCCCTGATCTGCGCAATCCCTCCCACGCGAGGTCTGCTAAACTGTTTCGTCTCCCACAGATGCCGCTAGGCGGCGGGTGGTCGTCGGGGGTGGGGGCTGGCGCGGGCTGGGGCGGCGCGTTCGGCATCCCGCTGCCGCCGGGCTTCGCCCCGCCCAAGGGCCCGCAGCACCCCGCCGAGTGCATCGACGCCAAGTAGCCCCCGCCCGGGACCGTGCAATCCACTACCAACCGCGGATACCATATTTTCTATCGGTTATATTATTGTTTCTTTCCGGTGGTGATGTGATCGATAAATCTTTGTATTAAGAAGAGCATATTTTAACGAGAGAAATATGATAACAAAGGAATTTGTAAAATAAATTAACATATTTGTTTTATTTTAAAAAAATGTTTTAGTTTTTTCTCGTGTTTTCTTTTGTTTTCCGTTTTCGGTTTCGGCTGGCTGTCCCACGACTTATCATATTTCTTAGAAAGTTACTTTTTTTCTTTTTCGTTTCTATATTTCGTTACACTACGCGTAATATATGTATATTCGTTCGTTATATATTATTATATATTTACTTGAATCATATCCCTGTTACAGATTATATTTTCTATATTAAAATGAGATGCCAATATCACGCTGTTCCATTTGTACCTTACTGAGCCGTAGTCCGTGGAGGAAATCATTAAATTACAAGAATTTATTCAATCTTTTAATGTGACCAGCCTGTGACCAGCCTCTTTCAGTTTATTTGAAAATATGTTACAAGCCTGTCTATTATTTCGCGTAGTATAAATTCGCATTACAAAATATTTCTTCATACTTTTCCGTCGATGTAACCTCTAGGGTCAGGGCCGTCCCAAGGCACCTGTGTTCCGTCATGCCACACGTACAGGCCGCTGCCAGGTGCTGCCAGGGCCAAACTAAGGACTACTTTCGAGGCATCCTGGGGGCTCACATTGCCTGATCCCCCAGTCATGTCGGAGATGACGTAGCCTGGATGCACACAGTTGACTTTGATACCTGGAATGTAAGTATTACAAATATGAAAAAGATTTTAGATCAAATTAAACTACGATAAAACAACATAATTGCACTTTTTATGTGTGACTCGAAAAAGGAGGATTTAATTTACGATTCGGTGAAAAATACAGTTATTGTTACCACGAGGAGATAGCTTCCTATGCAGCGTGAAAGTGTAAGCATTGACAGCCACTTTGGACACCACATATGGAGAATCTCCCCATCCTTCCTCACACTCCCTGTTTTCTTTTACAGCCTCCACGTAGCTATTAACCAAGTCACGCAGCCCTTGAAGACTTAAATCCACTGAACTAATAGCCTTTCTCAATTCCACTGAAGGTATTCTGGAAAGATGGCCTGAGGAGCTCGAAATATTTACTATAACACTGTTCTCCTTCATCAATGGTAAGATGGCTTCTGTAAAACTCACTAGCGCAAAGAAATTTACATCTATAGTGGTTTTTACTTGCTCCAGTTTAGGCTCACTTGCAGTCTTTAAAAACAATACTCCAGCATTGTTAATTAATATATCGATTTTGCCATGTCTATCTGAAATGTAGTCACAAAAAACCTGCACACTGTTTGGATCGGTTACATCAAGTAGATGAAATACAGGATTGAGGCCAATATTCTTCAATTCTTCACACGCCTTTCTGCCTCTATCTTTATCTCTGGATGTTAAATAAACGACGCCTTTGAATTCTTCGCATAGGCCTTTTACTAAAGAGAAACCAAGACCTTTATTAGAGCCGGTAACCACAGCCACTTTATCTGATGTCATGTTTTTTAATAATAGTCGTTTTATACAGTATAATAATGTTTTAAACACAAATTGCGTTATCAGTCGTTATGTAGTATGTTGATAAGTGTACTATGCGGTTATCAAAATATGAGCTCTTACTGTTCAAACGTAAACAGCTGTAATAGTAATACATTAACGTTAACGTCTAGTAAAGTAGAGCTCAGCTGCTTAACTAACTCGTGACGTTAAGCATCGTTTCCTTAATTGTGTCATACGTGGCCCAAGAACCAAACAATCGAGCCAACATGTACAATCAAATTCCGATAGGTGGCGTTTTAGCAGCATAAGTGGCGCCATCTATCGTAGATGGTTGGAATCTCCACCGTCACCAACTTGCCTCGTCTGCGCATACGCAACGCGACCTTCAGACTTGTTTATCGAATATTTGTCAGTTTGTTGTGGTATTCTAGACAAACGCCATGATAGTTTTACCATCGGTATTTAAATCCTCGTCTATGGGGGACGAAGTGGTGCTCAATTCTATAGATTGGCTAGAAAACTTTCCATGGAGGCAGGAAAGTTCGATTAGGCCCAACAACGACGCGTATGAAGTGAATTTGAACGTGAAGAACTTTGGACCGTCAGAATTGAAAGTGAAGACCATTGATGGATTTATTGTAGTCGAAGGGAAACACGAAGAGAAACAAGATGAACATGGGTTTATTTCGAGGCATTTTGTCAGGAAATACGCTATACCCGAAGATTGTGTTGCAGAGAAGATGGAATCAAAATTGTCCACGGACGGAGTGTTGAGAATCACAGCGCCGAGAAAGCAAATGATCAAACGTGATACAATGATACCGGTCTCGCACGAGAGTGTTAAAACTAAATCTAAATTATAAGCATGTCAATGACTATAGGTAATAGCGAACTGTTGTGATCAATAGGGATTTGGTTAGTGTAACAACTAATTGTAATTAGGTAATTGATACATAGGTATTTTAAAAGTTGATATAAATTTATGTGATACATTGTTATTCCATTTCTTTTGTATATTTGTAAGTGAAATGTGGATAAATATAACAGTGAACTTTTTATTTTTGTGGTTTTAGCACTTTTAGCAAACCTTTCGAATTATCATAACACGACGCCGAATTATGACTGCCACATACAAGCAAGGCTACAATGTGGCTGTCAAAACCAACGTAAGTAGACCACAGTAAACTAGGGTTCTGTCCTGAGACCAGGGGCTCTATTATTTGAACCGCTCGCCTATTTTGGTTGTCGGCAAGAAAATCTCAATAGTTCGGCAAAACCGAAAGCAAAATCCGTCATGCATAAAAAAATTGAGGGTTTCATGCCGAAAAACAAAATCGTAAACTGTTGGTTGGTTGCCTGACTTTTGCTCTTTTCAGCTTGTATCGCATTTCTTTAAACAAAATGTCGAATTCTGAAAAGAGGACTCTTCTTAGCCCTTTCAAAAGACAACCACATTACATTACAATTAAATTAAATTACAATGAAAGCTAGACTGAGTTATTTTGCCAAAAGTCAGGAATAGAACTTAAGAGAAAAATTTGAATCACTACTAGCTAGCAAATTTTCTGAAATAATTACACTACCTGCGCCGCGTCGGTTACATATTAGAAAATCAAAATTTTATTAACAAACATTTTAAAAAGACAGAATTATCAAATTTTAAATTAATAATAGTCATTTGATCAAAAGTTTTACTGACCAAAGTCTGGAATACCAACGTTTTAATAACCTATCTTTTACTCTATTGATAAAATCGATAAAACACATAAAAAGAAATTAAATCAATTAATTAGCGAATAATGCCTGTTAATTGGTTCTGGAACTCGCTGGAACTAACAAAACACAAACGACGTTTTCGATAGATTCGATTTTGTGACTAATAAATTAATGGTTACTGATCTAGATTTTTAACCGGCGACTTCTGGATCATGAATCATACTCTAACCATTACACTAAGAAATGTAAATAAAATACTGTTTAGGAAATAATTTGTGATTATATAATTTGATTAGGTATGATTTGGTACTTTAAAACATATTTTTTCTAACAACTTGGTCAGTCGTCCATTTGATTAAACATCAATTATATTTTCTTATAATTCACCTAGCTCGTTACTCAGTAATTGATTTCCTTAATTTACTATTGTGAGAATCATCCATTGCTGTTAAGACCAAATATGTCTAAAATAGTAAGCTCGCTTCGCTCGCTCATTAATTTAATTGTCATCTCAAGCTTTAATTTTAAAACCCAAAATATCACAAATTACAAGCTCACTCCGCGCTCATTCATTTTATTTACCCAGCTTTTAGGACCTCAAACGTAAAAAATTTCGAGCTCTCACCGGTCGCTCATTCATTAATTGTTCACCCCATTAAAAATAATAATTTTTTTACTCAGGGCGCTCGCTCATTGAGTAGATCATCATCATCATAATCTTGGCGTTAATGTACCTGAATAGACGACCTGAGTGGTTCAGTGGTCAACATCAGGTCAAGCAATTACAGGGGAGCGACTGCCATCTGACCACCATGACCCTGCTACCAGGGGGAACCTGACCAAATTGGATCATGGTTACATATCCAGTCGTCTGAATGTGCAGGTTTCATCACGATGTTTTTCTCACCGTAAGAGCATCGGTTAGTATTCGACTAATGTATATAACTCAGAAAACAGTCATTGGTTCGAACCCGCGACCTCTGGCTTACGAGTCGGATACTCTAACTTTGGCGATGGACTCGGCTTCGATCCCCCCCCCCCCCCCCCTCCTGGAAAATAGCCCTAGATACGCCAATGTTAAAAACCTTGGTATGTAATTTGATTGCACCTTGTTCTGGGCTAGCCATAACACGGAGTTGAGCAAAAAGATTTTCGCTGCTGCGGGCTCACTCAGGAGGTGGAAGAACCTGCTCCCCATAAAAACTAAGGCCAAGCTTGCGCAGACCCTACTACTGCCGATACTGGATTACGCTGAAGTCTGTTTTCTCGACATTAATGAGACATTAATCTCCTTAATAAACTCCAACGATTTATAAAAACAGTACTCCGACTTTGTTATGCGCATATTCTTAGACAATTTAAAAGCAGTTTGTAGTTTTTGGGTTAATCCAATAAACAAACAAACAAACAAATCTTTACCCCCCCCTTTTTGCTTCGCCACAGTCGGGTAAATAAAGTAGACTCGTTTGTCGCAGCCGCACCGCTGTTGAAGATATTTGACTTATACCATAGTCAGTATAACTATTCATATTCTGTGCCCTTGTTGTCCGGAATAGTGGTTTTATGCACGTACACATTGTACATTGGCCGTACAATATTCCTGCCTCCATTTCAGAAAGCCTCTTCCTATAGGTATGCATGGGTGGCGGTGATCACTTACCATACCATCAGTTCTCCCTATCATCATCATCTTGGCGTTAATATCCCGCCCGATTGTGCTCTCGAGCACGAGGGCCCGGGGTCCGCCTTCACCATGATCCAGGATTTGGCAGACCAGGTAAGTACAGTGGAGCGACTCCTATCAGACCTCCATAACCCTTCTATCAGGGGAACCTGATCATTGGAGCTAAACATTAGTCCGACATTTTCTGATACTTTTTATTTGGCCGGGTTATAAAGTTTTTCAAGGATACCAGCAGCCAAAGCTATACCATTAATAGTAGTTGTAGGTATTAATATAAGCCGGTATGTTAATTATTATCGTATAATTGAACAAAATATCGGGGAATTCCGACGAATTATCATGCGATACGTCACAATTACTTTTTATTGCATGACACTCAAAACTATCGTGGTTCTAGGATTATTATCGCATGGTTGGCATCGCTGTGCGGTCCGGAAGCAAATGGCGCCTGCATTTCTAATGGCCTAGTTGCTAGAGCTTCAAAAACAAGTTCTAAGTTCTTTTAATTCGATAATAATTTGGTCATGAAACATGGTCAGAAAGTTGACAACATTGGATAACACCCGGTTTCTGAAACGCTTGTCAACGCAAAAATTACGTAACAGCTTGTTAATCTCTGATTAAATGCAGTTTGGGTTTCTGATAGGGCCAATTGACAGTTTGTTAACAACTTGTAAACGGATTGTCAAATCTCCAATTAACGGCTGATTAATGTAATTTTGGGATTCCTGAAAGCTTTTTCTCATGTTAACTGTAGGTATGTTATCGTCTTGTTATTTTAATTAGCGAAAATCGACCAATTAACCAATTGTCAAAAGAAATTATATCCGATTTTCTTGGTCTAGGTCTAGGTCTTGGTCCTGGCCCTGGTCCAGGTTCTAGTTTTGGTCCAAGACAAAGTCCAGGTCTAGGGTCCAGGTTATGGTCCAGGACCATGACCAAAACTGGAACCTTGATTGCAATTTGAGCTTGAACCAGAACCAGGTTCTAGACCAGTGCCAGCACATAGACCATAAACATTAGCTGGACCTGGTGCGAAGCCAGGACCTGGATCTGAAACACGGACTGGTCCGGGTCCAGGACCTAGACTTGAACTAGGACCTGGTCCGGAGCAAGGACCTGAACCTGAACCAGGACCTGGTGCGGGGCCAGGACCTGGACCTGGAGGAGAAAAATTTAAATGAATTTCTAAGAATACATAGCGATGGACAAGTAGACACTCTTATTAATACTCATCTTTAAAAGACCGCGCCAGGCTGGAAGCAGTTGCCAGACGAGAATCCGGTCACTGACTCCACGCTTACCCATCCCCCAACACCGGCACTTTATCGACCCGACCACTCTCCGTCTCGCCATCGGTCTCCGGCTGGGAGCCGAGGTTTGTATCGAGCATAGTTGTGCTTCTTGTGGAGCGCGTGTTGACCGCCTCGGTCACCATGGGCTTGCCTGTTCTTCGAGCGCTGGCCGCCTCTCCCGTCACGCCGCGATCAATGACATCCTGCGACGGTCTCTCGTCAGCGCCAACGTCCCCGCAATCCTGGAACCTCAACACATTGCACGGGACGATGGCAAGAGACCTGACGGGATGTCCATCCAGCGCGGTAATGCCGCCGCCATGATGGGCACCTTACCGCGTGGCCCTGGTTTTTTACATATTTTTTAATTTAGTTTAGTTAGATAATAAAATATTTATATCTTATAAGGGTTTAGTTTAGTATATTTTATATGTATTACTGTATATATTTTTAGTATTTTAGATGTAGGTATTAGTGTATATTTTTATTATAACCGTAAATTATTTTCGAGTGTTTTAAGTTTCTTACATTCCATTGTATGTACAATAAAGTAAAGTAGATACTTAGACACATTGGCTTCCATTTTGGTGTTTTGGTTTTAATAATACAGTCCATACCGAATCAAAATACACACCGTTTGAATTAGTATTTGGTAGGCCTAGTATAATACCATGTAGAGTTGTCAAATGTATTGAACCATTGAACAATCCTGGAAATTATCCTTTAGATTTATAATATCGCCTTCAAATAGCTTGTAATAATACACAAAATAAATTAATTCTTAATAAAAAACGTAAACTAATGTATGACAAAAATGTTAATTCTGTAACCTATTGTAAAGATCAGTTGATGTTGTTAAAAATGAAACAGGTAAAAAACTAGATGACTTATATGAAGGCCCATACTATGTTATCAAAGATCTTGGAGTAAATGTTAGAATATTGAAACCTAATAATAATATAGATATAGTTCATAAAAATAGAAAGAAATTATATAAGATGTAAGAAAAAAATTAATTGTTAACTTTTTTTTCTTTTTCACCCCCGGGAGGTGAAGTGTATGTAGTTTCGTATGGCTTGTTTGATACTTAAATATTAGGTTGGGGAAAAAGTCTTTTCGCATATAGTATGTAAGACCTTGTAATGAAACCTCTTTGGCTATACTATTTGTACCTGGCTGGTTTTGGTATCATTTAAAAGTTTAAATTTTAAAGAAGATAATTCCAAATTCAAATTATGAAAATGCGTGATTTTCATTTGTTTTTCTTAATGTCTTAAGAAATTAGATACATTTTAAAATTTTACTACAAAAAAGGTAAAAATGCAACGCAAGCCGCGAAAAAAATTTGCTATGTTTATGGATCTAATGCAGTGTCTGTGAGAGTAGCACAAATTTGGTTTAAGCTTTTTAAATCCGGAAATTTTGATGTCAAAGATGCACGTCGCTCTGGTGGCCCTGTTACGGATAAAATGGATGCTATTTTTGAAGTGGAGCAAGATCGGCATATCAGTAGTTACGACGTAGCTGAAGAACTGGGAATTGACCACAAAACAGTTTTGGCGCATTTGATAAAAAATGGGTACACAAAATAGCTTGATATTTGGGTACCTCACGAGCTCTCTGAAAGAAACCTAATGAACCGTGTACTCATTTGTGATTATTTATTACGACGTAATGAAACCGAACCATTTATTGAAAAAATTGATAACTGGTGATGAAAAGTGGATCACGTACGACAAGAACGTGCGAAAAAGGACATGGTCAAAGGCGGGTCAGGCTTCATAGACTGTGGCGAAACCCGGGTTAACTCGCAACAAGGTGATGCTGTGTGTGTGGTGGGATTGGAAGGGCATTATTCATTATAAGCTGTTACCACCAGCCAGGACCATCGATTCAGAACTCTACTGCGAACAACTGATAAGATTAAAGCAAGAAGTTGAGATTAAGCGGCCGGAATTAATTAACAGAAGGGGTGTGGTTTTTCATCATGATAACGCTAGACCTCACACATCTTTAACCACTCAGCGAAAATTAAGAGAATTTGGCTGGTAGGTGTTAATTCATCCGCCGTATAGTCCTGACCTTGCACCTTCAGATTTCCACCTGTTTCGGTCTCTTCAGAATTCTTTAGGCAGTGTCAGATTAAGATCACCAGAGAACTGCCAAAACTACTTGACGCAGTTTTATGATCAGAAGCCCCATAATTTCTATAGCAATGGGATCATGTAACCTATAAGATGGCAAAAAGTTATCGAACAAAATGGTACCTACATACTTTAGTTAAATGTAAATAAACTATATTAAAAAATGTTTTGAATTTTCATATAAAATGCGAAGAAACTTTCTCCCCAACTTATTATAAGCATTGTATTATTGAGTGCAGTAATAAATACGACTTCAATCGATATGGTTGTTTGATTACGAAATTATCTCTTCAAGTCGTTCATTGAAAAAAAAAACCAGCAAGTTCCGATGTGGACCGCTCGCGTCGATCACACGCATGAGCCGATAAGCCGCGTAATCGTAGCGACAGCGTACTTTGAGTTTCGGTGTGGTCGGTTAGTAAAACGTCACGGGAGCAAAATGTATCTATTCGGTCTAATTCCATGCAATGCTCTCCACTAATGTAGAGGAGGCTCAAGTCCAGCAGTATGCAGAATGTTACGGGCTGTTGATAATTATGGTGATGATTTTTTTAAACCCATTTGAGTTTATCCTCTCCAGTCATTGATTTACTACCAACCGTAGATAAAGCACTTCATACAAAGTTGCGCTTGAAATCTGTCGCTTAATTGACTATATATTTGTACGTAGCAATTTATTAGCTAAATACGCACGCCCGAATCAAAATGCCATTACGTACAGTATCGTATTTACCAAATATCAACTTTTTTTCATACTTATAAAGCACAAAATTGCTTTTCGCGCTGTGGATAATGCTGCGACTCCATTTCTTTTAGTTTTCGCTTTAACGCATGCGCATGATTAAGACAACTGACGTGATGTCTGACACTGACAATATGTCTATGATAAAAATAATTATTTTTGATGGTTTTTTATGTGTAAATCGCTATATTAATGCGTGATAAGACGTATAATGTGTTTATTCACGCAAAATATGAATTCCCAGCTTTTTTTCGTCGTTTAAGGCCATTGTTTCGACAATTTTTGAACGCGCACTTGGGCATGCTTACGTGCCGACGGCTAATGACGGACTGCGGAAAAGGACTGCTTGACTAGCGATTAAGCAGTCCTTCACCGGCCCACTTTTCAAGCGTTCATGTGCTATCTACGGTTAGTAATAAATAAATGTCTGCATGACTGGAGACATCCCAGGTTGGGATGACTCCCAACTTGGGCTTCGCTCGAAATGTCAAAATGACTGGTGGTTCTTGAGATGGTATAGGGTTAGTGACACTACATTAAATGGGGCTTTTTTCGCAGTGAACGCGCAAACGTGTCTTCGTTGCGTAGAACTGGACGATGTTTTCGCTGTCCCAGACCATGGAGGTCTCGATTGCAAACACTTTGGTTCAAATCTCTTCAAATCTGCGAGTATAATGGCACCACCCAAGCTGCCATCTGCATAGACATTTACATACATTACCATATGGATACCAATGCCTAATCTAACCAGATAATGTCGTTTTTGTACTTCTAGTAAGCTGTGTTTTATCATAATGAAACACCTGGTGTATGTAATGAAACAGTTGTACCTACACCTATATTTTAATTGATAAATTAAAAGTAAAAGATAAGATTTGGATGTTAATAATATCTATATGTATGACGATTACGTAAAATAATGCTAATTTTATTCGTCAAGCTTTATTCCGATGGAATAAGGTTCAGATAATTCTTATTCAATCCACATCGCACATTGTGCTTTATTTTCAAGATCATAAGGATGATTAATAAAGTGAAGTAAAACACTTTAGAGACGAGATGCCGTGTCGTTTTCGGCTAAATATTACGCCCTTGACAGCAAGCAGTTGAGCCGTAGCGGCGCACTGATATGGATGTCTCGGCTTGAAACCTAACCTCTCCACAATTTGGCGCCAGAAAATCGTGAGTAAAAATTTTTGTAATTTAAAATCTAGTTAATAAGTACAATCAAAATCGGTGTGAGGTCGTGTTTGTGTATGGAACAAAACAATTTTAAGCAAATAATATCTGAGTGAGTGTTTCTTAAATATGTACTATGAACGCAAGTAGGCAATTTAATTGATAGTATTACGTGGAGTAGGTACCTAATAGTGCGATCGGTGTGCGATAGTAAGAGTTTAGCGAAGTCACGACTTATTTGGAGATCTGAATTAAATGAGTAGGTACAGGTAAGATATACGAACCAGCTGTTAAAGTAATTGATTAGGATAATTATAACCTCTTTTCATTCGATAAAACAGTTTTTCTATAGGTAGAGTCGTAAGTTTCCAGTTTTACGTAAAATACATCGATTCAGACTTTGTCGTATCTACAGTATTTTGTCTAAAAATAATTATTACTATAAATGTCGCTCAGTTTCCACCGACGAACCTGGCATAGGTCGCAGGTACCGGTATATTCTGGTTGCGCTGGTGGCACAGACCGGTCTTTTTGGAGATCTTTGGGGGAGGTCTATGCTCTCTCCGTCTATTATTTCTTACGTAGACCTCGTTTTCGGCCGCATTAATATGAATTTGGTAACTAAATAGGTATTATGGTCCAGAGAATTTCTGATCTTTAGTTACTGCTATGTCCTTTAGCCGAAATTGAGTTTTTTTTGGCTTCATCCTAAAGATGCTCGAAGAAACGTAACGGAAGAGCTTCAAGCCAGTTGCGGCTCTTGTGTCGTCCAGACCAAGCCCAAGCTTGTATATTTTGTTCCAAATTTACGACAATATGTTATATAGCCCTTTTTAATTCAGTAACAAAAACATTTGATTGTTTTACACGAACGTGGTTGGTTGTTGAACTTTGATAATTAACTAACGCCACCAATGCGTTGTCCGCCTCTCTAAAGAGACCACTATTATACCTCTTCAACGATCCCATGTATAGTCATTTCCTGGCAGAAAAAGCGTATTTCATTTTCGGGCCACACTAGTAAATCAATGAGCCACACCCACCGTTAAGCAAACCGATGGGCAGCACGATATCTACCTATGGCTTGCTGAAGCAAGACCTGCTGTAAGAAATTTATTTTTAGAAATAAATGGTGTCTGTTGTATTGTTTATGTATGATATTTCTTTATGTGTTTTATTGTGTACAATAAAGTCTTAAATAAATAAAAATATATAAGAAAAAAGGGAGTGTTTCCCGAGCGCGCTGCATAAAAACTGCGTACCTTGATCATATTTTCAAAATTACACTATCAAAGCCAATGAAATTTTGTAGACGTGATCCAGAAACCAATATTAGTTTGTCAGATTTTCATTTAAATATTTCGGTCCGAATCGAATCACTATTTGAAGCACATTTAATTTTAAATTATAATTTTCTGCTTATTGAATTAATGTCGAAAACAGTAGTCGTTATAACCGTTATGTAGGTGCATACTTACATAGTTATAAACTTTGGATGTTTTCATTATTTTTATTTAGTTACTATGCTCATATGAGGAGCGTCGGCGGCCGAGCGGTTAGAGTATACGACTTGTAAGCCAGAGGTCCCGGGTTCGAATCCCGCTCCGGCCATGTACCAATTACTGTTTTCTAAGTTATGTACATTAGTTGAATACTAACCGATGCTTTTACGGTGAGGGAAAACATCGTGATGAAACCTGCACATTCAGGCGACTTAACATTCAGGTAACCATGATCCAATCTGGTCAGGTTCCCCTGGTAGTCAGATGGCAGTCGCTCCACTGTAATTACCTGACCTGCCAAATCCTGGATCATGGTCAAGGCGGACCCCGGGCCCTCGTGCGCGAGAGCACAACCGGGACATTAACGCCAAGATGATTTTTTTTTAGTTACTATGCTCATTTGATATGAATTTATCTACCTATCAATGTTAAATTATGGCATTGACGCCTTCGTTCGGTCCAAAGATAAAACATTATGGAAATCGTAGAGGGAGAATATGGAAATCATTATAGTGACGTATGAACTCAGCAACATACGAATAAATTGAATTAATTTTGAATTTTGTGAGACCTGGCACAGGCGATGCGTTCTAAAGGTAAGACCATGGTCTTAAATGCAAAATAAATCTATTCAAATTAATGCTGTGAATAATACAACCATGCAAAACCTGAGATTCAAATAGATAAGTATGAATTCAAAAAGGTAACAGATGTTTGAATTTAAATATGTTCAGACTTGTGTAACTCGCTGTAAGTAGCTCGCTCGGTCCCTATGTGTTTTCAGCTGTGTGGATAATACAAAAAGTAACAAAATTATTAACCAGTGGTAGGTAGGTATTGTAATTGTTAACGGTGGGTAATTGGATACGGTATATACCTACTTCCCCCGTGCTGGATCATCCTACATAGGTTTACTAGACGCATCACCCGCCACTTAATCATAATCCTGGGTTTCCTGCTGTGCAGCGGCCGTGAGCAGACGTGTGGTGTATTCCGCGCTTAAATAATTCGCAAACTTTAATGTGATTGGCTGTTTAAGTTAAAACCAATTTCTTGTTACTCTTGTGGTGTTTTAACGGTGAAACTCCTCCCAGTGGGTGTGTCGCGAGTGAAATAGATATACTTTCTAACTTCTAAACTAAATAACCCATCGTGATTGATCGACTGCACTCTCATCGGCAAGGCTCGAACCGCCGACCTCCAGCGTCGCAGACGGAGCGTGTACCGCGCGGCTACCACGTCATTGCGCCGCCCAAGCGAAAGCCACTATCATATTGCACAGTGCACTGCGTACGCGCCGCGACCAGAGTGACGTCAGCGCTAACTGCCTACCTGTTTGTTTACGTTTACCGCTGCAACACACGACTTGCGCCTGATTGCAAGCCGTGTGTAAAATAGACATAATGCCTCAAATCGCACGCTCACCTCCACCATCGACTTGCGCGACGCTTGGCACTACGCAATCGGAGCCTGATATTAATGCGCTTATGGAACTAAGTGAGTCATCCTCTCCAAAGGAACGCAATAAAAGGCAACGACTAGAGAATTCCCTAACAGGAACGCGTACACCTCTACTACGCGAAGACTTTACGTCTATGAAAGCTGAACTTTTGGAAGTTTTGACTACTTGGTGACCAGAACAAAACACTACCTTATCTAAACTAGTAACGGAAATATCAGATTTAAAAACACAACACGTTCTTACGCAGCAAAAATTACAGGACTTTGAAAAATCTATTAATTTTATGAGCAATGGTTTTGATGAAATGCGGAACAAAGTCAACAAAATATGGAAAAGGAACGCGGTACCTACCTGGAAACAATTCGTTCCCTGGAAAATCAAGTTTATGATCTCCAAAATCAAACACGTCCATCTAGAATAGAAATAAGAAATGTACCTGCTCAAAAGAACAAAAAGGAAACGACCTCACCTGTATTGTCACCAGTATTGGAAAGGCTCTGCAAACCGACATAAATCCAAAAGAAATTCGGGACATATATCGGATTCCGGGTAAGTCTGGATCTAATAAAGTCATAGTGACGGAATTCACCAGTGTATCAACGAAAAATACTGTTTTAAATGCGGTCAGAGAGTTTAACAAGTCCCACAAGCTAAACAAATTGAACACCGAACACATAGGCCTAGCAAATCAACGCCAGCGCATTTACATCGAGGAGCACCTGCCGATTACTGCTAAAAAGCTTTTATTTCGTGCTAGGGCATTTGCGACTGAAAATAACTATGAATACTGTTGGATCTCAAATGGGAAAATCTTTCTACGCACAGGGCCGGATTTAGAGGTCCAGAGGCCTCGGGGCAACGAAGGAGCGGAGGCCCCCTCGCCCCAAATTATTTTCCAAATTAAGTGAACAATTTTTTAAGTCGAGCTTTTCAATAATTTATTGTGAAGCCAAGTAGATTCTCTTAAGAAAAGATGTTTACTAGTGTTTACTAATTGGAATTTGAAAGATTTTTATTTCCGAAGTCTTTATTGTGGGGGCCCCCCGTTTGTGGAGGCCCCGGGGCTTTCGCCCCGGTTGCCCTCCCCTAAATCTGGCCCTGACTGAGCAATGTCTGCTTAATCTGGTTAAATAGAGTATGTTTTGTCTTATACAACTTAGAAATTTATAACTTTAATACTACTTATTGTTTGCTATTAACCTTTATACAATTTGGTTTCTTACAAACATGTAATTACGTACATAGTATCCTACGAATGTACTCACAACACCTACCTTACAACACAAAATGCCCCTAACGACATACATATACATACTTTAATCCACTTAATTAATGAAAAATATAATTCTCCAAAGTACGCTCTACCACGAACACACACATACAGTCTCCGTACGCCTACTCAACTAACTCTTGTCTCCACTACTAAACTACAGACCTCTACCATGGTGTGTCCACCATTGGCATGCCTACTTGGTATAATTTTTACATACGATAATGGCTAGTACTTTACAAGTAATCTCGGATATTGATAACTATGCACTCTCCAAATCGATGACCTGCTGTCCTGAGGAAAGCAGCAAGCAAGCTCGCTAAACCAATTCACATGAACATAAGGAGCATAAATAAAAACTTTGACCAATTCTGTACTCTCCTGTATATAACTAACATTCCATATGACTTAATTATTTTGACTGAATGTTGGCTTCGCGGTTCGGGACCGCTTCCCTGCCTTGATGGTTATACTGCTTTTTCTACCTCTAATAAATAACCCTATACAAAATGATAGTGTGGTGCTGTTTGTCCATGATAGTCTCAGGTACACTGTCATGGAACCAACTATGATGGATTCTAACTGTTTTGTATGCAAAATTGGGGATACTGTGATAGTGTGTGTATACAGATCTCCATCTTATGCTAACCTTACCAATTTTCTGTCAAGCCTAGAAAACATAACGTCTGAATTAAAACATTTTAAAAACATAATACTTCTCGGAGATCTCAACGTTGACATAAAGCAGTATGATAATCATGACATGCATTCAGGTGAATACCTTACCGCAACCACTTCTCTTGGACCTGCACATCTTCTACCGACCCGCCTGGATAACTGCCTGGACCACGTTCTTATAAATAAAAAACTGGCTGCCAAAGTTATTGTTCTCGAGTCATTCATTACTGACCACTTCCCAGTTGTCCTATTGGCAGAACTGGTAATATGTATAAAAATAAACTTGACTATAAAAAAATACAGGAGGAACTAGAGCAAACTAACTTTGACGATGTCTTGGAATCCACAGATTCTAATATCGCCACGCAGCTCCTAGTCTTTTCACTGCAAAATATTATTAATAAAAATTCTCAAGTTACACCTATTCCCCGAAAGAACACCATCCATAAACCCTGGATTACGCCGGGACTATTACGCTGCATTCGAAACCGTGATAATATGCACATAAAAGCAAAATCTTCCCCCACCAGCGCGACGTAACGCTCTACTTAAAAACTAAAAATTTCATATGAAAAGAGTGAGTTCTAGAAGGCTAAAAATAACCCAGGCGCAACCTGGAAGGTTATCAAAAACACTGTCAGCGGATACCACCCAACTAAGCCCCCGGATGAACTTTTAAACATAGACCATGACAAAAACGTAGCGGTTTCCAAAGTAAATAACTATTTTGCAAGAGTAGGGCGTGACCTAGCAAACAAAATACAAAGTCCTCGCAAGTATTATCAGCCCTGCTTACACAAATATGACTGTGGATTCACTAGTTATACTCCCAACTGACACTGGCGAGGTGGAAAGATTGATCATGAACTTGAGAAGCGACTGTGCTACGGGTTGGGACGGTGTCCCGGTTAAGGTACTGCAGATGGCGCGACACGTATTAGTCCCCCCTATCACTCATATCTGTAACACTGCTATTTCCACAGGGATTTCTCCCGAATACTTCAAACGAGCTATCGTACATCCAATATATAAGAGTGGGGATAGAGACCAGATTTCAAATTATAGACCCATTTCCGTACTGTCATCACTCTCTAAGATCCTTGAGCGTATTATAAATAAGGCACTAATGGGATTTCTCAGTAAAATCTCGCTTCTGTCTAAAAATCAGTATGGGTTCCGGCAAGGAATCTCGACAGAAGATGCAGTACTCAAACTTACCAATTCAATTACTAGTAAACTTGATAGTAAATATAAGTGTTACGGGATTTTCTTAGATCTTTCTAAAGCGTTTGACACGGTCTCTATTCCCATCCTCATATCCAAGTTGGAAAATATCGGTTCGAACGAAGATTGGACCGCATTATGTGAGCGATGAGGAAAGCATCACTTTTGGTGTACCCCAGGGAAGTATCGTTGGACCTACACTGTTCCTAATATACGTAAATGCAATGTGTGAACTCGCCCTCAACATCTGCGAAATTACCGCTTACGTTGATGATACTGTGCTACTCGCGTATGGTACGCGTATAGTACTATTTTTATTCTAATATAGATTGTGATCGACTTCAATTTATTTGTCAGTTTGACGAATTAGTCCGTGGTATTGTTGATGGCTTCCATACGAAAGAGAGAAAAAGAGATAATGAAATGAAAAATACGCGGTTATACGAAATATTATCAAGGAACGAAAGATCGTAATAAACAAATTACTGGTAGTCGTGGGACTAGGTACTGGTAAACATAGACTCATGGGAAAAAGACTACCATTTCTCTTTAGGAACTGACGCACGTCACGCACAACCTTACGGTGCTGCGTTCCCGTGTGCTAATCACCTAAATAATAGTGGGTAATGACTGATAAGGACAGATTGTCCAATCGATATTGCCATATCCACACTTTATAATTTCTACGACTGTCAGTCGATTCGGACTTAGCGTGGTCCTACCATATCTAAAGCATTTTTACGTAATTGATATGAGCTATCGCACGATTTGACATTTTTGCCGGACTACACGGCAGATTCCGAGTGATTGATAATAATATACAGATAGAATATAGCCTGATATAATAAATCGGCCCACTTTGACAGACATCATCATCCCTTGTGTCCATGTCATAAAGTTCATTTTCACATCCATCTTACGCTGACCACGGCCGGGCAGCGCCCGACAATGCCAGGCAGACCCGGACCTCGTCCGATATATCATATAGGTATGTCTAGTACTTATGAAAAATATATCATAACATTATCTCCTTGTCTTCCAGGTCCACGATGGCTGCGGTGAAGGCGGAAAACCTAATGGAGTACATCCTCATAGAGTACAGATGGGTGCTCGTGATCACGGCGCTGTTGCCGATGTCGATGCTCTGGAAGGTCTGGTCCACCATCAGGAACTATGTGGTGTTTAACATGAAAAGCGCGCCGAAAATGCACTCAAATAAGGTTCAAAATGTACAGAGACAGGTAAGTCTAAAGGCGGGTTTCGACTGTGTGTAATTTTGCGGATGGACATGGACGTGTCTTCCGCGGTCGCCCGTGGCAGCGCATGTCACAAACACACCTGAACCGGTGACAGTGTCGCCGTTGCTGACAACAAAGTGACATTTTAAAGTGACGACTCTTAGTTCCAGTTTTGGCCACCGGGTCTGATAAGTTTGTGGCACTCTACACATGACCGTCCGTGGTCGTCCACCGTACGTGAAAATCCGCAAAATCACTCACCGTCGTAAAACGTACATTTAAGTTTGAATTTAATCGATTCTTCGTTGTCCAAGAAGGCTACTGATCCGCTTTCTTCACAGATTTTTGAAGGTTCGATAATTCAATGTTAGGACCGCATTGTGGTAGGCCATGTGCTTACATAATACTCCGAAAAATATCGGAGTGACCATGTATGTGACTTTATCAAATTGCACAACGCCCGGAAGGAATAAAGCCATACCGGCCTCGAACGTCCAATTCCGTACCCCAAGCAGTAAATTATATTCATATGGACCTTACATTTAAACTTCTGTCTTTATCAACAACAAAGTTACGGGGGGGGTCGAGAAAAGGACGCCGGGATGGTACGGTCGTGTTGACTTGGCTCGGGCACTGCCGTTCCTTCAGATATAACTCATATTTAATAGCAAACCGGTATACTACAATATCAGGGACGTAGAGCACTGTTCGTGGCAGTTCCACGACGCGCAGCTCCAAAGTGTCGACAGCAGTCGTTTAAAACCTTCCAGGTGAAGCAGTGGCTGGTAGGCGACCGGCGCACGCGGCTCTGCACGGCGCGCCCCGGCTGGCAGACCATGTCCTTCCGCCACGGACTGTATAAGAAGACCTTTACCAACATCAAAATCGACCTTGTGGATGTACTGGAAGTGGATACTGAGAAGATGGTAAGGAAACATAATGTTTTAAACTATCGCGGTTATTATCACACATTTTAAGGGTATCTTCCGGGTTTCCTACCGCGTACCTTTGTTGTTTAATGTTGCTTTATCGCTAACCAACACCGTTCGGCGCTCGCAGCTCTCCAGTCGTCCCGAGACCATGATGCATGCAATTGTGTCGAAATATCGGGCTACTCGTCAACGAAGGTACGCGGTAGGAAACCCTGTACATACTGTTAAAATGTATGGCAAGGGAAATCCTATAGGTATAGAGCTAGGCTCAGTAGTGGCAAAACTTGAAACCCGGTTAAGGGGTCCGTTCCGTACCCCGAGCGGGGATCGAACCCCAGTGCTACCATGTACATACTCTTTTCTGAGTTATGTAAATTAGTTGAACACTAACCGATGATCTTACGGCGAGGGAAATCATCGTGATGAAAAAACCTCTACATTCAGGTGACTGAATCCGTGTATCCATGATCAAATCTGGCCAAGTTTCCCTGTTGTCAAGGAGGTCAGATGGCAGTCGCTCCATTATAATTACCTGATCTGCTAAATTCTGGATCATGATCAAAGCGGACCCAGGGCCCCATTTACGCCAAGATAACCATAGAGCTTGATTCAGTAGATACTCTGTATTATAGTAGCTCATTCTGTATACATTTGCATAACTATAATATTTTAGTGCGTTATAAATTGTAAGTAAAGCACATTAAGCACCTAATTATGTACCTACCGTCGACCGTGAAGTGCTGCACAACTCTTACCTCACCCACCAAACACATTTGTGTAACCCACCTGCGTTCCAGTAACAAAACGATTCTGTATTATCCATATATCCTGGAAAATCTGCTGAAATATCCTTAGGACGTTCACGCGATTTACGTAAAAAAATATACCATGGTTATAAGGAAAACTAGCTGTCTGATGGTAAGCAGTCATCGCAGCCAGCGATAACTGCGATTCTGATTGCGTGTCTAATGTTTTCGAGGCAAAAGATCTAGAGTCTCCGTAGGCTGGAAAATGGGCAGCAGCGTTTTCCATTGTTATATTTATAACACTGTGATCTCCCATCCGTCTGCCAAGCGTGTAGATTATGGCAATAACCTCCCACCTTTTCGTGGGAGAGACCCTAAGTTCTGCAGTAGACTGCTATGGGCTGTGATGATGATCTACAGGTGAGCATTCCAGAGTGTTCGATGGCAAGTGGCAACTAGATTCATCTTACCTTGCAGACCGTCCGCTGCGAGCCTCTAGTCACTATGGGTCAGCTGTCCAGAACTCTGGAGCCTCTGGGGCTGGCACTAGCAGTGCTCCCAGAGCTGGACCAGCTCACCGTCGGTGGCCTGGTCATGGGCACAGGTGTGGAGACGTCCTCACACATCCACGGCCTATTCCAGCACATCTGCTTGCAGTATGAGCTTGTTATGGCCGATGGATCCGTCGTGACTTGCAGTGAGGTTGGTCTAGCTTTTCATGTATTGTTAATTAATCTTTGGCGGTGAAGGGAATAGGTAGCCGCCAATGTTGGCAAGCGAGGATGGAGAAGGTGGAAAAGAGTAATTACCCACCTGGCTGGGTGTTCTGACCAGGGGACCAAGGGTTCGATAGTTGATCGTCGGAAGTTGTTTATTGTAAAGTACTCTTGGTGTTGCTAATGTCTATAGGCAGTGGTGACCACTTTCCATCAGGTGGCCCGCTTGCCTGTTTGCCTACCGTATGACATAAAAAAAAAAACTGTCTGTTACGCTTTTACGGCTAAACCACTGCACCGATTTAGATGAAATTCTGTATAGATATAGTTTAGCACCTGAGGATGGACGTAGGCTATTTTTAATCCATCCACTCGTAAGGTCGTAAGATATAATAGAGCCACGAGCGGAAGGCCTACGTGTATGTGACACACCTTTCCTGTAGTAGCAGGCATAGTCATTATCATTATCATCAAGTTCGATGCGAACCTCCTCTAAAAATGGCAGATTTTACGCGTTTGCCTAGCTAGGACAAAGTTAAGTGCGGCCAACGAAACGAGATAAAAGTTACCTAAATTCGAGATTACACCTCTTTTTGTACAAAACTGTTACGTGCTCAATGACATGGCAATGTGTACAATATACATGACATGACGTGGCACGACAGTTTTATCTCATTTCGTAGGCCACTACCTATAGTTTGGTCTGAAATCGGGTTTGTCCGCTAATATTATTCAACAGAAAACGCTGTTCTCCATTTTCTCAGCTACAGTGGTTTCTATGCAGTCGGATTAAGTAGATATTCAACACTGTGTGATATAGACACATCAGCAACAATGCTGCTCGTCTATAACCTAATAAATAAATAAATAAATATTTTAACGTTATTTTTTCTTAATTAGATAAGACAGGCATTTGTCCGCCATCTCACCTGTTGGTAAGTGACGATGCGGCCGAAGATGGAGCATGCCCGTCTAGGAACAGCCTATTCACTCTTGCCTTGAAGGCGTCCAAATTATATTGATCAGAGAACACACTCGCAGGCAACGTGTTCCATTCCTTAGCCGTACGCATTATAAAGGGTCGATGTCATCCGTTGGAAAGCCGCATCTTGGTCTATCTGACTGGCCTTCTAGATATTTATTTATTATTTATTTTGATAAAACCGTGGAAAAGATGAAAAGTTTTGTTTTCTATGGATAAAACCACTTACACTGTTGCGCTACCAAAAGGTAGAGTCCGAAAAATTTGATTTAAATATGTAGTATATATATTTTTTCAAACGTTGAGTAAGGTGCCTACCTCCTTAAATTATAGCATTTTTTATTTTGTTATATGATGAAATGTTGTAAATTTTTCTTGCAGACTGAGAACCCTGACGTTTTTTACGCCGTGCCGTGGTCGTACGGCACCCTCGGTTTCTTGACTTCAGTTGTCATCAAAGTTGTGCCCTCCAAAAAGTAAGTTTAGCTTTTCTTTAGTTCTCGTTGAGTACTTAGTACTTCATCATATCAGCCGGATGACGCCCACTGCTGGGCATAGGCCTCCCCCAGAGATCTCCACAAAGGCCGGTCCTGTGCCTTCCGCATCCAGTACTTCGTAATTACGTCATTATTATATTTAACTTTATGGTCACACCGTTTTGTGGAACACTGGTGTGTATGTATGTAAACACTTTATTGCTTAATAAATAAATACGGGAGTTACAAAAGTACAATTTTACATAGCAAAGGCTGGCTTATCCCACAATGGGATTTCTTCCAGCCAACCTTATACCCATATTATATTTCACCTCTCCAGCACGAAAAGGACGCTTTTGATATCACGTAAAAACTCGCCGCAAAATCGCTTTTTGCTGCGAGCATGAGTACAGCGTTTTACAGTCGCAGTATTAACCTAACCGACCGAAAAAGTCTAAGTCTAACTCCCGACTAAGTTTACATCTGTAGTTTAAACATACTAACATATTTTCAAACGACAGAACCGTTATTAATGAAACAAAGCTAAGCATCTCGATTGAACTGGCTTTCAAATACTGCATCAAAATCGGGTCCGTCCGTTCGGGAGCTACGTTGTCACAGACAGACACACACCGCCACAGATACTCAGATGTACATACACACCCCTCTTTCCTCGGCGGTTAAAAAGCAAATTTTCCGCTAGTTATAAACCTAAAAAAAATTATTGCTGTTATTCCTATTTCTAAAATAGGCCTCGTACTCAAAACGAATTACCGTTTAAGTAATTTATAATTATTATCATGTTATAATTATTATCGGGAATCTTCATTTATTAACAACTATATACATTTTATACTACACTGAACTAACTAAAACTAGGTTAATCTAAAACAAAATATATCTAAAACTAAAAATAATTGAGAAACTAATCTAATAAACCGCTGCCACTAGGCAAGGTGCCCAAAATGCTGGCGGCATTGCCACGTTGAATGGCAATGCTCAAAGGCTGTACTAAAGTGTGCCCTTTAAGTAAGATTTCACGACACTGACATGTATGTAATTTCAATTAAGTGTTATTGATAATTTATTATATTGTTTATTACTTGTATTTGGTACTAGTATGGGACTTTCAATAACTGCATTCTGAGAATATTTATATTGAATAAAAATTATTTGAACTTTAAACTTAACCTTTGTACTTATTTGGCAGATACGTTCGTCTCGAATATCGTCCATACACCAGCCTGCCAGAGCTGGCTACGAACTTCAAGGAGGAGGCCACGAAGAAGTACCCCCACCAGTTCGTGGAGGCGCTGCTCTTCACCAAAGATAGTGGGGTGCTGATGGTTGGGGATATGGTGGACGAAATCGGAAACGATGGGAAGGTACAGTCGGCTGCATATCGAATACTAAAAACCAATATAAGATGAGCTAGCGTCTCTATAGACGCGCATAGCATTGGTAGATCCTTTTATACTGCTTTTGGGTAGGTTATATTCTCTCTGCCGGTCTAGCCATCTTTGACAGCTCCGCTTGCGTGATGCGTCTATGGTAGAAAATTGAGAGGTCGAAGTTCGACTATTTTTACCAACATCTACATTGACTCTGATTGTGGATCATCCGCCAATCCGCCTCCTTTGTACACCGAAAGTACGTGAATTGTCTATGGACCAAGAATTTTTACCACAAACAGCTTATGTCAGATAACGTTAATTTATGTCAGATAACGTTAGCTTATTTCAAATCCCATACATTTTTCTACCACAAACGATTGTAGATTAACGATTGTATATTATTATTATTATTAATCATTTATTTCAGACCATACATATATTATTTTTAACAGTCCATATTATATTGTGTTAGTTATATTTCTTATAATATATTGTTAAAATCATTACATAATTAAACATATAAGTCATAAAACTCATAAAATCATCACAATATCATAATAAAAAATTAATTCAAAATTCACATAAAATGTCAAATTCTTAAGTAGGCAAAATATTAATAAAAATTAAGTCCCAGATGCAACATGGAGTTTAAGCCAGTGTTGCATCATGGAACAGTCCAGTCTGTTTGCCCACATATTTAGGAGGCTGTTATGGCTCCCCCGGACACGCTGCAGGATTGACGCAACCCTTTTCGCATAATAGCGTGAAAACCAAAACCAAAACCACCGTAAACCAACCACCACCAACCAACCAAACCATATTAACGAAACCTCTTGGCTTAGGCCGCTGGTGTGCTACAATGAGCAGTTTTCCAATAGGTATCTAAAGCATTCTTAACCACTCACTAGATGGCGGCCCGACAATTTTGGTAATTGATAATCCCTTGAAAAAGGTTCTTAGCAAAGGGGATATAAACACTGGGTACGTTGTATTGGATAATATTGTATTTATCAATAGTTTTCAACCATTTTAGAGGTTGCAATAAAATGGAACATAGTGCCTATTCATAAAAATATGTCTTTGTACATTTCGTTCAACCTTCAAAAGTTATGTTTATATTAATAAACATTTTATTTTTAGGTTTAGTATTAGATGGCAGCATGATATCACTGCCAAAATCATACGGATTAAAAAAAAATTACCAGAATTGTAGGAGCGCCATCTATTGATGCTTTTTGAAACCAACTGACAATACCTACTGGAAAGCTCCTCATTTTGATAATAAATAAATAATAAATGAATTCCAGCTGAACCCGATAGGCAAGTGGTACGCCGAATGGTTCTTCATACAAGTACGCCGACACCTGGAGGAGAGCCGCAAGCGAGCGGTCGAGTACATACCGTTACGGGACTACTACCATCGACACACCAGGAGTTTCTTCTGGGAATTGCAGGTGAGTAGATAACGGAGGTCTCAGAAACGTAAAAAGGTCCTTTGCAAAATCACTTTTTACTGCGAGAATGGGTAAACGTATTACGGTCGCTGCCATGTACTAACTGACCGAAAGAGTTGGAAAAGTTTACATCTGTAGTTTTCACTGAACCGTTTTTAATGTAACAAAGCTATTTCAATTGTTTCAAATGTGTTTGATACCTATACTATACAATTTGTTGTATATATAAGTGTATATAATTTAAGTTATATGTTAAAATAACACATAAAAAATTGAATTTAACAAAGTGGACATGTAAATTTTTAATTTATGCAATAAATGAACAATGAACAATGAACAACAATTAAACTGCATCAAAATCGGTCCGTCCGTTCGGGAGCTACGACGCCATAGACAAACAGGATTTGATCTGTTTAAATTGACTTGTCTTATTTGGTGAACAAACAATGCCCAAAATCACGACTTGCCGTATCTATCACGCTACGTATATTGTGTATAGATATCGAGAATTATATGTATAAGAAACACACAGAATGTGAATTTCAACGAATATCTACTGCTGCACATTATCCTTTTAAATACATAATTTATATCCCCTCTTTCATTGGGGATTAAAAAGCGAATTTTCCGCTAGTTATAAACCGACGGGACTACTACCACAGACACACCAGGAGTTTCTTCTGGGAATTGCAGGTGAAGTGATAACGGAGGTCTCGGAAACGTAAATCGGGTAATTTGGGTGCAAGCTTGGACAGATTCCCAGTCAAATATGGTTATGTAAAATTGTGTTAGCCATGTGGTGTCCAACAGAGAGAATATAGCTTGAACCTTGACCATGTAGAGTCAGTTGCAGATAGAACTGACTTCCCTATATACATTTAACCTGCTATCCATAAATATGCTATGAACGCGGCTGATATGTTTTGGTATTCCTATGGAGGTCTAGGCTGGACTGCCTTTAAATCTTTAGTCGCCTTGAACAGTCAACTGTAGACTGAATTAACCCCCTCATCGTCATCACAGTCCATAACAGTCCACTGCGAGACTTAGACTTATAGCCTCTCCTACGAGAGGGGAGGTTACTGCCATAATCTCCACGCTTGGCAGGCGGGTTGGAGATCGTAGTGTTATAAATATAATAATGGAAAACACTGCAGCCTATTTTCCAGCCTACTCTAAGACTCTAAGAACTCGGAGACTCTAGATATTTTGCCACGAAAACAATAGTCGCCTTGTACGACACCCACGAGTGTAAGGGGTTGGTGCTATTCTACTCTGCCGGACACCACACGGCTGTTTTTTCGTTGACCCAACATTAATCGTCACTCACAGGACATAATATCGTTCGGAAACAACGTGATCTTCCGGTACCTGTTTGGTTGGCTGATGCCTCCCGAGGTGTCCCTGTTGAAGCTGACGCAGCCTAAAGCCGTTGGGAAGCTGTATGACAGGGCGCACGTCATCCAAGACATGTTAGTGCCGATTGACAGGCTGGAGAAGGCCATTGACGTGTTCCATAAGGAGTTCCAGGTAATTTCATTATCATAATCTATTCTTATAATCTAGACGCCTTCAAGGCCAGATTGAATAGGCTGTTCCTAGACAGGCATGCTCCATCATCGGCCGCATCGTCACTTACCACCAGGTGAGGTGGCGGTTAAATGCTTGGCTAGTCAATTAATAAAAAAAATAATTAAAAAAACAATTTTAGGGTAGAGTCAGGAGTGCAGGCCCAGTATGGGTAGGTGTTTTTATTCACCTACTTCTAGTGTGTATATAATAATGTGCCCAATAATGACTCGAATTCCATAAAGATTAGAAATAAGCAATATTGTGATGCTTTCGTTTATTTATCGGTTTGATCCACTGACCTCTACATAATACGTGGTATTGTTGAAGGTCGGTGATTTCATCGGTATAGTTTTCTTTTTTATACATCATATGATTCAATATATATACTTTATTGCAAATTTAAAATAATACAATAATAATAATAATATTTTTCGGCTCTGGAATTAAGTGCATATGAGGCATGACTGATCATGCATAGTCCTTGGCTAGTGGTCTTCGTTGGGTCTCCCCCAGAGATCTCCACGGCGGCCGGTCCTGTGCCTTCCGCATCCAGCTGGTACCTACGATCTTTACCAGATCGTCGGTCCACCTTGTGGACCTATCTACAACCAACCTATTTTACATATATATCTTCAGTGAGGCTGCAGGTGGATGCTGGATTCATTCGAGGACAGGGTGCATTGGCGCTCATTGTAGGAGGCCTATATCCAGCAGGGGAGTGGTATATGGATTCTGGATGAGATCGAGGGCATTGGCGCTCATTTGAGGAGGCCTATGCACAGCAGGGGACTGGTATATGCTGAAGGTTATAAATATTGGTGAGACTACCTTCTCCCTTGAAGTTTCAAGGGCCAAATGGGATTGTTCAAGAGGTCTTTCCAGAGGGCAACGCATCAGTAACTCCCCTGGTGTCACTGATGTCCATATGTGGCGGTGACAACTTTTCATCAGGTGGCCTGTTTGTCTGCCGTCATCATCATCGTCCGAGTGGTCAGTCCCGGCTTCTGCCAGGCTCCGCTTTCCGACTCATTTTCCTCCATTTTGCCGGGTCTTGGGCATTGAGCATGGTCGTAAACCTTTGGCTCTCCCATCAGACTTGGCGATGTCAATCCATTGCTTCTTGGGCCTTGGCTCTTTCCTGATAATGGAAGGCTTAGGCACCTATTTAGCAGGTACCCCTGGGGCTTACGCAACACGTTACCAAACCAGCTAAGGCGAGCCTCTACGATTTTATCCGCGATATCGCTCTCGCCAAGGCTGCCACGTTTGTCTGCCGTATATAATAAGACCACGCCCACGCTAAGCCGGAAAAAAATAAATTAAAAGTCTCTGTATGGCAACTTATGCCATTTCTTTTAAACCTCATAGAACGTCATTCATAAAAGTCACAACAAACAATTTGATTTCTGTAGGATTGTTTATTTTCGTGAGTTACGAAAAATATTATTAAATAATGTGCAAAACAATTAAAAAGGAAGTGCGAGAAATAATTTTCAGCATGATTAATAATTTAGACAAACTAATAAAAGTACAAGTTCTAGTCAAATAACTGAATGTTTACAAGAAGGACTGACAAGGACATATTATCCCCGGATTATTGCTATATCCACACTTTATAATTACTACTACTGTCAGTCAATACGGACTTATCGTGGTCCTATTATAACATAAAAAATGATGGCTCCGTAGGCTAATGCCATGTTTGTTGCTTGTCTGACTGATGTTTATCTTTTTCTCTTTCTAGACAAGGGTTGCGAAGAGATCGCTTGTAGCGATAAGGCCGCCTTTGCCCACAATGTTTAAATAGACCTGTTAAATTATCTTTTTTTTTAATTTTGTGTGCAATAAAGAGTATATCTATCTATCTATCTAGGTGTATCCAATATGGCTGTGCCCGCTGCGATTGCCGCGGCGACCCGGGCAGCTGCGGGTGCCTGCCGACGACGCAATGTACGTCGACATCGGCACCTACGGCGTGCCGCAGGCGCCCACCTTCGAGACTGTGAGTTATGTGCTTATAGGGGTACCACGACTTCAGGTTACTTTCACAGACTGCGGAAAATTAGCATAAAGCTTGACCAGAGACAGAAGTGACCGCTAGTTCTGCGTTTTAATTAGCAACACCGGAAGGATGTAGTATTCTGTGACAGAATTGGAATGTCGCCAACAATGGGACATGGATAAGAAGGAACGTGAGGAAAAAAGAAACTAACATGTCCCGATTGTGAAAATAAAATAATGACGTTTCGGAAAAAGATCTAGCGCCCTCTTTCATGGAATTATGATTCTTGTCAAATAAGTCAACGTAGTAGACATGGTCACCAAACTTTGACAGTAAAAGCTGACTAATTTTAAATGGTGTACAATAACGAAGGCAGCTTATTAAGGACTACTCCATAGCATCAAATTATATTTCCTGTATATAGTAAAATAAATTTAGTATGCTCATTTTTCCGCAATCTGTCAAAGTAACCTGAAGTCGTGGTACCCCTGTAGATCTCGTCTAGTCTAAAATGACGCGCCCCACTACTTAGTTAGTTGATTGCGATGTGTGAGTGCAAATATTGATAACGACACTTCATCTGTGTGGGAGCGTCGACTGCTCCAATCAAACGACGCGAGCTCCTACGTTGGTGTCTCACCGGCAACTGAATGACCAATTACAACGGCATTTGTATATGTATTGCGTCCATATTTTAAACTTGCTTGTGTGCGTTAATGCGATAGTGGGGCGCGTCATTTTAATTAGACGAGCTCTACTATTATATGCGTTATTCACGCTACTCAGGGACAAACGTTCGCCGAAATAATTGTCACAAATTCATGTGATTACTGACACTTACATTCCAGATTTACTGCAAACAGCTTCAAACTCTACCCGTGATTTCATCAAACATTTTCTTCCAAAGGTGTCATCAACCCGTCAGATAGAGAAGTTCGTGGTGGAAAACGAAGGATTCCAGATGCTGTATGCTGATACGTACACCACCGAGGAAGAGTTCAAGAGAATGTTCGACCACACTCTGTATTATAAAGTGAGGGACTCACTGCCCCATTGCAAGGAGGCTTTCCCTGAAATATACGGGAAAGTTAACAGATATGTTAGGAAGTAATTTTACTTGTTGTGTAAGGATTATCAAATAAAAGGTGAAAGATCACGATCACTGTAGTGTGGATATGGAGGGAAAATTCAAATCTCTCGGTCCATGTACAGTCGAGGTACCTGAATGTTATCAGTTTTCTTTACCGTTACCATTTTTGAAACTGCTTGCATCCGCGCGAGAGCTCGCGTGCGCTACCTGTCCCTTTCTTCTGTATTTTATTGACTCGCTCGCCTCGTTTTGAAAGATTTCAATTTTGATTTTTGGCATGAAAAAATTCGATATTTTGATGCATGGTATGATATTTTGATGATGATTGACATGATACTTTGATGATTTTAATTATTTTTGAACCGCACAACTTTCAGACTTAAGTCACCTTGCTAAACATTGAGTTTCTTCGACTGTACGTACTTGTAAGTGTAATAATACTATTACAAGCTTTCAGGTTTATGTCGCGTCTTTGTACACTATTGTGCATGAAGTTTTAAATAAAGAAATATTATAATATTGAATTTGTTTTTGTCTCGATTTCTCAAGGGCGTGTTCAGTACGCATGAGAAACAATCACTGTCGGGTAATATTCACTATCACTAAAATAATCATCTTGGCGGATAGTCATGACGTACAGATAGGCTAATATCTATCTAATAAACGTCTTTTTTATTCCTCAGCCGCACGACGTCTACTACTGGTATGTCCAGGCTAGCCTAATAAAGTACAGCACACCGATCGTATTTCTTGATTTGCAACGATAACTACCAATATTTTTATGCGCTCTCTTATTGAAGGTACAATTCCTCAAATGTGGAAACGAACTTGGATGACGCCCATCCTAAAAGGTACAGTCAGTCAAAGTATGAAAAATTATAAACCTATTTTGAAATTGTAAAAGTTTGGCAAGATCCTCGAGTTGTTTGTGACTTTACAATCATGCGCAAGAAAGCCGCGTCGTTGCTGCAACGCCTCAGGTGTAGCCGCAACAGAATCCTAAAGACCATTGCGGAGAAATTGGACTGCCCGATCCAAAATCATTGGATAAAAATAGCCATTGTAGTTAAAAAATAAGTTAAATTAAGTTTATACTAATAGTACTAACATAAAAATTAGGTTAAACTGTCAACTAACTCACTTTTACTAAAACTCTATAGATTTTTAAGTCTGAAATAAAGATACTATTATTATTTTTCTTTTTTTCTCGACTTTCGTCGGTGCTTTGCTGAGCCTCCCGCCCCGAAACCCTCAGGGAAGGGGAGGTTCAGGATTCCTACTTTCTACAAAAATATTGTCGCCTAACACTTTACTTACTATCGTTGCAGTATGGATGGCTGCCTGCTTCTGCATTATATTTATATCTATACGGCTATCTAAAATGTTGCAATATCTATTTAAACTATTTCCTATTACACCCGTTGCACCTATTATGATTGGGATTATTGTAGTTTGGGTTTTCCATAGTCTGTTTATTTAAATTTTCAGTGTTTGATACTTGGTTAGCTTTTCTACTTCTTTTGGTCCTACATTATAATCTGATGGTACTGCTATGTCTATAATATATGTTTTGTTTGCTTTTTTGTCCGTGTAAATTATGTCTGGTTTATTGTTTTGTATTTCTATATCTGTCTGTACTGGTATTTCCTAAAGTAGCTTCGCTTCTTCATTCTCCCTAACATGCGGGTGTGATAGTGTCTCTTTCCACCATAACTTCTCTGACTCAAAATGATGTTTTTGTAGCAAGGTCCAGAAAACATACTGTACGACGTTATTATGTCTCTTGATATAGTAAGTGCCAGCTAGCTTTTCGCAACCAGTTGTTATATGATGAATCGTCTCATCTTTTGTTGAACATAATCTACACTTACCATCTATTGCTTTCTTATGTATATCTCTTTGATGTTGCCTGGTAGCTATTGCTTGGTCTTGTATTGCAAAAATTGACGATTCCAATGCTGCAGATACAGGTTTTTTCTTGAGCCATTTAAATGATCCTTCTCTATTTATATTGCCCTTTTCCAAAACTGCCTTATAAAACTGGCCATGCATTGGTTTAGCTTTCCAATCGTCTATTTTCTTATTTTTTACTGCTTCTTTAATATCTCTGTCTGTGTGGTTTTGTTCTGCAGCTAATTTTAGTTCTATTGCTACTTCTTGTGCTTCCTTGTGCATTGAAAATTTATTTCTATTTCTGTCATGTTTAATTATTGCTTCTATTAGGTAATCGTTAGGTGCTTTAAAGTATTGCTTATATTTTAAAATTTGAGTTTTGTAAACCATTTCTATATTTAACAAACCTCTTCCTCCATCTATCCTCGGTATGTACAGTCTTTCTTTATCTGCTTTCTGTTGATGTATTTTGTGAATGGCTAATATTTTTCTAGTTTTAACGTCCAGGTTTACAAGATCACGCTTTTTATAATTTACTATACCAAACGAGTACAGTAGCACTGGCACAGCATACGTGTTAATAGCAGTCATCATATTTACGGCATCTAAATGAGAATTAGCAAGATACTTAACCCTGCGAAAATATTCCTTTGCTATTGTCTCTCTCAGTTCTTTATGGTCAATTTTACCTGATTCATGTATCCCTAAATATTTATATTGCTGGTTTTCCTTCAATACTTCAAATTCCTCCCCACTTAATAATATATGCCCTTGGCCCTGAGTTTCACTTTTCCTACCCCGTATTAAGTGCAGTATATTACATTTGTTTAGCAACTCTGAGTACCGTAGTATTAGTTCCGGTTTTCCTCAGGGCTCTTACTTAGGCACGTTATTGTTTATACTTTATATAAATAATATAAGAAGCATATCTGCTCAAGCTAATATGCTGTTGTATAAATGAATGAATTTTAATTTATAAATGGTTACCAATATTTCCGCTCGGACTAAGTTTTGCCCATATATGTATTGTTGGGTAGGGGAAATAAAAGCCTTTCATTTGACACATAATTTGATTAAATAATAGACGAGGATAGATTGTCTCCTGGTAACCCCATAGAAGGACCAGGGTGAGATAAGGCAACCCATATTATTTTATCTTAATTGAGTAATAAATGAAATATAAGGACTAAACCCAGACTCTTTACCGTAGCTACGCTTCGGACGGTCCCAATTTTTATAACCGGATTTAATGCCTTCACGTTTGCAACCTGGTCCCTAGGCCCGAGAACAATATAAACACTTTTTTGCGGATTTAACACTAACCCATTTCCACTGGCCCAAACCACAAGACCCCTCGTCTGAAGTCTCAGTGTGTATGTAAAGCTGCGTATCATCAGCATACAGATGGTATAGGCAATGTGCGACCGAGGTCATGATACTTGTGATCAGTAAGATCGTGAACAGTAGAGGCCCTAAAACTGACCCTTGTATTACACCCCTTTTCAGTAGAAGAGACTTCGAAAGCACTGACTCGCCACGCTCATTACAACACCGTACTATTTGCATCCGATTCTGAAAATATGACTTAAACCACGAAAAAACCAAAGATGAAATACCGTAGAATTTTAATTTAGCCAGTAAGAGTGAGATGTCAACGCAATCTAATGCTCTAGTGAAGTCCAGCAATACAAGAATTGTACTACAACCGTTATCTGATGCTACAAGTATATCGTCTGTTATGTTGAGTAATGCCGTGGTGGTCCTATGTTTTGCACGAAATCCGGATTGCAAGGTAGGGACAATGGCATTAGTTTCCAGGTATGGGCTCAATTGTAGATGGACAGCTCTTTCGGCAACCTTGGATAGGGCTGGCAAGATACTAATGGGGCAAAGGTCCGCTGCCCTTTCGATACTTGGTTTTTTGGGAATCGGAGTAACAAGTACAGTTTTCCATAAATTTGGAACTTACCTGCCAAAATTGACGAGTTAACAATAGCCCGGAGCGCAGGCAGAGAGTGCGGTAAAGTAATCTCAATCATTTTCATATATATGTGATTGTCGCCTCATCAATCGGGGAAAATTCAACTCGGATGCGTCCGAGTAATTAGTGGATTGAAACTGTTCGATCTAACTGGAACAGTCTCCCGCAGCCAGCAACCCACCCACAAAGTGCGCGTTAGTGCGGACTATCGAACTGGTAATTACCATCTCCATAATAATCGTTGTAGTTATAAAGCATCGTCTCAAGTGCATAGAACCGAAAATTTTACGATTCACCTAATTCACTCCAACATATTTCTCTATACTCAGACGTGAACGGGACGTGACGGGACTGCCGCAAGCATGTTTTTCACGTTAACAATTCCAGAAAGCGGTGTAAAAAGGTTTTGTTAGTCGTGTGTGTAAATATCATGATGAGCATCTTCTTGACGTGGATGTTTCCTAAGTTTGAAAATTATGTTTAAGAAGTAATCCCGTGTTGATCTAGGAGAGCTTACCAAGTTGAAATTTACGGGACTTGGCAAAAATGATAGAGGCGAATTCATTAAGTGAACATATTGTTCTCTATTGATGTATTAGTGCTGAACTACTTATGAATAGAATTCATATTATGCAGCTTTATAAAATTTGAACAAAAATCCTGAACAAATTATAAGAAACCTATATACCAACGGTATATAATTGATTTCTTAATAAGTTATCTGAAGTTCCAGGTTGGGAAGAGCAAATTCTCAGAACACCCCGCAAATAAACAGGAGGATCAACCAAGCGATCCGCCAGCAGGAACCTAGGGCAGCGAGACAACCCCTGAGGCAGCAACAGCGGCGACCACCCCAGGTTCCTTGATGGTAACGCTACCAGACCAGGCACCCCGGGAGGCGATGACATCGGCGCTGCCAATGGACACCACACCAGCATTGTCTACCAGCAGCGAAGATGATTGCACCCAGGGCTTCGACAACCTGGATCTCGGCGGCGAAGAGGAGGACGATGGGCTACTAGAGGATGATGGCGCCCTCTTCACCGTCGAATAACCTACCCACGAGCTGCATCCAAATAAACGTCCACCACAGCTAAATTGCAACGGCTCAACTTCGCAAGTGGCTGGAGGTTCACCACACCACCATCGCCCTGATACAAGAACCGTGGGTTAGGGCGGGCCGCACATGCGGTCTCCTGCATACAGGAGGTAAATTATACTATTCAACTTCACATGAATCACCAAGAACTTGTATTTACACCAGTAACAATATATATGCACACCTACTATACGATTACACTTCCAGAGATCTTACAGCGATCCGAATAACCAACAAACAAGATACAAGTCTACCACGACCCTCCACCACATGAGCTGCAACGACTCGTGTTAATGTGCAGCGAGTCAGGTCTGGAGCTTATCGTGGGAATCGATGCAAATGCACATCACCCACTGTGGGGTATGCAATAGGAAAACAGCAGGGGTAAGATGCTTGTTGATTATCTTTTCACCACTAACCTGGAGATAGTGAACGGTGGATCCGAACCGACTTTTGTAAACAAAAGAAGCAGAACAATTATTGACCTTACTCTGGCTACAGAAACAGCAGCTGAACACATATCCAACTGGAGAGTCTTTTCAGAGGCATCCTGTTTGGATCACCGATGGATTCTCTTTGAACTAAATACAACTACAACGGATACTGCGCTACCGCGCAGAAATCCTCGACTGACAAACAAAAATAAATACAGGGAACTAATAGAGGATGAGGTAAAACACATTAGTACAAACCAATTACTAACGGGAAAGGTACTAATAGAAAAACAAGTAGAGTTACTAACAAACATAATGATTAACAGTTATCACAAGACCTGTCCCGAGCCAGCGGCTCCCAAAACCAATGCCAAGCGCCAACCCTGGTGGGGGCCCTCACTAGAGAAATTTAGGAAAAGGGTAAGACAGCAATTTAATCGAGCAATGAACACCGCAGACGGAGAGGACTGGGAACGATACAAACAAGAGAATACGCTATACAAAAAAGAAATACAATACAGGAAATACACGACGTGGAAGAATTTCTGCACGAACATAGAATCAAATAAACAGGCAAACAGGGTAAGGAAGGTCCTATCTAAACCTATTGAGCCGCATAGAGGTAATATGCGGAAACCTGACAACACTATAACCAGCACAGCGGAGGAATCAGAAGAAACTCTGCTAAAAACACACTTCCCTGGATGTAAGTTTGTTCAATCAAATTCCCTAGGAAATGAGAACGACATGGAATACACACCAACTGCAGAGGAGTGGAGAATCGCAGGTGACATAGTAAACTATGATTCGGTAGACTGGGCCATACACAGCTTCCAAACTTACAAAGCAGCCGCGCCTGATGAGGTTTTTCCTGGCCTGCTGCAATGGGCAGGTAAGCACACGATCCACTTACTAGTCTAGCGCACTAGCTACTAGCTACTAGCGCATAGATACATACCAAACAAATGGCGAAAGGTGCGAGTCACCTTTATCCTTAAACTTGGTAAGACCGACTACACGGATGCGAAGTCATTTAGACCAATCAGCCTTACCTCTTTCCTACTCAAAACACTGGAGCACCTATGTGATAAAGAGATAAGAGATAAGGCACTCACCGCACACCCTATTCATAAAAACCAACATGCATACTGCAAAGGTAAGTCAACTGAATCGGCACTACACGCAGTGGTAAGTAAAATTGAGGGTGCCCGTCAATCCAAATCAATTTATCTTGGAACCTTCATAGACATCGCGGGTGCCTTTGATAAAACTAACTTCACAAGCATTAGAAACGTACTAAACAAGCACAAGGTACCCGAAAATATCTCGGGGTGGATAGAAAACATGCTTAGCAAAAGAGTCATACAGCTCGAAAGCAATCCTAACAAACGGGTATCAGTAACAAGGGGCTGCCCACAGGGAGGAGTACTCTCGCCTCTCTTGTGGAATCTGGTAGCTAACACTCTGATAACACAACTTAACGAAAAGTATTTTTATACAATAGGGTACGCTGATGATTTAGCTATACTCACAACGGGAAACAACGCTGACACCGTGATGGGAGTAACGCAGATGGCGCTGAGAGAGGTGGAGAAATGGTGTAAAGACTATGACCTCTCAGTAAATCCAGACAAAATTGAAATGGTAATGTTTACGAATAAAAGGGTACTAGGGAACTATAGACTACCTAACATATTTAACAAACAGCTTACTTTGTCATCTGAGGTAAAATATCTTTGCATAACCTTAGACAACAAACTGAATTGGAACAGCCATATTGCAACGAGGCTTAAAAAAGCAACTATAACATTCTGGCAATGTCGTTAAATGGCAGACAAATCTTGGGGACTAAACCCAAAAATAACAATGTAGCTCTATAAAGCGGTAATAAGACCTATGTTCTGCTATGGGGCCGTGGACAAAAACTAAACGAACAACAGTAAGTAAACTTCAAAAACTGCAAAGATTAGCGTGCATGGCTACAACGGGCTGCATGAGGACGACACCAACTACAGCCATGGAAGCCATGCTAAATCTAACACTACTACATCTGCACATAAGGCAAGAGGCGGCTACAACAATGGTACGTCTAAAACACTCTAAATTATGGGGGCAAAACCTTATCCCGCACGCTGAACTTCTACAGGAAGCGGTAAAAGAAGCACCCATGCTAGAGGCAGTAAGTGATAAGATACTCAATTTAACAGTCTTTGATTAAAAATATAAGATACAACTTCACGAGGACCCACAGGAAGGTCAGAATTTGCGTGAGTTAAGGATCTTCACGGACGGGTCAAAAACCGACTCAGGTACAGGGTGCGGAGTGTTTCCGGCAGATTTAAACATTCATATAAGCACTCCACTTGGTAAGTATAACACGGTCTTCCAGACTGAATGTATGGGCATAACTTTGGCCTGTCACGCTATACGTGATAGGAAAGTTGCAGACCAACCAATCTGCTTACTAACGGATATCAGAGCAGTACTGATGGCACTGGAAAACAACAACATCACCTCGGGACTCATTCTCGACTGCCGTCAGTGCCTAAACAAGGTATGTAAAAGCAATGCCATTACACTGCAAAGGATAAAGGGACGCAGCGGCTCTCGGGGAAATGACGCGGCTGACGAACTAGCTAGACGAGGATCCGATACAATCCTGATGGGTCCGGAACCAATTGTGCCTATATAATTAGCGTGGACCCGTCAACTACGGGAGAAAACCAAGGTAATACACAATGAAACATGGTCTTCACAGAAGGATTGCAGACAAGCAAGGGAAGCCCTTTCCATAATACTCCCTATCCAACAAACTAATAAAACTAACAAAAAAACAACTCCGAATGGTAACCGGGGCACTAACAGGACATGGCCCGTATAATAAACACCTTTTCACCATAGGTCTAACGGACAGCCCAGTGTGCAGAGCATGCTTAGAGGAAGAAGAAACCGCTGCCCATGTCCTGCTAAAATGCAGTGGCGTGGCTTCTTATAGGTCTAATTATTTAGGACAACCAACTACACTCTCGGAGATCTTCCGGAGACCGAAGGGTTTCCTGAATTTTCTTGAGGAATTGGGCTGGCAGAAACATTAGTGATACCCTAACTATAATTTCCACCCTCACGTAAAAGAGGCGCAGGGTCGTCGAGTTACGCTAAATGCCCGGGTATATCTTATCTAATCTAATCTAGACGATGTGGCCCAATGTAATATCTAGGTGAATTAAAATGTACTAGTGTCGCATAGCTTAAGGGAAGAGCATTCTGCGCGATATCGAAGAGGTCTGGGTTCTATTTCTAGTCCGAGCTATCTGAATATTTTTTCGGTTCTTCTAGATTCCCATTGAGAAGATCACCTACTTTTCGGCTTTCCGGTTTCCAAATTTCAAATGAATATTCTTTATTCTACTAGATGGCATTATTTGATTGTTAAAATTGTTTTAGGGATACAAGCAGCGCCTATACAAGCAATATCACCTTGAAACGTTATCAGCCCGACCTCCGTACGACAAAAAACCCAAACAATGTTGGTGAACACTGAACACACAAGGTATTTCCGAATTTACCATGTCGGGTGAATATGTACCTAGTTTACTTATTCAGATTTCCCTGTAGCGAATCTGAAGTAGAGCTCGTCTAATCTAAAATGACGCGCCGCACTATCGCATTAACGCACACAAGCAAGTTTAAAACATGGACGCAATACATTTACAAATGCCGTTGTGATTGGTCATTCAGTTGCCGTTGAGATTCAAACGTAGGAGCACGCGTCGTTCATTGGCTCCCACACAGATGAAGTGTCGTTATCAATATTTGCACTCACACATCGAAATCAACTAACTAAGTAGTGGGGCGCGTCATTTTAGACTAGACGAGCTCTACCCACCTATCACAGTTAAATATAGTCTGCTAACTTGACTTGCGCAGAAATGTTATCTTTATACGAACATTTGACCCCGGTATCATTCATAAGTAAGAGCTTGAAACAGCTACTCGTTTGTTTGCATTGTGATTAAAAAAAGACAAAATTAAATAATGAATTTAAAAAAATAACGTATTAAAAAGTGCCAGTGTTTTTTTTACAAAGTTTTGGAACAATTATTCAAAATGAAGCTGTTAATTTCGTTGCATATTGTGCTCTTCGTTTTCTTAACGAAATATGTTGCTAGTGAAGATGGTGAGTCATTTAATTTATTTACTTAATTTAGACTTTTGTTCTGTTCCGTTAACTGTGTTTAAAACGTCTATCGGAAATAGTATTTCATTTACTAAGGAAAACCAACAGCAATGATTACAATATAAAATAATACTGTCAGCACAGAGCCAATTATAGGTTTCCACCGATAGTAACTGAATAGACCGGATATAAAAGAGGAAAAAGCGTGGGAGGACTTGGGACCTCAACCAAAAGAAGATCGCTGTCTAATGATTATCGTATAAGAATGGCATATACTTACCCAGTTTTATCTCTCCCTTCAATCGGTTCTTCTTCATTGAGGGTCATGACTTCTTTAGAATCTGGTAGAATTTTTCTCTGCAACCGCTTCGGTCTGCCTGATTGAGTTCACAGTTGATGGATGTGCAGGCGTTCTGTTCTATCCAGCTTTTGAGACTTCGTCCTTGTTATCATCTCTCCTCCTCCATTTTCCCAGCTACGACCGCTTCTCCAGATTGTCTGGTTCACGCCTCCCGATGTGTCCGAACTAGTCCGCATTAGAGTCAGGTACAGGTGTGTAGTCAGGGTTCTGTGCCACCTAATCCATAACCGATTGTGGTAAAATTTTGGTGAGTTGTATAGATCATTTTGTTGTATGTATAATGTCTACAGATAATGGAAAACCACTGACAATGTCAGATACCTATTGAAATATTTTCTATACTATATGCAGCTGTGACCTGTATGGCAGCAGACCACTTTCCATCAGGTGGGCTGTCTGCTCGCTCGACACTGCGTAGCATAATAAAATATCATTTTTGTCTTAAATGACTTGAAAAATACTTCATTTGATGTTTCATTATTCAGCTACTTTTCTGAAATAATAAATAGGGTAAGATCTAAGAGGCTTATCATATCATTATTATCGTGCTAACGCTTATCCCAACCCTTGACAGGGTCCGCATTCCTACTCTTTCTTCTCCACTTCGCCCGGTCTCTAGCATCCTCGCGTCGTAAGCTGTTGGCTCTCGCATCCGACTCAGCGATGCAAATCCATCAATTCTTGGGTCGTCCACGTGGCTTACCGGCAGGTTTATGTACCTATTTTCCACGTATCTATTTTTAAATTTTCATCACTGCGTTCTGTAACCCTCTCGCCATATTCAAACTTACACTAGTAGGCGGAGAAATGCGCATCGGCTAGGTTCGGCTTGGTATTTACTCACACGCGTGCGACAGAGACGGCGCTCTACGAAGCCGAACTAGCCGATGTGCATTATTTACCGCAGGCACTGTAACTGTTGGCCGTGTGGTGTCCAGCAGAGTAGAATAGCACCAACCCCTTACACTCATGGGTCTCGTACAAGGCGACTAATGTTTTCGAGGCAAATGATCAAGAATCTCCGTAGTCTGGAAAATGGGCAGCAGCATTTTCCATTGTTATATTTAAACACTGCGGTCTCCAACCCGCCTGCCAAGCGTGCAGATTATGGCAATAACCTTTCGTGGGAGAGGCCCTAAGTCCTGCAGTGGACTGTTACGGGCTGTGATGATGATTTGTAACTGGGGCCGATTACATATTTGCTTAATCCAGCAGATTCCAGCGACCTTAGTCATCAGATAGCAAAGCAAAATGTATTATTGCTCACAGAATAACGTAAATTTTTGTATCACGCCCTTTGGAAAGCTAAGCGGGCGCTAAAAACATAAGTGATGCAAAAATAGTCTCTCTGATGACTTATTGCTGGATTAAGCAACCTAAGTCATCAGTAAGGCCGTATTTGTCGCAGACAGCTCATTTTGAGATAATCATTTGTACGTGTATCACCCTACCTATACCTAATCAAGATTTTTAAGTGTACTGCGTGTATCGTCGCTAGTTTTCAACACGTTCTCCTCACACAGAGGAAACATTATTTCTAATAGTTGTTATTGCATGTCACTCGCGACGCCGCAGTCGCCCCGCCGACGCACTGCTCACGCTTGTTCCATTAGATTGGATAATTTACGTCCAGACTCACCACAGCTCCTTGCCTAGGTAGTGCTCAGTGTACTTGGGGTATTTGTAAACACAAATAAAATAAGCGTACCTACCTTTGAAACAATAAATGAATTTATAATCATGGACAAATTAACACAGCGCAATCTAGCCTCAAACTAAGCAAAGCTTGTACCATGGATGTTAGATAAATGATATACTACTTAAATACTTTAAAATACATATAACACCGAGACCTGTAACAGAAAATAAAATTCATCATATCAATTTCTGTTTACCAAAATTTATATTGAACAAACACATAATTTATATTGTGATGAGACAAAGCGACTAGAGTAACACCCTACTAGGGTGACGAAGTGCGTTAGAATGTTTATAATCTTAACGTGGTCGCTGTCTACGTCAGATTATAACGTTACGGTTTTCATTCTTAAGTATTGTTTGTGTTTGAGTTAAGAGGCACGACTGTCCTATCCAAAGGCATTGGATAGAGTTAGTTATAGGTCCCTAATACTAAACAGGGTCAAAATACCTATAAAATAATATTACTAATATTACCAACAAAGCACAATATTTGTTACAATTCTGTCTGAAATAAAGATATTTTAATTTTCAAATTAACGATCTGTATGCATAATGTAAGTAATTGGTATAATTTAAGTAATTGGCCGTGTGGTGTCGGGCAGAGTGGAATAGCACCAACCTCTTACACTCGTGGGTGTCGTACAAGTCGACATTTTTTTTTATACCACTAAGTTGGCAAACAAGCTTACGGCCTGCCTGGCACTAATGTTTTCGAGGCAAAATATCTAGACTCCGTAGGCCGGGAAATGGGCAGCAGCGTTTTCCGTTGTTATATTTATACCACTTCGATCTCCAGCCAGCCTGCCAAGCATGAATATTATGGCAAAAATCTCCCCTTTCGTGGGAGAGGCCCCTTGTCCTGTAGTAGACTATAATGGGCTGTGATGATGATGCATAACGTAAGTCTTGTTATTTTCCCCTTTCACAGAAGCTTTCGACGATACACTCGACTTGGATGAAGAACGCTGCTGTCACTACGGCGAGTCTCTAGTGTTGAGTTTCTCAACGGCCGAGGGCTGCGCGAGCGCATCAGCTCCCGACGAAATCGAGGACGAATACAAAAATAAGTGTCAAACGATAGCGAAGAACTGCTGTGCAGAGTATTACAAGTAAGTGACACAGCTTGATAGGTGGCCTTAAGACATGGACTCCATAGCCAACTCTATTGCAAAATGCATGAATGTCAGTCCAACTATCAAATTGAGAGCCCAAGGATAAAACGATAATAATGACCATGTGGAGGCGTTAGTTGTCTTTTCTTCAGTAAGCACAGTTTCCCAATTGGCGGCAGGCTAGTTCCTTGTTACGCCACATTCAGTTTTGTATACAGGTTTGCCCAGTGGCGGAAAATAAAATGTCTGCTTTTTTTTATTTACAGGAAGAAAGAAAAGTGCATGCACGCAATGAAATATGCGAGTGAAAAAAGATGTAGTGCCCAGGATAGCTACGTTGGAAAGGTAATATTTTTTTTATAAATGATAAGCTTTCTTAAATTTACATTTAAAATAATATAAAAATAGAAATACAATCAGTTCTAATCATGAGTTATTATTTCATAACCGATCAATTAAAATTCTTAAACGCATTTAGACATAGACGTATCTTTATTTGGTCCAATAACACATTCAAAAACTTTTTTTTGGTTATTCTGAGTTATGTACGTTAGTTGAACACTAATCGATGCTCTTACGGTGAGGGAAAACATCGTGATGAAACCTGCACATTCAGGCGACTAAATGTGTAAGCATAATCGAATTTGGTCAGGCTTCCCTGATAGCAGGGTCATGGAGGTCAGATGGCAGTCGCTTCACTGTAATTACCTGATCTGCCAAATCCTAGATCATGGTTAGGGCGGACTCCGCGCCCTCGTGCACAACCGGGACATTAAGGCCAAGATGATTAATTATGTTATGGACAATATGATGTTTTTAAGATAATACGACAAACAAACAGGCATGGGCCACCTGATGGAAAGTGGTTACCGCCGCTTATGAACATCAGCAACACCAGGGGCGCTACCAATGCGTTGCCCTCCTCTAAGGAGACCTCCAATATACCTCTTGAACGATCCCATGACATAGTCCAAAGAAACCAGTGGAGCTCATTCGACATCCGAATCGTACGACCGCGTGGACACCACTAGAGGGTCTACGTAATGGGTATGAGTACCCAAACCGCGGCGGGTGGTGCGATGGCGGAATTGTGCTGTGGGCACCAGATCATTAGTTCCTCAGAACACCGGTAGATTAATAGGGCATTATTTACATATGAGTAGACAATGTGATAAAAATCATTGAAATATTTATATTTACAAGGCATTATGAATAACATCGGTCACTTATTGGGCAGAGTATAGCTAATGTCAAATAAGAAGAGACTTGACGGGTCACGTGGTTCGACTTGCGCTGTATACGATTACCTGCGCGAAATCCCTTCCACTGCCATTTGACAAGTCTCTTCTTTCGTAACACGGGTTATAATAATATTGTTTTATTGTTTTACTAGCTTTTGCCCGCGACTTGTCCGGGTGGAAATCGTTTTAGGACAGTTTATCTTTTTCCCGCGCGTCCATTTTAAATGACATCCCTTAGGTATAAAAGCTAGTACTACGGCTGTATATATTTGTATATCTGGTACTTCAACCAAATTAGATGAAACATGGCCAAAATGTTAAGTTAAGCCCCAAACTACAAATTGTAAAAACCCAATTAAATACCATTCGGCGCCATTTCTATATTTCTTATAGTTCAACTGGTATATTATGGTTCTAAATGAGGTGTTCCAGTTTCGATAATTAATCATACCAAATTTCAATCAAATCCGTCCAGTATTTTCCAGGACATTATAAAGCGTGAACAAACAGATTTTTTTTTCACGAAAATTCTTAATCTATTACTATTTCTTCATCGCCCTAAATTATTTTTTTGTAAATATGTATATTCAATGTACACACCATTTTTTTTGTTTTGTCTTTTCTTATTTTGGATAAAATACATTGTACAATATTTTGCGATATTAAAATGGAGCGGGGTGATAAAGAGAACCGAATCACTGTGATTGCATTACATAAAGTAGGTATGGAGAAATGCAATTTTTCAAACTCTCCATACGCTTGGTATTTTGGTAGTCAAATGTTTGTGTACCGGGCTATTAATAGGTACAATGAAACCTCCACTGTTTGTGACAGAAAACGATCTGGCCGTCCACGTAGTGTTCGTACGAAAAAGGTGGTCAAAGCAGTAAGGGAAAGAATTCGAAGAATTCCTGTCCGAAAGCAAAAGATTTTATCTCGGGAGATAAAGATAGCACCTAGAACCATGTTGCGTAATTTAAAATATGACTTAGGACTTGCAGCCTATAAGAGCACTGGTCATTTTTTAACTGATAATTTAAAAAAGAATAGGGTGGTAAAATCGAAACAACTACTGAAGCGGTACGCAAACGGACGTCACAGAAAAAAATTGTTTACGGATGAGACATTTTTTACAATTGAGCAACATTTTAACAAACAAAATGACCGTATTTATGCTCAAAGCTCTAAGAAAGCTTCCCAATTAGTCGACAAAGTGCAACGTGGGCATTATCCGACTTCAGTGATGGTTTGGTGGGGTGTTAGCTATGAAGGAGTGACTGAGCCATACTTTGGTGAAAAAGGTATCAAAACATCGGCACAAGTGTATCAAAATACCATTCTTGAGAAGGGGCCTAACGCCCCTTAACAACAACATGTTCAATAACCAAGAATGGTCCTTCCAGCCAAACTTGGCGCCGGGTCACAAAGCTCGGTCCACGCAGTCTTGGTTGGAATCTAACGTTTCCGACTGCATCAGAGCTGAAGACTGGCTGTCGTCTAGTCCCGATCTTAATCCGCTGGATTATGATTTATGGTCAGTTTTAGAGAGTACGGCTTGCTATAAACGCCATGATAATTTGGAGTCCCAAAAAACAATCCATACGATTGGCAGTGAAGAATTTTCCCATGGAAAGAGTGCGTGCTTCTATTGATAACTGGCCTCAACGTTTAAATGACAGTATTGCAGCCAAATAAATTGTTTTATATTTACGTATTAAACTAACACATTGTAAAAGTAATAAATTTTATTTGCAATAGATTTTTTTTTCTTTATTACAATATTCATGGCAAGACTAGGTATATATTATCCGTTATTAAATAGTATTAATCACTTGGTCCATAATATACATAAATGATCTTACAGTGTATAAAAAGGTGATTGTGTGATAAGACACAAACACCAATACAGATTCCAAGTATTCATTATTGTTTTTAATATGACGTTGATTTACTCATAACTATACCGAGATGAATCTGAGGGCAAAGGTCCCAATGTTTCTCCTTCGGTATGTAGGTACTCAATTCGTAGAAAAATCATCTGATAGCGAAGTATGAGAAATCATAGTTAGTCAGTGAAAACTGACATCATAAATAAAAAGTAGTAATAAAGTAATAAAGGAGGGTCAGTAGCCGATTGGTTTAGGCATCCGACTCGTAAGCGAGAGATACCGGGTTCGAATCCCACTGAGGCCATGTACCAATGACTTTTTTCTGAGTTATGTACATTAGTTGAATACTAACCGATGCTCTTACGGTGAGGGTAAACATCGTGATGAAACCTGCAAATTCAGGCGACTGAATGTATAAACATGATCCAATCTGGTCAGGATCCCCTGGTAGCAAGGTCACGGAGGTCAGATGGTAGTTGCTCCACTGTAATTACCTGACCTGCAAAATCCTGGAACATGGTCAAGGCGGACCCTGGGCCCTCATGAGAGATAGCACAACCGGTACATTAACGCCAAGATGAATATGGAAATATAAAAACGGCCTCTGCCATGGCATATGCAGAGTTAGGCCCCATTGCACCCTCCATATGGCACAAGTAACGAGATTTGTGTATCTTTATGCCTGCTTTACTTTTTTTTCTTTCACTATGAATATTTTTGAATGTTCTACCGTTGCGCCGGAGTGGAATAAAAGTGTTTACTTACTTTACTTACTTACTTAAATAATAAATTGATAATGCGTTATTTATAAGTACAATCTTTAAAATCCTGACCTTGATGGTGGTTTTTTTCTATCGTCGTTGTTATCTAATGAGATTGAAAGTAATGAATTTCAATATCGTCCAGCCCACTGAGTCTCCAGTATTTTAGTGAAGTGTTTTACCATGATGTCCTTGCTCGGCAGCCGGGTTGGTGATTGTGAAATAACATTTGCCCGAGAGCGGAAAGCGTTAGTGCTAGCTACGAGAACATTCTACTGTGCCTGTCGCCACTACATGGCCAATCTCAGTAATATACAAATAATATATTAGAACATAAAGTATATAATAATTATAATACTCTTTGTACAAATACTATAAGCGATAATACTATTACAAATTCAGTCGTGTAACCAGTCCCATGTTGGGCGCCATGTATGAAGTTATTTATTAATCAGTCTTTCTGCGTTGAATATTTAATTTTTTTGTTACTTTCTTTTTATTTTATATAATAGTTTTAAATTAAATATTTTCAGATACATGCGAATAAGTAAAGTCGTGGATACCGCCCCCATGTTGGGCGCCAATTGTAAAGTTGTCTTCAAACACTCTTTGTGTTGAACATTTTATGTTTTAGTTAGTTTTTTTTATTTTAGATTGTTATATTTGATTGATTATTTTTAGACAGAGTTCTAATCCTGTACCTCTTCCCGACTTTGGTACAGACTTGCTGCGAAGAGTGTATCATCGGCAGGCTGACCGGCGAGACAAAAGGCGAGGCGGCGTGCGGCGAACCGCCCTCGCCCGAGACGCACCTGGGTGGCGACGCCGTGCTGTGGAAGACCGCCTATCTCACCTGTTGCGTGGTGAGATACCTTAACTTTCTCTATTTAGATGGTAAGAAAACTTCCTGCCGCGCACGACCATTCTATGGAATGATCTTCCTATAGCGGTACGGTATTCCCAAGCACCAGCTAAGGGAGTGCCTGCTCACCGAGAGCGAGAGAGCGATACAATGTAGTGCTTCTCCACCTTAATCCACACAAAACACTTTCGGATTTAGATTAATATATTCTTGAATAACTCTAGCGAACATTACAGATTCACAATTAAGCAAAATGCCAAAATTGGTAAAATAACATGTAGTTAAGTTGTAGCGACATCTATCGCTCCAAGAGGGAAACTCAACAATACTCACATTACGAGTACACAAAAACAAGGTTTACAAGCATTCGCACATAGATGGCGCTGAACGTCCTACATCGTGCTAGAGAAATGTGCCAACTCCACGGCATATATTATACACCTGCCGGACCCTTGGTCCCCTGGTCACAACACCCGGCCAGGTGGGTAATTACCCTTTTTCACCTTCGCCATCTTCATTTGTCAACATTGGCGGCTACCAATCCCCTTCACCGCCTTCAAAAAGCAAAAAGTAACCTGTAATTATCTGATCTGCCAAAATCCTGGATTATAAACAAGGCAGACCCCGGGCCCTTGCGTGCGAGAGCGCAACCTGGGCAATTAACGCCAAGATGATAATAATTTGGTAAATTAAGAGCAATTCAAAAGTTAAGTGCCCGAGAAATTCCTCTGTCCACCGAAAATAAGGCAGCCGCCCGAAAACCGACCACTACTGAGAAGGTGGTGCCCACGACCACGACTGAGAAGGTGACCACCACACCGAAGCCAAGGGAGCGATGCAAGCCGGACGCCTGCGAGCACCGCTGTGACGACGAAAGCGGGAAGGTGGTCTGCTCTTGCCATGAGGGGTATAGACTACAGCATGATAAGCGGAGTTGTAAAGGTACGTCGTGTTTTGGTAAAGAAAAATTAGAAAGCATAATGGCAACAAAAACCGATGCTTCTATGGTGAGGGAAAGTTTTGGGAGGGAACTCGCACATTCAGGCGACTGAATGTGAAACCGTGATCCAATTAGTCAGATTCCCCTAATAAAAAGGGCCGGAGGCCAGAATCGGCCAGATCGCAAGTCCAATGGCCAAGGTCAAAAGCACGGTGAAAGCTTATTTGGCTAAATCGCAAGTTATTTTACAGCTTTTATAAGGGATAACCACTGGGTTTCAGCCAACCTTCACGCGGTTCTCTTTCTGGCATCCGAACGAGGCTTTGGCAAATCGGTTACACCCACGGGTAGTGCGGGTCAGACAGTAGTCGCTTCATGCAAAAAGCCAAAACACCACACAATTTAAATGAGCTTTCCTATTAGGAGAGCGAACCCTTACGGATCCCGGATTGCTAGCGGTCAATCCCTGATTCCACATCCCGATGATGATAATGATGACTGTACTTAGTTTCTCAATATCCTTAGACATAAACGAGTGCGCGGAAGCCGTAGATGACCTGTGCACGACGGACGGCACGGTTTGCCACAACGTAGCGGGCGCTTTCAAGTGCGTGCCGTTGCGGAAACGCGTCGTGAGCCTCAGCTGCCCGCCAGGGTACACGAGGAACGTGGAGAAGCGTGTTTGCGATGGTAGGTGCTAGATTTTTTATGTGTGCCTCTTAGGGAGTGATTAATTGCGAGAAAAGGGACGGAAGTGTATAATAGGGAGGCGAGGTAGTGCGCAGATTAGTGAGCGCGCATGGTGATGTTAAGCGTTGTGCAGAATTAAGTTGACGAGCTGAGTGGTTCACTGCCTCGCAAAAGATCCCGGGTTCGATTTCCGGCCGGGTAGAAATTGAAATGATGAATTTTAATTTCTGTTACGGGTCTGGGTGTTCTATGTATAATAAGTATGTATTTAAAATAGTTATCTAGAACCCATAACATAAGCTTTGCTTTCTTTGGGGCTAGATGGCGCTGTGTGAATCAGTCCACGATTATTTATTGTTATTATATTATTATTATTATTTACATTATTTAAAGCCAGGTACTATTGCTAGGCATTCGTCAGCCATATCACCTACTACGCTGCCTACGACGCTGATCTAAACTGAATTAAATGGGTCTGAACTGACGGAAACTGGGAACTGATGGGAACGAAGATAACTGGATAATTTATTGGGATTAGATACCTATCGTCTATCTATAGTGTCTCGTTCATCACTACTGGTGATTCCGCAGACACGTTACAGGCCTACGATACCTCTGACGTGTCTTTGCTGAGGGTAGCGGAACTAGATAACAAAGCGGATTGCATTAAACTTCTGACTAACCCGTCAAGCCCCCAATTTACACTCAACTTATACGCGCAAATATTGTTTCCAGACATAGACGAATGCAACCTACCCTCGCCTCCATGTCCGAAGTATTTGTGCAAGAACACAGTAGGCGGTTATACCTGCGGTAACACGCCCGAGAAGCCTTTTCAAGAGGCCGTACCGGAGGGCCCCACCGCCACCCCACCGGGACAGCCTTCCAATCGCCCGAAGAATGATATATGCCCCTCAGGGTTTAGAGCAGGGGAAAACGATGACTGTGATGGTGAGTGGGTACGGATCAAATAAATATTTTGTGATCCTGTAGACTGCCTCGTTAAAAGACTATTAGAGCCTCGTCTTTAGTGTACAACCTTATTAATTTAACCATCACGCGGCGACATATACATAGTACAGTTATTATTGGAGATCATTGCCGCTTGGCGGGCGGGTTTCCCATAGAGTTGCAACAGAAAGCATTGTTTGGTTTATTAAGTAGTGGATAGTCGTCTCTACGACGGAGTCTAATGGATCAAGCCAGTCGGTAATTTCGCCGGCCCATATGTGGAAAAAATGTGTCTTATACAGCAACAGGCGCTGCCCTGGGGTGAAGTATCGCTTTGACCGGTTAAGCACTCCAAGCTTTTTGAGGCTACTAGCCTTACCTTCGAGGTGACTCCAGAACCGCACGCGGTTCTCCTCATTACCAATACGATTGCCTGATTCCCGTGTCGATAAACACGACGTGAATCTAAAACGGTTGACCAACAATCGACAGAAGACAATAAATAGATAGAATTTATGGTTCGTTAGCACAGCAGTAGCCGATACGTCGCGCCGTGTGTGATCCCCAGCTAAATTGTAGGACGGCGACTCGCGTAACGACTTCGGTCTCAAACAAAAAGTTACTTGTGAATAGTCCCGTCTACGAATTGCCTTATTAACCAATAACCATCTCCAGACATAGACGAGTGCACGGAGCGCCTGGACGATTGCCAGCGGCTGTCGCAGTACTGTATCAACACGCATGGCGCGTACTTCTGCCAGGACCATGGCTCGCGCCACTGCAAGATAGGGTTCAAGGCCGACCCTGCATCTGGGAAGTGCGAGGGTGAGTGGAGGAAATAACTTTTTTCTTTCGTTGGGCAGATAGGCAAGCGCGCCACCTATTGGTGCTTGGTCACAGCTTCCTTTAGACATTAACAACATCATGTGCAGCATCACCAACATTTATAACAAGCGTTCAAGACGCGAACAGGGCGCTGCGTTTCGAAATTGTATGAATTCTAGCGTTTGTTATAGGTTATTAGTTTCATAACGTGTCAAAGCGCCTCGACATCCTAAATTCGAAATTTTTTCTAACCACAAATCTCCATTAATAACAACACTAAAATGTCCATTGCAGTATTTCCAATCAAAAATATTTTCTCAACGTAATGTCGAAGATCGATTTCAGTAACGTTTTAATACTGGTATGGAGAAAATGTGGAATTTGAGAGAATAAGTGGGTATTTTTTTTTATGAAACTCAGTGACAAACGAACAGACGGTCCACCTGATGGTAAGTGGTAATTGTCGCCCAAAACAACTACATACATTTATCATTATTCTACTAGAATTCATTAATCTCAGGGAAATGGTAAGTATATAGTAATTTATCATGTGGTAGGACTCTGTCAAGCCTGAGGAGTCCGCCTGGGTGAGTACCACCGTCTTATCTATTTCTGCTGCCAAGCAACAATGATGCATTGTTGTATACCGGTTTGTAGGAGAAGGTACCCAGCGCAATTACAGGCATGAAGCATTTAATCTTAGTACTCACAGTGAAAACGCACCAGGGTACCGATTCTGGTGTGCAATGCAGCTGTTATTATGTTGCAATATAACTGTGATGTTACTACGTCGAGGTATCGAGTCAGTCCCAGCATCATCCCAGTTAAATTGCAGTTAAATCATTGTTCGACCTTTGACACGTTTTCGTTGACAGAATTCAAGGCAGTTTGACAACTAAGAAAGATGCAACTTAGTAATTTATTTATTTATTTATTGGAGTACCAACAGCCATATAAAACCATTTGTACCAGATAGCCATATAGTACCAGAAAACGAATTGTGGAAAAGTTCGAACTCATGAAAGTTGCAACTCAACATCTGTCATTTGAATAACAATCACATAAAAGTTGCAGCTTAATATCTGTCATTTGATTGACAATCACACGTTTGACATGCGATGCAATTGTATTGTTACTGCAACTGAGACGATTTCCGTACCAGAATCGAAGCCCTGCGGTTCTGAACTTTTGTTCCCTGCAACCTAAATTCATGAATTGTAGATGTTATGGGCGACAGTTACCGCTTACCATCAGGTGGGCTGTCTGCTCGTTTGTCACGGCGATGCATAAAACAATTTAAATGTTCTCCCAGATATAAACGAGTGCGACGAGCCGGATACCTGTCAGCGGCGCGAAATCTGCATCAACCAACCCGGCGCCTACCGGTGCGAGTCCAAGATTAGCACACTGCCCAAGTAATATCACGTTTTGTTCTTATCAACTCCACTCCTGTTGCTTGCTTTAAAACAACTGCAGATCACTCGCATTCACTGTTTATACACCAACTAGTGGATTCGGCGCTATTTCGTTCACATACACCTACTTTACTCCTACCTACCATTTTCTTGCTTATATAACTTCCTCATGAATCACTCTATCTATTGTTGAAAACCGCATTAAATACCGTTGCGTAGTTTAAAAGACCTAAGCGTACATGGATACATACTTGATACATATGGACAGACGGCAGGAAGCGACATTGTTTTATACTATGTACAGATAATCGTGTTTCGTCAATGTCAAAAATTGTCAAGTGTTAAAATTACGTCAAGATCTTAAAATGTTCAAGTCATATAAACACCAATTGGTTAATCGTGAAATCTAAGTCAGTAATCAAAGAGCAGGCACCACAGAAATACCATGATCCAATCTGGTCAGATTCCCCTGGTAGCAGGGTCACGGAGGTCAGATGGCAGTCGCTCCACGGTAACCTGTTCTCCCAAATGGTCCAGTCAGACCCCTGGCCCTCGTGCGCGAGAGCATAACCGGGACATCAACGCCAAGATGATTGTTTTACACACAGGTACCTGCCTCCATATTTTTATTATACGTGGTAAGAATAGTTATGCTCTGAACCTGACCCTCATAATTGTGGTACATTTCAAGTACCTATATCTAAAACTGCTCCTGATTACAGGTTGCAAATGTTAACTGCCGTCAACGCACGGATGCACCCCTAATTGCATGTTTCCGTAATTGCGTTCTGACCAGCTCATGCGTGAATTTCGTCTTAACTTTGCTTTTTCCACATGCATTAATTTAGGAATAGCATATCTCTTTTAGCTTGTTTATTTTATAAACTTATTTAGTACTAGCTTTTGCTCGCGACTTCGTCTGCGTGGAAATAGTTTTTAGAGTAGAGGTCAAGCTGTATCTCTGGATACCAAACTGAATTAGATTAAACATGGCCTAGATTTTAAGTTGGACCTAAAACTACTAATCTGTGAATACCCCATCTAAATCCGTTCGGCGTCATTTCCATATTTTTTATAGTTTAGCTGGTCTATTATGGTTCTACATGAGGTGTTGTAGTTTTCTAAATCAATTATACTCTGTATGTTGCCCAGGCTTAATCGCTACATAACAAAGAGCTTCATTCAATTCCGTCGAGTAGTTCAGCAGATTAGCGTGTACAAACTGATAAATAGCCATGGATAAAGAGAGAATGCATGATTTTAATTTCATGTGTCAATAACCGTTGATGATTGTGTAGAATTGTCAGCGAATGACAGTAGGTAATAATGCCCTCGGCTGCCCTCGGTGTGCTAGATAAAATTTGTAAATATTCTAAATGTAGACCTCTCTTCAAACATTGTAACCTGCCGACTGTACCTTGCATATATATTTACGACGTCTGCGTGTTTGTAAAAAGTCATCCGCATCTATTTAAAAAAGTATCGGATACGACTAAATTTAATACAAGGTTTCCGGATAGATTGGTTGTCCCTCCCCATTCAACGACACTTTACAGCTGTAATAGTTATTCAATGGCAATTAAAATATATAACAGATTAGATACTGACATGAAACTTCTGCCATTAACAAAATTCAAATATAATTTAAAGAAATGGCTAATACAGAACGTTTTTTATACTGTGACCGAATTTTTTGACTCGTTTGAACGTGGATGACAACTGAAAATGGTGAAATGTAGGTAATAGGTATAAATTGTTGTAATGTTGTGGATACTTTAAATAATGTAACTTGTATTGACATATAATATTAGTGAATAAGTACAATGACATATTATTTTATTTTTTATTAAATTATTTCATTCTGTATTGACATATTTTTTTTTTTTTGGATAAGTAGTTATTTATTGGGATTTTATGATTAATTGTTGAAACTGACATTATGATTATTATTTTTGCGTTATCGATGTATGTTTTTATAAATTATTGCATGCAAGATTCTGGCAAATTGTGTGAACCTGTGTGAAAATGTAAATTAAGATCTATTGTAAACCACATTTTACGCAATAAAATATATTCTATTCTATTCTATTCTGTCTAATCATACTTATTTCTGTTTCTAAGCTTCCTGGAAATATATTGTTATGTTCTTTGACATCAGAATTCAGACATATTGCAGTTCATAAGCATTCTTATCGGGACAGTCCCGCTCAAGGTTAGCTGGAAGAGATCTCATCCAGAGATATTGTTTCATTTTATCAATAAATAGGTTTACTGAAAGACGATAGCGCAAAAGTGATGCCGTTGTTGAGGCCTCACGGCGCTCACAGATGTTCTCTTAGTGAATCGAACGGCTGGACTCCTGAAAAAGTGAGATCACTGAAAACCATTTAGGGTAGGCTGGTATAGGAGTACGCACATAAGTTATTAGCTGATGTATAAAAAAAACTAATGAGTATTATTAATCATATGTCACTTTATTTTAATTAGTATGTAATTAGGAACATAAACCGTTATTATTAAATAACAAAAACAAAACAATTCTATAATTATTTATAAAAAAAAAATGGCATTTGCGTACTCTTATAATCAAGGTTGTGTAAGAATACGCGACAGGATCGGTAAGAGTACTCCATAGCTAATCAACACATAAATCGCAAACAAACGATCCAATATTCAAATATCCGGTGCATTTTTCATGCCACCATTCAAAACACGAAACGATGTTAAAACGATGCTGCAGATTATTTCTTTTAGCAAACTCGTAAGCCAGTTCTCTAAGTGCTTTTGAAGTCAACCTATAATACATGCAATCGATTTGTTTAAGTAGTTACATAATTCTTGCTCCATTTCTTTAGTAAATGTTGTGTCGTACCTACCTAAGCTAGTAGCGGGGTCAGATCGCTTTAATCGTTTTCTAAGTGTAGCTTCATGTATTTCAAACGACCGAGCCACAGATCTAATACTCTCACCATTTTGTACTCGTTTTTTTGCATCATCTAATACAGCCAATGAGCATAAACTTCGTTCCGACGTTCTCGTTCTTCGGGACATTCTGTAAATTAAAATAAAAACTAATTAGTTCAAATAAATTGAAAGTTGTGTGAGAGTACGCGCGTACTTTTGTACGCCACATATCTGCGGACTCTTATACACCCTACACTATTTATTTTAAAATGACTACCCTACTTCAAACTTGTTTAGAAAGCCCCATCCTAATTGCGCGCGGATTATAGAAGGCTTGTTTTTCAGGTTACACCCAAAGAACTGTCAAGAAGGCACTAGATCTGTGGGGGGTGTCTGCCTAGGTAAGTCTAAACAAATTTTTGTTTTATTTGTTCCCTCATACACTAAAGTGTTATAAGGATAATTTCGGACGTGACCTTAAGCTTCACTTTTGACAGACTGGCGATGTTCTTTGAAACCCACGCCCTTAAAATTATTTCCTCTTTTTGTCTGATGATGAGAGCGCCACTGTGCTCATGTAAACATCGTCTCTGAGAAAAAATATAAAATACCTTAGAATTACGCAACTTTAAGTAAATGAAAGTTAAAATATGTGTTTATTATGTAGTAGTAACGATCATACAGTGTTATCCAATCTCATTTAACTCGGAAACAACAAAAAACGACCGACATAAAGTGAAAACACTTTACAAATTTTGTACGCTTGTTCACGAGAAATAAGCAAGATATTACTCGTTTTCCTGCTATCAAAGGTCAGTCTACGCACTTTATTTAATATAGTAAGAAGAATAAACTACCAGAAATCTATTTTCAATTATACATAACCTCATTAATCATAAAATTGTAAATAACCCGACCGTCTTTTCCTGCCGCTGAGCTAAAAGCGCCATCTGTTGCCGAGAAGTAAAATTAATAGAACATCGATCTGTGAAACGGAGAGTCCTAGCGTATTTCAGAAAACCACCCATAGATGACAGTAAAATCATTCCGAAAACCGCCTATAGATGGCAGTAAAGTAAAAAATCTGTACTTCTGTTAACAACTTGATGCGATTAGCAAAAATCAGGTAAGCTCCATCGCTTGATAATTCAAAATGATTTGCAAAAAATGCAGAATATCTGTGAGTATTGCAGAGCGCCTCACTTGCTGCTCATGCAAAAAAGCATACCATTACAAATGCTTAGGAGTAACGACTGTACAATATAAAAAAAATCCACAGCGTTATGACTTTAATTGGAATTGCCCGGAATGTCAAACTATTACGAAAAGACTTAAAAATGAATCAACTCCAAAGACTTCAGCGCAAAGAAGTAATACCTATGAATCGGACTCGGACAAGAGCATACTCGGGGACACATTTACGGAAGTCTCTGACATCGTTGAGAGAAAAGATGATAATAGGAAATCTCCTTCTGATATGAAATATTTAAGTGACTTACTGGATGAAAAATTAGGAATTATGCAAGAAAAGATTGTAGCGAAAATAACTACCTCGATTGAAAATAAATTTGAACTGTCTATGAAACAGTTGGAGGAAAAATTCTCTATAAAGTTTAACAACTTTGAATCGAAGCAAACAAATATTATGTCCCGGATAAGTGAAATGGAGAGAAAAATACAGTCTCTACAAGACGAAAAAAATAAGTTAGAAAACAATTTAGAACAGATATCAAGTAAAGTAATAAAAGATCAATTAAAAACAGATACAGCAATTATGAATCACTACGAAAATAGCAAGAAATTTGTCTTGTATGGGCTGAACAAACTGCACTATGAAGACGAGCATATGCTACTGGAACAGCTGCAAAATATATTCTATGACCTGTATAACGTTGACATACGAAGCTACATCGAAACCATAGCCCGCATAGGTAAGAGAAGGTCTGCAGGACGCCCCATTGCTATAGAATTAGTCAGCAAAAGAATGACCAAATATGTATTGGAGAATACTATGTACTTAAAGGGCACTGGACTCTATATATCTCAATACTTAGACGAAACTGGACGTAGACAACGAAAGTCGATGCAAGATTTGATGCGTAAAGCCAGAACAAATGGGCAACATGCAATTATTAGAAACAATAAACTGATAATAAATGGTATAGAACACAACAACATAGAAGATAACTCCAATAGAAACTCGTACCGTAAAGATGAGTCTGGTATAGAAAATACATTTCGCAACCACATCTAATAACCAATTCAATATATTATTTCAAAACTTCCAAAGCTTATTCAACAAACAAGAAGAGTTAGAAACATTTCTGCAGCAAAATCCAAAATATCAAGTTGTTTGTATATCAGAAACATGGCTCACTACAGGAAAACTAGAATTAATAAACTTCTCTGGGTACAAAATAGGTGCAAATTTCTGCAGAAAGTCTCGAAGAGGAGGCGGAGTATGCATCCTTTTAAAAGAAGACATAGAATTTAGTGAAAGATGCGAAATATCTCATTTTTCTATTGAATATGTCATTGAAGTTTGCGCCATAGAGTTAGTTAAAGAAAACACTTTATTAATTGTTATTTATTGGAATGGCAAGAAAGAAAACATTTTTTATAATCAGCTAAAACAAATTCTTAACTACATCAGTATTAAATTTTCAACAAAAAATTTAATCTTAGGTGGAGATTTCAACATTAATATAATGAAAAATAACATGAAAACAAACAGATTTTTGGAACTTATGTTAGAATATAAACTACACCAATACATTAAACAACCTACTCATATAACACCACTTTCATCCACTTGTTTAGATTTAATATTTACAAACATGCACCAAAATACTTTTGACACATCTGTAGAAGAATTAGGCTTTTCATATCACTTGGGTACTACAATACATTTAAATACACCACACTCAAAAAAGAAAACTACGTGGTACACTGAAAGGAGACTGTTAAATAATTATAATGTACAAAAATTCAAAGAGGAATTACAACTTATTCAATGGAAAACTATTATCCTATCAAATAATACACTAAATGAAAACTATAGAGCATTTCATGACATTTTAATTAAAACATTAGATAACTGTATTCCCAAAAAGAGAATCAAATTAAAAACTACATACAAGAAACTTTGGTTAACACCTGGAGTTAAACGTTCTTGCCACCATAAAAGATTGTTAAAAATACTTTGCCAAAAATCTAAACATCATGTACTAAAAGAGCACTATAAAAAGTATGCAAAAATCCTAAAAAAGTCCATAGTCATAGCCAAAAAAATATCTTACAAATACCGAATGAATGCATCTAATAACAAAATTAAAACAGCATGGACTATCATAAACGAAAGAACTAACAAAAAAAGCGTAAAATTCCAAGACAACGTATCACTTTTATCAAATAACATCCTTACTACTAAACCTGATAGAGTTGCAAATGCTTTTAATGAGTATTTTGCGTCCATAGGCCAACAAACTGCCACAAACTCGGCGACGTCTCGAAGCTCTGTAACTCCCACTATTGAAAATTCAATGTTTTTAAGCCCCGTAGATAACACAGAAGTTACCAAACTTATTAGGAGCTTGAAAAACAAAAACAGTACCGGTATAGATGAACTCCCCCCGAGTCTGCTCCGACAGTGCTCAGATGAGTTGACTTCACCGCTAACTACATTGATTAATCAATCCTTTTCAGAAGGAACATTTCCGGACCTACTAAAAATTGCCATTATAAAACCTATATATAAGGAAGGCATAAAAACAAACCCATGCAATTATAGGCCGATAGCTATTCTGCCAACAATCTCAAAACTTTTTGAAAAAGCCATGTGCAATAGGGTATATAAATTTTGCGAAAAGTATAAAATCTTTGATGAGAGCCAGAATGGATTCCGTAAAAAGAGATCCACAACTCTGGCTGTATATAAATATATTCAGGAAGTCCTTAATACAATAAATAACAAAAAGTACGGAATAGGAGTACTTTTGGATATGACTAAAGCTTATGATAGGGTGCAACACGGGTTACTATTAGATAAACTGTATGCATACGGAATACGTGGAAACACCCTCAAATGGTTTAAGTCATATCTGAGAGACAGAAAACAGGTTGTTGAAATAGATTTTTACGACAACACAATGAATGAACTTAAAAAATTAAAATCTCCGATTAAAACCATCAATGCATCGATACCTCAAGGCAGCGTAATTGGATGCTTATTATTCATTATTTACATTAACGATTTACCAAAAGCTATTAAAGAAAAATGTGAGGTATTTGCAGATGATGTCTCTGTGCTTACATCATCTGAAAACAGCAGTGACATAAAAGAAAAATTAAATTCAATATTTAATAACATAACAAGCTGGATGAATGAGCACAATTTAGAAATTAACTTCAATAAAACCAAAATAATAACTTTTCACCCACACCAAAAATCATCTTTGACAGTAGATTTTACATATAATTCAAAAAGTTTACAGTTAGTTAATACATTTACATTGCTTGGATTAAATATCGATACACATATAAACTGGAAATCACATATTCAAAAACTTCGAAACAAAATTGCAAGTTTCACTTATGCACTCTCGGAAATAAAAAAGTCAACAGACATGCAGTCCGCGCTTGCCACGTACTATGCGTACGCTTATTCGTGGTTTACATATGGCGTAATAATGTGGGGCAATAGCGTAGACGTGAAATCCCTATTTACATTACAAAAAAAGCTAATTAGGATATTAGTAAATATAAAACAGACAGACAGTTGCAAACCCTATTTTAAAAATCTTAAAATATTAACTTTACCGTGCATCTATATAATGGAAATATGCAAATTTGTTAAAACGTACCCACAGTTCTTCTCCACTCGTGAAGATAATCCATTAAACTATACACTACGCGATAAAAACAGACTAATGTTGCCGGACTCCCGTCTGACTAGTCACTCCACCAGCCCGTTTGTCATGTCAATAAAAATTTACAATAAACTACCGACGCATTTAAGAAATGAGAATAACTATTATAAATTTATAAAAAGTTTAAAGCAAATATTAATTCATAAAAGTTATTACAATGTAACAGACTACCTAAATGACAAAATAATGTGATACTTCTATACTTACTAATATAAAATATAATATTATAATATATATACGTGCCTAACTATATGCTGAGCCTAAAGGCCTTGCCACATACAAAGCTCGGCGCGAGCGCGGCGCGTTATTTGCTAGGCAACCATCGCGCGGCGCGATGGTTGCCTAGCAAATAACGCGCCGCGCGATGGTTGCCTAGCAACTATCGCGCCGCGCGATGGTTGCCTAGCAACTATCGCGCCGCGCGATGGTTGCCTAGCAAATAACGCGCCGCGCTCGCGCCGAGCTTTGTATGTGGCAAGGCCTTAAATGTATAAACAATTATATTAATACCAATATACATGTATACCTGTATAATATATAAGTATCTTTATACGCCACAAAAAATTAGAATATAGGTACTTTGAATACCTACGTGTAATTAGTACATAAAAAAGATCTCAAAGTGTATAATTTTAATAATATGTGCCTTAGATATAATATAAATATACATATAAATACTTAAATAATAAGTGCAATGTCAAATACCTACTTAAGTACAAATTATGTTTATATAGCTCATCTCTATATTGCTGTGCCCTTACGGGGTATCTTGTACTACTACCATCAATGTACTTGATTATGCAATAAAACTGAATTACTGAATTACTGATGCCTTTGCGACTTGCAGACATAGACGAGTGCGTGGAGAGCACGCACCTCTGCGACGCGTATCAGAACTGTATCAACAAGTTCGGCGGCCACGAGTGCCGCTGCAAGCAGGGCTACGAGATGGGCTCCAGCGGCTCCTGCGAAGGTACGGTTGCAGGCGGTTGCAGCTTAAGATTGATTTTAGCTATAGATGACCACACAACGATGAACGCAGTAACTGCTCGCGAGCGGCACGTGGCATTTTATCGTAGCACGCGTGCTGCTCATGCGCCGGTAGTAAATGACCGATCTAGCAACGGCCCTTTTATAGCACGTTGGCGAGATTTGCACGAAGCCCAAGATCGTGTTGTGGTGTCAGCCCGCTTAGGGAGAGCGATATGCAGTAGCTGGATTCATAGACATAGACTTTATTTGGCAATAACTACAAGTATATATGACAAGTTGTAATAATATCAACAATGATAGGTATAACATGTTAAAATTAGGGTACATTCAATTAAAATTTATGGTGAATATTGTAGTCATCATCATCTTGGCGTTAATGTCCTGGTTGTGCTCTCGCGCACGAGGGCCCGGGGTTCACCTTGACCATGATCCAGGATTTGGCAGGTCAGGTAATTACAGTAGAGCGACTGCCATCTGACCTCCATGACCCTGCTACCGGGGGAACCTGACCAGATTGGATCATGCTTATACATCCAGTCGCCTGAATGTGCATTTTTCATCACGATGTTTTCCCTCACCGTAACAGCATCGGTATGGTGAATATTGTAGTGTCATGCCACGGCCGTGTGGTGTCCGGCAGAGTAGAATAGCACTAACCCCTTACACTCATGGGTGTCGTACAAGGCGACCAATGTTTTCGAGGCAAAAGATCAAGAGTCTCCGTAGTCTGGAAAATGGGCAGCAGCATTTTCCATTGTTATTTTCAAACACTGCGATCTCCAACCCGCCTGCCAAGCGTGGAGATTATGGCAATAACCTGCCCCTTCGTGGGAGAGGCCCTAAGTCCTGCAGTGGACTGTTACGGTCTGTGATGATGATGCCATATTAGAACTCAGCTCAGCATATGCTGAAGATAGAGAAACTACAGCACTGATTTTGAGCCGAGCCTTATAGTCGATTCGTGGCCTGGAATGTGGCATTTTCAGATTGTCACTTTAAAGTAAAAAGTGTAGATCGGGGTGCCACACAAGATGGCACTGCTTATACAGGATTCTAAAGTTTTGAATTTGGTAACCGAAGTTATTCAGAAAGATGTTTCGTGAACAGATACTTAGTTTTAGTAACTTTTCTGTGAAGAAAGCGCAAATAGTCTGCATTTTTATACATCTAACGGTCTCGTTTTGATTAATTTTTGAGAATCATGTCTAATCAGCGCCATCTATTTGAATTATTTTTCCTTTTTAATCGGTTCTCGAAAAATCTCTCGTTGCGTTCGCCAAAATAAATCACCGGACAGTGCGCGCTCCCCTGATTGGGTCCGACGCGGTCCGTAGAAAACATTAAAGTAGTTTCAAGTTTTCTATGGTATGCCTGATCAACCAGAGAGGTCTCTAGGGTCCTGGGTGGAGGTTGGGTCTGTTATATAGAATAGAATATATTTTATTGGGCATCTGGTGGCATCAGATGCCCAATAAAATAAACAACCTGTATTGTTTAGCTCTATCAGTGACAATGAACAATTACAGGGGGCATACCATTCTTATAGCAGGACCTAAACAGAACTGCCCTGCTTAGAACGAGACAAACTTATGTGACACGTATAGCGCTCTCTCGTTCTAATTCAGGACAGTTCTGTTTAGGTCCTGCTATAAGAGCTCATAGTAAGCAAGTAACTGGGCCGATTACTTCTTTGCTTAATCCAGCAGATTCCAGCGACCTAAGTCATCCGAGAGCAGACCAAAATGTATTATTGCTCACAGAATAACGGAAATTTTTCTATCACGCCTCTTGGAAAGCTAAGCGGGCGCTTTTTACATAAGTGATACAAAAATAGTCTCTCTGATGACTTATCGCTGGATTAAGCAACCTAAGTCATCCAAGTTTTTTATACAACCTGGCACTAATGTTTTCGAGGCAAAATATCTAGTCTCCGTAGGCCGGGAAATGGGCAGCAGCGTTTCCGTTGTTATATTTATACCACTTTGATCTGGCTGGAAGCCTGCCAAGCATGAAGATTATGGCAAAAACCTCCCCTTTCGTGGGAGAGGCCCTTAGTCCTGTAGTAGACTGTAATGGGCTGTGATGATGATGCATAAAGTCAGACTTGTTATTTCCCCTTTCACAGAAGCTTTCGACGATACACTCGACTTGGATGAAGAACGCTGCTGTCACTACGGCGAGTCTCTAGTGTTGAGTTTCTCAACGGCCGAGGGCTGCGCGAGCGCATCAGCTGCCGACGAAATCGAGGACGAATACAAAAATAAGTGTCAAACGATAGCAAAGAACTGCTGTACAGAGTATTACAAGTAAGTGACACAGCTTGATAGGTGGCCTTAAGACATGGATTCCAATGCCAACTCTATTTCAAAATGCATGAATGTCAGTCCAACTATCAAATTGAGAGCCCAAGGATAAAACGATAATAATGACCATGTGGAGGCGTTAGTTGTCTTTTCTTCAGTAAGCACAGTTTCCCAATTGGCGGCAGGCTAGTTCCTTGTTACCCACATTCAGTATTGTATACAGGTTTGCCCAGTGGTGGAAAATAAAATGTCTGCTTTTTTTATTTACAGGAAGAAAGAAAAGTGCATACACGCAATGAAATATGCGAGTGAAAAAAGATGTAGTGCCCAGGATAGCTACGTTGGAAAGGTAAGATTGTTTTTATAAATGATAAGCTTTCTTAAATTTACATTTAAAATAATATAATAATAGAAATACAATCAGTTCTAATCACGAGTTATTATTTCTTAACCGATCAATTAAAATTCTTAAACGCATTTAGACATAGACGTATCTGTATTTGGTCCAATAACACATTCAAAAACTTAAAACTAACAGAATAAGTACATATTAAGAAAGCAAGGCGATGCGTCCTCAGACCAATTTGGACCAGCCTCAGCTTAATGCTATGAATGCTATGAACCACAGCTTCAATCTGTGTTTTAACATTTAAGCTGATCCTTAAACAAAAAACTTCATACAATAAATGTTAAACGTCGTTCTTAAACGTGTGTAAGAGTTTGGTGCAAGCGGGGGGGGGGGGGGGGGGGCTAAATCGTTGAGTCACAATAGTTTATCAGGTACAAATGTATGAACAGGATTCGATTAAGCTTTCACAGCCTCCGAGTGGCCGAGTGGCCGAGCGTATTCGGGTAGGGTATTCGTAAGCGACAGGTACGGGGTTCGAATCCCGCTGCGGCCATTTCTGAGTTATGTACGTTAGTTGAACACTAATCGATGCTCTTACGGTGAGGGAAAACATCGTGATGAAACCTGCACATTCAGGCGACTAAATGTGTAAGCATGATCGAATTTGGTCAGGCTTCCCTCATAGCAGGGTCATGGAGGTCAGATGGCAGTCGCTTCACTGTAATTACCTGATCTGCCAAATCCTAGATCATGGTCAAGGCGGACTCCGCGCCCTCGTGCACAACCGGGACATTAAGGCCAAGATGATTATTTATGTTTTGGACAATGTCATGTTTTTAAGATAATACGACAAACAAACAGGCATGGGCCACCTGATGGAAAGTAGTTACCGCTTATGAACATCAGCAACACCAGGGGCGCTACCAATGCGTTGCCCTCCTCTAAGGAGACCTCCAATATACCTCTTGAACGATCCCATGACATAGTCCAAAGAAACCAGTTGAGCTCAGTCGACATCCGAATCGTACGACCGCGTGGACACCACTAGAGGGTCTACGTAATGGGGATTATACCCAGCCCGCGGCGGGTGGTGCGATGGCGGAATTGTGCTGTGGGCACCAGATCATTAGTTCCTCAGAACACCGGTAGATTAATAGGGCATTATTTACATATGAGTAGACAATGTGATAAAAATCATTGAAATATTTAAATTGACAAGGCATTATGAATAACATCGGTCACTTATTGGGCAGAGTATAGCTAATGTCAAATAAGAAGAGACTTGACGGGTCACGTGGTTCGACTTGCGCTGTATACGATTACCTGCGCGAAATCCCTTCCACTGCCATTTGACAAGTCTCTTCTTTCGTAACACGGGTTATAATAATATTGTTTTATTGTTTTACTAGCTTTTGCCCGCGACTTGTCCGGGTGGAAATCGTTTTAGGACAGTTTATCTTTTTCCCGCGCGTCCATTTTAAATGACATCCCTTAGGTATAAAAGCTAGTACTACGGCTGTATATATTTGTATATCTGGTACTTCAACCAAATTAGATGAAACATGGCCAAAATGTTAAGTTAAGCCCCAAACTACAAATTGTAAAAACCCAATTAAATACCATTCGGCGCCATTTCTATATTTCTTATAGTTCAACTGGTATATTATGGTTCTAAATGAGGTGTTCCAGTTTCGAAAATTAATTATACCAAATTTCAATCAAATCCGTCCAGTATTTTCCAGGAGATTATAAAGCGTGAACAAACAGAATTTTTTTTACGAAAATTCTTAATCTATTACTATTTCTTCATCGCCCTAAATGAATTTTTTGTACATTTATTTAATGTACATACACAATTTTTTACTTTTTTATTATATGTATAGATAATATGAAGATGATGTCACCGTAAATACTTAGTCTGGCCATAAATACTGTTACAATTAAAAATAAACAAAATATTACATTCCAATTTGGAATCTGTAATTTTTAAATGATTTTTCATTGTCTTTTCTTATTTTGGCGCCCATACATTGTACAATATTTTGCGATATTAAAATGGAGCGGGGTGATAAAGAGAACCGAATCACTGTGATTGCATTACATAAAGTAGGTATGGAGCCAAATGCAATTTTTCAAACTCTCCATACGCTTGGTATTTTGGTAGTCAAATGTTTGTGTACCGGGCTATTAATAGGTACAATGAAACCTCTGTTTGTGACAGAAAACGATCTGGCCGTCCACGTAGTGTTCGTACGAAAAAGGTGGTCAAAGCAGTAAGGGAAAGAATTCGAAGAATTCCTGTCCGAAAGCAAAAGATTTTATCTCGGGAGATAAAGATAGCAACTAGAACCATGTTGCGTAATTTAAAATATGACTTAGGATTTGCAGCCTATAAGAGACGCACTGGTCATTTCTTAACTAATAATTTAAAAAAGAATAGGGTGGTAAAATCGAAACAACTGCTGAAGCGGTACGCAAAGGGACGTCACAGAAAAAATTTGTTTACGGATGAGAAATTTTTTACAATTGAGCAACATTTTAACAAACAAAATGACCGTATTTGTGCTCAAAGCTCTAAGAAAGCTTCCCAATTAGTCGACAGAGTGCAACGTGGGCATTATCCGACTTCAGTGATGGTTTGGTGGGGTGTTAGCTATGAAGGAGTGACTGAGCCATACTTTTGTGAAAAAGGTATCAAAACATCGGCACAAGTGTATCAAAATACCATTCTTGAGAAGGTAGTTAGGCCCCTTAACAACACCATGTTCAATAACCAAGAATGGTCCTTCCAGCAAAACTTGGCGCCGGGTCACAAAGCTCGGTCCACGCAGTCTTGGTTGGAATCGAACGTTTCCGACTTCATCAGAGCTGAAGACTGGCTGTCGTCTAGTCCCGATCTTAATCCGCTGGATTATGATTTATGGTCAGTTTTAGAGAGTACGGCTTGCTATTAACGCCATGATAATTTGGAGTCCCGAAAAACAATCCATACGATTGGCAGTGAAGAATTTTCCCATGGAAAGAGTGCGTGCTTCTATTGATAACTGGCCTCAACGTTTAAAGGACAGTATTGCAGCCAATGGAGACCACTTCGAATAAGCTTTTTATAGTTTAAATTTTTAAGTTTTAAATTTACGTATTAAACTAACACATTGTAAAAGTAATAAATTTTATTTGCAATAGATTTTTTTTTCTTTATTACAATATTCATGGCAAGACTAGGTATATATTATCCGTTATTAAATAGTATTAATCACTTGGTCCATAATATACATAAATAATCTTACAGTGTATAAAAAGGTGATTGTGTGATAAGACACAAACACCAATACAGATTCCAAGTATTCATTATTGTTTTTAATATGACGTTGATTTACTCATAACTATACCGAGATGAATCTGAGGGCAAAGGTCCCAATGTTTCTCCTTCGGTCAGTGGCGTGCCTAGGGGTTCAGAGTAAGGCAAGCCGAGAGATGAAGTTTGTGTAGTTTTTACGGTTATTACAAATAAATCCATCCCCTTGCCACATTACTGATCAATCTTCACTTATCACTCTTCAGTTTTATACCAGCAATATAACTTGTGAGAGAGACAACCAACAATTCAAGGAGTTTGGTACACCGATCTATGAAATTGTCTTATAAGCGATTTACTAATCTGAGAAATAGGTATAGTAGGAATACATATAAGGAAATAATTTGTTATTTCCTGAGAAATGATTAAAAACTTTACCTTTTCCATGCAAATCAAAACTTGTGCACATTTTAAACCATCACAAGGGACTCTACTTCGTCTATTGTTGATAAATCTAATTAAATCACTTTTACTACAAAACACAACACAAACACAACAAAAAACTAATTACTTATCCGCCCAAACGGCTCAAACAAAACAATAGTGAAGTTGGTATGTATTACAGCATTCATTACAGCATACTGCGCATGCGCGAAGTTGCCATTTTCAAAGATCCGTGTACAACTTCATACGCATGCAGGGCTTAAAGTCTCGTACAATTTTCCATATAAACAAACGTATAGTTATATCATTATAGGACAGTTTTCATATGTAAGAAAGAGACATACCGGCCGGAATCAAAGCCCGCTTACAAGCCAGCGCGTGCGAGCGAGATGACTGACCGAGTCTCAATTTCCTCAACTTGCGTGTGCGTTCGGATCGTGTTTCGTAACCTAGGCGCACGATGGCGCTGCTTCCCGGCGCGTAGTTTGAAAATCATTAGGAGCGCGAACTTTAAATAGTTCGCGCTCGCATTATCTTTGATTTTTTATCGATAATTATTTTTATAAGGCAAGCCGGGCTTTTGGGCTTGTATGACAGTAACGCCACTGCCTTCGGTATGTAGGTACTCAATTCGCAGAAAAACCATCTGATAGCGAAGTATGATTTCACTGAAATCATAAATAAAAAGTAGTAATAAAGTAATAAAGGGTCAGTGGCCGATTGGTTTAGGCATCCGACTCGTAAGCGAGAGATACCGGGTTCGAATCCCACTGAGGCCATGTACCAATGACTTTTTTCTGAGTTATGTACATTAGTTGAATACTAACCGATGCTCTTACGGTGAGGGTAAACATCGTGATGAAACCTGCACATTCAGGCGACTGAATGTATAAACATGATCTAATCTGGTCAGGTTCCCCTGGTAGCAGGGTCACGGAGGTCAGATGGTAGTTGCTCCACTGTAATTACCTGACCTGCAAAATCCTGGAACATGGTTAAGGCGGACCCTGGGCCGTCATGAGAGATAGCACAACCGGTACATTAACGCCAAGATGAATATGGAATTATAAAAACGGCCTCTGCTGAGTTAGGCCCCATTGCACCCTCCATATGGCACAAGTAACGAGATTTGTGTATCTTAATGCCTGCTTTACTTTTTTTTCTTTCACTATGAATATTTTTGAATGTTCTACCGTTGCGCCGGAGTGGAATAAAAGTGTTTACTTACTTTACTTACTTACTTAAATAATAAATTGATAATGCGTTATTTATAAGTACAATCTTTAAAATCCTGACCTTGATGGTGGTTTTTTTGTCTAATGAGATTGTAAGTAATGACTTTCAATATCGTCCAGCCCACTGAGTCTCTAGTATTTTAGTAAAGTGTTTTACCATGATGTCCTTGCTCGGCAGCCGGGTTGGTGATTGTGAAATAACATTTGCCCGAGAGCGGAAAGCGTTAGTGCTAGCTACGAGAACATTCTACTGTGCCTGTCGCCACTACATGGCCAATCTCAGTAATATACAAATAATATATTAGAACATAGAGTATATAACAATTATAATACTCTTTGTACAAATACTATAAGCTATAATACTATTACAAATTCAGTCGTGTAACCAGTCCCATGTTGGGCGTCATGTATGAAGTTATTTATTAATCAGTCTTTCTGCGTTGAACATTTAATTTTTTTGTTACTTTCTTTTTATTTTATATAATAGTTTTAAATTAAATATTTTCAGATACATGCGAATAAGTAAAGTCGTGAATACCGCCCCCATGTTGGGCGCCAATTGTAAAGTTATCTTCAAACACTCTTTGTGTTGAACATTTTATGTTTTAGTTAGTTTTTTTTATTTTAGATTGTTATATTTGATTGATACATGCGATTATTCGGCACATTTTTAGACAGAGTTCTAATCCTGTACCTCTTCCCGACTTTGGTACAGACTTGCTGCGAAGAGTGTATCATCGGCAGGCTGACCGGCGAGACAAAAGGCGAGGCGGCGTGCGGCGAACCGCCCTCGCCCGAGACGCACCTGGGTGGCGACGCCGTGCTGTGGAAGACCGCCTATCACACCTGTTGCGTGGTGAGATACCTTAACTTTCTCTATTTAGATGGTAAGGAAACTTCCTGCCGCGCACGACCATTCTATGGAATGATCTTCCTATAGCGGTACGGTATTCCCAAGCACCAGCTAAGGGAGTGCCTGCTCACCGAGAGCGAGAGAGCGATACAATGTAGTGCTTCTCCACCTTAATCCACACAAAACACTTTCGGATTTCGATTAATATATTCTTGAATAACTCTAGCGAACATTACAGATTCACAATTAAGCAAAATGCCAAAATTGGTAAAATAACATGTAGTTAAGTTGTAACGACATCTATCGCTCCAAGAGGGAAACTCAACAATACTCACATTACGAGTACACGAAAACAAGGTTTACAAGCATTCGCACATAGATGGCGCTGAACGTCCTACATCGTGCTAGAGAAATGTGCCAACTCTACGGCATATATTATACACCTGCCGGACCCTTGGTCCCCTGGTCACAACACCCGGCCAGGTGGGTAATTACTCTTTTTCACCTTCGCCATCTTCATTTGTCAACATTGGCGGCTACCAATCCCCTTCACCGCCTTCAAAAAGCAAAAAGTAACCTGTAATTATCTGATCTGCCAAAATCCTGGATTATAAACAAGGCAGACCCCGGGCCCTTGCGTGCGAGAGCGCAACCTGGGCAATTAACGCCAAGATGATAATAATTTGGTAAATTAAGAGCAATTCAAAAGTTAAGTGCCCGAGAAACTGCAAACCGAATACTAATTCCTCTGTCCACCGAAAATAAGGCAGCCGCCCGACAACCGACCACTACTGAGAAGGTGGTGCCCACGACCACGACTGAGAAGGTGACCACCACACCGAAGCCAAGGGAGCGATGCAAGCCGGACGCCTGCGAGCACCGCTGTGACGACGAAAGCGGGAAGGTGGTCTGCTCTTGCCATGAGGGGTATAGACTACAGCATGATAAGCGGAGTTGTAAAGGTACGTCGTGTTTTGGTAAAGAAAAATTAGAAAGCATAATGGCAACAAAAACCGATGCTTCTATGGTGAGGGAAAGTTTTGGGAGTGAACTCGCACATTCAGGCGATTGAATGTGAAACCGTGATCCAATTAGTCAGATTCCCCTAATAAAAAGGGCCGGAGGCCAGAATCGGCCAGATCGCAAGTCCAATGGCCAAGGTCAAAAGCACGGTGAAAGCTTATTTGGCTAAATCGCAAGTTATTTTACAGCTTTTATAAGGGATAACCACTGGGTTTCAGCCAACCTTCACGCGGTTCTCTTTCTGGCATCCGAACGAGGCTTTGGCAAATCGGTTACACCCACGGGTAGTGCGGGTCAGACAGTAGTCGCTTCATGCAAAAAGCCAAAACACCACACAATTTTAATGAGCTTTCCTATTAGGAGAGCGGACCCTTACGGATCCCGGATTGGTAGCGGTCTATGCCTGATTCCACATGCCGATGATGATGATGATGACTGTACTTAGTTTCTCAATATCCTTAGACATAAACGAGTGCGCAGAAGCCGTAGATGACCTGTGCACGGCGGACGGCACGGTTTGCCACAACGTAGCGGGCGCTTTCAAGTGCGTGCCGTTGCGGAAACGCGTCGTGAGCCTCAGCTGCCCGCCGGGGTACATGAGGAACGTGGAGAAGCGTGTTTGCGATGGTAGGTGCTAGATTTTTTATGTGTGCCTCTTAGGGAGTGATTAATTGCGGAAAAGGGACGGAAGTGTATAATAGGGAGGCGAGGTAGTGCGCAGATTAGTGAGCGCGCATGGTGATGTTAAGCGTTGTGCAGGATTAAGTTGATGAGCTGAGTGGTTCACTGCCTCGCAAAAGATCCCGGGTTCGATTTCCGGCCGGGTAGAAATTGAAATGATGAATTTTGATTTCTGTTACGGGTCTGGGTGTTCTTTGTATAATAGGTATGTATTTAAAAAAAAGTATATAAGTAGTTTATCAGTTATCTAGAAACCATAACAAGTTTTGCTTACTTTGGGGCTAGATGGCGCTGTGTGAATCAGTCCACGATTATTTATTATTATTATATTATTACATTATTATTAAATTATTTACATTATTTAAAGCCAGGTACTATTGCTAGATCGCTAAATGTGTATGAACTGACGGAAACTGGGAACTGATGGGAACGAAGATAACTGGATAATTTATTGGGATTAGATACCTATCGTCTATCTATAGTGTCTCGTTCATCACTACTGGTGATTCCGCAGACACGTTACAGGCCTACGATACCTCTGACGTGTCTTTGCTGAGGGTAGCGGAACTAGATAACAAAGCGGATTGCATTAAACTTCTGACTAACCCGTCAAGCCCCCAATTTACACTCAACTTATACGCGCAAATATTGTTTCCAGACATAGACGAATGCAACCTACCCTCGCCTCCATGTCCGAAGTATTTGTGCAAGAACACAGTAGGCGGTTATACCTGCGGGAACACGCCCGAGAAGCCTTTTGAAGAGGCCGTACCGGAGGGCCCCACCGCCCCCGCAGGCCCCACCGCCACCCCACCGGGACAGCCTTCCACTCGCCCGAAGAATGATATATGCCCCTCAGGGTTTAGAGCAGGGGAAAACGATGACTGTGATGGTGAGTGGGTACGGATCAAATAAATATTTTGTGATCCTGTAGACTGCCTCGTTAAAAGACTATTAGAGCCTCGTCTTTAGTGTACAACCTTATTAATTTAACCATCACGCGGCGACATATACATAGTACAGTTATTATTGGAGATTATTGCCGCTTGGCGGGCGGGTTTCCCATAGAGTTGCAACAGAAAGCATTGTTTGGTTTATTAAGTAGTGGATAGTCGTCTCTACGACGGAGTCTAATGGATCAAGCCAGTCGGTAATTTCGCCGGCCCATATGTGGAAAAAATGTGTCTTATACAGCAACAGGCAGGAAATTTTTTCTGAACTGCATATCAAGGTGTCGCAGTTTGAGCAGCAGGCTAGGGAGTGTAATGTGGAGCTACAGTGTTTGCCAGAGCATTCAAACGAGAAATTGGTTCCCACCGTCCTTCAACTCTGTGAGGTGGTGGCCTGTTCTATGGAGGATTCCGACATACTTGCATGTTCTAGGATAGCCAAGTCTGGACGAGAATCCGCGAGACCTAGGTCTGTTATCATCAAGTTGCGCTCTCCTAGGAAGCGCGATGAACTTCTTGCGGCATGCCTCCAGTACAATAAGGATAACCCTAAGGCTAAGTTAAATTCTAGTCTACTCGGTCTGGGCGATGAAACGCAAAATATATATCTTAGTGAGCATCTATCGCCGGCTAATCGCAAACTCCATGCTGAGGCTCGAATATATAAAAAAAATAACAACTTTAAGTATGTTTGGATTAGAAATGGCCGAATATTTCTGAGGAAGGCTGACAAGACTCCTGCCATCTGGGTGAAGAGCGTGGATTCATTATTGTCCATTGACAAAGTTAAGAATTCTAATTCTATAGATGATTAATTTCTGTGTTTATTGTGCATGATTTTTTAATTTTATTTTATTGTATTATAATGTCTTATCGTATATATTATCAGAATACTCGAAGCATTCGAGGTAAATTGTTGGATCTTTATTTGGCTAGCCTTAATTGTAACTTTGATATTGTTGTATTTACCGAGACATGGTTAAATGACAGTATAATGGACTCAGAAATCCTTAATAATAATTATAGAATATATAGGAGAGATCGTGACAGTTCTTGCAGTTCTAAGCAGGATGGTGGAGGGGTCCTAATCGCTGTTTCTACTAAGTTGAGCTCAGCACGTCTTTTCAATATGGAAAGTAAACTCAATGAGGAGATATGGGTGTCTGTATCTTTTAACGGTAATTGTACCTATATTTGTGCAGTTTACCTTCCTCCACCTATGTCCCTTAGTCGGTTGGATAATTATTTGACTTGTCTGAGTAACAAACTGTGTACAATAAACGATGTTATTCTGTTAGGTGATTTCAATCTCTCCAGTTTAAATTGGACAGGAACTGGTCAATTGCTTTGCGATGGTCCTCATGTAGGTGTGTCTCAGAGAGTATCTGATTTCTCGGCTCTCCATGGCTTACAGCAGCACAACAATGTAGCCAACAAGGATGGTCGAATACTGGACCTCGTGTTCAGTAACATCCCCAATATTGGAACTGAAATTGCGGACGTTGCCTTGTCTAGAGTTGATGAATTTCACCCGCCGTTGGTTGTGTCAATGAACGCACTTAAGAAGAGTTATCTACCTAAGTCAAACGTGAAAGCATTGAATTTCCATAAAGCGGATTATGACAAAATCAATGAGGAAATCGCTGCTCTGGACTGGGACATGCTGGTTTCATGTGTCACTGTTGATGAAATGGTTGCTAAATTTTACGAACTTATAAATGCCATTATAATCAAATATGTCCCTGTATCCCCTTGTTCCGGCAGGTATCCTGTTTGGTATGACACCAATTTGATAAAACTTATCAAGGAAAAAGAAAAGTGTCGACGCCGTTTCAAAAAGCAAGGCAATAAAATGGACGAATTTGAATTTAAAGAAGCCAGAGTTAGGTGCCATAGACAGATAAAAGTCAGCTACAATAAATATATCGCATCGATCGAATCATCTCTGGAGAACGGCAATGTCAAAGCTTTTTGGTCCTATATTCGTAATAAACGGACTAACAGTGGCACGATTCCTGCGCAAATGTATCTCAATGATATGCCTTTAAAAACCAAACAGGATATTTGTAATGCTTTTGCTGAGAACTTTTCATCTGTATATGTAGACAACAGTCCACCACTTAATACCAAACTAGATATGTCTTTTTCTTACAATTCTGTGACATCAAATTGCCTATGGACGTTTGATACCAGTCCAAATGCAGTATTGACGGCCATTAAGAAAATCAATGGTAGGCAGGGCGCTGGTCCTGATGGTATTCCGGCTTGTTTTGTGGTCAACTGTGCGGAATCTCTCTGCTATCCACTCTCTCTTATTTATGGATTTTCTCTCCGTTCGGGTGTTTTCCCTTCCAAATGGAAGATTGCTAATATTGTACCTGTATCCAAGGGTGGAAATATAAATGATATAAAAAATTACAGACCAATTTCGCTTTTGTCTATTCCTGGAAAGATTTTCGAATCACTATTCTGTCCCTCTCTCGTGCATCACCTAAAGAATTTGCTTGTTTCGGAACAGCATGGTTTTAGGCCGAAAATGTCCACCCAATCTAACTTGGCTTGTTATAGCTCTGACATTGCTTGCGCTGTCGATGCTGGATATCAAGTCGATGCCATCTACACAGACATCAGTAAAGCCTTTGATCGTGTCGACCATTCGCTGTTGCTGGAAAAGCTTTATCTTTTTGGATGCAGTGGCACGTTGATAAGGTGGCTTGCATCATATTTATTTGACAGACTTCAGAAAGTCGTGGTTTGCGGCCAAGAATCATCAAAATTTGGGGCACCTTCTGGCGTTCCTCAGGGCTCCCATGTTGGTCCTGTTTTGTTCTTGATTTTTATTAACGATTTGGCCTCAAACATCCAGCATTCCAAATTTTATTTTTTTGCGGATGATTTAAAAATATTTCGCACTATTCAATCGCCAATGGACTCTGAACTCTTGCAGCAAGACCTTAATGTGATTTCTAAGTGGTCACTTGATAATAAGCTGCCGCTCAACATAGGGAAATGTAAGCGTATTAAGTTTACCAAAAAGAAATCGCCCATGCAAACTTCATACTCAATAAGTGGTCACACTCTAGAGGAAGTTAATCAGATAAGAGATCTTGGTATTACACTTGACTCTAAACTTTCCTTCAATCCACATATTGATACCATCATCAGTAAATCATTTCGTATGTTGGGATTTGTCTGGAGAAACTGCAAGTGCTTCAAGAGCATTTCTGCGCTTAAATACCTGTATAGTGCATTGGTGCGTAGTAATCTAGAATACTGTTCTTCCATCTGGAATCCACAGTATGAATGTCATGTTTCTAGAATAGAGAGAATCCAGAAACGCTTTTTGTTCTTCCTTACTGTGCACCAAGGGCAATTATCTAGGCTTACCTCATACAGGGATCGACTGTCGCATCATAATATGATTTCTCTCAGGGATCGTCGATGGGTGGCGGATCAAATGTTTCTATTTAAAATTGTTAGGGGGCTGATTGACTGTTCGTCCTTGTTAAGTGGATTATCTTTCTCGGTGCCTAGACGTAATGCCAGAATAACTAATTTCAGACCTTTTACATTTAGAAACAGCAGAACGAATGTCGGTAGAAACGAGATAATTACTAGGTTATCCAATGAACATAACAAGTTATTTAATACGGATAAGTCTGTTGATGTATTTAACTTTACTCTTTCTAAATACAAAACATGTTTATATAATTATATAAATCTGTAAATTCAGTTATTTTTTGTAACAAAATTGCTTAAGTATCTATTAATTTGTGTAATATATTTTATTGTAATAGGTTAGTACTTACGTTATAAGCGCGATTTATATAGTGCACGTAAGGTTTGCCTGTTATTGGCTTTACATTTATGTTAATTGTTATTGCTACTATAGTTTAAGAGCATTGTAAAAAAAAATGTAAATCTGTTGGCAAATTAAATAAATAAATAAAAATAAATAACAGGCGCTGCCCTGGGGTGAAGTATCGCTTTGACCGGTTAAGCACTCCAAGCTTTTTGAGGCTACTTTAGCCTTACCTTCCAGGTGACTCCAGAACCGCACGCGGTTCTCCTCATTACCAATACGATTGCCTGATTCCCGTGTCGATAAACACGACGTGAATCTAAAACGGTTGACCAACAATCGACAGAAGACAATAAATAGATAGAATTTATGGTTCGTTAGCACAGCAGTAGCCGATACGTCGCGCCGTGTGTGATCCCCAGCTAAATTGTAGGACGGCGACTCGCGTAACGACTTCGGTCTCAAACAAAAAGTTGCTTGTGAATAGTCCCGTCTACGAATTGCCTTATTAACCAATAACCATCTCCAGACATAGACGAGTGCACGGAGCGCCTGGACGATTGCCAGCGGCTGTCGCAGTACTGTATCAACACGCATGGCGCGTACTTCTGCCAGGACCATGGCTCGCGCCACTGCAAGATAGGGTTCAAGGCCGACCCTGCCTCTGGGAAGTGCGAGGGTGAGTGGAGGAAATAACTTTTTTCTTTCGTTGGGCAGATAGGCAAGCGCGCCACCTATTGGTGCTTGGTCACAGCTTCCTTTAGACATTAACAACATCATGTGCAGCATCACCAACATTTATAACAAGCGTTCAAGACGCGAACAGGGCGCTGCGTTTCGAAATTGTATGAATTCTAGCGTTTGTTATAGGTTATTAGTTTCATAACGTGTCAAAGCGCCTCGACATCCTAAATTCGAAATTTTTTCTAACCACAAATCTCCATTAATAACAACACTAAAATGTCCATTGCAGTATTTCCAATCAAAAATATTTTCTCAACGTAATGTCGAAGATCGATTTCAGTAACGTTTTAATACTGGTATGGAGAAAATGTGGAATTTGAGAGAATAAGTGGGTATTTTTTTTTATGAAACTCAGTGACAAACGAACAGACGGTCCACCTGATGGTAAGTGGTAATTGTCGCCCAAAACAACTACATACATTTATCATTATTCTACTAGAATTCATTAATCTCAGGGAAATGGTAAGTATATAGTAATTTATCATGTGGTAGGACTCTGTCAAGCCTGAGGAGTCCGCCTGGGTGAGTACCACCGTCTTATCTATTTCTGCTGCCAAGCAACAATGATGCATTGTTGTATACCGGTTTGTAGGAGAAGGTACCCAGCGCAATTACAGGCATGAGGCATTTAATCTTAGTACTCACAGTGAAAACGCACCAGGGTACCGATTCTGGTGTGCAATGCAGCTGTTATTATGTTGCAATATAACTGTGATGTTACTACGTCGAGGTATCGAGTCAGTCCCAGCATCATCCCAGTTAAATTGCAACAAAAACGAATTGTGGAAAAGTTCGAACTCATGAAATTTGCAACTCAACATCTGTCATTTGAATAACAATCACATAAAAGTTGCAACTTGATATCTGTCATTTGATTGACAATCACACGTTTGACATGCGATGCAATTGTAATTTTACTGCAACTGAGACGATTACCGTACCAGAATCGAAGCCCTGCGGTTCTGAACTTTTGTTTCCTGCAACCTAAATGCATGAATTGTAGATGTTATGGGCGACAGTTACCGCTTACCATCAGGTGGGCTGTCTGCTCGTTTGTCACGGCGATGCATAAAACAATTTAAATGTTCTCCCAGATATAAACGAGTGCGACGAGCCGGATACCTGTCAGCGGCGCGAAATCTGCATCAACCAACCCGGCGCCTACCGGTGCGAGTCCAAGATTAGCACACTGCCCAAGTAATATCACGTTTTGTTCTTATCAACTCCACTCCTGTTGCTTGCTTTATAACAACTGCAGATAAATAGCCATGGATAAAAAGAGAATGCATGATTTTAATTTCATGTGTCAATAACCGTTGACGATTGTGTAGAATTGTCAGCGAATGACAGTAATAATGCCCTCGGCTGCCCTCGGTGTGCTAGATAAAATTTGTAAATATTCTAAATGTAGACCTCTCTTCAAACATTGTAACCTGCTGACTGTACCTTGCATATATATTTACGAGGTCTGCGTGTTTGTAAAAAGTCATCCGCATCTATTTAAAAAAATATCGGATACGACTAAATTTAATACAAGGTTTCCGGATAGATTGGTTGTCCCTCCCCATTCAACGACAGTTTACAGCTGTAATAGTTATTCAATGGCAATTAAAATATATAACAGATTAGATACTGACATGAAACTTCTGCCATTAACAAAATTCAAATATAATTTAAAGAAACGGCTAATACAGAACGTTTTTTATACTGTGACCGAATTTTTTGACTCGTTTGAACGTGGATGACAACTGAAAATAGTGATATGTAGGTAATAGGTATAAATTGTTGTAATGTTGTGGGTACTTTAAATAATGTAACTTGTATTGACATATAATATTAGTGAATAAGTACAATGACATATTATTTTATTTTTTATTAAATTATTTTTTATTATTGCATATTTTTTAATACCTAATATAAAATATTATTTATTCTGTATTGATATATTTTTTTTTTTGGATAAGTAGTTATTTATTGGGATTTTATGATTAATTGTTGAAACTGACGTTATGATTATTATTTTTGCGTTATCGATGTATGTTTTTATAAATTATTGCATGCCAGATTCTGGCAAATTGTGTAAACCTGTGTGAAAATGTAAATTAAGATCTATTGTAAACCACATTTTACGCAATAAAATATATTCTATTCTATTCTATTCTATTCTATTCTGTCTAATCATACTTATTTCTATTTCTAAGCTTCCTGGAAAGATATTGGTATGTTCTTTGACATCAGAATTCAGACATATTGCAGTTCATAAGCATTCTTATCGGGACAGTCCCGCTCAAGGTTAGCTGGAAGAGATCTCATCCAGAGATATCGTTTCATTTTATCAATAAATAGGTTTACTGAAAGACGATAGCGCAAAAGTGATGCCGTTGTTGAGGCCTCACGGCGCTCACAGATGTTCTCTTAGTGAATCGAACGGCTGGACTCCTGAAAAAGTGAGATCACTCTGAAAACCATTTAGGGTAGGCTGGTATAGGAGTACGCACTTAAGTTATTAGCTGATGTATAAAAAAACTAATGAGTATTATTAATCATATGTCACTTTATTTTAATTAGTATGTAATTAGGAACATAAACCGTTATTATTAAATAACAAAAACAAAACAATTCTATAATTATTTATAAAACAAAACAAAAATAGCATTTGCGTACTCTTACAATCAAGGTTGTGTAAGAATACGCGACAGGATCGGTAAGAGTACTCCATAGCTAATCAACACATAAATCGCAAACAAACGATCCAATATTCAAATATCCGGTGCATTTTTCATGCCACCATTCAAAACACGAAACGATGTTGAAACGATGCTGCAGATTATTTCTTTTAGCAAACTCGTAAGCCAGTTCTCTAAGTGCTTTTGAAGTCAACCCATAATACATGCAATCGATTTTTTTATGTAGTTACATAATTATTGCTCCATTTCTTTAGTAAATGTTGTGTCGTACCTACCTAAGCTAGTAGCGGGGTCAGATCGCTTTAATCGTTTTCTAAGTGTAGCTTCATGTATTTCAAACGACCGAGCCACAGATCTAATACTCTCACCATTTTGTACTCGTTTTTTTGCATCATCTAATACAGCCAATGAGCATAAACTTCGTTCCGAAGTTCTCGTTCTTCGGGACATTCTGTAAATTAAAATAAAAACTAATTAGTTCAAATAAATTGAAAGTTGTGTAAGAGTACGTCACATATCTGCGGACCCTTATACACCCTACACTATTTATTTTAAAATGACTACCCTACTTCAAACTTGTTTAGAAAGCCCCATCCTAATTGCGCGCGGATTATAGAAGGCTTGTTTTTCAGGTTACACCCAAAGAACTGTCAAGAAGGCACTAGATCTGTGGGGGGTGTCTGCCTAGGTAAGTCTAAATAAATTTTTGTTTTATTTGTTCCCTCATACACTAAAGTGTTACAAGGATAATTTCGGACGTGACCTTAAGCGTCACTTTTGACAGACAGCTGGAGATGTTCTTTGATACCCACGCCCTTAAAATTATTTCCCCTTTTTGTCTGATGATGATGCCTTTGCGACTTGCAGACATAGACGAGTGCGTGGAGAGCACGCACCTCTGCGACGCGTATCAGAACTGTATCAACAAGTTCGGCGGCCACGAGTGCCGCTGCAAGCAGGGCTACGAGATGGGCACCAGCGGCTCCTGCGAAGGTACGGTTGCAGGCGGTTGCAGCTTAAGATTGATTTTAGCTATAGATGACCACACAACGATGAACGCAGTAACTGCTCGCGAGCGGCACGTGGCATTTTATCGTTGCACGCGGTCTGCTCATGCGCCGGTAGTAAATGACCGATCTAGCAACGGCCCTTTTATAGCACGTTGGCGAGATATGCACGAAGCCCAAGATCGTGTTGTGGTGTCAGCCCGCTTAGGGAGAGTGATATGCAGTAGCTGGATTCATAGACATAGACATAGACTTTATTTGGCAATAACTACAAGTATATATGACAAGTTGTAATAATATCAACAATGATAGGTATAACATGTTAAAACTAGGGTAATAATAAAGGGTAAAGTGAATATTGTAGTCATCATCATCTTGGCGTTAATGTCCCGGTTGTGTTCTCGCGCATGAGGGCCCGGGGTTTACCTTGACCATGATTCAGGATTTGGCAGGTCAGGTAATTACAGTGGAGCGACTGCCATCTGACCTCCATGACCCTGCTACCAGGGGAACCTGACCAGATTGGATCATGATTACACATCCAGTCGCCTGAATGTGCATTTTTCATCACGATGTTTTCCCTCACCGTAACAGCATCGGTATGGTGAATATTGTAGTGTCATGCCAAATTAGAACTCAGCTCAGCATATGCTGAAAATAGAGAAACTACAGCGCTGATTTTCAGCCGAGCCCTATAGTCGATTCGTGGCCTGGAATGTGGCATTTTCAGACACATACGTTAAAGTAAAAAGTGTAGATCGGGGTGCCACACAAGATGGCACTGCTTATACAGGATTCTAAAGTTTTGAATTTGGTAACCGAAGTTATTCAGAAAGATGTTTCGTCAACAGATGTTTCGTCAAAAAATTAATCAACATTGATTAATTTTTGAGAATCATGTCTAATCAGCGCCATCTATTTGAATTATTTTTCCTTTTTAATCGGTTCTCGAAAAATCTCTCGTTGCGTTCGCCAAAATGAATCACCGGACAGTGCGCGCTCCCCTGATTGGGTCCGACGCGGTCCGTAGAAAACATTAAAGTAGTTTCAAGTTTTCTATGGTATGCCTGATCAACCAGAGAGGTCTCTAGGGTCCTGGGTGGAGGTTGGGTCTGTTATATAGAATAGAATATATTTTATTGGGCATCTGGTGGCATCAGCCAGCGCGGCTGTTACGCGAATACAGGTTGTCGAAACAACCTGTATTGTTTAGCTCTATCAGTGACAATGAACAATTACAGGGGGCATACCATTCTTATAGCAGGACCTAAACAGAACTGCCCTGCTTAGAACGAGACAAACTTATGTGACACGTATAGCGCTCTCTCGTTCTAATTCAGGACAGTTCTGTTTAGGTCCTGCTATAAGAGCTTGTCAGCTTTAATACAAGTCCTACTTATAACTACAGTGTCTTTCATTAGTTAAATCTTTATTTTAGTCATTAGGCTACAGGATAATAACAGAGTGTGAGTATGTATCCAAAATCCCAGTGAAATATATGGACAACGATGATGATGAAGTATCCAAGGCTGATATTTGTGTAGGAGTTTACTAGAAAATATATTATCTAGGATAACGTATGATTCTAGTGGACATCATTTAATCAAACAAATGTTTTAAAGATATTACGTATATTGTAATAAGCAATATCATCCATTATAAAATGAGGTATTTATTTCAACAACATTAGCTGAATTAAACAAGATTTTATAATACAAACAAAGTACCATAGGCAAACCACATTTATACAAAATTCTCACCAAATGTTAAGACACAATTATCGATCACATAATTCAATATTTATCCTTTAAAATGGGACAGTAGTATTACGTATGATTCAATAAATAAACAATTATATAAATAAATTAACCAATACAAAATATAAAGCAACAATAATACAATGCAAGTTTGTACTTAACTCTGTGCCGGCTCTGGAGCAAAAGTACCACCCAGTCTTTTGACTGGACCTTTATACTACCTTCTAGCCGGAAATGTCATTTTCTATTCTCATTTCCGGTCTCCTAAATTTACTGATAGATTGATTAGATGTTAATTTAATGTATTACAATACTTTGAACATTATTATAAATTTATTACATAATTAATTAAGGAAGTTTCTCATAAACAGTACTTAACTGAACAAAGACAAACAATCGTTCTGAAACACCACACTTCGTTCTGAAGTTGGTGAAATGTTTACGAAAGTATTTTGAAATATTAATTATTATTAATTACGATATTTAATACCAATTAAAACATACTAAAATACCTTATATCTAACACGGCCATACTGACAAGTACTTCGTCCCTGAAGTACCTATTTATATCAAACTTAGGACAAATTTCCATTTGTGAATCAAATAATAATGTAACATTTTGTGTCATTTACTTATTTAAAACGACTTAAATTATTATACCACAAATAGGTAAGTTGACTACCAAATTCATTCAGAATTTCAGAATATAATAACTTCTTGCAATGCCACAAATAATTCAATCACAAACCAACAAAGTATAAAAATCATATCAGTAATCAGCTTTTATAACCATTAAAATGTATTGCAGTTATTTTTATTGTGCACATTTGTAAATAACCAAATACTGGTCTGTACTTTCAAAGTCATTTGTCCCGTCATGCCAATTTCCTCACCAGTGCACCGGCACCACCGGTCTCACCGGAGAACCAGATTAGCATCGTCTATGGGACTAGCAAAACTTTTTTTTATCAATGTAACCTTCAATGCTGAATTATTAAAAATTATTCTCGAGATTTCAGAATTATAGCCAAGTTCAAATATAGTCATGAAGAATCGCATTACAATATTATTATTTGGTTGAGTAGTGACCTGTAATGATGGCCCCATCACCGCCGCCCGTGATACAATGGCCAAACATCAGGATTACTACCTAGCACAGCTAAGTTTCGGTAGACGCATAGAGATGTTGGCAGCGTCACTGCTGCCCGGTGAAGGTCGTCTTGCCAACATCAAGCTAACTACCTAGACAGCAAAGTTCAGTATAAGCCTCCAGGTGTTGGCTGCAATCACCGCTGCCCGTGAAGCCAAAGCCACACCAAGCTAAATACCTAGCAGCAATATTCAGTAGTAGCCTTCCAGGTATGGTCCCATCACTGCTGCCCGAGAAATGGACTTAACCAAGCTCACTACCTAGCAGCAACGTTCAGTATAAGCATCCAGGTGCTGGCTGCAATCACCGCTGCCCGTGAAGCCAAAGCCACACCAAGCTTACTACCTAGCAGCCATATTGTAACACGGTTTCCCACAGCTGGATTCAAACAATCTATATAATCATGTCATAATTGGCATTTTTCAATTATAGAAAGTTCAAGTTATCATTTCACTTTTACTTCTATTTATCGAATTATTTACTTAATACATGTGACTGAATAACTGGTGGCATTTCAAAACTTGTACATCATTAGCATGATTTTCTATAAAATATTAGACACAAAATTTCTTCGAATAATTACGAATGATGAAATAATTCAAACTAGCATAGCATCTTCAATAGCGTTGTTCTTATAGACCCACATCGCAATTTATACCTATAATATTTATCTATCACCAAAATATAAATTCAAATAATATTGGTTAATGAAATGGAATACATCACAGGTACAGAGACTATTTTTATAGTACCTTATTAGTAATTACTTCAATTTCTACTTGGACGGGAATCGAATCCACTGTGCTACTGAAATAGCATATTATTAACGATACGGTCAGCAGACAAGAAAATAGAAAATGTGAATGAATCATGTTATTGTAGGTACATACGTTTTCAATTTGCTCGGCCAATTCTGACGTTTTATTTCGAGACTACTAGCGGTAGATAATCCGAATATAGTATATGGAAACAAAGGTAGACAAACATTATTTTTAAATACGAATCGTGTCTATGTAGGTACTCTAATTGAATTTGAGCTTGAATTGAATATTTATTGTATGGTAAAAGTTTGTTGAAATAAAAATGAAGTAAACAAAATAAATATTTGCGTTAAGCCAGGTATCCACCGATCAAAAACTTGTGTTGTCAACACGTGTTGATAACAAAATGTCCTTTAGGCGGAGAAGCGCCTTTATGCAACGTCTAATTTTTCGTCAAGAAATTTAATGGATTATTTATGATTTTTCTCAATTTCCTATCATGAACATTATGATTTAAGTAGCTAGTTGATTTAGGCCCGAAAATTGCTAAACGTAATAAAGTATTATAACGGTACAACCTTGGATTATATCTACTGTGCCGACCCTATGTCATATAGAAATGATTTTAATATTTTCCAATGTGGGTAACCGGTATGTAACGTTTACATAACATAACATAAAGCTGCCTATCATATAAATATACCCATCAAAATTTACGGGAATATAAAGTTTCCGATGTTCTTTAACTAAATATTTTTAAAACTTAGCAAGTTTTTATCGGTCAACCGCACAAAATAAATTTTTTTTTTTTTCGTCTAACTACCAATAAGAAAAACTGTTTGAAACATTTTACTTTCGTTAACGTAGTTTTTGGCGTGGAAAAGAAGGTTAAACAATTATGATGTGGTCTTTCTTTGCTAATTGAGGATACTATTCTCACATAAATGTTTTGCATTTCTAAAAATATTATAATAAAAGCGGCGTTTTATATCTCGATGTAGTGACGCTCGACGTGCAAGAAACAATTCGTGATTCCAAATGTCCAGGATTTGTGCCATAGTAGATGCAGAAGTCACCGACATAGTTTCCACGAGTTTCAAAACTAAAGTGGCAGTGGGCAGGCCACAAAATTTCATAGGACCGATGGCCGATGAGGCACAAAGGTCTTCGAATGGGGATCACGTACCGGAAATTATAGTGTAAAACAGCCCCAGGAGATAGACTGAGCTGGTGGACCAAGCCGATCGTTGCGGAAGGCCCCCTGGCGGAGTATGTCCAGCAGTAGATGTCCTGGCGTCCGAGATGTTCAGATACAGAACCGGTCGGGGTGTTACCTGTCATGGCAGCTTTGGTGATGCTGTTCCGGTGACGATTTCAACCAGGATCTGCGAAGCTCTTGACAGCGATGGGCCGCGAAGACGGCACAGCACATTTCCTTTGGTTTTTCGGTCTCTCGATCCCTCCGACGTCGATTGGTCGTTCCAAACACCGTCGTCGTGGATTTGCAAGATGCCTCGTGGAATGGTCTCGTCCATTACGCAGAATCTGAAAAATAGTGATTTTAATATCGATATCAAGAGTTAACGAATCCCACTTCTGATGTCAGCTTTAATACAAGTCCTACTTATAACTACAGTGTCTTTCATTAGTTAAATCTTTATTTTAGTCATTAGGCTACAGGATAATAACAGAGTGTGAGTATGTATCCAAAATCCCAGTGAAATATATGGACAACGATGATGATGAAGTATCCAAGGCTGATATTTGTGTAGGAGTTTACTAGAAAATATATTATCTAGGATAACGTATGATTCTAGTGGACATCATTTAATCAAACAAATGTTTTAAAGATATTAGGTATATTGTAATAAGCAATATCATCCATTATAAAATGAGGTATTTATTTCAACAACATTAGCTGAATTAAACAAGATTTTATAATACAAACAAAGTACCATAGGCAAACCACATTTATACAAAATTCTCACCAAATGTTAAGACACAATTATCGATCACATAATTCAATATTTATCCTTTAAAATGGGACAGTAGTATTACGTATGATTCAATAAATAAACAATTATATAAATAAATTAACCAATACAAAATATAAAGCAACAATAATACAATGCAAGTTTGTACTTAACTCTGTGCCGGCTCTGGAGCAAAAGTACCACCCAGTCTTTTGACTGGACCTTTATACTACCTTCTAGCCGGAAATGTCATTTTCTATTCTCATTTCCGGTCTCCTAAATTTACTGATAGATTGATTAGATGTTAATTTAATGTATTACAATACTTTGAACATTATTATAAATTTATTACATAATTAATTAAGGAAGTTTCTCATAAACAGTACTTAACTGAACAAAGACAAACAATCGTTCTGAAACACCACACTTCGTTCTGAAGTTGGTGAAATGTTTACGAAAGTATTTTGAAATATTAATTATTATTAATTACGATATTTAATACCAATTAAAACATACTAAAATACCTTATATCTAACAAGCTCATAGTAAGCAAGTAACTGGGCCGATTACTTCTTTGCTTAATCCAGCAGATTCCAGCGACCTAAGTCATCCGAGAGCAGACCAAAATGTATTATTGCTCACAGAATAACGGACATTTTTCTATCACGCCTCTTGGAAAGCTAAGCGGGCGCTTTTTACATAAGTGATACAAAAATAGTCTCTCTGATGACTTATCGCTGGATTAAGCAACCTAAGTCATCCAAGTTTTTTATACAACCTGGCACTAATGTTTTCGAGGCAAAATATCTAGTCTCAGTAGGCCGGGAAATGGGCAGCAGCGTTTCCGTTGTTATATTTATACCACTTCGATCTGGCTGGAAGCCTGCCAAGCATGAAGATTATGGCAAAAACCTCCCCTTTCGTGGGAGAGGCCCTTAGTCCTGTAGTAGACTGTAATGGGCTGTGATGATGATGCATAACGTCAGTCTTGTTATTTCCCCTTTCACAGAAGCTTTCGACGATACACTCGACTTGGATGAAGAACGCTGCTGTCACTACGGCGAGTCTCTAGTGTTGAGTTTCTCAACGGCCGAGGGCTGCGCGAGCGCATCAGCTCCCGACGAAATCGAGGACGAATACAAAAATAAGTGTCAAACGATAGCGAAGAACTGCTGTGCAGAGTATTACAAGTAAGTGACACAGCTTGATAGGTGGCCTTAAGACATGGACTCCATAGCCAACTCTATTTCAAAATGCATGAATGTCAGTAAAAAAAAAAAAAAAAAAATAGCTGTGGACAAATTCACACACAGCGCCATCTAGCCCCAAAGTAAGCAAAGCTTGTGTTATGGGTGCTAGATAACTGATAAACTACTTATATACTTTTAAATACATACTTATTATACATATAACACCCAGACCCGTAACAGAAATTAAAATTCATCATTTCAATTTCTGCCCGGCCGGGAATCGAACCCAGGACCTCTTGCGTGGCAGACCGGCATGTTGACCACTGAACCACTCAGGTCGTCAAGGTAGTCCAACTATCAAATTGAGAGCCCAAGGATAAAACGATAATAATGACCATGTGAAGTCGTTAGTTGTCTTTTCTTCAGTAAGCACAGTTTCCCAATTGGCGGCAGGCTAGTTCCTTGTTACCCACATTCAGTATTGTATACAGGTTTGCCCAGTGGCGGAAAATAAAATGTCTGCTTTTTTTATTTACAGGAAGAAAGAAAAGTGCATACACGCAATGAAATATGCGAGTGAAAAAAGATGTAGTGCCCAGGATAGCTACGTTGGAAAGGTAAGATTGTTTTTATAAATGATAAGCTTTCTTAAATTTAAAATAAACATTTAAACATTTAACATTTAAAATAATATAATAATAGAAATACAATCAGTTCTAATCACGAGTTATTATTTCTTAACCGATCAATTAAAATTCTTAAACGCAGTTAGACATAGACGTATCTTTATTTGGTCCAATAACACATTCAAAAACTTAAAACTAACAGAATAAGTACATATTAAGAAAGCAAGGCGATGCGTCCTCAGACCAATTTGGACCAGCCTCAGCTTAATGCTATGAATGGCAGCAGCCAAACACAGCTTCAATCTGTGTTTTAACATTTAAGCTGATCCTTAAACAAAAAACTTCATACAAAAAATTGTAAACGTCGTTCTTAAACGTGTAAGTTACCCCTTAAGAGTTAACCCTTAAGAGTTTGGTGCAAGCGGGGGGGCTAAATCGTTGAGTCACAATAGTTTATCAGGTACAAATGTATGAACAGGATTCGATTAAGCTTTCACAGTATTTATGTTATCGATAATTTTCCTCCTACAGCCTCCGAGTGGCCGAGTGGCCGAGCGGTTAGGGTATTCGTAAGCGACAGGTACCGGGTTCGAATCCCGCTGCGGCCATTTCTGAGTTATGTACGTTAGTTGAACACTAATCGATGCTCTTACGGTGAGGGAAAACATCGTGATGAATCCTGCACATTCAGGCGACTAAATGTGTAAGCATGATCGAATTTGGTCAGGCTTCCCTGGTAGCAGGGTCACGGAGGTCAGATGGCAGTCGCTCCACTGTAATTACCTGATCTGCCAAATCCTAGATCATGGTCAAGGCGGACTCCGCGCCCTCGTGCACAACCGGGACATTAAGGCCAAGATGATGATTTATGTTTTGGACAATGTGATGTTTTTAAGATAATACGACAAACAAACAGGCATGGGCCACCTGATGGAAAGTAGTTACCGCCGCTTATGAACATCAGCAACACCAGGGGCGCTACCAATGCGTTGCCCTCCTCTAAGGAGACCTCCAATATACCTCTTGAACGATCCCATGACATAGTCCAAAGAAACCAGTGGAGCTCATTCGACATCCGAATCGTACGACCGCGTGGACACCACTAGAGGGTCTACGTAATGGGGATTATACCCAGCCCGCGGCGGGTGGTGCGATGGCGAAATTGTGCTGTGGGCACCAGATCATTCGTTCCTATAATAGGGCATTATTTACATATGAGTAGACAATGTGATAAAAATCATTGAAATATTAAAATTGACAAGGCATTATGAATAACATCGGTCACTTATTGGGCAGAGTATAGCTAATGTCAAATAAGAAGAGACTTGACGGGTCACGTGGTTCGACTTGCGCTGTATACGATTACCTGCGCGAAATCCCTTCCACTGCCATTTGACAAGTCTCTTCTTTCGTAACACGGGTTATAATAATATTGTTTTATTGTTTTACTAGCTTTTGCCCGCGACTTGTCCGGATGGAAATCGTTTTAGGACAGTTTATCTTTTTCCCGTGCGTCCATTTTAAATGACATCCCTTAGGTATAAAAGCTAGTACTACGGCTGTATATATTTGTATATCTGGTACTACCCAACCAAATTAGATGAAACATGGCCAAAATGTTAAGTTAAGCCCCAAACTACAAATTGTAAAAACCCAATTAAATACCATTCGGCGCCATTTCTATATTTCTTATAGTTCAACTGGTATATTATGGTTCTAAATGAGGTGTTCCAGTTTCGAAAATTAATTATACCAAATTTCAATCAAATCCGTCCAGTATTTTCCAGGACATTATAAAGCGTGAACAAACAGATTTTTTTTTCACGAAAATTCTTAATCTATTACTATTTCTTCATCGCCCTAAATGATTTTTTTGTAAATATATTCAATGTACATACACAATTTTTTACTTTTTTATTATATGTATAGATAATATGAAGTTGATGTCACCGTAAATACTTAGTCTGGCCATGAATACTGTTACAATTAAAAATAAACAAAATATTACATTCCAATTTGGAATCTGTAATTTTTAAATGATTTTTCATTGTCTTTTCTTATTTTGGCGCCCATACATTGTACTATATTTTGCGATATTAAAATGGAGCGGGGTGATAAAGAGAACCGAATCACTGTGATTGCATTACATAAAGTAGGTATGGAGCCAAATGCAATTTTTCAAACTCTCCATACGCTTGGTATTTTGGTAGTCAAATGTTTGTGTACCGGGCTATTAATAGGTACAATGAAACCTCTGTTTGTGACAGAAAACGATCTGGCCGTCCACGTAGTGTTCGTACGAAAAAGGTGGTCAAAGCAGTAAGGGAATGAATTCGAAGAATTCCTGTCCGAAAGCAAAAGATTTTATCTCGGGAGATAAAGATAGCAACTAGAACCATGTTGCGTAATTTAAAATATGACTTAGGACTTGCAGCCTATAAGAGACGCACTGGTCATTTCTTAACTAATAATTTAAAAAAGAATAGGGTGGTAAAATCGAAACAACTACTGAAGCGGTACGCAAAGGGACGTCACAGAAAAAATTTGTTTACGGATGAGAAATTTTTTACAATTGAGCAACATTTTAACAAACAAAATGACCGTTTTTGTGCTCAAAGCTCTAAGAAAGCTTCCCAATTAGTCGACAGAGTGCAACGTGGGCATTATCCGACTTCAGTGATGGTTTGGTGGGGTGTTAGCTATGAAGGAGTGACTGAGCCATACTTTTGTGAAAAAGGTATCAAAACATCGGCACAAGTGTATCAAAATACCATTCTTGAGAAGGTAGTTAGGCCCCTTAACAACAACATGTTCAATAACCAAGAATAGTCCTTCCAGCAAAACTTGGCGCCGGGTCACAAAGCTCGGTCCACGCAGTCTTGGTTGGAATCGAACGTTTCCGACTCCATCAGAGCTGAAGACGGGCTGTCGTCTAGTCCCGATCTTAATCCGCTGGATTATGATTTATGGTCAGTTTTAGAGAGTACGGCTTGCTATTAACGCCATGATAATTTGGAGTCCCAAAAAACAATCCATACGATTGGCAGTGAAGAATTTTCCCATGGAAAGAGTGCGTGCTTCTATTGATAACTGGCCTCAACGTTTAAAGGACAGTATTGCAGCCAATGGAGACCACTTCGAATAAGCTTTTTATATTTTAAATTTTTAAGTTTTATTTATTTTTTTATTTTTTTATTTAAAAACTTTATTGCACTAAAAATAATACAATTGGCGGACTTAAAGCCATTAAGGCTTTATCTACCAGTCAACCAGTAGGCCATGCGTAAAGCGAAAGAGTAGGTGCCAAAAGCGGAACAGAGAGCAAGTTTATTTAATTAACTAATAATACAAGATATGGTAATAAATAAAATATGATATACCATAACCCCACAATAAATACAATACGATACACATAATATACCTATCATAAATACTATAGATACATATATAGTATATGCATCACACATATACTATTTATTGTTAGGCCTTTTATCTATAAAGAATTTCTTCACTAGCTTTTTGAAGGTAAAGCGATTTTGTGATTTTCGCACATCCTCAGGAATTTCATTCCAGAGACGCGCTGCCTGGACTGCAAATGAATGGCTGTAGAAATTAGTGCGATGAGGTGGAATGTCCAGACGCAAATTGCTGGAGGAACGTAGATCACGGTCATGTGCTGCATGTAAAAAGTTGAATTGATCTCTTAAATAACCCGGCGAGGAAGGATTGTCAAGAATGGAAAAAAGTGTTGAGAGGATACGAGACTTCCTTCTCTCGCGGATCGTTAGCCAACCCAGCTTTTTCCTGTATTCAGTAATGTGGTCATACTTCCGAAGCCCGAAGATAAATCGAATACAGTTGTTCAGTAGGCGCTCAAGCTTGTTGAGGTAGGCTTCGTTCACGTCAAGGTAACACACGTCTGCGTAGTCTAAGATGGGCAAGACTAGGGTCTGCATCAGTAGTATTTTGGTTTTTATTGGTAAGAAAAACTTGAAACGATGCAACGCACGCAGAGTACCCGTGACCTTTTTGCCTACCTCGGCCACCTGAACGTTCCAGCTAAGCGATTGGTCTATTTGGAGCCCCAGGTTCTTTACGTCCGAAGTAAATGGAATAGGAACACCATTATATAAGATCGGATCGAGGGAACTGACGTCAATCTTTCCCAAGATACGCGTGCTGCCAAGAATTATAGTCTGGCATTTGTTTGGGTTAACGGCAATACCGAAACTACAGGACCAGTCGTAAATTCTAACCAAGTCGCCATTCAGTTTACTTATGGCGCCCGCCAGATCATTTCTCTCGCACTGGACGTATAACTGCAAATCATCGGCATAAAGATGGTACGAGCAGGACAGATTGGAGGTTATCATATTTATAAAAACAGAAAATAATAAAGGAGAGAGTAATCCGCCTTGCGGTACGCCGGCAGTCAGATTGCACCACTCAGAAGATGTCTGCCCAAGACGAACTAGTTGCTGGCGGCCACGAAGATAACTTGAAAACCAGTCCAAAGCTGAAGATGAGATTCGAAAGTGGGATAATATGGACAGGAGGATATCATGATCCACTGTGTTAAAGGCATTTGAAAAATCTATGAGAGCAAGGATGGTTACCTTAGTGTCCTCCATTCCTCTCCTAATATCATCAGTGACCTTCAATAAGGCAGTGGTCGTACTGTGCGCAGGTCGAAAGCCCGACTGATACTGGCTTAGAATATTGTGTTTATGAATAAATTCAGAGAGCTGTTTGTGCGCAACGGCCTCTAGAACCTTCGACAGGAAAGGTAGGATAGAGATAGGGCGGAAATGACTGGGAAGGGAAGGACGTGGGACCTTAGGAAGTGGACGAACATAGGCTTTGCACCACAAGGTGGGGAATTGTCCAGTTGATAATGAGAAATTGATAATATGGGTGACTGCTGGTAGTATACCCTCAAGAGTCATCACCACCATTCTGCGACTGATCTCATCACATCCCATGGCGTTGGACTTTATGGAAAGGATAGTTTTTCTAATCTCATCCTCACTGACTTGAGTAAATAAGAAGTGTTCTAAATCAAGCGGTGGCAATGCAGATAAGAGTTGCAAGGTAGCCTGTTTCAGGGTCGAATCGAAGGATCTGATAGTTGAAAAATGCTTATTAATATCACTGAGTGGAACAGCAGAAGTCAGCTGATCATCGGCTGGCCCACTTATGCCCACCGACTTGAGAAATTTCCAGATGTTAGTTGAAGACAAATTGGAGATGTTACTATGAAAAAAGTGGCGTTTAGCAGCCCGCACCACCTGGTTACACCGATTCCTGGCTGCCTTAAAGATAACCCAGTTTTCCTCCGTACGATTCCTCTTGAATCCTCTAAATGCCTTGTCACGACGTCCCATTGCTGTGCGAACACATTTTGTCATCCAAGGAGCCGGAGGATGCCTCACTTTAACCTTTCGGATCGGGGCATGGTCATCAAAGATTTTAAGGATTGCTGAATTAAGAAGGTTGACTTTCTCATCAACCGATGATGCGCCTACCAACGTTTCCATATCAATTCGTGAAGCATCGCTCTGAAGAGCCTCCGTGTCCAACCTAGCAAAACTTCGCAGCGACAAGGTCACAGGCTTCTGTCGGGGAGTTTTCATTTTGTATGAGGCAAAAATAAGATCGTGGTGTGAGAACCCAGGCGCAGAAAACTGGCCGTGTGCCTCAACAAGATCCGGCGAAGAGGTAATTATAAGATCTATCAGGGTGTCGTCGGTGTTAATGTTGTGATGAGTAGGTTCGAGAGAAAGGAGATTAAGACAAGATGACTCCACGACAGATTTAAGCCTACGAGCTCGTGCCGGTTGCTTGGCAGAAGCAAGCAGGTCGGTGTTAAAATCACCCATGATAATATGATGAGAGTATTCGGAAGAGAGTGCTTCAAGCGCACTCTCGAAGTCCGCAAAATAGTCAGTAGCGGGAGGACAATAAACCACGCCAAGGACAGCCTTGACCCCCCCACACGTAATCTCCAGAAATATATACTCGGCTGAGGCTGAGTAGCTTGGTTGTGACATCATCAATATCTTATAGGAAATGTTATTACGTAAGTAAATGGCTACTCCACCCCAACCCTTATCCAAACGATCATTACGCACTAACGTGAATCCAGGCAGTGAGTATGTAGCAGACAACATGGGCGGCTTCAAAAGTCTTTCTGAAATGAGTACTGCATGAATGGAATCAGCAGCAAATGTTTCAACTAGCTCAGGGTGATGCGCAGCAATACTCTGAGCATTAATATGGCAAATATTAAAGTTAAAAGGAAAAGGTTGAAATGTGTCATGAAAATGAAAGTTTTATATTTACGTATTAAACTAACACATTGTAAAAGTAATAAATTTTATTTGCAATAGATTTTTTTCTTTATTGCAATATTCATGGCAAGACTAGGTATATGTTATCCGTTATTATATAGTATTAATCACTTGGTCCATAATATACATAAATAATCTTACAGTGTATAAAAAGGTGATTGTGTGATAAGACACAAACACCAATACAGATTCCAAGTATTCATTAATGTTTTTAAAATGACGTTGATTTACTCATAACTATACTGAGATAAATCTGAGGGCAAAGGTCCCAATTCGGTATGTAGGTACTCAATTCGTAGAAAAACCATCTGATAGCGAAGTATGATTTCACTGCCATCATAAATAAAAAGTAGTAATAAAGTAATAAAGGAGGGTCAGTGGCCGATTGGTTTAGGCATCCGACTCGTAAGCGAGAGATACCGGGTTCGAATCCCACTGAGGCCATGTACCAATGACTTTTTTCTGAGTTATGTACATGAATGAATACTAACCGATGCTCTTACGGTGAGGGTAAACATCGTGATGAAACATGCACATTCAGGCGACTGAATGTATAAACATGATCTAATCTGGTCAGGTTCCCCTGGTAGCAGGGTCACGGAGGTCAGATGGTAGTTGCTCCACTGTAATTACCTGACCTGCAAAATCCTGGAACATGGTCAAGGCGGACCCTGGGCCCTCATGAGAGATAGCACAACCGGTACATTAACGCCAAGATGAATATGGAAATATAAAAACGGCCTCTGTCATGGCATATGCTGAGTGAGGCCCCATTGTACCCTCCATATGGCACAAGTAACGAGATTTGTGTATCTTTATGCCTGCTTTACTTTTTTTTCTTTCACTATGAATATTTTTGAATGTTCTACCGTTGCGCCGGAGTGGAATAAAAGTGTTTACTTACTTACTTAAATAATAAATTGATAATGCGTTATTTATAAGTACAATCTTTAAAATCCTGACCTTGATGGTGGTTTTTTCTATCGTCGTTGTTATCTAATGAGATTGAAAGTAATGAATTTCAATATCGTCCAGCCCACTGAGTCTCCAGTATTTTAGTGAAGTGTTTTATCATGATGTCCTTGCTCGGCAGCCGGGTTGGTGATTGTGAAATAACATTTGCCCGAGAGCGGAAAGCGTTAGTGCTAGCTACGAGAACATTCTACTGTGCCTGTCGCCACTACATGGCCAATCTCAGTAATATACAAATAATATATTAGAACATAAAGTATATAATAATTATAATACTCTTTGTACAAATACTATAAGCTATAATACTATTACAAATTCAGTCGTGTAACCAGTCCCATGTTGGGCGTCATGTATGAAGTTATTTATTAATCAGTCTTTCTGCGTTGAACATTTAATTTTTTTGTTACTTTCTTTTTATTTTATATAATAGTTTTAAATTAAATATTTTCAGATACATGCGAATAAGTAAAGTCGTGAATACCGCCCCCATGTTGGGCGCCAATTGTAAAGTTGTCTTCAAACACTCTTTGTGTTGAACATTTTATGTTTTAGTTAGTTTTTTTTATTTTAGATTGTTATATTTGATTGATACATGCGATTATTCGGCACCTTTTTAGACAGAGTTCTAATCCTGTACCTCTTCCTGACTTTGGTACAGACTTGCTGCGAAGAGGCAGGCTGACCGGCGAGACAAAAGGCGAGGCGGCGTGCGGCGAACCGCCCTCGCCCGAGACGCACCTGGGTGGCGACGCCGTGCTGTGGAAGACCGCCTATCACACCTGTTGCGTGGTGAGATACCTTAACTTTCTCTATTTAGATGGTAAGGAAACTTCCTGCCGCGCACGACCATTCTATGGAATGATCTTCCTATAGCGGTACGGTATTCCCAAGCACCAGCTAAGGGAGTGCCTGCTCACCGAGAGCGAGAGAGCGATACAATGTAGTGCTTCTCCACCTTAATCCACACAAAACACTTTCGGATTTCGATTAATATATTCTTGAATAACTCTAGCGAACATTACAGATTCACAATTAAGCAAAATGCCAAAATTGGTAAAATAACATGTAGTTAAGTTGTAGCGACATCTATCGCTCCAAGAGGGAAACTCAACAATACTCACATTACGAGTACACGAAAACAAGGTTTACAAGCATTCGCACATAGATGGCGCTGAACGTCCTACATCGTGCTAGAGAAATGTGCCAACTCCACGGCATATATTATACACCTGCCGGACCCTTGGTCCCCTGGTCACAACACCCGGCCAGGTGGGTAATTACCCTTTTTCACCTTCGCCATCTTCATTTGTCAACATTGGCGGCTACCAATCCCATTCACCGCCTTCAAAAAGCAAAAAGTAACCTGTAATTATCTGATCTGCCAAAATCCTGGATTATAAACAAGGCAGACCTCGGGCCCTTGCGTGCGAGAGCGCAACCTGGGCAATTAACGCCAAGATGATAATAATTTGGTAAATTAAGAGCAATTCAAAAGTTAAGTGCCCGAGAAACTGCAAACCGAATACTAATTCCTCTGTCCACCGAAAATAAGGCAGCCGCCCGACAACCGACCACTACTGAGAAGGTGGTGCCCACGACCACGACTGAGAAGGTGACCACCACACCGAAGCCAAGGGAGCGATGCAAGCCGGACGCCTGCGAGCACCGCTGTGACGACGAAAGCGGGAAGGTGGTCTGCTCTTGCCATGAGGGGTATAGACTACAGCATGATAAGCGGAGTTGTAAAGGTACGTCGTGTTTTGGTAAAGAAAAATTAGAAAGCATAATGGCAACAAAAACCGATGCTTCTATGGTGAGGGAAAATTATGGGAGGGAACTCGCACATTCAGGCGACTGAATGTGAAACCGTGATCCAATTAGTCAGATTCCCCTAATAAAAAGGGCCGGAGGCCAGAATCGGCCAGATCGCAAGTCCAATGGCCAAGGTCAAAAGCACGGTGAAAGCTTATTTGGCTAAATCGCAAGTTATTTTACAGCTTTTATAGGGGATAACCACTGGGTTTCAGCCAACCTTCACGCGGTTCTCTTTCTGGCATCCGAACGAGGCTTTGGCAAATCGGTTACACCCACGGGTAGTGCGGGTCAGACAGTAGTCGCTTCATGCAAAAAGCCAAAACACCACACAATTTTAATGAGCTTTCCTATTAGGAGAGCGGACACTTACGGATCCCGGATTGGTAGCGGTCTATCGATGATTCCACATGCCGATGATGATGATGATGACTGTACTTAGTTTCTCAATATCCTTAGACATAAACGAGTGCGCGGAAGCCGTAGATGACCTGTGCACGGCGGACGGCACGGTTTGCCACAACGTAGCGGGCGCTTTCAAGTGCGTGCCGTTGCGGAAACGCGACGTGAGCCTCAGCTGCCCGCCAGGGTACATGAGGAACGTGGAGAAGCGTGTTTTGCGATGGTAGGTGCTAGATTTTTTATGTGTGCCTCTTAGGGAGTGATTAATTGCGGAAAAGGGACGGAAGTGTATAATAGGGAGGCGAGGTAGTGCGCAGATTAGTGAGCGCGCATGGTGATGTTAAGCGTTGTGCAGGATTAAGTTGACGAGCTGAGTGGTTCACTGCCTCGCAAAAGATCCCGGGTTCGATTTCCGGCCGGGTAGAAATTGAAATGATGAATTTTGATTTCTGTTACGGGTCTGGGTGTTCTTTGTATAATAGTTATGTATTTAAAAAAAAGTATATAAGTAGTTTATCAGTTATCTAGAAACCATAACCAGTTTTGCTTATAAATACATACACAATAATACAGAATAAATATAAAATTAATCAATATAAAACACGTCATTATGTTTTGTTTTTAAACTGCAGACTATATTATAAATAGGTACCTAGTTTACTTATTCAAATTTCCCTGTAGCGAATCTGAAGTCCCTACCTATCACAGTTAAATATAGTCTGCTAACTTGACTTGCGCAGAAATGTTATCTTTATACGAACATTTGACCCCGGTATCATTCATAAGTAAGAGCTTGAAACAACTACTCGTTTGTTTGCATTGTGATTAAAAAAAAGACAAAATTTAATAATAAATTCAAAAAACTAAAAATAACGTTTTAAAAAGTGCCAGTGATTTTTAACACAGTTTTGGAACAATTATTCAAAATGAAGCTGTTAATTTCGTTGCATATTGTGCTCTTCGTTTTCTTTGCGAAATATGTTGCTAGTGAAGATGGTGAGTCATTTAATTTATTTACTTAATTTAGACTTTTGTTCTGTTCCGTTAACTGTGTTTAAAACGTCTATCAGTAATAGTATTTCATTTACTAAGGAAAACTAACAGCAATGATTACAATATAATATCATACTGGCAGCACAGAGCCAATTATAGGTTTCCACCGATAGTAACTGAATAGACCGGATATAAAAGAGGAAAAAGCGTGGGAGGACTTGGGACCTCAACCAAAAGCAGATCGCCGTCTAATGATTATCGTATAAGAATGGCATATACTTACCCAGTTTTATCTCTCCCTTCAATCGGTTCTTCTTCATTGAGGGTCATGACTTCTTTAGAATCTGGTAGAATTTTTCTCTGCAACCGCTTCGGTCTGCCTGATTGAGTTCACAGTTGATGGATGTGCAGGCGTTCTGTTCTATCCAGCTTTTGAGACTTCGTCCTTGTTATCAACTCTCCTCCTCCATTTTCCCAGCTACGACCGCTTCTCCAGATTGTCTGGTTCACGCCTCCCGATGTGTCCGAACTAGTCCGCATTAGAGTCAGGTACAGGTGCATAGTCAGGGTTCTGTGCATGTCAAGTCGCGGAAAGTCTTTCGGAAACAGCGGAAAGTTTAATAATATTGGTAAAAACTAACTGATTTTTGACTTACTTTTGAATTTTTCTGTATTAATTTGATGGTTAGTAAAACAAGTTCAAAGTTATGCACAAAAACAATACACCAAAATCATTTGTTCAAATAAAAATTTACTTCAGAAGTGACTCATGCTCGCCTTCGAATTCATCTACCTTACAGGCCCTGGAAGTTAAAAATGTTTAATGATTGCTCAATTTTTTTACCTATCCATAGAACTGATACGTGTTGGGCACATTTATTAATATGTACAAAACGGTCTAAAATAAATGAATTTTAATTTATTTGTCTGTCACTGAGTGGTTGTCTGTGGTTGTCTTTCACTGAGTTTCTTTATTTTTAGCTATTTCGGCTTAGGCACTCAAGATGTTGATCTAGCATTCGTCGCCATGTTTGATAAAACACCGTTGACCGGAGAACGGGGAGCAGCGTTATCTATCTACTGTGTAAAGTCATTATCAGAATTCAAATTGTGATTTATTAGTATGAGTTTAGTAAAAAAACCTCTTGGCGTTAAGGTCCCGGTTGTGCACTCGCGTACGAGGGGCCGGGGTACGCCTTGACCATGATCCAGAATTTGGCAGATCAGGTAACACAGGATACAGTGAAACAGGGGAACCTGGTTATACAATGATGGTTATACATTCAGTCGACTGAATGACTGAGGTTTCATCACGATGTTTTCCCTCACCGTAAGAGCATCGGTTAGTGTTCAACTAACGTACGTAACTCAGAAAAGAGTCATTGGTGCGTCTCCCTTGCGAGTCGGATACCTTTACTACTAGGCCACCGATGCTCCAATTTGTATGAGTTTCGTATCAAATAGTAATTATAATATACCGACTTACTCGATAGAGACGCCTCGCAAAGCCTTGAAACTAAATCATCAGGGTACGGTACTGTAGAAACATCATACACAGACGAGAGGTGTACAGATCAACCTGGTTATTTTCCATTGCCTTTTTTTCATTGAGCCGTGACATTGGTCGCCTAGGGTTTGGTTAAACCCTGTAGACCGGACAATGGGGAGCAGCGTTAACTATTGTGTAATTAGGAGTTTTCCAGAAGGTATTGTCAGTTGGTTTCAAAAAGTATCAATAGATGGCGCTCCTACAAAACTGGTAATATTTTTAAATATCATGCAACACCCATCTAATACTACACCTAAAAATAAAATGTTTATTTATATAAACATAACTTTTAAAGGTTGAACGAAATGTACAAATACATATTTTTATGAATAGGCACTATGTTCCATTTTTTTACAACCTCTAAAATGGTTGAAAACTATTGATTAAAACAATATTATAAAATACAACGTACCCAGTGTTTATATCCCCTTTGCTAAGAACCTTTTTCAAGCGATAGTCAATTACCAAAATTGTCACGCCACTATCTAGTGAGTGGTTAAGAATGCTTTATATACCTATTGGAAAAGTCCTCATTATCCCCCGACGAAAACAGAGGGGTGTTATAAATTCGTCATGTGTATATATTAAAAAATAAAACAGTAAAATCACAACCACTCGCCTGAGCTTGCCTTTTAATGCTTGTCTTTTTTATCTCTAGCAAGTTACCACGAGTGTGAAAGAGACAGGTAGCGCTCGCGGGCGCTCGTGTGGTTCGAGCGGTTCAAAAGTAGGGTCCCAAGTTGTCAAATCGATGTCTCGTTCAAATCTATCAGTCGATTTGCATTAATTTTCGCCGGCGTTAGTATTTCGGCTTCTGTCATCATAATTATATGTTAACGGCATAACATCTCCGGCTGTGCGAAGTGCATAAGGTCAGGTTGGCGTCGAGTTCTTCATAGATAAACAGATGTAAGTAGATATCGCGAAAAGTAAACAACAATGTTGTTATATTGGTATTTCTCTTTATTTCTGGCAGCGATGACCACTTTCCATCAGGTTTCCCGCTTGCCTATTTTCCTACAGTACGACATAAAAAAAAACTATAATTGTCCCATGGGAATAACCTTAGGTTAGGGAGGTCTTAAAACTCCTTAGGAAATTAAAAATTTGACACCTAATCCATAACCGATTGTGGTGAAACTTTGGTGAGTTGTATAGATCATTTTGTTGTATGTATAATGTCTACAGATAATGGGAAACCACTGACAATGTCAGATACCTATTGAAATATTTTCTATACTATATGCAGCTGTGACCTGTATGGCAGCAGACCACTTTCCATCAGGTTGGCTGTCTGCTCGCTCGACACTGCGTAGCATAATAAAATATCATGTTTGTCTTAAATGACTTGAAAAATACTTCATTTGATGTTACATTATTTAGCTACTTTTCTGAAATAATAAATAGGGTAAGATCTAAGAGGGTTATCACATCATTATTATCGTGCTAACGCTTATCCCAACCCTTGCCAGGGTCCGCATTCCTACTCTTTCTTCTCCATTTCGCCCGGTCTCTGACATCCTCGCGTCGTAAGCTGTTGGCTCTCGCATCCGACTCAGCGATGCCAATCCATCGATTCTTGGGTCGTCCACGTGGCCTACCGGCAGGTTCATGTACCTATTTTCCACGTATCTATTTTTAAATTTTCATCACTGCCTTCTATAACCCTCTCGCCATATTCAAACTTACACTAGTAGGCGGAGAAATGCGCATCGGCTAGGTTCGGCTTCGTATTTACTCACACGCGTGCGACAGAGACGGCGCGTCTACGAAGCCTAACTAGCCGATGTGCATTATTTACCGCAGGCACTGTAACTGCTGTAACAACCCCTTACACTCGTGGGTGCCGTACAAGTCGACAATTTTTCTTATACCACTAATTTGGCAAACAAGCTTACGGCCTGCCTGGCACTAATGTTTTCGAGGCAAAATATCTAGTCTCCGTAGGCCGGGAAATGGGCAGCAGCGTTTTCCGTTGTTATATTTATACCACTTCGATCTCCAGCCAGCCTGCCAAGCATGAAGATTATGGCAAAAACCTCCCCTTTCGTGGGAGAGGCCCTTAGTCCTGTAGTAGACTGTAATGGGCTGTGATGATGATGCATAACGTCAGTCTTGTTATTTTCCCTTTCACAGAAGCTTTCGACGATACACTCGACTTGGATGAAGAACGCTGCTGTCACTACGGCGAGTCTCTAGTGTTGAGTTTCTCAACGGCCGAGGGCTGCGCGAGCGCATCAGCTCCCGACGAAATCGAGGACGAATACAAAAATAAGTGTCAAACGATAGCGAAGAACTGCTGTGCAGAGTATTACAAGTAAGTGACACAGCTTGATAGGTGGCCTTAAGACATGGACTCCATAGCCAACTCTATTTCAAAATGCATGAATGTCAGTCCAACTATCAAACTGAGAGCCCAAGGATAAAACGATAATAATGACCATGTGGAGGCGTTAGTTGTCTTTTCTTCAGTAAGCACAGTTTCCCAATTGGCGGCAGGCTAGTTCCTTGTTACGCCACATTCAGTATTGTAGACAGGTTTGCCAAGTGGCGGAAAATAAAATGTCTGCTTTTTTTTATTTACAGGAAGAAAGAAAAGTGCATGCACGCAATGAAATATGCGAGTGAAAAAAGATGTAGAGCCCAGGATGGCTACGTTGGAAAGGTAAGATTTTTTTTATAGCTTTCTTAAATTTACATTTAAAATAATATAAAAATAGAAATACAATCAGTTCTAATCACGAGTTATTTTTTCTTTACCGATCAATTAAAATTCTTAAACGCAGTTAGACATAGACGTATCTTTATTTGGTCCAATAACACATTCAAAAACTTAAAACTAACAGAATAAGTACATATTAAGAAAGCAAGGCGATGCGTCCTCAGACCAATTTGGACCAGCCTCAGCTTAATGCTATGAATGGCAGCAGCCACACACAGCTTCAATCTGTGTTTTAACATTTAAGCTGATCCTTAAACAAAAAACTTCAAAAAATGTTAAACGTCGTTCTTAAACGTGTTTAAGAGTTTTGTGCAAGCGGGGGGGCGGGGGGGGGGGGGGGGGAGCTAAATGGTTGAGTCACAATAGTTTATCAGTTTTCTGTTGGAGGATGGATTCTGTTGATCGGAATGGAAAAAGGGGTAATTCCACTGTAAACTTTATTTGTAGGGACAAATGTATGTACAGGATTCGATTAAGCTTTCACAGTATATATGTTATCGACAATTTTCCTCCTAGAGCCTCGGTGGCCGAGCGGTTACGGTATTCGTAAGCGACAGGTACCGGGTTCGAATCCCGCTGCGGCCATTTCTGAGTTATGTACGTTAGTTGAACACTAATCGATGCCCTTACGGTGAGGGAAAACATCGTGATGAAACCTGCACATTCAGGCGACTAAATGTGTAAGCATGATCGAATTTGGTCAGGCTTCCCTGGTAGCAGGGTCACGGAGGTCAGATGGCAGTCGCTCCACTGTAATTACCTGATCTGCCAAATCCTGGATCATGGTCAAGGCGGGCTCCGCGCCCTCGTGCACAACCGGGACATTAAGGCCAAGATGATTATTTATGTTTTGGACAATGTGATGTTTTTAAGATAATACGACAAACAAACAGGCATGGGCCACCTGATGGAAAGTAGTTACCGCCGCTTATGAACATCAGCAACACCAGGGGCGCTACTAATGCGTTGCCCTTCTCTAAGGAGACCTCCAATATACCTCTTGAACGATCCCATGACATAGTCCAAAGAAACCAGTGGAGCTCATTCGACATCCGAATCATACGACCGCGTGGACACCACTAGAGGGTCTACGTAATGGGGATGAGTACCCAGCCCGCGGCGGGTGGTGCGATGGCGGAATTGTGCTGTGGGCACCAGATTATTAGTTCCTCAGAACACCGGTAGATTAATAGGGCATTATTTACATATGAGGAGACAAAGTGATAAAAATCATTGAAATATTTAAATTGACAAGGCATTATGAATAACATCGGTCACTTATTGGGCAGAGTATAGCTAATGTCAAATAAGAAGAGACTTGACGGGTCACGTGGTTCGACTTGCGCTGTATACGATTACCTGCGCGAAATCCCTTCCACTGCCATTTGACAAGTCTCTTCTTTCGTAACACGGGTTATAATAATATTGTTTTATTATACACTAGCTTTTGCCCGCGACTTGTCCGGGTGGAAATCGTTTTAGGACAGTTTATCTTTTTCCCGCGCGTCCATTTTAAATAACATCCCTTAGGTATAAAAGCTAGTACTACGGCTGTATATATTTGTATATCTGGGGCCGTATTCACAATGGCTCGGAAACCGGATTCGGATTCGGAATCGACAAATTTGTCGATCGACTCGGAAAACCGCATTCTAAAGCGTCGGTCTCGAATCCGAATGACAAATTTGACAGTTCAAATCGGAAACCTCTGTCGAATTTTCGAAAGATTACACGAATGCTATTTAGCTCTCGGAAAGTTATTGTGAAACGTGTATTATAAAGTTTTTCTTGGAAAATGCAGTTTGTATTGCCGATACAACATCGTAATAGGATAAGGGTGAAGCAAAGAGCCGATACAATGCACTTTAATCGACAAATAAGAGATTTGTCGAACCCATTTAACATGCCCAACTTTAGTAAGGTTTATCGCTTCTCTGCGGAGACTGCGATCCACATTATAGAATACATAAAGCCCTATTTATCTTAGGACCTCATATGCTTGTGCGATTCCGGTGGAATTGAAAGTAAGTACGACAAAAACTGTGCTAAATACTTAAAAATAACCTAAAAATTGTTACAATAACAACAATACAAAATTATTGGAAATTTCTGTATTATTTTCAGTGTCTATGTAGCGCATAAACCCACCAGACAAAATGGAAACTGAGGATAGTGTTTCATTTGCATCCGCCACTCTCGAAATTCAGAGAGAGGGATATATATACCGAGGCACTGAGGGTGAGAAGGCAGTTAGTACAGAGGCTCTGCCATTAATTATGGTTTAGTGACTCTCTATAATTACGTGGTTGCAAAAACACCAGCATCACCTTGGCCCTTGTGACTCTATTAAATAACGTGCTGTGAAACTTGTGGTGTTTGTTCTAAAGAAATATTTGACTTGATGCCTACAGCTACTTTCTATCAACGCACCGCTCGCCATCGACATAGTTTATCCTCACATCGTGGTCACAAAGAAACATGGAGTTCTTCAAGAATGTGGTTAAAAGGTTTTTATAGGGTCGGCAACATGGGAATTTTACCACTGGAATTGCAAACGTCCATAGGTTGCGGTAATTGCTTACCATCGGGCAAACCACAAGCCTGTCTTGTTCTGTTCTTTGTTTTGTAAACATGGAAATGTGTTTCTTTCTATTTTTCCTATATGCACTGTATGTAAATTTTTTATATCTTTTCTTTTATTTCTGTTAAGTTTAAATTAGGTAACTAATTAAATTAATATTTATAAAATTCGTTTATTCTCTTTCTCTAATTATAACAACCCTTCTTAGAAATTAAAACTGTTTGGTTTTACTCACAAAAGTACCGATCAGCTGATCACATTTGTATAGAGAGTTTAATTCAATGAGTAGAACATTCCTTTTGTGGGCTTGTGACACCCTTTCTCATCATCATCATCATATCAGTCGGAAGACGCCCACTGCTGGGCATAGGCCTCCCCCAGAGATCCCCACAGAGGCCGGTCCTGTGTTTTCCGCATCCAGCTGGTACCTGCGATCCTTACCAGGTCGTCGGTCCACCTTGTAGGAGGCCTACCCATGGTCGCCACTTGTAAACTTTACTGACTTATCAGCCATCTGTTCTTCGAGCTATGTGCCCTGCCCACTGCCACTTAATTCTGGCAATCCTTAGAGCTATGTCGGAGACCTTAGTTCGCTTGCGGATCTCCTCATTTCTGATTCGATCGCGCAAAGAAACTCCGAGCATAGCTCTTTCCATTGCCCTTTGGGTATCTGAGCTTTCTTATAAGCCCTTTCTGATATAGGTATATTAATAAAAAGATATACAGTTGTACAAAATACTTTACTACTTAATAATAATTTTACTCTTAAAATCACAATTCTGTTACTAATTTAAATCAGACTCAGTAAAATCACAGCAAAAATTAAATGAGTAGTGATCATGTTTACTAATAACCAAATTATAGGTACATTTAAAATCACAATTCAGTTACCAATTTAAATCACAGAAAAAATGCTGCCTTAATGCTTTTTGTATTTTCAAAGTGTTACTTGGTACGTGATACAAACTCATATCATATCATATATAGCATATCTAATTATGAAATTTCTTTAATAATCTACCTATTTTGTTAATTATAACTTTATATTCACAATTCAGTTACTAATTTAAATCAGACTCAGTAAAAATTAAATGATCACATTAAACTATAATAAATAAAATAATAAAGTTGAAATTAAGAAGTGGTAGGTAATCAAATTTAGGTAATCACTTAGTTAAATTTACTATGGCAGTTTTGATTAGACTCTACAAGATTTTCCATCGCAACGGCCTGTCTAATTATGCCCTTTGACACTTTATTCACCGCTGCAGCTTGCACTTCGACTGCTTCAATTTGACGTTGAAGGGCATTAAGCACTGGGTCATGCCCACCAGAGAAGGTCCACCACCATTGCCAGATTGAAATACCCGAATTAAACGGGCTTTATTTTTTTATATTGACTTCTAGTCCTGTCAAGTCTGAAAATAAATACCAATTTAATAAATATGTGGAGCTCGTCTAATTTAAAATGACGCGCTCCACTATCGCATTAACGCACACAAGCAAGTTTAAAATATGGACGCAATACATATACAAATGCCTTTGTTTTGTACTTGATTCAAGTGAATAAGTACTATAAATATTTAGTCAGGTACTTACTGTTGACATGGTTTCTTCGATTACATTAGATACGAAAGGGTAAAAATTAATTTAATCACAGAACTAAATCGCTCGAAGAAAAACGGGGAAACTTTCTGAAAAACTTTAGTTTGACAATATTGTGAGTGTTCATAACGATAGAAAGAATTTAACTTTCAAATTTCATATTTTTGCAAATTAACTTCAAAGAAAAAGTATATTCTACTTACAAACAATCAAATATTATTTAAAAATTAATATATAGCACGAAATATAACTTATTAATATAATTTTTTACAAATTCGTGTTATCAATCGCCAATAATCCATTTACCAATCAACAAAAGTGTCTTTGTAAACGCTCGGGAGAATCATAGACATTTCCGAAAAGGTAGAGTTTCCGTGGCCGAATCGAACGGGATTCTGAATAAGAGTTTTCGAATCGATCGGTTTCGAATGATTGTGAATACGGCTGCTGGTACTACCCAACCAAATTAGATAAAACATGGCCAAAATGTTAAGTTAAGCCCCAAACTACAAATTGTAGTTTCTTATAGTTCAACTGGTATATTATGGTTCTAAATCAGGTGTTCCAGTTTCGAAAATTAATTATACCAAATTTCAATCAAATCCGTCCAGTATTTTCCAGGAGATTATAAAGCGTGAACAAACAGAATTTTTTTCACGAAAATTCTTAATCTATTACTATTTCTTCATCGCCCTAAATGATTTTTTTGTAAATATATTCAATGTACATACACAATTTTTTTGTTTTGTCTTTTCTTATTTTGGCGCCAATACCTTGTACAATATTTTGCGATATTAAAATGGAGCGGGCTGATAAAGAGAACCGAATCACTGTGATTGCATTACATAAAGTAGGTATGGAGAAATGCAATTTTTCAAACTCTCCATACGCTTGGTATTTTGGTAGTCAAATGTTTGTGTACCGGGCTATTAATAGGTACAATGAAACCTCCTCTGTTTGTGACAGAAAACGATCTGGCCGTCCACGTAGTGTTCGTACGAAAAAGGTGGTCAAAGCAGTAAGGGAAAGAATTCGAAGAATTCCTCCGAATGTCCGAAAGCAAAAGATTTTATCTCGGGAGATAAAGATAGCACCTAGAACCATGTTGCGTAATTTAAAATATGACTTAGGACTTGCAGCCTATAAGAGACGCACTGGTCATTTCTTAACTGATAATTTAAAAAAGAATAGGGTGGTAAAATCGAAACAACTACTGAAGCGGTACGCAAAGGGACGTCACAGAAAAAATTTGTTTACGGATGAGTCATTTTTTACAATTGAGCAACATTTTAACAAACAAAATGACCGTATTTATGCTCAAAGCTCTAAGAAAGCTTCCCAATTAGTCGACAGAGTGCAACGTGGGCATTATCCGACTTCAGTGATGGTTTGGTGGAGTGTTAGCTATGAAGGAGTGACTGAGCCATACTTTTGTGAAAAAGGTATCAAAACATCGGCACAAGTGTATCAAAATACCATTCTTGAGAAGGTAGTGAGGCCCCTTAACAACAACATGTTCAATAACCAAGAACGGTCCTTCCAGCAAAACTTGGCGCCGGGTCACAAAGCTCGGTCCACGCAGTCTTGGTTGGAATCGAACGTTTCCGACTGCATCAGAGCTGAAGACTGGCTGTCGTCTAGTCCCGATCTTAATCCGCTGGATTATGATTTATGGTCAGTTTTAGAGAGTACGGCTTGCTATAAACGCCATGATAATTTGGAGTCCCAAAAAACAATCCATACGATTGGCAGTGAAAAATTTTCCCATGGAAAAAGTGCGTGCATCTATTGATAACAGGACAGTATTGCAGCCAATGGAGACCACTTCGAATAAGCTTTTTATATTTTAAATTGTTTTATATTTACGTATTAAACTAACACATTGTAAAAGTAATAAATTTTATTTGCAATAGTTTTTTTTTCTTTATTACAATATTCATGGCAAGACTAGGTATATGTTATCCGTTATTATATAGTATTAATCACTTGGTCCATAATATACATAAATAATCTTACAGTGTATAAAAAGGTGATTGTGTGATAAGACACAAACACCAATACAGATTCCAAGTATTCATTATTGTTTTTAATATGACGTTGATTTACTCATAACTATACCGAGATAAATCTGAGGGCAAAGGTCTCAAATGTTTCTCCTTCGGTATGTAGGTACACAATTCGTAGAAAAACCATCTGATAGCGAAGTATGATTTTACTGACATCATAAATAAAAAGTAGTAATAAAGTAATAAAGGAGGGTCAGTGGCCGATTGGTTTAGGCATCCGACTCGTAAGCGAGAGATACCGGGTTCGAATCCCACTGAGGCCATGTACCAATGACTTTTTTCTGAGTTATGTACATTAGTTGAATACTAACCGATGCTCTTACGGTGAGGGTAAACATCGTGATGAAACCTGCACATTCAGGCGACTGAATGTATAAACATGATCTAATCTGGTCAGGTTCCCCTGGTAGCTGGGTCACGGAGGTCAGATGGTAGTTGCTCCACTGTAATTACCTGACCTGCAAAATCCTAGAACATGGTCAAGGCGGACCCTGGGCCCTCATGAGAGATAGCACAACCGGTACATTAACGCCAAGATGAATATGGAAATATAAAAACGGCCTCTGCCATGGCATAAGCTGCTTTAGGCCCCATTGCACCCTCCATATGGCACAAGTAACGAGATTTGTGTATCTTTATGCCTGCTTTACTTTTTTTTCTTTCACTATGAATATTTTTGAATGTTCTACCGTTGCGCCGGAGTGGAATAAAAGTGTTTACTTACTAACTTAAATAATAAATTGATAATGCGTTATTTATAAGTACAATCTTTAAAATCCTGACCATGATGGTGGTTTTTTTCTTGGAGTGTTTTACCATGATGTCCTTGCTCGGCAGCCGGGTTTGTGATTGTAAAATAGCATCTGCCCGAGAGCGGAAAGCGTTAGTGCTAGCTACGAGAACATTCTACTGTGCCTGTCGCCACTACATGGCCAATCTCAGTATTATACGAATAATATATTAGAACACAAAGTATATAATAATTATAATACTCTTTGTACAAATACTATAAGCTATAATACTATTACAAATTCAGTCGTGTAACCAGTCCCATGTTTGGCGCCATGTATGAAGTTATTTATTAATCAGTCTTTCTGCGCATTTTTGAACATTTAATTTTTTTGATACCTTCTTCTTATTTTATATAATAGTTTTAAATTAAATATTTTCAGATACATGCGAATAAGTAAAGTCGTGAGTACCGGCCCCATGTTGGGCGCCAATTGTAAAGTTATCTTTAAACACTCTTTTGTGTTGAACATTTTATGTTTTAGTTAGTTTTTTTATTTTGGATTGTTTATAATTAAATATTTTCAGATACATGCATTATTCCCATTTTTAGACAGAGTTCTAATCCTGTACCTCTTCCCGACTTTGGTACAGACTTGCTGCGAAGAGTGTATCATCGGCAGGCTGACCGGCGAGACAAAAGGCGAGGTGGTGTGTGGCGAACCGCCCTCGCCCGAGACGCACCTGGGTGGCGACGCCGTGCTGAGGAAGATCGCCTATCACACCTGTTGCGTGGTGAGATACCTTAACTTTCTCTATTTAGATGGTGAGGAAACTTCCTGCCACGCACGACCATTCTATGGAATGATCTTCCTATTGCGGTACGGTATTCCCAAGCACCAGCTAAGGGAGTGCCTGCTCACCGAGAGCCAGAGAGCGATACAATGTAGTGCTTCTCCACCTTAATCCACACAAAAACACTTTCGGATTTCGATTAAAATATTCTTGAATAACTCTAGCGAACATTACAAAATTCAAAATTCAAAATTTCTTTATTGATTAGGACATTAAATATCTCTTTCAATCGTCAAAAAGGAGGGGGGTAAGAAAGTAGGAAGGAAACACACAGTGACACGCTGACCGCCCTATGGCCGTAGATAAACGTATCCCTCGCCAACCACGACCGAACCGTGCTCGACAATGCCAGGCAGAGCCGGAACGCTATATTATATTGTATAAGTATATCTAGTATAATTAAGAAAAACCACCTAAAACTACAGCAAGAATGAGCCAGTCCACCAAGGCAGCACCCGTTCACGAGTATAACGCAGGGCCCAGCCATCGTCCAATTCAACCATATTTGAGGGAAAAGAGCGACCCGGCCCCCACGCCACCGCCAGACAGACTTTTAAGTGAGCGTGCATCACACATGCTGTATGTGATAGGTAGTCGCTCCCACCCTACTCTATCCTATCCCTACCCTATCGCTACCTTACTCCTACCCTATCCTACCATTGCCTTAACCCTACCCTACCACTACCTTACCCCTACCCTACCACTATCTTACCCCTACCCCACCCTATACTACCTTACCGCTATCTTACTCCTACCCTACCCTACCCCTACTCTAACTACTACCCTAACCCTACCCTAGCGCAGACAGGAGACACCATGTGTGGGAGAGGAAGGAAAATTAACGCCGCTTCCAAGGTGGTTCTCCGTGGGGGAAAGAAACGGCAAGAAACCCACAGAGCCTACGTTAATCCTTTTTTTTTTAAACATGTCTTATGTACTAATACATTATTTGTCCTATATACTATCTTAATAGTAAATACCTGTATAGAACAGCAGTTCAGTCCCATGGACTTTTGTCATTTACATATTCAGATATACTATAATAACTTTTTTGACATAATTTGTTTCTTATAGCGACTTTAAATTTATTCAATGGTAAATTCTGAATATCTGTTGGAACCTTATTATAAAAGCGTACACATTGACCCATAAATAATTTGTGGACTTTGGCTAGACGACAAGTACCAGCAACAAGCTTATCTTTATTTTTCATATTAATATTATGAACATCACTATTCTTCTTAAATAAGTGTAAATTTTTATGAACATACATTAAGTTCTCATATATATGTCGCAGCCAAATGGTTAAATTAGCCGGTTCATTAAACGCCTAGCTATTTAAGCAGTTATTTCATTGAAAATTGGCCAAATTCATGAACTTTGAAAGTAAAGTCAAATGAACGATATTGCCTCGAGTTTACGGAGCTCTTCTATTCATTGTCATAATGCTAACCTAAACTAACCGAATAGAAACCTAATGCAAACTATTATTATACTTTGAAGTTGTTGTGGGTAGGTTAGCATTGGAACAATGTGTGGAAGAGCTGCGTAAACTCGAGGCAATATCGTTCTTTTAACATCACTTTAAAATCTTATGAAACTGGCAAATTTTCAACTAAATAATTGCTCAAAAAGCTAGCCGTTTGGTTAACCGGATAATTTAACCATATGGCTGCGACATATATATTGTGACGGCATTGTCATTATATCAATATTCCTGAATTTATCTCTTAGTGAAGTTCTAGGTCTCAATTGATAAATAGCGAATAGCCTTTTTCTGCAATTCAAATACATTGTGCCAGTCGGCAGCGTGTCCCCACAGCAGTATGCCATAGGCCATAATACTGTGGAAATAACTAAAGTAAACTAATCTTGCTGTAGCCTCGTCAGAAATACCCCGTATTTTCTTTACAGCATATGCTGCAGAACTTAGCCTTTTTGCCAATTTATCAATGTGAGGACCCCATTGCAATTTATTATCCAGAGTAAAGCCTAAAAATACTGTAGAATCAACAAGATTCAAATTTTCGCATTTTATTTGTACATTAGTGGGCACTGATCTAACATTTGGCAAAGAGAATTTTAAACATTTTGTCTTCTTGACATTCAGTAATAAATTATTAACCGTAAACCAGTTTACCACTTCTGCAATAGCCTTGTTCACGTCTTCATATGTTAATTGTTGTCGTTTTACTTTAAACACTAAACATGTATCGTCCGCGAACAAGACAATTTCATGGGCATCTTTTACAGAGTACGGTAAGTCATTTACATAAACAAGAAACAAAAACGGGCTCAAAATAGATCCCTGGGGGACACCCATAGAGACAACAGACCCCATAGATCTCTCTCCGTTCACATCAACTTTTTGAATTCTATGACTCAAGTATGAATTTAGCAAGTTCAGGGCCAAGTCCTTTATTCCATAATGTTGTAATTTCCTGACCAAATTATCATGATTGCAATCGAAGGCTTTGGATAAATCACAAAAAACCCCTAAGGCATCACGTGATTCCTCCCAGGCCCCAAAGATATGTTTAATAAGTTCAACACCTGCATCAGCTGTTGAACGACCGCGAGTAAAACCGAATTGTTTATGATGCAATAGGTCACCTCCATAAAAATGAGCTTTTAGTTGATTTAATATGATTTTCTCAAATATATTACTTAGAGCCGGTAAAATTGAAACTGGTCTAAAATTTGTAGGATCCATTGTATTACCAGTTTTCAACAATGGAATAACTTTACTGTGCCTCATCAGGTCAGGAAATTCACCATTATCAACACAATTATTAAATAAATATATTCACTAAGTGGACAGCAATAACATCAATTACAGAGCTAATAATTTTTACTGACATACCATCAATGTCGGCAGTTGCTTTCATTTTTATAGTTTTAAAAGCCTTATCTATATCTTGAGGTGTTGCATGCTCGAACTTAAAATCGATGACACTCTCGGGTACATTTTGTTTTAACAAGGATTCAGCAAGAGCAGGAGACGAATTTAAGGATTTCGTAGTTGACACTGGAATGTCTGTAAACAATTTATTGAATGCCTCCGCAACTTCCGAGTTTTTGGTAACAACATTATCATTTATCTTTAAACTGTACTTAGTATCGCGATTTGTTACTTTTCCAGTTTCACTATTTATTATCTGCCATGTGGATTTTACTACATCTGTGCTATTTTTTAGTTTGTAATTAACGAAATTCGATTTAGCTGTAGCACAAACGCGTTTAAATAACTTCGAATAATGTTTAACATAGTCAGCAAATTCTACGCTATTATTATACGCCCGTTCTGCATAGAGCTCATATAATTTATTTCTACTCTTATGTATTCCTGCTGTCGCCCAATCGCTAAACATAAGTTTGCTGTTTACTGCCTTCACCTTTGGTTTCAATATACTATTACTTTCAGTTTTTGTCATGTGTAAAACTGAATTATAATATTCATTTGTATCATCAAAATACTTTAAATTAGATGATTTCTCTATAATGTTATTTCTAAAACTGTTTAGACGGTTGTTGTTAATTGGTACAAAGTTAATAGTATTTTTTGTTTCTTTCCTCATATTAACATTAAACACCGCTAATTGACCACAATGATCGGATTGCAATTTGTTTATTACAGACTGGCTACATACCCGGATATCACAAAAAATGTTGTCTAGACAAGTTGATGTAGTACTTGTTATTCTAGTAGGCTCTAAAAATAAGTTTATTAAATTATGACACTTAAATAATGATATTAGCCTACCAGTATATTTACAAGATACGTCTAATAAATCTATATTAAAATTTCCACAAACAATAATATTTTTATTACAATTGCTAACTTTAATAAGGGCTTCATCCATAATTTTCTCGAACAAATCAAATGATGAAGCCGGAGGTCTGTATACGCTCATTACAATAAGTCGCTCAAGTTCTATACAGGCAATTTCAGCAGTTCGTTCAACAGACAGCTTGACAATATCAGTGCGTTCCTTGCATTTTAGGCAATTAAGAGCAAGTATTAGGGAACCTCCATGAATTGCCTGCCCTCTTGTGAACGAACTTGCAAGTTTATGGTTGTTAAAGCCAAATATGAGCTGGTGATCTTTTAACCAATGTTCAGTAAGGCAAAAAATATCAACATTCTCACCGTTCATGAATAGCTCAACTTCCAATTCTTTATTCGTCATGCCTTGGATATTTTGATGTACTAAGTTAACTATACAATTTTGTTTATTATTATAACATTTTACTTTACGTACATCCAAAGGCTTATTACCACTATTTACTAATGACTTTTGGCCAGAGCAGCCCTGTATATTCTGAACAATATCAAAAGATTTACTGTTCAAGTCTAACAGTGGACTGTTATATGCTGCTGATATGATACAGGACGGCTCCTTTGTCTTACATACTAGTTTAAGCAGTGACCCTTTTTGTTTATTAACAAATCGGCACTCTGGTCATATCTACCTACGGTAGGAGAAATCAATAAATTAATATGGTACGCTAACATTGTAGCCAGTTTGACTTTGTACCTACGTCAAAGATACATAGTATCTTCTGTTAAAACTACTTTATCTGTAAATTAATTACAGTCAAAAAAGGTAAATGCGTCTTTCTGACTGCAAGTCAAATTATACATCAAAGTATTCAACATGTGAATACGGTCAGTATTATAACATTTTTTTACGAAGGGAAATGCGCATAATACAATTTTTCCTGCAGACAGTCCTTGCAACGCTTCAACACCCTTGATTATGTCATATTTTCGTACTTTAAAGCTATTACTTATTAAAATTACTATATTTACATTTTGATCAATGTGTTTTGGATTCTTTAAAGATTTTTTGGATAATACCGCTGTACGACAAATCAGGCATGCAATAATTGGTTACTTTGGAATTCGTACAGTCGTTTAGTAACACGCCCATATTTTTGCCTATTCGATCTGAAAAAACTAGAGTCCTCTGTGTCTGCACATTAGTTCGCAATGTTTGCGTCGGCTTTGCGCTAGTAGGCCTGCTGGGTTTGCCGGGGATCGTGACGGTGGCGGCCACGGGCACTCCGGCGGCGACGGAGGTGGCCCCGGGCACTGCTGTATCGGCCGCGGGCCCGCAGGCGGTGGCCACGCGCGGCCGAACGGCGCGAGGCGGCGGCGCTCTCGGCGCGGCGCGCGGTGCCACCCGCGGGGCCGGTACCGGCTCGAAGATAGCGTGCTCGGTGGTGATGACTACCGCGGGCTGGATATGGGCCGCGTGGGCCTTAGGGCGCGTCGTACTCCTCGCAGCGGCGGCATAAGATGTGGCCGCGACGGCCGGGGCGGCTGAAGCTTTGTGGGGCCCGACGACCGCAGGTACGATGTGAGCCGCGGTGGCAAAGGTGGCCGCGAAGGCCGGGGCGGCTAAGACCTTACATCCGTTGACCGCGGGCTCGACGTTAACCGCGGGGGCCGCGGTGCTCGCAGCATGCGCCTCGGGGGCGACGACAATGTTTTGCGGCTGGGGCGCTGGGCACTGAAGCTCCGAAGCGACACATTCACATTCCTCATCGTTGGCAGTCATCAGTCGTTCGATCATGTCCGAGTTTTCATTCGACAATTTGACCACTTCAGTATTAGGGAGGAATACGTGAAGCTATCTTTAATATTAATCCAACTAATCTATACTTTGTGTTAATGTTGTGAGAGAAATAAATAAATTATATATTATATTATTTAACCTAATCAATAGGCAAACAACCCCATAAAAATATTTAAATATCTATATATTACTTTCTAATAAGTACTATAAACTGCTAATTTAGTTCTCCACTTAACAAAATGTTAAATACTATGGCAAAGCCCTCCTGATTTGAAGGAGGCTTAAGTTAATTAGTTACCTAATACTTATCCAATGGCAAACAAACAATAGACTGCTAATTTAGCTATCCACTTAAAAAAATATAATATAATTATGGCAAAGCCCTCCACTGTTGTGGAGAAGGCTCCAGTCAAGTAGTTATTACTAGCTAACTGGCAAACAGACAGTAATACAGCCTGTTAACCGTCTGCTTACTTAACAAAATATTCTATATTATTTCAAAACTCTACTGATATTAATGTGGTCAATCAATGACTTAATACCTACGAACTATAGCTAACAAACATCAATACAGTATGCTAAGTTAGCTGGGCACTCCCCAATTTATGGTCCTATCTAATATCTATCTATGAACAGACAATTATACAAGTAGTTTTGAGAAGTAGGGTAAATCAAATTCACGAGCCCCAGCTATTATAAAACCCTATTATCAAAATATTCTACTAACAACCAGTAATACCTACAAATATTAGGTATCTGTAATAAGTAAATCACTTATCGGTCTACACCTAGGTACCACGCTGGACAGCTGGGTATGTCAAACTACCCACCCACCGACTTTACAAACTAAATGACATTAAATAAAATGGAAAATTGGAAAAATTAACTCAGATGAATACAGAGCGGAAAAGTTAAACAAGGGAAAGGCAGGCTTTATATAATAAATTAAAGTTAAAGTTAGGTGAGAGGTTAGGAGGAGAGGAATGAAGGGGGAAAAAAAAAGAAAAAGAGGTAGGTACCTGTTTAGTACCTACCCTGTACCTAAAGCTAATTTACAAAACGGCGAACGCATGCACCCACCGCAGAGAAATAATGTGCCTTGTGTTTTGCTCCGTGCTCGTATCGATGCGATATTGTTATTTTTGCGCAGTCAGTGTTAGTGCTGTCTGAGGTCAATGTTTTTTGTCTTCTACTTCGCTTCCACTAATTGTCAAGCGAAGAGAGCCGGTAAACTGGACCTAGTGTGTGGGTAAACGTTGTTCACTAGATACAGTGAACGCTGTGCAGTTTATAATTCGTGTTTCGTGTTCAGTAAGTGTTTATAGGTAGGCAAAACAAACACAACACTCCAATAGGCAGGCGAATACGTCCACAGTTAAATTCGTGGGGCTGCCACCAACGACTACCTAAATAAATATAGTAGCTATGTATCTATAAACTTGGCACTCTCTATATGTATGTACTTTGGTACTTTACACATAAATATTAATTGGACAATAATTATAGGGATCAAGTTGCACCAACTTCCTATGTCACCGTACTAGGTAGGTAGGTACCTATCTGACAAAAGATTAACAACCTGTTTACTTATACCTTACTATATTATGATATATTCAACTGTGTAAAGTTTACTATGAACAAGACCTATGTTCCGACAAGATGCGTTCTCTTCTTTGTTATCAGCCCGGGTCAACGACTTCGGCTTTGCAATCTGTTGTATACCCACGAGTGCAACACGAATCGCGCAGGTAATCACTCACCGGTAGTAATAGCAATCAATTATTTAGGGATCAGTTAAGAATGAATGCGTTTAATAGGTACGTAGGTGTAGAAAGATGGCCGCAATCTGTTTTGAAAATTTTACAAGTTCTCAACAAATTTACCTATTCAAAATATTTTACAGTACATCGATAGGCTTAACTAAATATGTGCGTGAAAGATAATAAACATAACAAAACAAAACAATACTTGCCTGTTTTGTAGTCCTCTGATTTCGGCCGAACAAAGGCGACCGTTACGACTTTAGTGTCGTTATAATAATTATTTGCCACGAACACTGGCACCACAGAAATCGTAACACTTGTTTTTTATGATTAACTGTCACAAATTAAATACTATTTGATACTTATTAACAAATATATCTATTTTTAAATAAATTAATTGACGAGTAATACAATTTCACGTCTTAACCCGGGTATTTCCAACTACCCGCCAATTCACAACTTAACACAGATTTACAATTAAGCAAAATTCCAAAATTGGTAAAATAACATGTAGTTAAGTTGTAACGACATCTATCGCTCCAAGAAGGGAAACTCAACAATACTCACATCAGAGTACACGAACACAAGGTTGGCAAGCATCCGCAGATAGATGGTGTTGAACATCCTACATCGCGCTAGAGACATGTGCCAACTCCACGGCATATATTATACAACTGCCGGACCCTTGGTCCCCTGGTCACAACACCCGGCCAGGTGGATAATTACCCTTTTTACCTTCGCCATCTTCACATTGGCGGCTACCTTATACCCTTCACCGCCAAAAGGCAAAAAAGTAACCTGTAATTATCTGATCTGCCAAAATCCTGGATTATAAACAAGGCAGACCCCGAGCCCTCGCGTGCGAGAGCGCAACCTGGGCAATTAACACCAAGATGATAATAATTTGGTAAATTAAGAGTCCCAAGAAACTGCAAACCGAATACTAATTCCTCTGTTCACCGAAAACAAGGCAGCCGCCCGACAACCGACCACTACCGAGAAGGTGGTGCCCACCATCACGACTGAGAAGGTGACCACCACACCGAAGCCAAGGGAGCGATGCAAGCCGGACGCCTGCGAGCACCGCTGTGACGACGAAAGCGGGAAGGTGGTCTGCTCTTGCCATGAGGGGTATTGACTACAGCATGATAAGTGGAGTTGTAAAGGTACGTCGTGTTTTGGTAAAGAAAAATTAGAAAGCATAATGGCAACAAAAACCGATTTTCTATGGTGAGGGAAAATTTTGGGAGTGAACTCGCACATTCAGGCGACTGAATGTGAAACCGTGATCCAATTAGTCAGATTCCTCTATTAAAAGGGGCCGGAGGCCAGAATCGGCCAGATCACAAGTCCAATGGCCAAGGTCAAAAGCACGGTGAAAGCTTATTTGGCTAAATCGCAAGTTATTTTACAGCTTTTATAGGGGATAACCACTGGGTTTAAGCCAACCTTCACGCGGTTCTCTTTCTGGCATCCGAACGAGACTTTGGCAAATCGGTTACACCCCACGGGTAGTGCGGGTCAGACGGTAGTTGCTTCATGCAAATAGCCAAAAGACCACACAATTTTAATGAGGAGACTAGCTCCACTCATGCAGTGCACTGCGCGGCGCACCGCGCAGTGCCACGTCACGGTGACAACAAAGAAAACGAGGTGTTATTCTGGTTTTTCAAGTTAGGCAACGTTCGCACGAGAGATTTACGAATGATTGTGAGTTAGGCAACGTTTGCACGAAAGCTTTTTCGACGCTTTACCGCGCGTTATTTTAAACGACTCGCATGATTATTGACCATATGTCGACCTTATGTATGGAGGTCAGTTGGCAGTCGTTCCACTGTAATTGCCTGATCTGCTAAATCTTGGATCATAGTCGAAGCGGACCCCGGGTCCTCGCGTGCGAGAGCACAAACAGGATTTGACGCCAAGATCATCATTATCATCGTCTTGGTGTGAAATTTCAGTTGCCAGGAGTCCGCCTTCCTACTCCTCTTGGTCCACTTCTGTCCTTTACGAATGTTTACTTAAACTGAGTGTATAACATGGTGGCTCATTCAAAACTATAACTACAAAGTATAACATCAGTAGTAAGTATAAAGAGTGCATATAACTTAAATTACTCGGAAACCATTGCTCTTAGAAAACTAGATCCTAAAAAGAAATGATAGTGCCCGTCGATATCTATAAGTATTTGCTGTTCTGGAACAAGCGTTTTACGGCAAATAGTTTCAGAGTTATTACAGTTTTAAGATTGACAGCTGTCATACGTAATGTAGATCTCGACTATCATTTCTCTTCAGGAACTAGTGTTCAAGGAGCGATAGTTTCAGAGTTATTACAGTAATAAGTTTGACAGCTGTCAACCGAAATGTAGATGTCGACGAGCACTATCATTTCTCTTTAGGAACTAGTATTCTAGCACCAATAGTTTCAGAGTTATTACAGTTTTAAGTTTGACAGGTGCCATCCAAAATGTAGATTACTACGAGTACCAGCATTTCTTTTTAGAAACTAGTGTTCTAGAACCAAACATGCCTTATTTATAATTCGGGATGAACTGAGAAGAGAATGACGACAGGATCACGAAAGCGAAACAACTTCGACAATGTTAAAGAATCAGAAAAAGGGGAGGGGCTTACGCATCAGCGGTCAAACTTTCTTTGACAAGGTCGGTTTCCTATTTCATTCATACGCGTTGTATCTGTACTAAAAAAAGTAGACAGATATATGTGTGTGAACTGTGTCACATAAAGAGGAAAGATTCAAACTGTTGGTAAAAAGAAACAGTCAGATGTGACGTTTCATGTTGACATCTACTGACATCGCACCGCACGCTGGACGATGTGGCCAAATTGAAAAACGTAGACAAAATTCATACAGAACTGACATTTCGGGCTTGGATTGCGGGTTTTGCCCCATCATGCAGTGCGCCACGCGGCGCGCTGCATAGTGGGATATTTCGCCATCTGTCAATGTACTTGCATACAAATTGCTCGGCCTGTAACAAGTTTTGCCACATCGTGCAGTGCATTGCGCAGCGCACTGCATGAGTGTGCGTTCAAGACGAGCAGACCCTTACGGATCCCGGATTGCTAGCGGTCAATCCCTGATTCCACATCCCGATGATGATGATGATGACAGTACTTAGTTTCTCAATATCCTTAGACATAAACGAGTGCGCGGAAGCCGTAGATGACCTGTGCACGGCGGACGGCACGGTTTGCCACAACATAGCGGGCGCTTTCAAGTGCGTGCCGTTGCAGAAACGCGACGTGAGCCTCAGCTGCGCGCCGGGATACATGAGGAACGTGGAGAAGCGTGTTTGCGATGGTAGGTGCTAGATTTTTTATGTGTGCCTCTAAGGGAGTGATTAATTGCGAGAAAAGGGACGGAAGTGTATAATAGGGAGGCGAGGTAGCGCGCAGATTAGTGAGCGCGCATGGTGATGTTAAGCGTTGTGCAGGATTAAGTAGACGAGCTGAGTGGTTCGCTGCCTCGCAAGAGATCCCGGGTTCGATTTCCGGCCGGGTAGAAATCGAAATGATGAATTTTAATTTTCTGTTACGGGTCTGGGTGTTCTATGTATAATAAGTATGTATTTAAAGAAAAGTATATAAATAGTTTATCAGTTATCTAGAACCCATAACACAAGCTTTGCTTACTTTGGGGCTAGATGGCGCTGTGTGAATCAGTCCACGATTATTTATTATTATTATATTATTACATTATTATTATTATTAAATTATTTACATTATTTAAAGCCAGGTACTATGGCTAGATTGCTAAATGGGTCTGAACTGACGGAAACTGGGAACTGATGGGAACGAAGATAAATGGATAATTTATTGGGATTCCTATCGTCTATTTATAGTGTCTCGTTCATCACTACTGGTGATTCCGCAGACACGTTACAGGCCTACGATACCTCTGACGTGTCTTTGCTGAGGGTAGCGGAACTAGATAACAAAGCGGATTGCATTAAACTTCTGACTAACCCGTCAAGCCCCCAATTTACACTCAACTTATACGCGCAAATATTGTTTCCAGACATAGACGAATGCAACCTACCCTCGCCTCCATGTCCGATGTATTTGTGCAAGAACACAGTAGGCGGTTATACCTGCGGTAACACGCCCGAGAAGCCTTTTGAAGAGGCCGTACCGGAGGGCCCCACCGCCCCCGCAGGCCCCACCGCCACCCAACCGGGACAGCCTTCCACTCGCCCGAAGAATGATATATGCCCCTCAGAGTTTAGAGCAGGGGAAAACGATGACTGTGATGGTGAGTGGGTACGGATCAAATAAATAATTTGTGATCCTGTAGACTGCCCCGTTAAAAGACTATTAGAGCCTCGTCTTTAGTGAACAACCTTATTAATTTAACCATCACGCGGCGACATATACATAGTACAGTTATTATTGGAGATCATTGCCGCTTTGCGGGCGAGTTTCCCATAGAGTTGCAACAGAAAGCATTGTTTGGTTTATTAAGTAGTGGATAGTCGTCTCTACGACGGAGTCTAAAGGATCAAGCCAGTCGGTAATTTCGCCGGCCCATATGTGGAAAAAATGTGTCTTATACAGCAACAGGCGCTGCCCTGGGGTGAAGTATCGCTTTGACCGGTTAAGCACTCCAAGCTTTTTGAGGCTACTTTAGCCTTACCTTCCAGGTGACTCCAGAACCGCACGCGGTTCTCCTCATTACCAATACGATTGCCTGATTCCCGTGTCGATAAACACGACGTGAATCTAAAACGGTTGACCAACAATCGACAGAAGACAATAAATAGACAGAATTTATGGTTCGTTAGCACAGCAGTAGCCGATACGTCGCGCCGTGTGTGATCCCCAGCTAAATTGTAGGATGGCGACTCACGATACGACTTCGGTCTCAAACAAAAAGTTGCTTGTGAATAGTCCCGTCTACGAATTGCCTTATTAACCAATAACCATCTCCAGACATAGACGAGTGCACGGAGCTCCTGGACGATTGCCAGCGGCTGTCGCAGTACTGTATCAACACGCATGGCGCGTACTTCTGCCAGGACCATGGCTCGCGCAACTGCAAGATAGGGTTCAAGGCCGACCCTGCCTCTGGGAAGTGCGAGGGTGAGTGGAGGAAATAACTTTTTTCTTTCGTTGGGCAGATAGGCAAGCGCGCCACCTATTGATGCTTGGTCACAGCTTCCTTTAGACATTAACAACATCATGTGCAGCATCACCAACATTTATAACAAGCGTCCAAGACACAAACAGAAGGCTGCGTTTCGAAATTGTATGAATTTGAGCGTTTGTTATAGGTAATTAGTTCCATAACGTGTCAAAGCGCCTCGACATCTTAAATTCGAAATTTTTTCTAACCACAAATCTCGATCAAAATAATAACACTAAAATGTCCATTGCAGTATTTCCAATCAAAAACATTTTCTCAACGTAATGTCGAAGATCGATTTCAGTAACGTTTTAATACTGGTTGGAGAAAATGTGGAATTTGAGAGAATAAGTGAGTATTTTTTTTATGAAACTCAGTGACAAACGAACAGACGGTCCACCTGATGGTAAGTAGTAATTGTCGCCCAAAACAACTACAATTCATACATTTATCATTATTCTACTAGAAGTCATTAATCTCAAGGAAATTGTAAGTATATAGTAATTTAACAGGTGGTAGGACTCTGTCAAGCCTGAGGAATCCGCCTGGGTGAGTACCACCGTATTATCTATTTCTGCTACCAAGCAACAATGATGCATTGTTGTATACCGGTTTGTAGGAGAAGGTACCCAGCGCAATTACAGGCATGAGGCATTTAATCTTAGTACTCACAGTGAAAACGCACCTGCGGTTCTGAACTTTTGTTTCCTGCAACCTAAATGCATGAATTGTAGATGTTATAGGCGACAGTTACCGCTTACCATCAGGTGGGCTGTCTGCTCGTTTGTCACGGCGATGCATAAAACAATTTAAATGTTCTCCCAGATATAAACGAGTGCGACGAGCCGGATACCTGTCAGCGGCTCGAAATCTGCATCAACCAACCCGGCGCCTACCGGTGCGAGTCCAAGATTAGCACACTGCCCAAGTAATATCACGTTTTGTTCTTATCAACTCCACTCCTGTTGCTTGCTTTAAAGCAACTGCAGATAAATAGCCATGGATAAAAAGAGAATGCATGATTTTAATTTCATGTGTCAATAACCGTTGACGATTGTGTAGAATTGTCAGCGAATGACAGTAATAATGCCCTCGGCTGCCCTCGGTGTGCTAGATAAAATTTGTAAATATTCTGAATGTCTAATCATACTTATTTCTATTTCTAAGCTTCCTGGAAAGATATTGGTATGTTCTTTGACATCAGAATTCAGACATATTGCAGTTCATAAGCATTCTTATCGGGACAGTCCCGCTCAAGGTTAGCTGGAAGAGATCTCATCCAGATATATTGTTTCATTTTATCAATAAATAGGTTTACTGAAAGGCGATAGCGCAAAAGTGATGCCGTTGTTGAGGCCTCACGGCACTCACAGATGTTCTCTTAGTGAATCGAACGGCTGGACTCCTGAAAAAGTGAGATCACTCTGAAAACCATTTTCTTCAAAATTGTTTAGCAAGCCCCATCCTAATTGCGCGCGGATTATAGAAGGCTTGTTTTTCAGGTTACACCCAAAGAACTGTCAAGAAGGCACTAGATCTGTGGGGGGTGTCTGCCTAGGTAAGTCTAAACAAATTTTTGTTTTATTTGTTCCCTCATACACTAAAGTGTTACAAGGATAATTTCGGACGTGACCTTAAGCGTCACTTTTGACAGACTGGCGATGTTCTTTGATACCCACGCCCTTAAAATTATTTCCCCTTTTTGTCTGATGATGATGCCTTTGCGAGTTGCAGACATAGACGAGTGCGTGGAGAGCACGCACCTCTGCGACGCGTATCAGAACTGTATCAACAAGTTCGGCGGCCACGAGTGCCGCTGCAAGCAGGGCTACGAGATGGGCTCCAGCGGCTCCTGCGAAGGTACGGTTGCAGGCGGTTGCAGCTTAAGATTATTTTTAGCTATAGATGACCACACAACGATGAACGCAGTAACTGCTCGCGAGCGGCACGTGGCATTTTATCGTTGCACGCGTGCTGCTCATGCGCCGGTAGTAAATGACCGATCTAGCAACGGCCCTTTTATAGCACGTTGGCGAGATTTGCACGAAGCCCAAGATCGTGTTGTGGTGTCAGCCCGCTTAGGGAGAGTGATATGCAGTAGCTGGATTCACAGACATAGACATAGACTTTATTTGGCAATAACTACAAATATATATGACAAGTTGTAATAATATCAACAATGATAGGTATAACATGTTAAAACTAGGGTACATTCAATTAAAATTTATGGTGAATATTGTAGTCATCATAATCTTGGCGTTAATGTCCCGGTTGTGCTCTCGCGCACGAGGGCCCGGGGTTCACCTTGACCATGATCCAGGATTTGGCAGGTCAGGTAATTACAGTGGAGCGACTGCCACCTGACCTCCATGACCCTGCTACCATGGGAACCTGACCAGATTGTGACCAGTCGCCTGAATGTGCATTTTTCATCACGATGTTTTCCCTCACCGTAACAGCATCGGTATGGTGAATATTGTAGTGTCATGCCAAATTAGAACTCAGCTCAGCATATGCTGTAGATAGAGAAACTACAGCGCTGATTTTCAGCCGAGCCCTATAGTCGATTCGTGGCCTGGAATGTGGCATTTTCAGACACATACGTTAAAGTAAAAAGTGTAGATCGGGGTGCCACACAAGATGGCACTGCTTATACAGGATTCTAAAGTTTTGAATTTGGTAACCGAAGTTATTCAGAAAGATGTTTCGTGAACAGATACTTAGTTTTAGTAACTTTTCTGTAAAGAAAGCGCAAATAGTCTGCATTTTTATACATCTAACGGTCTCGTTTTGATTAATTTTTGAGAATCATGTCTAATCAGCGCCATCTATTATATTTATATGAATTATTTTTCCTTTTTAATCGGTTCTCGAAAAATCTCTCGTTGCGTTCGCCAAAATGAATCACCAGACAGTGCGCGCTCCCCTGATTGGGTCCGACGCGGTCCGTAGAAAACATTAAAGTAGTTTCAAGTTTTCTATGGTATGCCTGATCAACCAGAGAGGTCTCTAGGGTCCTGGGTGGAGGTTGGGTCTGTTACATCGCTGCGGTGCTTGTGGAAATATTTTAATGTTTGCTTTCATTTGGTTCTCCAGTGCGGCCAAACACCCAGCAAGCGCAGCCGAACGACTGCGACAAAGGGTACAGGTTCAACTCCTATGAGGATAGATGCGTTGTTAAGCGAAGGGATTTTATTTTATAACAGGGGAAGGGAGGCAATCGACGCAGCCGGTCAACTGGTGGAAAGTGATCACCGCCATCTGCAACTACTGTGGAGTAGCAAATGCTTTGCCGGACCTTGAGATAGATCTAGGCTCGTTTTTTGAAGGTTTCAATGTCGTGATGGTCTGGATACACAACTGCAGGCATCTAACCACTTTCAATTTGTGGCCCCAGCTATACTTTCAGCAGCATTAAATAAGCTATCTGAATCAGCAATATAATTCGTATTTTCATCTCACCCACGTATTCGGGAAATGACATCTTTCTCGGGTAATAAGTGCGTTGTTAAAACCAAGGAAGGAAAGCTATTAAAAGTGCTTTGAATTTAGAACATCAACGCCCAAAATTCGAACAGCGATATTGCACGAATTCTTACGGTATGGTGGTGGTAGTGGTGGGATAAAATGGTAACCTTGTGTGTGTGTGTGTGTACAGACATCAACGAGTGTCTGTCGTCTCGGCGCTGCGGCGGCGGCGAGCGCTGCGAGAACTTCCCCGGCGGGTACCGCTGCGAGAGTTCCACGCCTTCGAGATCTTATAGTGAGATCAATACCATATTTACTAGTTTACTATTATAGTCACATTATTTACCATCAGCTATTTGAGAGCAACTTAGCCAAAAAATGCTGAAAATTGTTATAGGTTATTGACGGCAATTCGATTAAATTCATTTATTGCGTTCTCGGCATCTGGTGGCATCAGCCAGCGCGGCTGTTACGCGAATACAGGTTGTCGAAACAACCTGTATTGTTTAGCTCTATCAGTGACAATGAACAATTACAGGGGGCATACTATTCTTATAGCAGGACCTAAACAGAACTCCCCTGCTCAGAACGAGACAAACTTATGTGACACGTATAGCGCTCTTTCGTTCTAATTAGGGCAGTTCTGTTTAGGTCCTGCTTTAAGAGCTCATAGTAAGCCCCAAGTGCAGAGCAAAAAAGAAAAACATTGCTGGTAGACTTGGGGCCAGAAAAAATTGCTTTGCGGTTATGGCGATCTTGTCATTGTTTATATTGTGAGTTAATATTGTTGACTGTCTGTCACATTTAGTTCCTTCGTCATCCGCTAGCAATCTAATCTGGCCCCAGGTCTATAATAGTGGTAGCTTACTTTCCTTTCTTTTTGGTACCACACAACTAATGCATCGCCTGCGGGGCAAGAGGTAGGTGGGAGGGTGCGATGTTTCGAGGATGAACGCGGGGACGGGGCGCGGGGCAGTCAGCATTTTGTTGCGCTTGTTGATTTTTCTCGAAAAACAGTCTCTCTGCCCCGCGCCCCCGCGTTCAGCCTCGAAACAACCCTAAAACGTCCCCACCCGCCTACCCCACCGTGGGTGATATACCAGTTGTGTGGTCGATCTATAGCTTGGTTCGACCGATGACGTCACAGACCTGCCTAAAATACCATGCAATCGTTCTAGAATAAGATCACGCTAAGTAGCTTATTAAAAACAAAAAATTAAAATTTCTGTATCAAGGAAAATTATCGAAGTCAAAAGTTAATAGAATTTGTCTATTTTTAATTTTTTGAGCTTGTATACGTTTTGAACATATACATGAATCTATTATGAGTTGAATAAAATTCATAATTCACTAAAATGTTAATAAAACTGTCAGTTTATAAAAAACAAAGAAGAAATGTACCTAGAGATTTACAAACTCTATTTTAGTTCAGTATTAAAAAAGCTTAAGTAATTTACATCAATTAACACATAGACCATAAAAAAATCATCCTTAATTATCAATCAACACACTAATAAGATTCATTACCAAACTATTTTCATCATAAATATTTACTCTAACTCAATAATTGGTCATCAATTATGATAACACTGTCCAATTGGTTAGAAATAATAAGTGACGCTCCAATCAAGAGACACGGGGCGTTTCGCGCCATTTGGTTTAAGACGCTTGCGATAGGTGGCGTTGTTTTGTTCGAATAAGAATTGATAAGTAATTTCTAATAAGTTTATTTAATACTTAACTATAAGAATACTTATACTTATAACTATAATAAATTAATAATTAAAATTATACATAATCAAAAACGGATTGATCGATGTACAACACAAACGCAATTCTACCTATTCGCGATTCTACACAATATGGATTCCGCACAACTGACATTCAACACATTATTTATTCCACACAGTCTTCAATTATACACAAACGCTTTTCTTCCTATTCGCGATTCTACACAATATTTATTCCACACAACTGCAGAAATTTATCAGATTCGCTATTCCACATATTCGTTACGTTTTTTAAATCATTTCATCATCTCGGCATTAATGTGCCGATTGTCCTGTCGCTCACGAGGGCCCGGGATTTGCATTGACCATGATCCAGGATTGGCAGATCAAGTAATTACAGTGGAGCGACTGCCATCTGACCTGCTACCACAGGAACCTGAACAAATTGGATCATGGTTACCTACACATTCGATCACCTGAATGAGCTGGTTTCATCATGATGTTTGCCCTCACCCTAAGAGCATCAGTTAGTATTCAACTAATGTACATAACTCAGTTTATCGATTTATATTGTTATCCAGCAATCATTGATGCAGTGTGAAGACAATTCATCAAGCGAAATGATTTTCAAGCTCTTTTCTTTTTTTTTCTCAGTTTCTTTGTAATTTTCCGCTTTGATGCTTAGCTCTACTGCGTTTCTGATTGACAGCATTGTTTTGGATGTTGTTTTTAGAGATTTAAGCTCGACAGACTCTTGATTTAAAGAATCAATTGCGAAATTTCTTTGTAGAAGAACTACAGCACTAGGTCCAGTTTGGCCATATGAGAAGAAAGACTAATACTGAATCACTGTCAGATCTGTGAGCTATTTTGAAGGCATCCAACCAAAGAAGTTTGCCAGATAAAGTTCACTGTCAAGGTTGAACTTTTGATAAACTTGTTTGTGATCATTCTTTCTGAGAAATGTAAAACAACAGAAAAATAATCGCTGTCGAACGTGTATTTCGTGGATTTGTCAACTGTTACTTGTCTTTTTATCGATGTTATTGTTATTGTATACAAACTTTTGTTAACTTCTGTGTATTTGTCATTAGTCACGAGTAGATTGTTGTAGAGCGTTCTTTAGCTGATAATAACAATTTTTATGGACAATTTAGGATTTGTTTAATCTAGAAGAAATACTTCAAGAGAATCAAAGGTTAGGATTTCCAAATTGTTTTCTTGAGAGCTTAGAAATTTTGTTCTGCAAAGACTACAATGAATTCTATGATTGTAATAATCAATTCAATAACGAGCAAATATTTCTTGGAACTCATCTAGAATGTGCATAAATTCCTGATTTTAGGAATTAGCTTCAACTAGTTTGACCGGTCGCTTAGTTAAACATCACGTTTTCAAATTACACAAATTGAATAAATTACACAAAAAATTTATTAGTGTAATAATCATCAGATTCATCAGATAGCTAAATCGTAAACTCTAAGCTGACATTTATTATGATAAGGCAAATTTATTGTCGATCTTTTGTAACGTGACTTTTTGAACCTTTACATTATAAACTTTTAAGTATTTTTTAAACTACACTTTACATTGCGCAATTGTTTTCATTGTTTTATTAACTGGTATCAAATGTTTGATAAGAAGTGACGTCAATGATCATGTGTGTAACTGGTGCAAAAGTTTAAAAATGTACTGCGCAGTAAAATTGATCACAATTTAATGATTCAAGGTCATATTGTTTTCAGAATGTCAATCATATCAATGGGTTGTCATGAAAGTTCCAGCAAAAACTACGTCGCATGATTTTTGGGTTTTGTAGCCCCTCAATTTATCATTTGCTACTGGAACATGCGCATCAATTTAATAGAAACAATTCTACTGTAAATTCTGAGAACAAATCAATTGAAGATAGATAACAAAAAATAAACCAGATTGACATTTTGTGGAATGTTCTACAGTTTTTATTAGACTTGATGCTCGCGACTGTACTTCTGATGAGTGTACTAAGAGTTAGTACTAAAACTTTCTCATAGATGGCGCTGTAGTATAAAACCTTCTGTCTGCTTCAACGGACAGTAGAGGTTGCATCAGTTCTGGATCAATGAAAAACGAGCAACTGACGCAATTCTTGTCCATTTTACAATATTTACTCAGTTGTACAAAAATACTCTGACGTTACGGCCTTGAAGAGTAATATTTCAAAGCGAATCTTAGTTACGCGCCATTACGAAACTAGTGTCTCGTGTCGAGCGTCTCTTATCAAAGGGATGACTCATAGCTTATCAGCGTGGGAGTATATGTTCGGGTGGGTGCCATTCAATTTCATCTGCGCGCAATATTTACTGATTTTTTTTTTCTATGAAATGTTCTGAGAAAGAGATACACCACGTGTTATGAAACTTTGGATTGTAATGATACATCCGAATTATGTGGAAGATTGACGAACCCTCTAATTATAAATTAACACTTCTTATGTCAGTGTTTTGCATATTAAACTCTTGATAATGGTATTTGTTTAACCTCAGACCTGTTTTATACAATAACAGGAAAATTAATGTAAATATATTCATGCGTTAGCACTAAGTATATGCAATACTCCGTCATTATTTTTCATACCTAGTACCTGAAAGTAAATATTTTGAATTTGAGGTTATCTATTACGATTCTGTATCGTCTTCGACAACTTTATTCCTAATGATAAAGAAGTTTTACAAAGTAACAATTTCTTTAGATGATAGCACTGATTTAGAACCATACCTATTCATACTATAGTCCAGAGAATGTATACTATAGTCAACTACAATGTGTCAGATACCGTTAGAATTACTGTAGCAGTTACGGTACAGTGTTTTGTAATAGGTTATACTTTCTATTTTAAATGAGGTATTGAAAAAAGAGACAACAATTTTAAAGTTATAGAATATTTTTATTATATAGTTTTTTGTACTTGCATTATTGTAAGCATTGCATTTGGAGTATACATATTGTATCCTTGTGTTCTGGTGCTCTGGCTTCAGGATCTGATAAATATTAACCTAATCTTACAATTAATGTATTTACAATTATATACAAACTTAATTAGTTAAAAATTAATAAACAAAAGTTACATCTATAATGATTTACTAACAATAAATAATTATTTACAATTATCTAAAACTAAGGGAATTTGAACTATAATGGAAACTCCGGTGGGTTATTTTGTTTGTTTCTGTAACAAAAAATACACAGTTAGTACAAAATATAATTTTTCAAGTATTTTGTGATGAGTGAATAGTGTTAAATGCTTGCCTTTTGAAATTTTCGCCATCTTCGATGGTCTCCGGCAGCTTGCAATTCATGGTCTCAGGCAACCATATGCAAAGAATAGCTCCCAGGATTGGGATTACAAAGAATATTTCCCATTCCGAAAACTACAGGAATCAACCAGTAGGGTAGATCATCCTCCTGATAACAAATAATTATTTTTTGTGGTTTTTTGCAATTTACTCAAAATTGAAGGCTGGACGGCCTAAACTGACTTAAAATTCGTATTCAGCGGGTCGAAAAACATGCCCGTAGATAGGTGGCGCCCGGTGTACAGACAATTTTTTTTTTTTTGTGTGCCGGTGATTAAACATTTATTATCATTGATAATTACAGCACTAGTTTAAATGATTGAAAAAAAAAGTAGATGTCTTACGTAGTCGATTAAAAACGGTGCGAAGATGCTCCCAGTTTGTGAGGCGACACTACAGACAGCGAATCCAATGTTTCTTACAACTGTTGAAAACAGCTCTCCCGTGTACAAATAAATCGTCGGGAAGCTGACAGTCATGCAGGTAAGAGACACTGTCACCAGTCCCAATTTCACGGTATCGTTGTTGTAAAATGGAATGATTAGCAGCAAGCTGATTCCTGCTAGCACATTTGCGACTACCAATATTTTCAGCCGGGACACTCGTGAAATCAGAAAGAAGACTATCAGTAGTCCTGGAAGCTGGAAGGCAGCTGGAAGATAAAACTCAGTATTAATACAGAAAACAAGGCGATTGTCTAGTTTGATTGGAACGTTTTGAATAATATGTACCTGATATGGCAAGGACACTTAATACGTTATCACTCATGTGACCTAGGTAGTGCTCTATACCGAAGAAGACCATCCCACACTTGAGCCAATTGAAAACGATGCAGATTGTTTTTATTCTCATGTTTGGTGTTCTGATCAGATCCATGATTCCGTTACTTTTCTGCTCAGCTTCAATTTTTTTGATAGCTGATGGTATCAATGCTTCGTGGCTTTCAATAGCTGCTGTCACTTTCGTCTCTGATATTTTATTGGTTTTGGCAGCCTTGAGCAGAATTTTGCGAGCTTGTTCAACTCTTCCAACAGCCAACAACCAACGAGGAGATTCAGGTATCAGCCTACAACAATAAATCATATTAGTATTCGTTTAAAGTATAATTACCGATAATTAATTATTGTAATGACTTACCAGTAGTAGGAAAGAAGCCCAAATGAGATCATCAGCCAGTATCCGTCATAAATTCTGGTCAGATAAGAGAACAGTGGTACCGTTAAAATTCCAAGTACGAATGGCACGTGGTACAATGTCAGGATATTCGACCGAACTTGCGCTCCAACGATTTCCATGACTGAAATTTGAATTGGTTTTTAATAAACTGTACAATTTATTACAACATTATTTTTTTTCAGTATGCGCTTACCAATTACGAAACTGATAAGCATTGTTCCACCAGTTGCGATAGCGGAGAGGTTCTTGAATGTTAAAAATATTTCAAATGTGGGCATAAATGATGTAATAATCATCAATATTGCCTGTAACACCACAGCAATCATCAGAGGAATCTTACTACCGATTCTGAAATAAATAACAAATCATTAGAGCTCAGTTTATTATTTTCTTACAGTCAAACTTGTTACTGATGCACACACTTGTCAGCAAGTATCCCGAACCCAAAGTTGCCTAGAAGAATTCCTGTTTGAGGTAACGGTTGCACCAGACTCAATAGATACTTTCTGTTGCAAACCAGGTCCCACTGGAAAATTGAAAGAATAGTTAGACAAAAGCTCGCAGAAATTAACAATTCAAAAGAGAGTCAATCAAAAGCTTACCTCGCTCACGATGGTCGATGTAAAAGGACTTTTTTCATCGAATATAAAGTCAATGCATTCCACCGGAGGTAAACTTTCGGTGACTGTAACGGTACAAGTTCCCCATCTGGAAATACTTTTTTGTACGGCAAAGGATATGCTCACTCCCAATTTTGTCCCGGTGCTATCACTGCAATCGCTAATTGGTTCCATGCCGCAGGGAAGTTTATTAGAGAAATTACTACTGTTATTATTATTTGCCAGCGGCCCATTACTCCCATCGCATCCTGAATAGGATCTTGGGGTGTCATATCTGAAAAATTATAAATGATTAAATTACTTTGACTTAATTTTATAAATTTGGCATGTCCCGGATTCGAACACGGAACTTTGCGCTCTACAGATTTGAGCCTTGACTACTACTCCAATAGTTCAAAATATAACTTTCTAATTTTGTCTTGATGCTGTAATATTTTATTTATAATTATTAAAAATAAATACTTACCAGATTTAAAAATGTCTCCCATTGTTCACAAATTATTTTCACGGTTCAATTTAGATATTTTAATACACTATTTAATTTTTTGAACCTCGAAGCTTTGGACGAATGGTACAGCAGACACATTCCTTCGCAGCTTGTGCGCGAATACTGAAGCGCTTCACTATCCCTCGTGCGTATATAAATGGAACAACTACTCTACGATTGATGTAGACAAACTCAGTTAAGGTCAAGTTCTATAATCATTTATTGGATTATTACAATTGTTACTGGTTAATAAATTATGTAATTTAAAATCCTGTGCATCCTGTGCCAGAGTAACAGAACAATGGCGAGGAAAATTTGGAAAACTCCCGCAATCAATAACCAATACGCAGATGTACACTTACGCACAAACATTTAAATGTATGCGTTAAACTCTGCGCGAATGTGTTAATTAATCCTCGTCACGTGCTTGCGAAGTGTTTGATTTCCGGTAATTGGTTTTCCTTGTAATCCGTTGAAGCGCAATAGTCTTAAAATAGTCCAGGAATGTCGTTAGCTTCTTAGCGTGTGGCATTATTATGATTTAAACCGTTTCAAACTTCCTCAAAATATTTGAAATTGAACTTATATTTAAATAAAAAATCAGTTGTTTATTAAATGAATTTGTAACCGTGAGTGATATCAAAGACAGATAACGCCAGAACGTCAGTTTCATGTGACTAATATCGAAAGATAACTACATTCTGTTAAAATTTGTGATTATAATATGACTAGAGTTCAAAAGATCAAAATATATAAAATACAGAACTTATTTCCCTTTATTTCAACAGCTCGATCATTAATTTAGTTCATTATTCAAAATGTAATTTTTTTATCACCTATTAATTAAAATTGAACTCATTAAATGTATTGCGCATGTGGAACATGTACTGCGCATATGGAACACCTGCTGTGCATATAGAACATTTAAATTCAGCGGGAAAATTTGAATAAATAATTTGGATACCGTCTCAAATCTACTAAACATTAATATTAATAATAATTAATATAGATAATAATAATAAGCAATGCTTATGCGTGTACCTATTCAAAAATTCAAAAAAAACTAACTGTTGGTTTTAAAATTGTTACTTTGAAAGTTTTCCTTGTATGGCAACTTATGCCAAGTTTTTAAACGTCATAGAACGTCATTCATAAAAGTCATAACAAACAATTTATAAAAAATATTATTAAATAATGGGTAAAACAATTAAAAAGAAGTATGGGAGATCATTTTCAGCATGATTAATAATTTAGACAAACTAAAAGTACAAGTTTAAGCTAATAGAAACCAAATAACTGAATGACAAGGACTGACAGGGACTGACAAGTGACAGATTATCCCCAGATTATTGCCATATCCACATTTTATGATTTTTACTACTGTCAGTCAATACGGACTTATCGTGGTACAATCATAGTTTGCTCTTATTCTATGTATCTAAGTGCCTGAATTAGGGTGTGTGTAATTGTAGCTTTAAGCACGCATTGATTCCCAGCGCCAACCCAACGGCCCGCGCCGCCGCCCCCCCGCCGGCCCGCGCCATGGGGCCCCCGCCGGCCCGGGCCCCACTCCATCACGGTGGGCGTGACGTACGGGCAGCGCGGCCCGCACTCGCGCCGGCCCACGTTGTCCCGGCGACAGCACACCGGCGAGAGCGTCGCGCACTGCCCGGACGGGTACGTGTTGCAGGTATTCGACGAGTGCGTTGGTGAGTGACAACTTCAACAGCCCATTGCTGTCCACGGGGCTTGACCCTTGTCTATGGAAATTAATTTATATTGGCAATAGGCTTGCATTTTTCCCCATCTCTCCGGATGTCGTCGAAGGTCATGCTTGCATAAGGTCTTGACTTTAAGACCCCAATACAACGTATTTTTCGGGAAACAGTGACGCAGGCAGACAGGTCCAGTCCATAGCAGCTCGCATGGTTAGTGGGTCTAGTCTATGCCATTGGCAAAATTACATTTTCCGTCGTTGTCGCCTTACAATACGCCAATTTCTTACGAAAGGACCTAATATATCACAAACCAAAGTACTTGGATCGTCAACTTGTTGAATGCCACGTTCAACCCTTATTGCACGTACATTTCCCCTCCCCTAGACGTGGACGAATGTGCACGCCAGTTCTCGGAGTGCAGCCCCGAACAGGAGTGCACAAACTTCTACGGCGGCCACTCCTGCACCTGCCCCGACGGCTACCAGCTGGATGGGACCAAGGGCTGCCAGGACATCGACGAGTGCCAGACCAACAAGGTCAGGGTCAGAGATAATGTGTAACAGGATTTTGACCAAAATGTACTGATTGGACCGCGCCTTTAACTAGATACCTACCATGGAGTAGATGGGTGTGTGGTAGGCAGATGGTCTTTCAATCACGAATAAGGCACTATTATGTGCAAGCACTCCTTTTATTGTTCTTAGCTTTGTTTACACCAATTAAAGTTAGTTACACGACTTAGTTATAATTTATCCTAATTCAATAATGATTTCACTAGCAAGTAGATGCGTGTGCGCCAAACGGTCAGATAAGAAAAAGGTTATAAAGTAAAGGTCGCCCTACATGCACAATATAAAGGCCGCCTCATACGCGCGGCACAACGCCACACTACTCGACGTGACGACCTGAGTGGTTCAGTGGTCAACATCTGCCGGTCTGCCAACGGTCTGCCACGCAAGAGGTCCCGGGTTCGATTCCCGGCTGGGCAGAAATTGAAATGATGAATTTCTGGTCTGGGTGTTTTATATGTAATAAGTATGTATTTAAAAGGATTTAAGTAGTTTAGCAGTGGTCTAGCACCCATAGCAAAAGCTTTGCTTAGTTTGGGGCTAGATGGCGCTCTGTTAATTTGTCTACGAATATTTATTTATTAATTATTTCCTAGTACTATTTAACTTCATCATCATCATCATCTTGACGTTAAATCTCGGCTGCGCTCCCGCGCTACATGCCCGGGTGCGCTTTGCTTGTCTTTGCTCGGTCTTCGGCATACTTAGTGGTGAGTCCGTTGGCACGGCTTTTCCTTCCCGTACCCGGCGAAGGTGGCATGGCCAAACATTGTTCTCCACATAATTTGCCGGTTTGCGCAAGTCTGATCTGCGATAACACGGACGCGAAGGCTACCGCCAAAGAGATTGGAAAGTAAGCTACCTTCATGCTTATGTGGCAAGAAGGTAGCTAACTTTCTAATATCTTTGGCTATCGCGGATGTAGGCGTTCCACCGTCTTCAACGCAGTACTTAATTTTTATGACTCGCAACTTCTGCTTGGGCCTGTCTGGTAGCCGCCGAATCTCGCTGCCGTATAAAATTAGGGGAAGGTAGACCAAAACGGGTGTACCGCCTAAAACGGGTAAGTCTCGTACGCTGCCATGTCAATAAGTAGTGGCGATGGGTGCGTGTTCCGAGAGTAGCCGAATATTGACGAGTGTCGATCCGTTTTGCTCGGGCACCGAAATGCACATAATGGCAGATGAAGTTTCCGGAAAGTTTCTAAGTGATATTCTTAAAAAAATCAAGACATGTAATCCTTATTAGTCGAAAACCTTTGTAGATACTGCGCTTATAATTTAGCGTCATCTAACTTTATATAAAGGCAAAGAGTTTTTAATTTTGAGCAATTAATTACCATACAATATGAAAAAATTATTACGAAATGGATATTAAAACTTAGTATACTATAAATATTTCAATCTATATTGTAAGATGACTTCAAAGAGGCTTGGATATTTTGATCAACAACTCCTGTAGCTATGAATGTTACATCAATAGAAAGATTGATTTTGTAAGGAGGTTGAGATTGTTAAGTTTAAACAGTTTTACAGTAACATAAATGCTTACAGTCGAAATTATAAACTATAGTTGGTGCGGTGTTGTTTCTTAAATGTTAGACCCTACAATTTTGACGTCCACCCGTTTTGCCCAAATCAGATACCCATTTTAGGCTCATAGGGAATAACGGGATATTCGAGGGGTATTTTATTTTTTCTATTTATAAAATATTTGATAGAAAATGCTTAAAAATAGTGTGTTATTTTCAAGTTAAATAAACATCCTATCATCAACTAAATCAAGCTAAGATATACACCACATTTCACTTTTTATATCCTCGCGCGAAACTTACCCGTTTTAAGCCACCTTCCTCTACATGCCTGATTATGGTCTTGTAGACCTGTCCCTACAGCTTCATAGGCATTTTGAGGTCACAAATGACAGCGGTCACATCCCGCCATTTGGCCCAAGCCATAGGTTTGGGCTTGGACGTCGCTGTGGATATCACCAGTTACGCTTATTACCGACCCCAGATATCTGGCCTGATCCGTACGCTTCCTTTTCGCCTATGCGAACGAGTAGGGGGTTTGTACTGTTGCAGGCCATGTAGGACTCCGTCTTCGCCATATTTATCTTCAGACCGCCGTTCTCAAGTGAATCCTTCTACTTTTAAATACTATATAATTTATTAGAAGTATTACGATAATTTCTTTCATGAATTCTCTAAAACCTCTTAAAAACATCAAAGGATTCTTAAGAAATCTTGAGGTGGTAGTGCACTTATGTTCTTGTATTCCAGTTTTGCTCATCGAACTCCAAATGCCTAAACACGGTGGGCTCGTTCCATTGTCAATGCGATCCCGGGTTCTACAACTCGGCCCCGCAAGTCTGCCTGGACGTGGACGAGTGCGCCGAATTCAGCCCCTGCGACCAGTATTGCACCAACACTTGGGGCACCTACCGCTGTTCCTGTGATGTTGGGTACCGGCTTGGAAGTGATAACAGGTAGGTTCATTATTTTTCTCAGTAAACCAATACAGAATCTTCCATCCAATGAGGAGTTTTCCAATAGGTATCTAAAGCATTCCTAACCACTCACTAGATGGCGCCCCGACAATTTTGGTAATTGACAATCGCTTGAAATAGGTTCTTAGCAAACAGGATATAAACACTGGGTACGTTGTATGGGATAATATTGTATTTGTCAATAGTTGTCAACCATTTTAGAGGTTGTAACAATAATGGAACATAGTGTCAACTTCAATAAATATTTTTTTTTACGTTTCGTCCAACCTTTAACAGTTATGTTTACATTAATGAACATTTTATTTTTAAGTTTAGTATCAGTTAGCTGCATGAAATTACTGCCACCATCATAATGATTAAATAAAAATTACCAAAATTGTAGGAGCGCCATCTATTAACGCTTTTTGAAACCAACTATCAATACCTACTGGAAAAATCCTCATTCAGACAGAAAAATCTCGAGAAATTTTATTCCGACAGATAATTTTAACGACCTCCAGTAGACCTATCGAAGACTAAACCGAACTAGCTGTTGCTCGATTAGACATTTTCCCGACTTCCATACGACCGACAAAACCACCAGATCGTCAAACTGTTGATTGATTGAAAGCTACCTGCCATCTACTAAGAAACCCCTTGGTATGGCAGTTGGACGTGGCGTTGATGTCCTTTAAGTTTGTCCGATCGATGACGCGCATTCAGCACAAGAACCAGTGCCATACCTCACGGAACGGTTTGATAACCTCACGAAAACGGCGCAAGCCGTTCTGCACTGTGGCTCAGTCTGGAAGGTGGCCAGATACGGCCGATGTGTCTATCCTGGAAGCAGGAGTCACTTGTGGGGTAACGAGGTTAACACTCACGGACGCAAGCACTGACCTTTAAATGCTGATAATAAGACCTTTGCTTTAAGGTTCTTTCTTCAATTGCATGTCATTGGCCGTGTGGTGTCCAGCAGAGTAGAATAGCACCAACCCCTTACACTCGTGGGTGTCGTACAAGGTGACTAATGTTTCCGAGGCGAAACTTCTAGACTTCTCCGTAGGCTAGAAAATGGGCACCAGCGTTTTCCATTATTATAATTAGTTATAACACTGCGATCTCCAACCCGCCTGCCAAGCGTGGAGATTATGGCGATAACCTCCCCTTTTGGGAGAGGCCCTAAGTCCTGCAGTGGACTGTTATGGGCTGTGATGATGGCTATGGTTCTTTCTTCAAAGGGCACATGTACACCTCAAAACACATATGCAATATAAATGAGTCAATGGAGGCACCGCATCCGCTCCTCATAGTTGCTGATGTCCTGGACGACGGTGGCTGCTTCCCAGCAGGAGGTCTAGACAGTGTGCCTCCCTAGAAAATAAAAAAGCTCTTCTCGTCTCCAGCACCTGTGAAGACATAGACGAATGCGCGGAGTGGTCTTCGTCGGGGCGGCGTGGCGTGCTCTGCGTCGGCCGCTGCGAGAATGTACCGGGCTCGTACCGCTGCCACTGCCCGTCCGGGTACCGGATGGCGGACGACGGACGGAACTGTATCGGTATGGCAACACTTAGCCTCTCGCTGCTATAATGTACCGGGGTCTTACAGCAGCCCTCCTTCTCAGAGAGAGGCGGGGGGAACAGCCAGATCTGTACTAAATCATTCCTTACGCTTCATTACACTCCCATCCGAAAACGAGTGCAGCAATCTCCCAAGAACGAGTCGAGGCAACTGGCAAAAACCACGTATTTAGGTCACTATACCTATTTAAATGAATAAGTAAGTTGGCCGCTGCGGCATCAGATCGTTCCACTACCGCCTCTCGGGTACCGGCTCAACCTTTGTACCCCTTTTTATTAGAACTCCGTATTGTCCTCTCCAGGGAGCTCGTTTTACAAGCTTAGTCTGCTAGATAATGATGTTGATACTAATATCTATGCTTTTTTATGTTTACGCCAACCAAACAGGCAAGCGGTCCTCCTGATGCTCGAATTTTTTAATACATTTGCCTTTGGCTTGGCTATATTACAAAAATAATTTATGTCATTGAATGAGCGAGCGTAGCGAGCTCGATATTTTTGTAACTTATACCTGAAAACCTTGCGCAATTTTAATAAAAATAACGGTTTTCAGTAAATGGACGATAGCGCCAGGCGATCTCAAAATTTTTGACATTCTGGTGTATGAGATTGTATAATAAAATGAAGTTTGCGAACAATTAATGAGCGAGCCCAGCGAGCTCGAAATTTTTAGAATCATATTGGCGGAACGGGTCAGAAATTCTCCATTAAATATTTTTATGAGGTAGGCTAACCCATGCTACCCCAGGAGGTAGAGAAGAGTTTAACTGAAATTATTACGAATGAAGGATTACGAATTTTTTGTCACACATGTTTGGGGGCCCCTGTAACCCGGGGGCCCCGTATCATTGATACGGCTGATACGGCGGTAGCTACGCCCCTGGAGCTAATACTAATAGGGAAAGGTTGTCTAGAACGGGTTTCTCAGGGGACCTAGTTTCGCGCAAAGATAATAGAAAACTGGAAATGTGATGAATATCTTAGCTTGATTTAGTTTATGAGATAGGATGTACATTTTCTATAAAATATTTCAAAAATAGAAATATAAATCCTTTAGAAAAGGCCGTTTTGACCGCATATGATCATAAAACGGGTATCTGATTTGGGCAAAACGGGTAGACGTCATAATTTTTAGAATAGGTAAATCAAACTTAAAATCTAACAAGTAGGAAAAACACTATACCTACCGACTATAGTTTATCATTTTGACTGTAAGCATTTAACATGATGTTTACGGTTAAAATGTTCAAACTTAAAACCTCAATCACCTAACAAATCAAACTTTCTATGGATGTAATATTAATAGCTACAGGAGTTGTAGATCAAAATACCCATAGTCCTTTGAGGTATTTTTACAATATAAATTTAAATAACAAGTTCTTCATGTATGTATTGTGTGTTGTATTAAATTTTTCATACAAAACCATACCCGTTTTGCCCCTACCCGTTTTGCCCAATAGCACATATTTTTGTAAAGTAATTAAAGACCTCATAATAAAAGGTAATCCGAAATAACTCTTTGTCTTAATTTAAAGTTTGATAGCGCTAAAATATAAGCGCAATATTGACAATGTACTAATTATAAAAGTTTTCGATTAATCAAGGAACACTTAATTTTTATTTTAAGTGGCTCCGGTGTCCAAGCGAAACGGATCGAAACTTGTCAATATTCAGCTACTCGGAACATGCACCCGTCGGCACCCATTTTAGACCACCTTCCCCTACCTCTTGATATGATATTTAATGATTGCCCAGACATAAACGAGTGCGAGACAAGGCAGGCGCACTGCGCTCGCGGCGCGCCAGGCGTGGTCTGTCAGAACACGCGCGGCGGCTACCTCTGCCACACCATCCGCTGCCCGTCCGGCTACCAGCTCAAGGCTAAGCAGTGAGTGTGGGAGGGGTGTCTTCTGCAAGGACATACCGGCGAATATGGGAGGATTGGCTCAAGAGGCTACTCATTGTCATCTTGGCGTCAATCCCAGTTGTGCTCTCTCGTACGAGGACCGATATCCACCGTCCTATTTCTCCTTGTCTACTTCGGCAGCCTTTGGGGCGAATTTATTTGCGCGAATGTCATCCTCCTTCCTGTGACACCAGACATTTGTTGTCTACGTAATTTGTGTTTAAAAGGCTTTTGAATTGGCAATATTTTTATTACATCAAGGCTGACCCCGGGCCCTCGAGCACGAGAGCTATTAACGCCAAGATGATGGCTGCAATATTGTCACTTCGTCACGTACAGCAAACATCAAGTAGAACTCAACTCAAGTAGAACTCAACTCAAGTAGAAGTCAACTCGAGTAGAAAAAGACGCACTATACTACAACTTACAACATTATTTAGCGAGCGGCCGAAACCAGGATCATGTTTTCATTATGTAGTGATAGATAGGTAAATGTTTCGTAAGGTACCTACGTACCTACAGTTACGTTACGTTGTTAACTTAAATCGTGTACCAAGTCGGCAACTCTAGTCGGAAATTATTCTGCACCACAGAATATTTATACTAACGTAGGTAAGTATCTGCACAAAGAGATATAGGGTTCATATAAAACCTGATTAACCCTGCATTCTGATTTGCGCAGCAAATGCTCCCTCGTGGAGCGGTCGTGCGCGTACGACGAAAAGGCGTGCTTCGCGCGGCCCCGCTACTACTCCTACCACTACGTCACCTTCGCGGCCAGGATGCAGTTGCCGAGGAACGGCGTGAGTAGCGTTGTTTCGTTACAACAATTCCTGACAAAAACAACTTCTTACCACTGGCGCTAACAAGAATAAAATAATCCGGGTTGAGCTCTCGTGCGCGAGAGCCCGGAGTCCGCCTTTACCATGATCCAGGATTTGACAAATCAGGCAATTACGGAGGAGAGACTGAGATCTGACCTCCGTGGCCCTGTTCACCTGACCAGATTGGAACATGGTTATACATTCAGTCGCCTCAATGTGCGATGTTTTCCTTCACCTCAACGCAGCGCACGCCTTAAGTAGGTACCGCTTAGAACTAGCTCCGAACTGCTCACTAACAATACTCCGCGATAAAGATAACTCGCCCATTACACGATACATTGCGTTCTTCTCACGCAGGAGGACCTATTCAAGATGTATGGACCACAACGGAGAAATGCCACCCTCGAATTCAGCATGCGGCTGAAGGACGTCAAGCCCGGCCCGAACGTGCGCGCCGCAGAAGAGCGGTGTTTCTCGTAAGTGATGAGTGTAAATTCTGTGTACACACACATCATCATCAGCCTATACTAGTCCGCTGGTCTTGGGATAAAGTTCCTTTGGAACCGCACAGTTCCCGACCACTTTGGCTCAAAAGTGTGTGGATGAACTCCCTGTCGGTGGCGAGCGGTGCGATGATAGAATGTAGCTGTAGGCATCCTGTCAAACAGTTCTTGAGAACAAACACCGTTGTACAAACGGTAGAACACATGAAGGGGTGCGAAATCCCTCCGCTGACTCGGCGGCTTAATATCACTTTTGTACGTATAAGGTGGGCTGGGATAGTTGGATATTGTTCAGTGCAACGAGGAAAAGAGACAGCGAGAGGAGTCAATCGTCTTACTAACTACGATATGACCCACGCCCCGCAGATACCCTTCTAGAATATGCTAACACGCGCGCATTTCTCGACTTCTTACAAATTACTGGAGTGTTTGTTTTGGGCTTTGACATAGGCTCCCTCAAGAGGTACCCAAGTTTATTATAGGTATCAAGAGACGGGCAACACATTCGCAGTCATCGTTTTACATAAGATGCCCGCTTGCCCTGTTGTCTGCCGTATTATTATTATTATGAGCCTTCACTGTACCACTGCAAAGGCCTCCCTTCATCCTCTTTCTTGTCTGCCGTTTATCTCAACTAAGCCTTCTCCTCCCCAGTCTGGTGCAATCAGGCAGATCTTGCCGACTGAAGCTGCACTGTCGTCTCGATGGGCCTCAAGTAGCGCCGTTGGAGATCGTAATGTCGTTGTACGCACCCGGTAGACGGCTGGTCGACACCGTCGCCGCTAGACTCATTGTTATAGTGTCAGAATACGAGTTCTAAACCCTCCACAACAGAAATCAAAATAAGATACTTGTCAAATATAGAAATGCCCTGTACCACCTTAAACTATAGGAAACGCATGTCGCCAACTGGACCACTACTGCGCAAAAACTGTCTGGTGTCAGATATTATATAGCAAAAGGCTATACTCATCATCATCATATCAGCCGAAAGACGCCTGCTGCTGGGCCTAGGCCTCCCCAGAGATCCCCTGCATCCAGCTGATACCGACGATCTTTACCAGGTCGTCGGTCCGCCTTGTTAGAGGCCTACCTACGCTGCGTCTTCCGGTACGTGTTCGGTACTTCGGATCTACTCTACTACTCTAGAACTAGTATACTACTATTTAACTATCTTATTTGGATTTCTATGCCCTCCACGTTTTCTAGCATCTTCTAAATGTCTCCTCACGACTCCCTAGACTCCTCTCCATGTCCTCTGGGCTCCCGTTCACTGCAGATATTCCTCCTTGCACACCCTCTAGACTCCATCTATCCACCCTCCTCTCCTACCGTCTCCCCAAGTCATTATTAAGCGTACATCATGACTCTCGTAAGAGTACAGTCTCCCAATGCCCTCTTCACGACCTTCTCTCTTTTTATTGTCCTCTAAGTTTCTTTATATCCTCTGAACTCATCTATCCTCCCCCATACCTTATCTGCACATAATATGTATACCAATAATCCTCTCATCTGGCCACAAACTAAAGATTCCCCGTGGCCACGCCTCCTCTTTGTAGTTTGTTTTAATTAAAGAAGAATTAGTTTAATTATTGGTGTACTCTTACAAACAAATATTTTGAATCTTTATTAAAGTGATTTATGAAAGATGTTAGTGTAATTAAATGAGTTTTCCCTATAGAATAAGACTAATAGTTATGCGTTATATTGTAAATAAAACAAATAAACTGTTAAATTGCAATATATTTTTTTATTAAAAAGCACAAGCATTTCTCTTTAACGCCAAGTAGTATTGGCCCGATATACAATAAACGATTTTTTATTTACATACATAAGCTATACCAATAGGTAAATAGTGCACATTAGTATAACTGACTAGCTGTCAACATCACAACATGAATCATTAAATTATATCCTATACAACAGATTCTAAACAACGCTCCATACAAAATAGTAGTCAAACCATACGACACCATGGTACACCTGCTAGTATATCCAACGCAATAAAACAACGTAAAAACTAAGGCAATTACAAAATATAATAAGCGTATTAAAAATTACACTGTATTCATAAACAATATTACAATAACATTAATATAAATCGTGTTGAAGCCTTACTGTATTTTATTGAGGGCTGTAAAATTAAATGTCAAATTATATTTGCCAAAGCGAATGCTTGATTATGAAATTACATCCGAAATCACATTGAAATAGAAGTCATACAATGATATATTAACAGAACATACTTTTGTTTGTATTGTACAACCATGCCCGACAAATCCTTGCACCAACATAACAATAATTAATAGTCACTATAAAACTATTTGATTTTTTAAACAGCTGTATTTACGATTTAATACTAGTCACAAAAAATAACTGTGCCCGCGATTACTTTTGCAACAAAAGGATCGATTAAACTACTAGACCGTAACTGAAAGCTTTAATGTGAGATAGCATTTCCGTTTCCGCCGAATATCTACCAGTTTACGTACTCTTTATGCTTGCTAGTGGCGCCACCTGGCAGACAGCCGGTGTACTAATTTGTTTTCGTTTTAGCTACGGCGCCATTTTGTTTCATTGGCGTTTAACTTTCCGTCGAAGCAACACGTGCTCAACAGCTCTGCGAAGGACTGTTGAAAATAAAATTAATTCTTTTATTTTATTAAGGTATAATCTACTTACCTATAATATCAGTGCTTTACTAAAATTCGGTAAGTCTTTAAAGTTTACTTCAAAGTTTTAAATAAATGAAGTGATCAATTTTAACGGTTTTCCCGTTCGGATCACTTTACAAATTAATTTAAATTTATTTTTCTGTCAGTTACGTACTTACCAGTACTCATATTTGAAAATTTATAAGGAAATCCTAAAAATAAAAGCTGTATTGCAGTGTTTTAATATAAATAATTTTCAGATACTTATGAATTGCGAAGAAAATTCGGCAGCAATGTCGAATGATCGAGCTGGGCCAAGTGGCCAGGCGCGTAAACGACGGCGCAGCCGTTCTAGCAGCAGCAGCAGCAGTAGCTCGAGCAGCTCTTCATCCTCGAGTTCCGCACCCGCTAATAATCAACGCAGGCGGTCGCGCCGCCATCAGCGTAAAACAAGTAAGCGCTCTAAACGTTCAGATCGATTGATTAATAAGCTTCTCAAAGAAGTCGGGGAACTTCGTAAACAGATAACTACCTCAAGTCATGTTGAGACGTATAATGATGGTGATTCTATTTGTTCCGCGGTTAGTGGAGATCTTTACGAACAACACAATGTCGCGGATGAATTGGGCCCGGTCGATGAATGCCAAAATACAAGTCAAAGCCAGGACTTCACTTTCGATATTGAAACGAAATTAAAAGAACCTAGTGTTCCAAAAACCCCCGATAATTTTTTGAAAATGTTAAATGATGTTCAACGGCTAGGTAGTTCATTGTGGTCAGACATTCGATATGCTGACACGCAAAAATCTTACAATCATACTCCAGGTTTCGTAGACCTAGAAACAAAGGAAGAGGTAAAAATATACGACACATCACGTCATCTCTCGTACTCTGAAAAGTCTTATGCAGCTTTAACCTATTGCATTCTTAAACAAAAAGAGTTATTTCAAGAAAATATTCGTAATTTACTTTGTTGGGCCAAATTTACAGAAATTAATTTTGACAATTTAAGTTTGAAGGTAGATGAACTTTTTCAAAAAGGCGATTTAAGTAAGTTATCTTCGGACTTATTACAATTAGCATGTGGTCATAGAGCCGAATGTATTGAAATGCGGCGAGAATCAATCACAAGTCATGTTAAAGATCCGCTGTTAAAAGCAACGTTAAATAGAATCTCACCTTCCAACACCTACTTATTTGATTCTGAACCATTTACATTGGCATTGGAAAAAGCTGGCGGAGTTCGCAAAGCCTTTTGGCCTAATAAATCCGATGGTTTTTCCCAAATTAGGGCAAACCAAGCTAACCGCCGCCCCTCGCGGGGGCAAGGCGCAAAATTTTTAAAAGTTCCATCGCGTGGAACTCATATTTTTTCTCACGAGCCAAGCTATCCTATGCAAAATTTTAATAATACGCAAATGCATACTTGTGCTCATCCACCCTCGCGGGGTGCTTACAATAATGCTAATTATATTTCGTCGCTTCATTCTTCAGATATAAGATAATTCACAACGTAGTCCCTTTAGCCTACAAGGTAGCTTCGCACGTTTATTTAAAGTAAAATCGATTTGGTTTCAATCGATCATTTTTTTCGATCCTACGTATCGATACAGCCAGCCGCCATTTTTACGTCATTCCTTTTTCGTGCGAGGTAGCGAGCACATCGTGCACACGTGGTGCACAACAAATTGTTAAAATTTTATTTCAAAAGTAGAAACGCAGCGCCGAAACAAGATTCGGTATTTTAAAAGAAAAAGCAAAAAACCTACGATGTCACAAAGTGGCGATATTCTCGGATTCCACTTCAGATTCCGATAAAAATTCATGTAAGTACCTACAATATTTTCGCCGAATGTAGTTACTTTTATAATTTATGCATTGAGTGTATTAATACAAAACCGGGGGGTTGGCCGTGAGTCAACACGACGGTGATTTAGCTTTAATGTATATACAATAAAAAATGAAGAATATAATTAAAATTTCATCTGGAGGTTGGTCGAGAATCAACACGACGATATCAAATAACTACGCATACACCGCCTGGGGGTTGGTCGTGAATCATCACAAAGGCAATATGCAATAATCTAGTTTCTCAACCTGGTGATGATCGAGGTTTTTAGATACTTTAGATTCCGATTAAAACTAAGTAAGTTTCTATTTGTCGCGATTTTCGCTTAATGTGATACGTGTAATTTATGCATCGAGTGTTTCAATGTAAAACCTGGGGGTTGGCCGTGAGTCAACACGATGGTAAAAACCTGGACGTTGGTCGAGAATCAACGCGACGGTAAAATTATACACCTGGATGTTGGTCGAGAACCAACACGACGGTATCGACACAAAGCCTGGAGGTTGGTCGTGAACCATCACGAAGGCAATGTGCATATTCACCTGGATGTTGGTCGAGAACCAACACGACGGTATCGACACAGAGCCTGGAGGTTGGTCGTGAACCATCACGAAGGCAATGTGCATATTCACCTGGATGTTGGTCGAGAACCAACACGACGGTATCGACACAAAGCCTGGAGGTTGGTCGTGAACCATCACGAAGGCAATGTGCATATTCACCTGGATGTTGGTCGAGAACCAACACGACGGTATCGACACAGAGCCTGGAGGTTGGTCGTGAACCATCACGAAGGCAATGTGCAATAATCCCAAGTGTCTCAACCTGCTGATGATCAAGAATCATTTAGAGGTCTATGACATCTACCTACCCGCCACCGTCGATCGAGAATCGGCAGTGCGGATTTATTTTGTGGATATACCCACATTCTTCACATATCCGTGGTTTTATCTTCGGAATGGTTTTTAGTTGATCGGGGATCAATACAAACACCTTAATATATTATGAACACTCGATGAACGATGAGAATAATACTTTAAACAGTGGGGCATTAAGTACCTACTAGTAAAGTAGGGGGTGTAATCGACCACTCGTTCGTAAACTCGTTTGTTCTAAAACGGACATAATATGAATTTGTCTGCGGTTTTAGACATCGACACACCTCCGAATGCAATAACTGAGAGGTATTACTTGCTTCTGAGGCGTCAACAGACCTGTCCCAGGTCGCCGTCGCCGCTAGAGTAGCGAAAGAGCCTTCGTCGGAGCCGTCCGATGCGTCCGCGCATAGTTAGGCCCACAGCTGGTGCGGGCCCTCGAAGCCAATATCCACAACGAACCCGAACACGGGAACAAAATACATAACAAAATGAGTCTATTGTGACTCCCTTACAAGGAAAACATCCTTTAGAGTAATTTAGTGCCGGAAAACAAAGTTACCCCAGGCTCAAAAATAAAATTTCGTAATAATAAAGTTTAGGATCGATAACCGAGCGCGCCCGCGGCCGCGACAAGAAAGCGGCGACGGCGCGGCGGCGACTCGGCGTCTTCGTTGCGGTCATCCGCGCCGCAACACGTACTCCAACGAGGAGAATACCATATTCATCGCCGTCAAATATCTGAGTGACGCCCGCCGCATACTCTTGCGATCTTTATTTTATGGACTCGAAATCGAGAATAAAACTGATAATAATAACGCCTAACGATAAGGCGTCCCTGAATGTCGTCCGTAGCACTCACCGAAACGAAACGCTATTCGGAAGTACTGTGTGCGAATTGGCTCCATCGACATACCCCTTGCTCGGCCACGCGAGCCCGGGGAAATGGCCGGCCCCCCCGCGCCGGCCGTCACCGGGCCGCAGCGAGCGCCCGGCCAGGCAGCCTCCCCGCGCCGGGGAAGCCGCCTTCGCCGGCCCGCAGCCGCCTACATAGTCACCTAAGTGACTCAGGTGCGCCACGTTGGTCGCGGACAATTATTTTATAATTAATTGTTGGCATTGATTCGGGACGGTTTAGAAGTCCCATTCTATAAGTCTGTGGCACAATATCTATGTTGCCCCTGGTATAGACAAGTATTCTGTCTCCTGACCAATACCAAACTTTTTGCTCCTGACAAAAAAAAAGGGTTCCCTAGTCCATTAAAATGTTAGTAGATTTGGGTGCGATTTTAGAGTGTTCAGCCGAACACCTTGCATTGGGCAGGCGGCAGCCCCACATACCTAATCAATTTTTTATCTAAAATATTCCCGGCACCTAAACCGAATGGGAAAAAAGATTCATCGTAAATCTAAAATCACAAATAAATTTATACCGACCACGTATATCGGACCACAGAACCAGTTCAAAATAAATTCAAAGAAACACATTTTTAAATATGATAAATTTAAAATTGTGAATCATAAAAGCTTTAATTCGATGGCAGAATTTACAACTTTTCAGCCTTACCGTATTAGTATCTCGGTTGCCCCGCGAGGGTTTACTAAAGTGATGACTAAGGTCTTCACCTTCTTAAGGTCTCAAGGCTCAAAATCCGTGCTATACTTAGACGATATCATTTGCATTGGCAATGACTTTGAGGAATGTCTAAGCAATGTTAACGAGGCCCAGATTACTTCAATGTCTCGTATTCATAGTCAACGTTAACAAAAGCAACTTGCAACCTAAAAATATGTAAAAAATTCTAGTGTTTATGTTTTAATTTTGAAAATTTCACAAAAATTTTTTTTTTTAACTGGAGAAAAGCGACATTATAGCACAATCAGTGTATATATTTTCGTCTCTTCCCCGTTGAACAATATAAGTTCGCTCAACTTATTGCGCTGTCAGTAGCAGCTTGTCCAGCGCTACAATACAGCTGATTGCACACAAAAATTATTATCTATTGTTATTATGTATTTAAAAATATAATAGCTACTTAAACTTTAGCATAAATATCCCCCCGTTCTACGTTCTTTGAGGATCTTAATTGATGGGCGCAAAACATTGGCCCTTTATTGTCCCTCAGGACTTCATTATGTAAACGAGAACTTCACTTATGCCTCTCGTGCTGACTGGGGAACCGTCTATGGCGACGATTGGGTCAACGGGTGTTGGAAGCAATGTGAACTCAAGTATCCCATTAACTGGATAAACTAAACCTAAAAATGTTGCATCATACGATAATAATTGTGCTATATTGGTACGAGTAGATAACACCACAGCTATCAGCTATGTAAATTGTCAAGGAAGTATTGAATACCTTCATGCAAAGAATCTAGCGCGGCATATTTCGTTATGTGATATTAAGGTTGACGAGGACTCAAGAGAGTAAAGGACATAGAGTGGAAACTCTCTGACTCGGATTACCGATAGATAGTCCACACTGTTAGACAGACTATGATTGAGGTATCGGTAGATTACCGATTTCATGTCTCGCGCCAATACCGACTATAAGCGCTATTTATCCGGCAGACAGGACTCGGAGGCTATCGCAGTAAATGCGATTAATCTCATGCATTCTCATTTGCCGCACTTCTCTCGATTTGCAATTTTGATTGCAGAATAATACTGATCCAAATAAAGATTCTAACGAATTTGTGATAACATTTTAGGTAATTGTTTTAATACAAATGCTTCGTATGACACTTTGAACAATCATCGTTCAGCTCCGTATCCCATTTTGGTCCCAGTTAGGAGGTTCGAATTAAACGATCACTAAAAGGAGCTTTTAAATTCAATCCAAGCTTGCCTAGGTATACTGCCACTTGGAATCCACGAGAGTGTATTGGATAGCATTTCAAATTCGGTCCCGTCCGAATAAATAAAACATAATAAAAAGTTAACCAGAACATTAGGAATATTACTGGCCCTGTGTACCACACACACACAGGGTACAAACGCTATCACTTTTAAGGATTGGGTCAGGTCGCTAGTATCGCTAGGCTCTTTCGTACCTAATTTACGCATAACCCCTTCCATCACACTCGAGGAGTATCTGATTAGAATCGAGCATCTCAGTACTGGCACATACTAAGTATCTCTTTCTGTCGTGCAAACCACACCATAAACAAGTCACGGACAAACCATTAGCCAATGGATTGGCAGGGTGATGACAGAGAGCAGTGTGTCATGGGTCCATGTGCTGTGGCTCGGTGTGACCGGCGTCCGATGTCCGGCGCTGGGGCCGGCGGCGTCTCCGCAGCGGAGCGCCCGCAATGCGCTGGCCGCATGGACCAGCTAATTGCGTTTTCGCCAGATATTATATCAGGCCGATCGCTGATGTCGGCCGATTTGTTAAACCCGTTTGCTTACTTCATAATGAATTAACCACAGTGTCCATTATGTAATATGTTTAATTTACGGTTGATACCGTATCATTAATACATTGTTTAAAATGTATGAATAATTAATATTTTGTTTAAAATTTGCAAAACTTCCCTCTCCAAACATCTACGTTGTGAATTATCTTATATCTGAAGAATGAAGCGACGAAATATAATATATGATCAAACGAACTTCGCGAAGTTCGATCGATATTATATGAGTCGCTTCATTCGAAGATATAACACCCGCCCGCCCATATTCCCAGGCGTGGGGAAGTTTCGCATAGTATCTCTAAAAAGAATGACGTAAAAATGGCGGCTGGCTGTATCGATACGTAGGATCGAAAAAAATGATCGATTGAAACCAAATCGATTTTACTTTAAATAAACGTGCGAAGCTACCTTGTAGGCTAAAGGGACTACGTTGTGAATTATCTTATATCTTCGAATGAAGCGACTCATATAATATCGATCGAACTTCGCGAAGTTCGTTTGATCATATATTATTACCCTCAAAGAGACCAACATTATCAATCCGATAGTTATAATGCAAGAGGGTCATTTCACAACCGAGGCTCGCGGCCCAATCGTGGAACCAATCGAGGTCGTGCAAACTCTGCAAGAGGTCCGAGAGGGCAACCAAAACAATTTAAACAATGACGCCAGGCAGTTCCAAGCAGGTCAGTTAATAAACTACCGCTCACAGTGGTTGAAAATGGGTGCACCAGAAATAATCTTAAAGATAATTCAAGGGTATCGCATACCTTTTTTCCAAAAACCGCCGCTTGTATATCCGAATGTCCGCACAAACCCATTTCAAACTCCAATTTCAAAAGAAATGACTGCGATAGTCAACGAAATGAAAAAACAGGGAATAATAAAAGCAGCCCCGATCTCGCCAAGTTTCATTTCACCTCTATTTCTGGTAGCAAAATCCGACGGATCAGCTCGACCCATTTTCAACCTCAAAGCCCTAAACGATTATGTAATAACCGACCAGTTTCATCTAATAAATATGTATCGTATTCCGGACTTTCTGCAACCACAAGACTGGATGTGCAAAGTCGACTTATGTAATACTTACGGTTATGAGGACTCCTGTTTAAACGTTGTTATCAACACGTTGACACTTTTATTCTTAATTTTTCCACCTTTATTAGTTTATTATGGGCATCTTTGGATCTGGCCCTTCAGGCTCTGATTGTCAATCATTATTTCCTGGAAAATATGTTAATTCTGTATTTGATGTAACTACGTTTTTACTAATGTGTTTAATTTAAATTGAATATAATAGAATATAGGGTTTTGCTTTGACTTGTGTTAGTACTTACGGTTATTAGGACTTTTAGACACATTTTTGTGTAGCATGTTGATGCTTTTTATTTCCAATTTGTCACTTTTTATGGGTATCTTTGGAGTTGGCCCTTCAGGCTCTGATTGTCCATAATTCCTCCCTGGAAAATTAAGTTTATTCTGTATATCAGACTATGTTGATTACTACGTTCTATTAATGTTTTGATTATAATAGATTTTGGGGAATGTTCTGTGGATATATAGACACCCAAATGATAAAAGTAATGATGGTTTCCGAATGAAAAGCAGGGGGCAATGGCGTGTGTCTGGATTCTTACCTTCGTAACTTCTTGTTTTTAAATATTATGGATCCGGACGGGCCCCAATGCTTCGGGAGTTGCAAGGGTTTGATTTATATACAGTTTGCAATACGAATTATACACATAAATCCGCATTTTTATTGAGAGCGGGTTCTTTCTGTTATTGTACTCTTGTCATGTCATTTGATGACAAGTGAAATTTTTAATAGTCAAAGGAGATTTTAATCTTTTTTGTGCCTCTCTTATTCTAGATAACTGCTGGATCCAATTCCTCATCAGGTCGGCATGAATTATATTCTTGGCTGTCGAATACCAGACCGTCCGAAAATTAATATGGACCATTTCGGGAACTGGCTGGTTGACTATGACTACTGGCCAACAAGATCTTATCTTCCTTTGTGCCAAATGGTTCCAGAAGGTTTTTAAACGAGGACCCGAGCCTTGAGTAGAGGAAGCAGAGAGGGATTCGGAGTTTTGTTTTCCCAGCCTTCGGCCTTGGAGGTGAATAGTTTATAACGTGACGTTACCTTGAGATAATAAATCGCCAAAAGTTATGTGTGCGGTATAAATCTAAAAAGTATATGCTATGAGGCATCAAATCCTATCTCCGATCATGACCCAGTTCTAAGGATATGCACCTAGTCGCATGAACCACCAACTCCTATAAGAATCCCAAGCTGACGTAGTCGCTCAACCAGTTCACAAACCGGTACTTTCGGTCTGCGTTGAAAAGTGAAATAAGTGCGCCAGCCCGGACAGAAGGTTATGTGGACAAACTCTTTTTTATAACGTTTGTGCTTTTGTAGATTATTTTTGATAAATTCCTTGTTTTAAGTAGATTACAGATGGACTGAATACATACCCACTACCCTGATTCTTTTGTTTTCTTTGCTCAAGGGGTCGGCTACCGACCTCCAATTAATCTCTCATAAAATAGCTTGCTACTGACCTCTAACAGAGCATTCCTTATTTTACAACTGAACCTGATCCACTGCTAGGCAGTTTGTTACGTTACACCTTTCACAGGCGTACTTTCATCTGAGTATTGCCAAATCCCACAGACGGTATCTACGTCTTATGTACGACCAGGAACTGTTGGAAATGACTTGCCTCCCATTCGGTCTAAGTTCGGCACCAAAAATATTCTCTGTACTCACAAATTGGATTGCTCAAATACTAAGAGAAAGATGGAACATGAGACTATTAGTATATTTAGACGATTTCATAATCGTAAATCAAGACGTAGAAAAACTTCGCACTCATGTCCACGTCACAGTGGAAACACTTCGAACCCTGGGCTGGCAAGTCAATTTCAGCAAATCCGTTCTCGTTCCTCAAACGAGTTTAGTATACCTAGGAATACTGTGGCGGCCATGGGACAATCTAAAATCCCTACCAGGAGAGAAGATTGCCACGATAAGGCAAAAACTATCGATGGCGATACAAACAATGGAAATCAATTTACAGTCTCTGCAGAGCATAGTAGGGCTTTTAAACTTCGCAAGCTTTGTTATACCACGAGGTCGACTCAACCACAGGCACTTGCTAATGTTTCAGAACTCCATCCAAAACCTACCTTTAAAGAGTTACCCAATACCTCAGAGTGCCTTCGAGGAACTACTCTGGTGGACCCAAAATTGTCACAATTCAACAACACCTCTGCATTATCGTCCTCCGACGGACTTCTTGACCACAGATGCTTCAGATCAAGGATGGGGAGCGCAACTGAACGATCTCACTCTCTCGGGCACCTGGTCACACGCAGAACAAGCGCTTCATTGCAATCAAAAAGAGATGCTAGCAATACTGCGTGTGTTACAGAGTCATGCGCAATCTCTGCGTCACAGCTCCATTCTTATGCAATGCGACAACAGGACAGCAGTCGCTCACCTACGGAACGAAGGAGGTACGAAATCAGTAGCCCTAACCAAAATAACATATCAAATTATGAATTTATTGGATCTGAATCAAATACACTTCAGCATACACTATCTCCCGGGCACATTCAACAGCCATGCAGACCACTTGTCTCGTCATCGCCGGCCTCCGGAATGGCATTTACTACCAGCCTGTGTGGACATAGTGTTTGCAAAGTGGGGAATTCCTGTAATAGACCTATTTGCTTCCAAATCAGCCCACGTAGTGCACAATTATGTAACTCGAGACCTGACAGACCAAGAAGCCCTATTTCACGACGCGTTCAGTGTTCCATGGAATTATCCACTCGCGTGGGTATTCCCACCACCATTTCTGATTCCGAAAGTACTAGCTTACCTCAATCAATCAACAGGAATATATATGATGGTGGTGCCTCGATGGAAGAAGGTATTTTGGCGGGCGGACCTGAAAAGTCGGGCCCTAGCAGCACCGTTCACGCTGAAACACCTCCAGAAACATCTAATCGACACGTCGACGGGTCTCCCACCTCCGAAGATCGAGAACATAATCCTCGAAGTTTGGAAATGTGGGGGTGGTCACAGACGGTAAGTTCATGGAATGCTGAACAACTTTCGTTACTTAGGAATTCATGGCGTAAATCCACTTTAAAAACTTACGAAGTAGCATGGAAACGTTGGATGTCCTGGGCCAATTCTAAAAATATTGATCCTAAAAATCCTACAGGTTCGCAGTTGGCGCAATTTTTATCAGACCTGTACTTAATTAATAAATTATCATATAATACTATTCTTTTACACAAATCAGTGGTATCTACTCTATGTAACGCTGAAAACTCCAGCTGTTTAAGCTCCCACGTTGTAGTAAAACATATTTTAAAATCCATTGCATTAAAAAATCCTAAAACTACCAAATCACCGATATGGGACATTAGTAAACTAGTTACCTATTTAAATACGTGCACCGTGGACAGTAATAATACTTTTCAAACGTCACGTCACACCGCGATATTATTACTACTATGTTCGGGTAGACGTATTCATGATCTTACTCTACTCAGAACTGATGATAAACATTGCATTAAATCTGAACAAAGTGTCGTCCCTTTCCATGAATTATCTTTATACTAATAGTGCCGTAGGTTCATAATCATGAATCAGTATAAATTGTATACAATTAGGACAACAAATAATAACTTACACATGGTGTAATAAGATGAATCAACTGCAGTATAAGCCAATGCATGTACGGTAATGAATTGACGGTATTACATTCACGTCGTACGTACTGTTATCAAGTAAGCTGAGCAAACACAGTCGACTCGCTCCGGTCTAAGCGTAACAAATCGCCGGGTACTTTCCATCTTCTTGGTCTCCGTGATTCTGGGAGGCGGGCTACCCGCCTTCCCAGTACACTCGCTGATCATAGGTGCCTGGTCTGAGCAGTTTACCTAGATCTTGACCTAGCCAGTACCCGCCGGACGTGGAAGCTTTGCCTCCACGAGGACCTCCACCTTCCCCATAGTCCTGCCACGGTTGCTCCAACTATGAGTCGACTGTCTTTGGGCGAGAGGAACTCGCTGCAGTCCAATTTCTACGCACCATGTCTATGACACTACTCAGAGTATATTATACTAGCGTTTATTGGATTCAAATGGAAAGCTACTGTGCTAGATCCATACGTACAGGCTCATCATCTTTCCACACCATATAATGACAGTCGTATAATATATACATGAACACTTACCAGGGTTACAGGTCGCTGCGTCGTACTGCGCACTCCTTTTGCCCTGATCTCCGTTCACGTCCCTTGGGTTTTAGTGCACACACCAACAAAGCGTCGTCTTCTGTCCTCGTGCCAACATACAGAACCGTTATATTCGAAAGCATAGCCAAAGCGGGGTTACCACATTACAAAAAAGAATGACATAAAACGGTTTGACACTTACCGACTATTTTACGACGTCTCGCGTATTAAATGCGCGACACTCCCAACAGCGAAGAAGGTTAGGGCAGCAAGGCGAGTAAGTGACGCGTCCATTCCATGATTTTCTCTCTTGCGCGAATGGCTGCTAATCGCTTACTCCTCACTTCTTGTTCTACCTCTCGCTGGTCACCGGGTGGCAGGGCTTCATTCTGACCTGTTACTTCGTGGTCATCCGGGTTATCCGGCTCGACATCCACTCGAACTTCGAGTGCTGGGGGATCAGTGACACCTGGTAAATTAACTTCTGGTACGCTAGGTAGGTCCTCGGATATAGTCTCTGCTTCTGGTGGTTCCTCGTCTTCAACCTCTAAAGGATAGAGGTGTCCGATAGAGCGCGTTAATGTAGAATCGTCTACTTTAACTCGCGCGACTCTACACTGACCGTCGTGCCCCTGAATCAATGTGTCAATCTTGCCCACCTTCCATTGACTCCTATTTTTATGGTCAGACTTAATCTGCACGAGATCACCGACTCGTGGTGCTTGATGGCACTTCACTCTGGGTTGCTTGAGTGCGTGATTGTACCTTTCCCTGAGTGCCACCAAATACTGACCGATGAACATCCTTTTAAATTCTTCTAGGATTTTTAGCCCCCTCTTCCAGCTCTCTATCAATTCAGTCTTTGCAGTTGTGCTATTTGCTGGAGCCTCTGCTAATACTGGTTTCATGGTCAGGCATTTACCCAGACTTAAAAAATCTGCCGGTCGTAAGACGTGCTCCACTTCCGTACCGGCCTTTGTCAGTGGCCTTGTATTGAGTACTGCCTCTATTTCTTTCACAACTGTTAATAGTCCGCTATCGTTGAGAAGGTGTTTATCTAGTGTTCGTTTAAGGCAGTGTTTTACTAACGCTACCAGGCGTTCATAGAACGCTCCATGCCAAGGGGCTAATTGTGGTGTAAATTTCCATTGTATATTATTTTTTACGCAGTATGGCTGCTGTACCACTTCAGATACCAATTTAAAGTATGTCGCATTATCTGAGTACATCCTTTTTGGTATATTCCTAGTTGCTGTAAACCTTCGCAGTGCTAGAAGGCACTCTTCAGCGGAAAGGTCATTCACGACTTCTAAGTGAATAGCTCGAACCGTTAGACAAGTGAACAAAGCTATCCACCTCTTCGCCTTTCCCGTTGGTGTGTTCACAAATAGATGACCTAAGTAGTCAACGCCTGTATACGTGTAAACCCCTTCGTAGTTCACTCTCTCCGATGGTAATGCAGGTGCACCTGGTAAGCGGTATGGACCACCGCCATGTTTGATACATTGCAAACACTTCCGAATTATCCTTGTAACCTGAGGTTTTCCTTGAGGTATCCAATATTTCTCCCTGATTATTGTCAACGTGTGTGGAGCACCAACATGGTAATTATTCTCATGTGTGTCCTTTATAATTTTGTCGGTGAACTCACTGTTTTTAGGTAGCAATATTGGATACTTCATGTCGTAATTCCAATTTGTGTTTGCCATACGTCCTCGGCACCTTAGAACGCCATTCACATCCACGAACAGATCCAGATTCCTAGCTAGATGTGTAACTTTACCAACCAGTTCTTCTTTGAAGTGTTCTTTCTGAATTTTCTTTATTTCCAGCAACAACTTGTCCGTGTTGTCTTGGTGACTCTGGGTCTCTACTGACTCAGTGTCTAAGTTATCAAGTTCCATGGGCCCATCGGTAGGATATTCCCCATACTCCATGGGCTCGCCTATTCTTTCAGATTCCCGAGGTCCTTCTTCAAGCTTACTCAAGATTCTAGATGTCTTTACGGATTCATCCCCACCATTGGGTGTATCCTGTGTTGACTCACCTAGGCTTTCGCCTAGGACCTCCCCGAAAGAAAAAAGGTTGTGATGTGTCTCATAGAGTCGATTCTCGGGCCAATAGGACTCGTCCTTAGCGAGAAACTCAGGTCCATTATACCAGACGTCTTTCTTCTCTGTAAACAATTCTGGTCGGGTGGCAATATCAGCAGGGTTCAATTTTGTGTTGATGTAACACATCTCAGTGTTTGGATGATTTTGTTTTATCTCTCTGACCCTGTTAGCAACGAAAGGCGGAAGTAGCTTCCTCGACCTTATCCAACTAAGTACTACTAGGCTGTCTGACCATATATACTCTTTGTGTATCTTCAGCTCCAAGTTATTCCTCACATATTTCAGTAGTCTGCTCCCTATCAAGAATCCAAGGAGTTCTAATCTGGGTATTTTTAGCTCATCTTTATCCTTAGCTTGAGATACATGTGATTTTGCTATGAGGAAGGATACGGAGCTTTTGTTCTCATCAAATACTTTAATGTATATGACAGCAGCGTAGGCGTCCTTTGATGCGTCCGTGAAACAATGTAGCTGGTACTTGAGGCCAGCATTAGATGTATCTGATCCTAGAAATCTGGGTATCTCAATGTCCAGTATTATCTTTAGACGGTCCATCGCTTCTTTTACTGACAGAATCAACTCAGTTGATAGTTCAGTGTCCCATTTAAATTTCTTCTCACAGATTTGTTGAAAGATGAGCTTCAATGACAGCACGAGTGGACACGCAACACCACAAGGATCATACACGCGCGCTAAAGCTCGAAGGACCTTTCTCTTCGTGCTTGGAGGAGGTTCCGTGCTGAAGTGACTCTCTGTCAGATTTAAGGACAGCTTATCTTCAGGTACATTCCAATTTAGGCCCAGCACTTTAACATTACCCTTGTTCATTGATTGATATGTCTTTGGTATAATTTCCATGAAAGTTTGATTATTGGAAATCCAGTCTCTGATATTCATGGATAGTTGCTTGAAAGCGGACCTTGTCTGGGTATATACATCCTCAGCCTCTTTCAATGTATCCGCACCCGTTACTAAGTTGTCAACATAGCATTTATCTGCTACTGACTTTAGTAATGCCTCATTTGTCTGGCCCATATGGTGTCGGATTGTGGCGGTAAGCAGGAATGGACTTGATATTACCCCAAATGGAATTCTGCAGAATCTCAGATGCAGTAGGTTATCTTCGGTTGTTTCCCCATTGATATCCTTTAGCCACAAAAACCTTGTCACATCACGATCTTCCTCTTGAAGTGCTACTTGTAGAAAAGCTTTCTCCACATCAGCCAGTATGCCAAACCTTTTCGTCCGGAATTTCAGAAGTAACGCTGTCATATCTTCAAGCATGGAGGGGCCGCTGTATAGACACTCATTAAGGCTCTTCTGCCCAGTCGTCTTAGCAGATGCGTCATATACGATCCTCCCAGGCTTCCCCTTTTGCTTGACCATATGATGGGGCAGATAATGATGTGTGTGGTCTCTATTTTCCACTTGTTCTTGACTGATGATCTCTATAATGCCAAGTTCTAGTTGTTCCTTTAAAATGCGATCATATTCATTTAGAGAACTTGAGTCGAGTCTTCTCAGGACACTTCTTAACCGACCCAGAGCCATGCCAAAGTTCGGCAGCAGTTCCGGAGGATGCTGTATCCATGGCCACTTGACTAAATATCGACCATTTTGATACTGTACTGTCTCATTGAAGTGACGGACCGCCTCTTCCTGTCTTGTAGCTTTGGGCGAGTCAGTGATTCCTACGCTCTCTAACGACCATAAGAAGTTCATATCTACAGTTTTTAAGGGTAGATCCGGCTCTGAGAAATATGGGCAATTTGGTGTATGACATTCACAGTAAGTTGTCACTGATAAAATCTCATCCTCTTCGTTTAAGGGGACTTTCCCTGACAAAATGTATCCAAAATCAGTGTCAATGAGGTATAGATTGTCATCTACTTTGATTTTCCTATCTCGTATGAATGTCCAATAAAAGTCGTTTCCTATGAGCAGGTCGATGCCCTCGCCGACAGTATCGACATCAAACTTCGGCACCGCAACCCGGTCTGTAATATGTGGCACAACATTTACATTCACTTTGCGGCTAACATCTCGCTTGGTTTGTATTATGATCTCAGTGCATGGGCTTGAAGTTTCTCGTGGAGTTGAAGCTCCAAACGTATATATCAACAAAAGGTCAGTTTTCACTATTTGGAGTTTGAGAGCATCAGCTAGTTTATTTGTAATATAGCTTCTCTGACTACCTGAGTCTAATAAAATTCTGCTGACGCTGCTAGATCCTGTTTCATTGTTTTGAACTCTTGCTACTGCTGTCTGTAAAAATGTATAATTATTTAACGCGTTACATACAGTCTTAGTAGTTAGAGTGTCAATATGTTTCACTGTACCTTTTGGTGTCGGACATATCAATTGAAAATGCGGGCCATTACATCGGTAACAGGACACTCTACGCTGGCACTCCTCGGTCTTATGATTTTTTCGAAGACACTTCAGGCATCGTCCATGAAGTTTCTGCTTTCGGGCTTCAACGCTCGTGACCCTCCTACAGTTGTCACTGGTGTGATTGGTCAACTTGCAGAAAAGGCACGAACGTCGAGGTTTTTTCGGCATAGAGTTGCTCTTAAATCTATCTCCTATCCTCTTTAAATTTATGTTTCTTCTTGGACGATCGACTCGTGCTTGTAGTGCTTCGGTGGTAGACCCCAATGGAAGTACAGCACCTAAAGGAGTTGCTGTTCTTGATAGTATTGCTGCCGATTTCTCTTTAGCCATAATAATTTTGTTTAAATGATGTCTAATAGACACCATTGTATTTTCCGTATCAATTAGATGTAGTTCATGAATAACCTGAGTAGGGAATTTACGTAGGACCATGGCTCTTAGATGGTTACCATTTGCAGGTTCGCCTAGTTTTTCTAAAACTCTTAGATTTCGCTCTACCTCATTAAGCGTGGCTCTGCAGCTTTTGCTGTCCTCTGTGGCGTTCTTCAGGTTACACAATTCAGTGTAATGGGCATCCACAATTGTGTCTTTCGAACCGAATCTGCGCTCCAGTGTCTCCACTGCTATGACATAGTTTTCATTTGTTGTTGTTAACCCAGAAATTGCTTCCAAAGCTTCACCTTCTAAACAATTGATAAGGTACGACAACTTGTCAGCATTTATCAGGTTTCTGTCATGTATATTGGCTTTGAACCGATCCCAAAACTCTGTATATTTGAGACGATCTCCAGAGAACTTTGGTAAATCTAATTTTGGAAGTCTTGTCGTTGTGAAGACATCTTCTACCTGTGTAGGCTTCTGTTGTACCTCATTTAAGCTATGTTCAATATTAGAGGACAAGCCCTCTGCGCTGATCTGAATGCTCAATGCACTCACAACCACCTCGACTGCAGGTGCTACTGATTTATCTTGATATTCTCTTATTTCACGGTCCAATACTGTAATCAACTCTCTGAGCTGTTTTAATAATCGGGCCCCTTCGATGATATCAATACCCTGCTGCTCATATGCAGCCTTTGCTGCATTGTGAACTTCTTCTAATGCAGCCCTTCTTAATTCCACTCTTTTAGATAGAACTTCATCCATTGTTACAGCTGAAATTCACATTTCCACAAATTACTTGAATAAACGTCTGTGACTATGTGAGTGACCAGATCATCAACGGTGCATAGGCATACATGTATGTATTTAATATACTTCTCTTTATAGGACTTATATTACTCTTTGGGTAATTTCAGTATACAGTGAATGAGAACCCCCTTACTTCAAACCCTAGTTACAATTCACTTGAACTACCTGTACTAGACATTTTATAATTTATTATCACTGAATATAAGTTCTATAATGCGGAATAAGCCAAAAAAACCTTTTACTTACTCACCACTTCATGTAGTATACGTATTATACACTTCACGTATTATAATTAAAATTTCAATTATATGTGGCTGTGGCGTTAGTCGTTAGATTAATCTTATTCTGTCCGGCTGACCGCGCAAACAGGTAGGTACGTACTTGCGTACTCTCAAGTCTCAACTCTGCGGTTGAAATATCGTAATGGTTACTACCGGATATGTTTCCTACTACTTTCAGGCTGAAACGAGCATAAACGTAATGCGATTAGGTATTATCCACTATGGGTTTGAGTTGAATTCAAAGAGCACGTCATCAGGTGCACAAGTAGGTACTCACCTGGCTACAAACAGCAAATCGCCTGAGAAAATGTTTCTTTGTTCTCGTTCAAGCAAATATAATAACTCACTTCAATACCTAAGAAGTTTCTCTTGTGATTTCAATGTAAACTTGTGAATTCTCGACCAAAATTCTAAAATCTTCGTATAAAAGCTACCTTTTCCAACAATTAAAAAAAACGGAAAGAAAGACGGTGCGAGAAAAAAAAGTTACGAGCCTCTGCGTTCCGTTTCTCATAGCAATTTTGTTTGTAAAAAAAAAACGTAGTTTTTTATGGACATAGTGCCGCGAACGGACTCTTCATTTAGTGGCGAAATCGAACCTAGTCTTCCTTGTTTTCCTTAAAAACATTGTACGATTAATAATTATTCTAACACGGTGACATAGCATGTATTCGAACCTATTATTTGAACGTACCTTTATACCATAGACTAAAAAAACTAGAGCAACTCGGAAATTGACTTTGTCTCCAAGTGGGCCAAACTGATTTTATTTTAAAAATAAATCCGATGGTACTAGGTACTTATTTATTAGCTGTTAAAGAAATAATAGTGGTATCAGCAATTAACATAATATTTTAATGATACGTATTATTAACTTATGGTGCATCCATTGTTTATACGCGTACACAATAATATGGAAATGTAATTAAAACAACGTAGGATCAGTAAAAAAAATGTATTTAAACTTTCCGTAGGTAAGCTGTAAAAAAAATTAACGAAACGAACATAGATAAGTCTGAAGAAAATGAAATGAAATTCTCCATAGTTAAAGTTGCTTCAAATATGAGGAAACCTAACCCGGAGTAACCAGATGTGAATCTGGCTTTCGGGATCCCAGCACCTCCACCATTTTGTCGTCCCTTTCCATGAATTATCTTTATACTAATAGTGCCGTAGGTTCATAATCATGAATCAGTATAAATTGTATACAATTAGGACAACAAATAATAACTTACACATGGTGTAATAAGATGAATCAACTGCAGTATAAGCCAATGCATGTACGGTAATGAATTGACGGTATTACATTCACGTCGTACGTACTGTTATCAAGTAAGCTGAGCAAACACAGTCGACTCGCTCCGGTCTAAGCGTAACAAATCGCCCGGGTACTTTCCATCTTCTTGGTCTCCGTGATTCTGGGAGGCGGGCTACCCGCCTTCCCAGTACACTCGCTGATCATAGGTGCCTGGTCTGAGCAGTTTACCTAGATCTTGACCTAGCCAGTACCCGCCGGACGTGGAAGCTTTGCCTCCACGAGGACCTCCACCTTCCCCATAGTCCTGCCACGGTTGCTCCAACTATGAGTCGACTGTCTTTGGGCGAGAGGAACTCGCTGCAGTCCAATTTCTACGCACCATGTCTATGACACTACTCAGAGTATATTATACTAGCGTTTATTGGATTCAAATGGAAAGCTACTGTGCTAGATCCATACGTACAGGCTCATCATCTTTCCACACCATATAATGACAGTCGTATAATATATACATGAACACTTACCAGGGTTACAGGTCGCTGCGTCGTACTGCGCACTCCTTTTGCCCTGATCTCCGTTCACGTCCCTTGGGTTTTAGTGCACACACCAACAAAGCGTCGTCTTCTGTCCTCGTGCCAACATACAGAACCGTTATATTCGAAAGCATAGCCAAAGCGGGGTTACCACATTACAAAAAAGAATGACATAAAACGGTTTGACACTTACCGACTATTTTACGACGTCTCGCGTATTAAATGCGCGACACAAAGTATCGTTTTCTGGCCTGAATTTGGCTCAAAAACTGACAATAGTAATCATAGACAGTCCGGTTGGAAGCTACTTTTAAATACAAATAATCAAAACCTAAACCCAATTTTTTGGATAGAAAAGACCATAGAATTATTAAATGAAAGACGTAATGCTACAAAATTGCATAATTTATTCATTACAGTTAGAGGTGACCCAAAACCTGCCTCAAGAACCGTGATCGCAGGCTGGATCAGAACCTTATTCAAGGACGCCGGTATCACTGCTGCTCCTGGTAGTGTTCGATCTGCAGTGGCCTCCAAAAGCTGGCTGGAGAACCATTCCATTGAAGACATACTAGCCCGTGGAAACTGGCGCTCGGCGAACACTTTCCAACAATATTACCGACGCGAGGTAATGGGAAACACAACTTCAGAAAATGTATCACATTTGTTCAATACAGTTGATTAATTGTCATAAATATTGTTGTGGAATAAATAATTGCTTTAATACTAAATGAGTATAAACGATTTATTAAATATTTATATTGATTAAACTTACGTAGTTACTACCTACATTTATGTGTTTTAATTTTTATTATGATTACATTGGCGTTAGTGGCACCACCAGGCGATAACAAACAGGTCTCACATTAAAGCTTTCAGTTACGGTCTAGTAGTTTAATAGCAGCGTTTTACCTGAAATAAAACGCATATTAAAATACTTACCTAACTGAAAGCTTTAACTTTACATCTGCCTGGTTATATGAGCCAATGAAACAAAATGGCGCCGTAGCTAAAACGAAAACAAATTAGTACACCAGCTGTCTGGTGGCGCCACAAGCATAAAGAGTACGTAAACTGGTAGATATTCGGCGGAAACGGAAATGCTATCTCACATTAAAGCTTTCAGTTAGGTAAGTATTTTAATATGCGTTTTATTTCAGGTAAAACGCTGCTATTAACCTGACGCTATTTTGTAAAATTACACCGACTTATTGAAGATACTAGTTATAGATGCTAGATAATTTGTTTTTGACTCGATTTCTCAATGGAGTTTTCAGTACCTATGAGAAACAATCACTGTCTGTTAATATTCACTTTCACAAAAATAATTATCTTGGCGTCAAATATCCCAGTTGTCCCGGGGGCATGGAGTCCGCTTTGACCATTATCCGGGATTTGACAGATCACGTAATTACAGTATAACGACTGCCGTCTGAACTCTGCAACCCTGTTATAACTGGAACCAGATTGGATCATGGTTACACATTCAGTCGCTGAAATATGCAGTTTTCCTCACGATGTTTTCTCTCGCCGTAAGAGCATCCGTTTAAATGGCGACCATGGTCGTACGACTGACGTCGCCCTACCAATAGGAAACCTCAAAACCGCCGGTCGCACGCCAACGACAACGCCTTAGTGTACAACTAATGTACATAAGTCATAAATGTCATTGCCAGATGGCAGACCCGGGGTTCGAACTCGGTATCTCGCTTAAGACTCGGTCTTATACACCCGATAGTTATGACGCTTCTAGATAGTCTAATAAGGCCCGAGCTCCACTCATGAAGTGCAGTCTGTGCAGTGCACTGCGCGGCGCACCGTACGGTGCCACGTCACGGTGACAACAAAGAAAACGGTGGTGTTATCCTGGGTTTTCAAGTTAGGCAACGTTTGCACGAGAGATTTTTCGGCGCTTTTACGCGCGTTATTTTAAACGACTCGCATGATCGTTACGTTATATTGACCATAATATGTCTCCGACTGTCTGTTCACACGCAGGTGTTAGAAAAATAGATAGAGTGTACCGATCTAATGTGTGAATTTAAGTTTTTAGGGCATATCAGTTAAGTTGGCCTAGTAACTAAGGTTAGAAAGTTAAATGAAATGAAAAATAGGGCACATTAGTTAAATATAACTTTTTATTTATTCAGGAAAGGATATTCACATTCAAACACCGAGATCAGATCAAATGAGACAAGTTATTTATATAGGATAGCAGTCATAGCTAACAAATTAACATGGGGAATATGCTAATATATTCTAAACATAATAAAACATAGCAAAATGAAGTATAGCGGCTATATCGCCTGAGGATTATGTAAGGCCGGGACGTTATGTAAATAAAACGATGTCCGAGGTTGAGATAGTACTGGCTTTATTAGTAATAAGACAAGCCTATTTATTACATAGTGTACATCTTAAGCATAATAAGTATACATACTACACCTCCCAATTTTTTTTTTTTTTTTTTTTTTTTTACAAAAAAGATACAGAATATATTTTTTTTCTTTTTTCTTAAAATTAAATCAAATACAATATTGATATTGTTTACATAAGTACTTTCGTAATGCGTACATAAGTTATATAATGATTACATGATTATAAAAGTACATAGTTACAATAGTATTTTAATAAATGGTTACATTGTATATGGCTTCGTTCTGTTTTTGTGCACAGTTTCAATTTTGTTATCTTTTATAATTTTTACATTTGGTGACTCATCTGCAATTACAGTATATGGACCGTTGTACACATTATCAATCTTTTTAGCGTTTTCGTTTCTTAATAATATTAGATCATTTTCTTTATACATTACCGTGTTAACATTTCTGTCGTACTGTTTTTTCCTATTTTCTTTTGACAATATTAAATTTTGTCTAGCAAGTTGATGCGATATCTGTAATCTATGTTTTAATGTTAATGGATAATTGTCGCTATTATAAAGTGGTTCTATATTGGTAGTTAAGTTGGATGGTAAATTACAAGTTTTTCCAAAAACTAACTCATAAGGAGTAAATTTTGTTGAGGTATGAACACTGGTATTATAACAAAAACACCAGAATGGAATCCATGAACTCCATGTTTTCGCTTCATTATTAGTTTGGATACGAAGGTAAGAATTTAAATGTCTATGTGTGTTTTCTAATGCACCAATAGATTCGTGATGGTAAGCTGTTGCTGTTAACTGGTTGATGTTAAGTAACTTACACACTTCTTGCATTGTTGATGATATAAATTCCGTACCTCTGTCAGTTGCAATTTGGCACGCCGAATCGAAGAATGAAATTCTCTACAAAAGCCTTTGCTACGCTAACCGTATCCTTACGTTCTAGGGGATAAGCTTCAACGAACTTTGTGAGTTCGCATTGTATTGTTAAAATATAATTCTTATTATAATAATCCTTATCTAAGGGTCCAACTATATCTAAGAAAACTTTATCGAAGGCAGCCTCTGCTGTCGTAGTAATGATCATGGGTTCTTTTATGCGCACAGAATGCTTCTGCTTCTGACACTTTTGGCATTTTTTAACAAAGTCGATGACGTCACGCTCCATGCCCGGCCAGAAATAATATTTTTTAATGTTGTTGGTCATTCTTCGTATACCGGCATGACCACTGTTCGGTAGGAGATGGAAATCGTTAATAATTACTCTCTTATCGTCATCTCTTATAATTCTTTGCACTCCTTTGATAAGGAATATTCGTGGACCGGTCCATTTTTCCATTTTATTAATTATTTTGGTTAACCACGTTATGTATTCTTTATTATATTCATTCGTTATTACATATATTTCTTTAATTTGTAATTTTAAACAAAACTGCTCTAGTTCTCTCACGTAAACGTCTCGCGTTACACATGATCGAGCTTCTAGGCATGTTAGTATAGTTAAGTCGGAATACGCAAATAAACCATGGCTTGATATATTTTTAATATTATGCATGGCATGCCTTGTTGTTAATTTTAATTCTACCGAATTTAAGGGTTTTTTAAGCATCTCCACAACTTTCCGGTTGTCAGTCCGATTGTAAGTGGGAGTGTCTTTTAATGTCGTATTTATATCGTTTTTGTTATCACTATCCATACGTCTAGTTTGCGCTCGTGTCAACACATTTATTACCCGTTCGTTCATTGATTTTAAATCATCTGATGACAAAACTACTCTAGATAACGCGTCTGCAGTTGCGTTATCTTTACCTTTTACATATTCTACGACAAAGTCGTACTCTTCTAAACTTAGTCGAAATTTAGTTAATCTGCTAGACGGATCATTCATGTTAAATAGATACACCAACGGCCTATGATCGGTAAAAATTCTAAATTTTTTACCAAACAAATAGGGCCTATTATATTTCGTCGCTTCATTCTTCAGATATAAGATAATTCACAACGTAGTCCCTTTAGCCTACAAGGTAGCTTCGCACGTTTATTTAAAGTAAAATCGATTTGTTTTCAATCGATCATTTTTATTTTTTTTCGATCCTACGTATCGATACAGCCAGCCGCCATTTTTACGTCATTCCTTTTTCGTGCGAGGTAGAGAGCACATCGTGCACACGTGGTGCACAACAAATTGTTAAAATTTTATTTCAAAAGTAGAACGCAGCGCCGAAAACAAGATTCGGTATTTTAAAAAAAAAAGCAAAAACCCTACGATGTCACAAAGTGGCGATATTCTCAGATTCCACTTCAGATTCCGATAAAAATTCATGTAAGTACCTACAATATTTTCGCCGAATGTAGTTACTTTTATAATTTATGCATTGAGTGTATTAATACAAAACCGGGGGGTTGGCCGTGAGTCAACACGACGGTGATTTAGCTTTAATGTATATACAATAAAAAATGAAGAATATAATTAAAATTTCATCTGGAGGTTGGTCGAGAATCAACACGACGATATCAAATAACTACGCATACACCGCCTGGGGGTTGGTCGTGAATCATCACAAAGGCAATATGCAATAATCTAGTTTCTCAACCTGGTGATGATCGAGGTTTTTAGATACTTTAGATTCCGATTAAAACTAAGTAAGTTTCTATTTTACGCGATTTTCGCTTAATGTGATACGTGTAATTTATGCATCGAGTGCTTCAATGTAAAACCTGGGGGTTGGCCGTGAGTCAACACGATGGTAAAAACCTGGACGTTGGTCGAGAATCAACGCGACGGTAAAATTATACACCTGGATGTTGGTCGAGAACCAACACGACGGTATCGACACAAAGCCTGGAGGTTGGTCGTGAACCATCACGAAGGCAATGTGCATATTCACCTGGATGTTGGTCGAGAACCAACACGACGGTATCGACACAGAGCCTGGAGGTTGGTCGTGAACCATCACGAAGGCAATGTGCATATTCACCTGGATGTTGGTCGAGAACCAACACGACGGTATCGACACAGAGCCTGGAGGTTGGTCGTGAACCATCACGAAGGCAATGTGCTTATTCACCTGGATGTTGGTCGAGAACCAACACGACGGTATCGACACAGAGCCTGGAGGTTGGTCGTGAACCATCACGAAGGCAATGTGCTTATTCACCTGGATGTTGGTCGAGAACCAACACGACGGTATCGACACAGAGCCTGGAGGTTGGTCGTGAACCATCACGAAGGCAATGTGCAATAATCCCAAGTGTCTCAACCTGCTGATGATCAAGAATCATTTAGAGGTCTATGACATCTACCTACCCGCCACCGTCGATCGAGAATCGGCAGTGCGGATTTATTTTGTGGATATACCCACATTCGTCACATATCCGTGGTTTTATCTTCGGAATGGTTTTTCGTTGATCGGGGATCAATACAAACACCTTAATATATTATGAACACTCGATGAACGATGAGAATAATACTTTAAACAGTGGGGCATTAAGTACCTACTAGTAAAGTAGGGGGTGTAATCGACCACTCGTTCGTAAATTCGTTTGTTCTAAAACGGACATAATATGAATTTGTCTGCGGTTTTAGACATCGACACACCTCCGAATGCAATTACTGAGAGGTATTACTTGCTACTGAGGCGTCAACAGACCTGCCCAGACATGTCGCCGCTAGAGTAGCGAAAGAGCCTTCGTCGGAGCCGTCCGATGCGCCCGCGCACTGTTAGACCCACAGCTGGTGCGGGTCCTCGAAGCCAATATCCATAACGAACCCGAGCACGGGAACAAAATACATAATACAAGTCTATTGTGACTCCCTTACAAGGAAAATATCCTTAAGAGTTATTTAGTGCCGGAAAACATAAAGTTACCCCAGGCTCAAAAATAAAATTTCGTAAGCGGTCATCTGCGCCGCAACACGTACTCCAACGAGGAGAATACCATATTCATCGCCGTCAAATATCTGAGTGACGCTCGCCGCATACTCTTGCGATCTTTATTTTATGAACTCGAAATCGAGAATAAAACTGATAATAATAACGCCTAACGATAAGGCGTCCTTGAGTGTCGTCCGTTACACTCACCGAAACGAAACGCTATTCGAAAGTACTGTGTGGGAATTGGCTCCATCGACATACCCTTTGCTCGCCCACGCGAGCCCGGGAAAATGGGCGGCGCGCGGGCATCCGCAGCGAGCGTCGGCCAAGCAGCCTCCCCGCACCGCGGAAGCCGCCGGCCGGCCCGTAGCCGCGCCTACATAGTCACCTAAGTGACTCAGGTGCGCCACGTTGGTCGCGGACAATTATTTTTTAATTAATTGTTGGCATTGATTCGGGACGGTTTAGAAGTCCCATTCTATAAGTCCGTGGCACAATATCTATGTTGCCCCTGGTATAGACAAGTATTCTGTCTCCTGACCAATACCAAACTTTTTGCTCCTGACAAAAAGAAGGAGTCCCCTAGTCCATTAAAATGTTAGTAGATTCGGGTGCGATTTTAGTGTTCAGCCGAACACCTTGCATTGGGCAGGCGGCAGCCCCACATACCTAATCAATTTTTATCTAAAATATTCCCGCCACCTAAACCTATTGGGAAAAAAGATTTACCATTAATCTAAAATCACAAATAAATTTATACCGACCGATACGATATACGACCGGACCACAGAGTCATTTCAAAATAAATTCCAAGAAACACATTTTTAAATATAATAAATTTAAAATTGTGAACCATAAAAGCTTTAATTCGATGGCAGAATTTACAACTTTTCAGCCTTACCGTATTAGTATCGCGTTTGCCCCGCGAGGGTTTACTAAAGTGACGACTAAGGTCTTCACCTTCTTAAGGTCTCAAGGCTCAAAATCCGTGCTATACTTAGACGATATCATTTGCATTGGCAATGACTTCGAGGAATGTCTAAGCAATGTTAACGAGGCCCAGATTACTTCAATGTCTCGGATTCATAGTCGAACGTTAACAAACGCAACTTGCAACCTAAAAATATGTGTAAAATTCTAGTGTTTATATGTTTTAATTTTGAGAATTTCACTTAATTTTTTTTAACTGGAGAAGAGCGACATTATAGCACAATCAGTGTATATATTTTCGTCTCTTCCCCGTTGCACAATATAAGTTCGCTCAACTTATTGCGCTGTCAGTAGCAGCTTATCTAGCGCTACAATACAGCTGATTGCACACAAAATTTTTGATCTTTTGTTAAAATGTATTTAAAAATATAATAGCTACTTAAACTTTAGCATAAATATCCCCCCGTTCTACGTTCTTTGAAGATCTTAATTGATGGGCGCAAAACATTGGCCCTTTATTGTCCCGCAGGAGGATGTAAACGACAACTTCACTTATGGCTATCGTACTGACTGGGGTACCGTCTATGGCGACGATTGGGTCAACGGGTGTTGGAAGCAATGTGAACTCAAGTATCCCATTAACTGGATTTACTAAACCTAAAAATGTTGCATCATACGATAATAATTGTGCTATATTGGTACGAGTAGATAACACCACAGCTATCAGCTATGTAAATTGTCAAGGAAGTATTGAATACCTTCATGCAAAGAATCTAGCGCGGCATATTTCGTTATGTGATATTAAGGTTGACGAGGACTCAAGAGAGTAAAGGACATAGAGTGGAAACTTTCTGACTCGGCTTACCGATAGATAGTCCACACTTTTAGACAGACTGTGGTTGAGGTACCGGTAGATTACCGATTTCATGTCTCGCGTCAATGCCGACTGTGAGCGTTATTTATCCTGCAAACAGGACTCGGAGGCTATCGCAGTAGATGTGATTAATCTCATGCATTCTCACTTGCCGCACTTCTCTCGATTTGCAATTTTGATTGCACAATAATACTGATCCATATGAAGATTCTAACGAATTTGTTTTAATACGAATTTAAGTAATTGTTTTAATACGAATGCTTCGTATGACACTTTGAACAATCATCGTTCAGCTCCGTATCCCATTTTGGTACCAGTTATGATGTTCGAATTAAACGATCACTAAAAGGAGCTTTCAAATTCAATCCAAGCGTGCCTAAGTATACTGCCACTTGGAATTCACGAGAGTGTATATAACATTTCAAATTCGGTCCCGTCCGAATAAATAAAACATAATAAAAAGTTAACCAGAACATTAGGAATATTGGCCCTGTGTACCACACACAAAGGGTACAAACGCTATCACTTTTAAGGATTATAACATTAATACCACCTCAAATAGCATTAAAATCATAATTAGTTACAACATTAGGGTCAGGTCGCTAGTATCCAGGGCTCTTTCGTACCTAATTTACGCATAACCCCTTCCATCACACTCGAGGAGTATCTGATTAGAATCGAGCAACTCAGTACTGGCACATACTAAGTATCTCTTTCTGTCGTGCAAACCACACCATAAACAAGTCACGGACAAACCATTAGCCAATGGATTGGCAAGGTGATGACAGAGAGCAGTGTGTCATGGGTCCATGTGCTGTGGCTCGGTGTGCCCGGCGTCCGGTGTCCGGCGCTGGGGCCGGCGGCGTCTCCGCGGCGGGGCCCGCAATGCGCTGGCCGCAAGGACCAGCACATCGCGTTTTCGCCAGATATTATATCAGGCCGATCGCTGACGTCGGCCGATTTGTTAAACCAGTTTGCTTTCTTAATAATGAATTAACCACAGTGTCCATTATGTAATATGTTTAATTTACGGTTGATACCGTATAATTAATACATTGTTTAAAATGTATGAATAATAAATATTTTGTTTAAAATTTGCAAAACTTCCCTCTCCAAACATCTACGTTGTGAATTATCTTATATCTGAAGAATGAAGCGACGAAATATAATATATGATCAAACGAACTTCGCGAAGTTCGATCGATATTATATGAGTCGCTTCATTCGAAGATATAACACCCGCCCGCCCATATTCCCAGGCGTGGGGAAGTTTCGCATAGTATCTCTAAAAAGAATGACGTAAAAATGGCGGCTGGCTGTATCGATACGTAGGATCGAAAAAAAATAAAAATGATCGATTGAAAACAAATCGATTTTACTTTAAATAAACGTGCGAAGCTACCTTGTAGGCTAAAGGGACTACGTTGTGAATTATCTTATATCTTCGAATGAAGCGACTCATATAATATCGATCGAACTTCGCGAAGTTCGTTTGATCATATAAAATATTTAATAGACCATACTATTGCTAGCATTTCTTTCTCGATTGTTGGATAGTTGAGTTCGGCTTTATTTAAACCTCGACTAGCGTAAGCTACTGGACGACCGTCTTTATTGCAAAGTACTGAACCGATGGCTACCCCTGACGCAACGGTAAATAATTGAAATTCATTTTCTATTGTAAAATCTGGATATTGGAGTACTGGTGGGCTTGAAAGACATTGTTTTAAATATTCGAAAGAATTTTGACAGTTATTTGACCAAAGGAAAGGTACAGTTTTCTTACATAATTGATTTAATGGACTAACGATTTCCGCAAAGTTGGGTATGAAACGGCGGTAATAATTAGAAAAGGCAACAAAGCGTTTGACTTCATCACTTGTTTTTGGGATTGGATAATCATTTAATACTTGTATTTTCATTGGATCCGGTTTTACACCTTCTGCAGTGACGACGTGCCCCAAATATAACATTTCTTTCTGTAAGAATTTACACTTTTTAGGATTTAACTTGAAATTAACTTGTATAAGTCTAGAGAAAACATCAATTAGGTTTTTATTATGAATGTCTAAATTTCTACCAAAAACAATTAAGTCGTCTAGATACACGAAACATTTTTCGTAGTTGAGGCCAGATAAAGCTACAGTCATAGCTCGTGAAAATGCGCTTGGGCTAGTTTTTAAGCCCATAGGCATGCGTTTCATACGATACTGTTTATCAAAAGTAAAGGATGTACAGTCTCTACTGTTTGGGTCTAGTGTTATTTGATAATAACCATTATGTAAATCCAAGTGACTAAAGTAGATGGCTCCTGATAAGGAATCCAATATGTCCAAAATATTAGGTAGTGGAAACCTATCATCCGTAATTTCATTGTTTAATTTGCGATAGTCGACCACTAGTCTATATTTTCTTTCCCCGGAATCAGATTTTTTGGGAACTAAAAGAATAGGGGATGACCATTCACATTTAGCTTCTTCTATGACGTCATTGTCCAACATTTGATGTATCTGTTTTTTAATTTCCGTGGTTTGTGATTTTGGTAAGCGATACTGTTTAGTATAAATGGGAGTGGTGTTTGGTTTTAAATGTATTGATTGCTGATAAATATTTGATGTTGAAAATTTGTCGCCTTCTAGGTGAAATATATCTGAATATTTGGCGCATATTTTTTCGATTTCCAACCGTTCTTCCTTATTAAGTTCATTTAAATTTAAATGAGAGAATAGCTTTTTAACTCGGTCGGAATTTACGGTACTCCTTTCAAAGGAACGAATATCATAATCGCTTAATTTTTCGATATCTTGGTTAAAATAACTTAAATTAACTTCCTCTTCGCGTGTATTTAATATTTGTATTGGTATCTTCCCGTTATTCGGAGAAACAATAGCACCTGCCAAAAATACACATTCGCATAATTGTTTTGGAAGTATTACGCAGTCATTAATTTCGCTCGTAGCTACGTAGTGTATAGACTCGGACCTAGGGGGTACATGCAAGTAATTGTTATTCCTAAAGAAACCCGAGTGTAAAGGTAGTGTTATATAAGCATCTTGATTAATTAATTTTACCGTGTTTAATACTAAATTTATATTGCTTTTATATTTGTATAAGAAATCTAAACCTATTATTCCATCGCCTGAGCAACACAAGTCTTTGAATACATGAAACTTGTGTACAAATTCTTGTTCCATAAAAGACAAGCGTAAGTAAACATATCCCACGGAGCAAAGTTCACCGCATATACCTTGTATCTTCACTTCCCCTATATGGAATGGTATGTTATGCTGTATCAATGTCTCGTACTTCACCGCGCTGAGTGACGCACCCGTATCAATTAGCCAAGTGCACTTTTTGTTACCAAGGTGTAACTGTACTGAGTTATAATAGTTATAATGACAAAGGTTGGAATGGTTGCAATTATTCATTTTATTATTTTCAACAACGAAAAAACTGATAATCGTTGTTTTCGATTTCCTTGCTTTGTTCCGGTTTTACTTCTTCTTGACTATTGTCCGAAGAGTTTTGATCGTTTTGGGTGTCACTATTCATATAATACATCCGTGAGTCCCGATAATACTTTCGTCCGCGGTAGTTTTGTCTACCACCGCGATTCCCGGATCTACCTCGTGCATTAAACGTGCCGCGATTAATATTTGCATCCCCGTCATGGCTTGACGAGTTACCATACCTATTTGTATGACTTTGAAATTCGCCACGATTAGAATTTCCGCGTATTTGGCCACGATAAAACGTTCTATTATAATATCTATTTCCGGAAAAATTCATAACAGTTCCGTCGAAAAAAGATTATGTTTCTTCGTCAAGGGCACCTCTAATAGCGTATTTTAGGCTATCGTAGTTTCTGGCTGAAATAATGGTGCTGAGATGACCATTTCGCAATCCGTCGGAAAACCTCTTAATAGCTGTTTTTTCGTTTAACGGTTTTAACACATTAAATTTTGTGGTATCTCCATCTGCTTGCGAAATTGTCAACTCAACGAATAAACGTTCAATTTGCTCACCGAATTCCTGAATACTCTGTTGATTTTGTGTAGCCCGTAGCAATTGCTGTTGTAGAGCGGTGAATGACTTTTTAGACAGCAGATACTTCTTCATATCATCAACAAGCTGCAACACAGTCGTATAGCTTTGAGATATACGCAATTTTGCTTTTTCGGAGAGACGTGTTTTAATTACAAAATTAATTAAGATCAGTTTTGAATTTTGGTCTAACATGGAGTCATACAATTCAATTGCAGAGATTATTTGTTTTGTTACTTCTTCACTGTCATTCATGACTGGTATCAAGGACACAGCTGTTTTCAAATCAAATTTTTCACCAGTAGACATTTTGGCACAGTTATTAGAAATGTCTTCTGTTGAACTACTTTGATGGGTTTGATAACAAAAAATTTTAATATCCTCGTAAGTTAATGTTATCTTTTCACTATAACTACTGAATATTTCTATTTCGTTTGCAGTGTACTGGTCAAAGTGTTCATGTATAATCGACAAATGATTTTCATATTTTGTATATATTTGTGTAGCTTCTATTAACTTTTTCTTACAAATATCAGTATTTTCACGTCTCTTTGGACCTACTTTTCTTAGGTATTCTTTAATTTTTGTTAGCTCATCAAAATACAACACAAAGTAGTCAGCCATATAATCTAGTTAATGGACTTAATAGATCTAGTACATACCAGAACATTATAAATAGTAACGGTAAACTTATGTACCGATGACATAAGACTCTGTCACTTAGGGTCTCTAAAATATTATAGGATTACATTAACACACTATGGAACCGTACTGCACATATATTGCCCATTTAACACCACACTTTAAAACACAATCTTCCATGCCGCTAAATAATTTCATCTTTTTCTTCGCGTTCACGACGGCGACGTAAAATACTCGTAGCTCGACGTAAAGTCAATTCATTGACCTCTCGTGCTATCATTCGTTTATGGCACTTCATGTACAATCGGTAGGTAATAATTAGCCCTCCAAGTATTAATAACATGCATATTAAAATCAAAATTATATTGGTTGTACTGGCATGAATCTTCAGCTCATTTATTTTACGCCAGCGGCGTTCTGGGCTATCACAATCTCCTCCTTTTCACTGGATTGACTTGAACCCATTTTTAAATATAATAATTTGCTCGACACACAACAGTACGCGAATATTACAATTACATTGTGTCATTTTGTATTAACTTATTTTTGCAGATCACTTAATGTTTATGATTAACGGTTCATATTAGAATGCGCGCGGGCCGGCCGGTCGCTCGGTCTCCTGTTACCGGCTGGCAGGGTCGCCATGTAAGGCCGGGACGTTATGTAAATAAAACGATGTCCGAGGTTGAGATAGTACTGGCTTTATTAGTAATAAGACAAGCCTATTTATTACATAGTGTACATCTTAAGCATAATAAGTATCCATACTACAATTACACAATAAATCATTTAGAAATCAGCAATAGGCACCAAAGTAATACAATACAAGTTTATACTTAACTCTGTGGCTGGTCTGGAGCAAAAAGTCCTTGACAGTGATTCAACTAGGTTTATATACCCAACATTTAGCCGGAAACGAAGCCAGTACATATTTCAACCAATCATAGGACGTTATACACTGCCAGTTAAATATGAAGTTATTGTGCCAAAATACTTAACCAAAGACATTGAAATAGTTCTTAAAACTATCGTTAATAATTAAAAGATTTATTACTCAATTAGAAATATAACTTTTATTTAATTAGTACTTAATCTGTTAAAGAAATTCGTTCCGAAATAAAGAACAAACGTTTCGTTCGGAAACATTGAAATCTGCACAGAATATTAATTTCTATACGTAAATACTTTAAAGGGAAATACATATTTACAAACTATATTCTATTAAATAAACCATCAAATTAACATAAAATAATTATAATATCTAACACAGGCGTAAAAACTTAGTAAAAAGTGCAAACAACTATCCGTTTCATCTCTAGTAAAAACCCATTATCAACGATAATTCAGAGGGTAAGGTCAAAAGACATTAATTTAATATATTTTTATAAGGACTAGCTAGGCATTTGGCCGCCATCTCACCTGGTGATGATAAGTGACGATGCGGCCGCAGATAGAGCATGCCTCTTCAGGAACAGCCTATTCACTCTAGCCTTGAAGGCGTCCAGATCATCTATAATGCTCAGGAATGCAGAATCGGTCTTGTGCTTAATATTACTGAAGCAACTGCAAGTGAAGTACTGTCTGACCTTTTAGAGCAGGGATTCGATATCGGTTTCCTAGGGGTCGACATAAACGAAAACTGATTTTGGGGGTCGACGAGGTCTAAAAATCGACCCCTATTAAATTAACACAAGTTCTTATTTAAAACTTTCAAGATAGGTAGGTACTGTATTGTTTATGTTGTGTTACGTGTACTAAGAATAATTAATATTTTTGTAGGAAATAGCATTGTTGTAGTAATGTAAAGTCTCAAGTTCGTACAAGATGATAAACTCGGCAAGTCTGTGTGGACAAGTTTGAACAAGATAATGAGTTCGAGCGTACGTCTTTCAGGCGCGTTTTGACTTGCTCTCTATTTCACGTTTACGCGATTTAACACGAACGAATTCATGATCAAGTCCAAACATGTTCCTGATATTTTACTATTTAATGAGCTTGCACTTAGGTTGAAAGTTCATTTGCGTTTTGAAATTCGTTGGAGCTTGAACGATAATACCTCATATAAGTACTCATTTATTTCAAGAGATTACAAAGTTATTACATAGCTAAATTAAGTGAAGTAAAGTGACTGAAAAAGTGGTAAACACAACATACAACATATTTTAAGTAGGTAGGTATAAAAGTATTTGTAAAAATTACTCACACTTAAGTTGTTTAGTAGGTAGGTACCTAAACTTTGAAGTGTTCAGTTTGCTTTGGTTTTCGTTCTTATACTGATAGGTACCTACTTACCTAATACCAATTTTCTATACCTAATTACCTACTATAGTTACTTACCTAATATAGGTATCCAAGTTTATCAATGAGTAAGTCAGTAATACCTAACAAGAATCCATTACCTGGGTGTGATAAAAATAAGATAGTGTGCTAATTTAACAGTTTATTATTGTTTTTTATTTAGGTAGTTTTTTATTTGCAGGATTACTGAGAGTTTTATGATGGCGGACTCGGAAAAAAAATGCAGACAATACAGTTTGGACTACTTGAAGTTCGGATTTATTGCATCTCCATCAAATCAACACTTGCCGATGTGTCTCATATGTGAAAAAGTATTCAGTAACGATGCCATGAAGCCTTCAAAAATGGATAACCACTTATCAAGAGTAGGTACATACTGACAAAAAAAGTAAGCCCTTGTCATTTTTTCAAGCACTTAAAGAAAAACTAGACAAAAGGCCATCCATAAGATCGATGTTTGCGTCATCATCTATTAAAGACGATGATGGTTTACGAGCGTCCTATAATATATCTTTACTAATAGCGAAGTCGGGGAAACCCCACACAATTGGAGAGCAGCTTATCTTACCAGCCATTGCGGAGGTCCTTAACAATGTATTGCACAAACCCGCACATGATATTTTAAAGAGAATACCTTTGAGCAATAACACCGTTCAGAGACTCATAGACGAGATGGGACGCGATGTGGAAAACATTTTATGCAAGTTCTTACAGACCAACAGATTCTGATTCTCTCCAGTTGGACGAGTCTACATTACCCGGCAATTAAGCATATGTTCGATTTATCAAAGATGAAAATATGTGCCAAGAACTGCTTTTTGCTACATATTTAGAGACTTCTTCTTCGTCGAGTCAATTTTTCGAAAACCCTAGATCTGACATGCCCAGTAGTTGGCCTATTAAAATAATTAATAATAACTAATTTAGAGACTGATACCAGAGGAGAATCAATTTTTCAGGCCGTGGAAGATTTTTTTACTGACAAAGCTATTCCATGGAAGAACATTGTTTCTGTTGCGACTGATGGTGCACCGTCTATGGTTGGTCGTCATCGTGGTTTTATAGCTCACTTAAAGCGACAACTGCCTGATGTACTGGTCATTCACTGCGTGATTCACAGGCAGTATTTAGTAGCAAAAAAGCTGAGTCCTAGATTGCATAAGTCTTTACAATATGTAATAAATGCTATCAACAAGATTCGAAGCAATTCTTTGAACTCTCGGTTATTTGCTCAGCTATGCGAGGAAAACGACGAAGTCTTTACTCGATGACTTCTGCACACTGAAGTTCGCTGGCTATCAAGAGACTCTTGCTAAGAAAGATTTGCAGCCATTTTTGAATCTGTGTTGGAAGAAAAAGAAAAAGATGCGAATTTGAAAGAAAATCTGAACAATTGTATAACAGATATTTATTAGTTGACTGATATCTTTGGAATGTTCAACAAAGTTAATTTGCAACTGCAGGGTGACGATCTTAACTTGATTAAAACAAAATCAATAATATCGGCCTTCGTGTGTAAACTAATCCTTTATAAACTAAATTTAGGCAGAAAAGAATATTCGCAGTTTCCGCATTGTCAAAATTACCAAAATTGCTTCAAGATGATGACATTTTATTGTACTCACTTGGACGCATTACACAAGTATTTTACGGAGAGGTTTGAGGATCTTTTAAATTTACAAATTCCTCAATGGATAATAAATCCGTACAATACCACATCCATAGAAGAAGCCAATGTGTTAATGCAAGAAGAGTTGATTACCATCAGCACAGACGAAGAGCTTAAGCAAAGTTCAACCAAGGCTATCAGAAGTTCTGGTTGCAACGCAACATTGAAACACATTCTACATTGTGGAACATTGTTGAAAAATACCTTATCGCTTTTCCATCATCATCATAGTTGAAAAAAGCTTTAGTGTGGTAATAAACATTTTGACGAAACAAAGAAACCGTTTGAAAATCAACGAACGTGGAGATTTAAGGCTGCAACTCACCAATATTGAACCGGATGTAGCTAGATTGGTAGATCCTCCTCCTCAGTCGTTCACTCTTGACAGAGTGGTCGTGGTTTCATGACGATGCGTCTTCTCTGGATAACGCAGCCCCCGCGATGCGCCTCCACTTGTTGCGGTCTTCAGCGTTACGGGAACATTCAACAATTGTACTACGTGTTGCAGCCTTTATTAGGTCTGTCCAGCGCGTAGGCGATCGACCTCGTGATCGTTTGCCCTCCACTGTCCCTTGGACAACGAGTCGTTCCATGGAGTTCTGGTTTCGAACAATGTGTCCGAAGTATTTGAGTATTCGTATTTGCACAGTCGACGATAATCTTTCCTTGATTTTAAGCTCTTCCAAGATCGAGACATTGGTCCGAAACGCAGTCCAAGGAATCCGTAGCAGTCTCCGCCAGCACCACATTTCCAGGGCATCGATTTTGCGTCTCCTTCGGATCTCGTTCTCACATCCCCCAGTATTCGTGATCGTGGAGCCGATCGGTAGATAGTCTTCATCTTCTCTCAATGAGAGCTTATTTATAATGAGATCAATCAAAATGCTTAAATTAATTATATTGCAGAGAAATTATTAGATAACAGATCAGCACTATTATCGTTACTAGCCTCTTGTACTTGACGGCAATAAAACTTACTGAAAGTTTGAACACTCTTCCAGTTACCCCTACTGAGTATTTCCTCGACAGGTCGACTTTCTAGCCAACTCCGAGAGGCAACAGCTGATCTAATGCTACCTGGGGGTGCATCTATTTTAGTCTCTTTAAAAATTGTTCTTATCCATCCCGCTATCATAGTTCTTGATGCAGGTTTTACAATACCTGTTATTGATATAAACAAGCTTGATAAGTTAGTAGCGTCGGCTCTTCTAGATTCTGATGCTTGAATTAGTTTTTTAATATTCTGAACTGGACACACATGCATATCTGGATGTTTCTTAAGTAACCACCCTGACTGTCTACTAGAGCCTGTATCAGTTTTAGAGCCAAACTTAGGCCACAAGATAATTCTATCTTCTAGCAAATTAATTTTGTCATTAGAAATTTCCAAAAGCGTGAGATCGTGTAACCTCCTTCCTGAGGCTAGCAAAAGAATTAATGCTGTGCGTCTAGAAATGTCAAATAGGGAATTTGAACAAACAGATGTTTTTAGCCAGTCATATACAAGTTTGGTATCCCAAATAGGAGCCTTCTGAGGTGGTGGCCTAGCTAGTGATATTGCTTTTAATACTTGTTGTACAAAGAAATCTTTTGCTAGTTTTTCTTGCCCCGTGGCACAGTAAGTGGCTATAGCTAATTTATGTAGGAGTATTGTCTTATATGCGAGGTTGTCTTCCTAATGAAGCTTGGCAAGAAACCTGGCAACATCAATCCCTCGTGGGTCTTTCCGGTCAATCCCATTAGAGGAACACCAAGCTAGCCATCTGTTGATTGGAGCACTGTAAGTTGTCAGGGTAGATATCCGCCAACTACTCTTTAACAACAGTCTTTCGTCTTGTCTCCAATGTGCAACCTTATTGCTCCACCCCCAATTTTCCAGGCCTGTAAAGTCAATTTGTCTACCTGTGGCGGTGACATTCCCGTTGTTTGGTCTATCAGATTCTTCCGCAGATCTCTGATTATTATTGGCTCCTCGAGAGCCCTCGCTCGGACGTCCGCCGTCCAAAAGCATTGTGTCCAATGGGGTGCGATGAGTATGTATGTGCCCCTCGCCTTGTTGAGGTGTGCTAATACTCGTGGGATTAGACTGGGTGGTGGAAATATCCAGCCTATTTGATAATCCCAAGTTTGACTGAAAGCGTCGCAATAAGTGGCTGAGCGATCTCTGCAGTCTAATGTGACATATCTTTGCACTACGGCTGTGTCTTTTGACGCAAATAGGTCTATATCTGGGACGCCCCATCTTTTGAATATGGCTTCCGTGACCTGGGGCTTTAGATGCCATTCCGGGACCAATCGTTTTCGTGAGAGACGGTCTGCAATGCCGTTGAACCTCCCTGGGAGATAGGCTGCAGACATTGTTATGTGCAACTGCTCGGTTAGTTTCAGGAGACTGGTTGGACTTGTTAGGTTCAAGAGTGCTATTGATTTCGTACCCCCTTCGTTTCGGAGATATGCAACTAAGGTTCGGTTGTCTGATTGTACCAGGATGTGGGTATTTTGTAAGTTTTTGCGTTCTTGATTTATTGCTCCATACACTGCATACATTTCTTTCATGTTGGAGTGCCATGCTTTTTGTTTGGTTGACCATGTGTCAGAGAGGTACAGATTGTTCAGATGTGCACCCCAGCCTGCATGCGCTGCATCTGTGGTTAGAAAATGTGTCACCTTCTCTTTGTGCAGCGCAGTTGCGCTGTTGTTAATTGCTTCTTGCCACCAACACAGGTCTTGGCATACCACTGATGGGAGTACTAATTCTTTTCTTGGTCTGCACCATTGGAATTTTCTTAAAAATATTTGCATACGTCTGCACCTCAGCCGGCCTCGTGGGATCGTAAAGTTGGCAAAATTCAGCAGACCTAAAATGCTTTGAGCTTCTCTCCGAGAGCAGCTTTTCTTTTGTAAAAGGTCTAACAGAAAACTTTTTATTTTTAAAATCTTCTTAGTAGGCAATGCCACCGTCTTGTTGTACGTGTTCCACACGAGTCCTAGATATTCTAATTCTTGTGCTGGTTCTAAGATTGATTTCTCGTAATTTACGTGCCAGCCCAAACTCTCCAGTATATGCAATGTCTTGATCTGTGTCACTAACTCCTTCCGATCTTGGCTGACCAAGACGAAGTTGTCTAGGTATACTACTAGTCGTATGCCTCTTGCCCGAAGGATTTCCGCAATCCAATTCGTTACTGCGGCAAAGGTTCGCGGGGCTGATGACAGGCCGAATGGGAGTGCAGGTAACTGCAGCACCTCTCCCTTGTAGATTATTCGGAGAAATCTCCGATGATTCCTCTTGATTGGGAGATGGAAGTATGCTTGTTGAATATCCATTTTTACCATCCAATATCCCTCCTGCAGGAATGCCATCACATCTACTTGAGATATCAGCTGAAAATGCTTTGGTCGAAAATGGGGCGGGTGCCTCCATCTGGTTTGGGTCTTAGAAACACTTTTGAGTGAAACCCTGCGTTCAGGACTGTTGGTTGTTCTAGAATTCTTTTTTCCTTCAATTCTGTGATCATTTTCGTCATATTTGGTGTTACTTTTGTCGCAAATTGTTGTTGAATATGTTTGTGAGGGTATTGCATCGGGGGTTTGGTTTTGAAAGGTATTCGACCTTTTGTAATAATCTTTATGATAAATTGATTGGCCCCCAGCTGTTCCCATGCTTTCGCATGGTATTTTAGGCAACCCCCCTGAAAACTCTTCTTCCGTAGATAGTCATTTTTGTTTGTATCCGGCTGCTGCACTGATAGTGCTATTGTTGCGACGAAAGGGCTGATTCTTTTTCCCGTATTTCGCTTTCTTATCTTGCTTGATAGGTCTGTTAGTTGAACGGTCAAATTTTTTATTGGTCCCTTGTTCTCTAGATGATTGGGTACTTTGTGGTTTATCTTTATTATGATTTGGTATGTTCAGCCATGTTTGTGGCTCTCCTAATGATTGTATTAGAGGGGCCAGAGCTTCTCTCCCGAACAAGTATTCTGTGCTTGGGGGACTGAAACTTTTTCAAACAGTGTATTTGCATTTAGACACTCAAAATTAGATGAGGCCCAATCAACAACACTTTGCAACCCGGATTGCAGTAACTGCCTTTGTTCCAGCAAAGCATTGGACATACCGGCTAAGAGCTCCTCCGTGGAGGCCAGGTAATCCTTACTTTTATTTAAATGACAAAACTCTTCATTAAGTTTTAGTCCATGAAACCCCGGTGTGGCCATAAATGTTTGTAAAGGTTTTTTGTATCTAATGCCTTTCCAAGCGGGGGAGTCAAATTGTTGGAGTCTTATTAGTTCTTCTAATCGAGTTTTGTCGGCTGCGGGTATGATCCGCTTTTCGTCAAAATCAGTATTCAAAATACCTAGTGATAAGCTATTTGATGGGGGACAAGGGTTATTTAAAAACGGTGTTTGGGATGTTTGCTGGGTAGCATTACCAGTAGTGTTTGGGTTGGACCCTGCATTGACATTTTGATTACAGATTTGATGCGATAAAATGCCAGATAAATAACTCACCTGGCTGATCAGTGCGTCGACCCGTGGGTCCCCATAGACCTCTGTTTTATGCATTTTGTTAGGCGGGCGTGACACCGTGCTCCCTTCATCCTCCGAGGATGAAGAAGAGCTCGAGTCTCCACTGCTAGTGGAGTCACGACGGCATCGGCGGGGGCGACATTCCTCTCCCTCCGGAGCAGAAACATCGGCCTCCGGCACTGATTCCTGTACACCTATTATATCGGGTGCCTCGCTATCTTCACCCATTTCACTTTTTACAAGTTTATTATGTTATTTTTTTTACAAGATTTTGCAAGAGAAAAGTCTTTCGACTCTTTACGCGGCAAAATCCACAAACGCTATGAAACGTCAACGTCAACGCGCCTGTCAATATATGTAAGCAGCGCCCTGCGGTGAGTTAGAAAGCGATAGCCCTATACGAAATACAGCTATGTAAGCATTCTCTCTTGCTCTTTACTAATGTTAAAGGTAAATCCATAAACAGCTTCTTCATACCAACGCTGTGTGTTTTAGAAAAATACATAATAACATTCTGTAGCAGCTGTTTTAAGTTAGCGGACCATTATGAATAAAGGGGTTGATCTTAAAAGTAGGTAATTTGGCCATGGGGGTCTGAGGTAACAGTTCATTTTGGAAAAGGGGTCACTTGTCCAAAATAGTTTGGTGATCCCTGTTCTAGAGAATACCAAGTTTCTTGACTGTGGTTTTTGCTTTGGATTCGATGCACTGACAGAAGTTGAGATTGGTATGGTGCATGGGACATCTAAGAAGTGCAACAATTGTCACAAAGATTCTCTAAGCGGTAAAGTGGTAAACTCTCCCGGACTCCCCCTACTGTACTTCGTTTGATAATTTTTGATTAGTTAATCTTTCAATTTTCGACTGATTTACCAACAAACGGACGTTACTAAATTACATTAAATATTTTACGTACCTAATTTAATACATGATAGAAGTCCAATGAAATTACACAATAATCGACCATAATGTCAATTCTATTATCGGACGCTCTTGACCTAATGACAGCCCTATTTCGTCTCACTAGGTCGGGAAATTGAGGTTCATTCCATTAACTCAATAAGTTTAGACGACGCTGTTTGTAGTGCACAAACTTCGTATCTAACATCACGCTTGCGTAGGCGATGTTGAACTGATAAACTACTGTATATAGGTATACATGTTTAAATACACACTTATTATACATGGGCAGCGTGGGTAGGTGAACCGATGAGGTGGACCGACGACCTTGTAAAGATCGCAGGTACCAGCTGGATGCGGAAGGCACAGGACCCAGCAGTGGGCGTCTTTCGGCTGATATGATGATATTATAGACCCATAACAGAAATTAATATTCATCGAACCATCGAAATCGGAATAGAATCCGAGACCTCTGCGTGGCAGACCGGCAGTTAATCAACTGAACTACTCAGTCGTTACAGGTCGTGGCTTTAGTTGTGTTTCAGTCAGACAGGCAGGTAGGTAGTCCTAACCGCATGCTCCCTGTGAATATTGTACCCGTTTTTTAAAGTAAACTAGTTATGATGAATAATTTCGTTTAAAAGCGAATAACGGTATCGCAGTTCCTTCCTAATTGCGTCCGCTTAAATTACATTTCAGAATAAGTATTCTTGGCCGTGTGGCGTCCGGCAGAGTAGAATAACATCAGGGTGTCGTACAAGGCGACTATTGATTTGAGACAAAAGTTCGAGAGTCTTCGTAGGCTGGAAAATGGGCAGCAGCATTTTCCTTTGTCATATTTATAACACTGCGATCTCTAACCCTCCTGCCAAGCGTGGAGATTATGGCAATATCCTCCCCTCTCGTGAGAGAGGCTATAAGTTTTGCAATGGACAGTTGAAGGCTGTGATGATTCTGGGATATAAGGCACAACACTACAAAATACATGCAAAATCCGTTCAGTAGTTTTCGCATGACAGAGCGATTATAATCACGCATCCAATCATCCGTCTATCCTTGCTAAATTTCGCAGTTATTTTAATAATAATAGGTTACCTAGAGGCTTCCTGGAGGATAGGTAGTAGGACAAAATTAAGCGGTCTGAGGATCATCTCGGCATATTTTAGGGGCTCAGTTATTGCTCATCATGACTATCAGTAAGAACGATGGGTGGGCATGATTGCAATAGAGTTGTAGGGAAACGGTGACTTTAAAACTTTGAGAATAATTTCTACAATAGCCAAAGAAGATAGAAATATCGAGCTGCTCGTAACCAAGGCACGCGGAGCCTGGATAACCCGGTAATACTAATTTATGAAACAAACAGTGCCTATATTATTTTAAAACTGCTGAGTCTAAATGTAAGTAGTTACAAAAACAGAATAAATATAAAATTAATCAATATAAAACACGTCATCATGTTTTGTTTTTAAACTGCAGACTATATTATAAATAGGTACCTAGTTTACTTATTCAAATTTCCCTGTAGCGAATCTGAAGTCCCTACCTATCACAGTTAAATATAGTCTGCTAACTTGACTTGCGCAGAAATGTTATCTTTATACGAACATTTGACCCCGGTATCATTCATAAGTAAGAGCTTGAAACAGCTACTCGTTTGTTTGCATTGTGATTAAAAAAAAGACAAAATTTAATAATGAATTCAAAAAACTAAAAATAACGTTTTAAAAAGTGCCAGTGTTTTTTAACAAAGTTTTGGAACAATTATTCAAAATGAAGCTGTTAATTTCGTTGCATATTGTGCTCTTCGTTTTCTTTGCGAAATATGTTGCTAGTGAAGATGGTGAGTCATTTAATTTATTTACTTAATTTAGACTTTTGTTCTGTTCCGTTAACTGTGTTTAAAACGTCTATCAGTAATAGTATTTCATTTACTAAGGAAAACTAACAGCAATGATTACAATATAATATCATACTGGCAGCACAGAGCCAATTATAGGTTTCCACCGATAGTAACTGAATAGACCGGATATAAAAGAGGAAAAAGCGTGGGAGGACTTGGGACCTCAACCAAAAGCAGATCGCCGTCTAATGATTATCGTATAAGAATGGCATATACTTACCCAGTTTTATCTCTCCCTTCAATCGGTTCTTCTTCATTGAGGGTCATGACTTCTTTAGAATCTGGTAGAATTTTTCTCTGCAACCGCTTCGGTCTGCCTGATTGAGTTCACAGTTGATGGATGTGCAGGCGTTCTGTTCTATCCAGCTTTTGAGACATCGTCCTTGTTATCATCTCTCCTCCTCCATTTTCCCAGCTACGACCGCTTCTCCAGATTGTCTGGTTCACGCCTCCCGATGTGTCCGAACTAGTCCGCATTAGAGTCAGGTACAGGTGCATAGTCAGGGTTCTGTGCATGTCAAGTCGCGGAAAGTCTTTCGGAAACAGCGGAAAGTTTAATAATATTGGTAAAAACTAACTGATTTTTGACTTACTTTTGAATTTTTCTGTATTAATTTGATGGTTAGTAAAACAAGTTCAAAGTTATGCACAAAAACAATACACCAAAATCATTTGTTCAAATAAAGATCAATTTACTTCAGGTGTGACTCATGCTCGCCTTCGAATTCATCTACCTTACAGGCCTTGGAAGTTTAAAATGTTTAATGATTGCTCAATTTATTTACCTATTTATAGAACTGATACGTGTTGGGCACATTTATTAATATGTACAAAATGGTCTGAAATAAATGAATTTTAATTTATTTATTTATTATTAAGTACAAGCAATTTTACCTCTTTACGTACTATTTAGGTATAATAAATACATGTTTGTCTATTTTATCAACAAAGTTGGGAGGTTAACGATCGCTGTAAGACCTCTCCTTGATCCTATATTTAGCTAGAGATTGTGATTTAGGCATTCATCCACCACTCATGTGATAGAAGTCGCATTGAGAAGACGGTAACACGTTAGTTCTCATAGCCGTAACTGCAGTATCCTTTCTCCAAATAAAAAACAATAACAAATATAAAATAAGATATCACCATAAAAGTTTTATGTAAAATTGGTTTGCCAAGCCTCGCCAGCTTACAACGATTTATCAAAACGATTACAAAAGTTATCAAATCTAATGAATAGCTAAGCCTATAACTCTACAAACTGTACATGTTGATCAGAAAGTATGTCTTTGTCGTTTTCTAGATTAAACGTACCTAGATCTAGGTGGCAGTGACCATGATTAAATACAGTGCATCCTTCGAACCTAGTTTGTTTTCTTGAAACGCGACAGTTTGTTCGTAGACTTAGAGGTTTGGTGCTGAAAATCTCAAAGGAAGGAAAGACGAAAGCTTAACGCAAGTCTTTGTAGGTATTACAGGCGAGCTAGTTTTTTCTAGCTAGCTGTACAACGAGGCGAAACAACCAGCTTTCTGAGTACGACTCATTCCCATGGAATTCATGGTCAGAACAAACTTTTTCTGACTCGGCAAATGAAGGTTTGCACCACTAACTATATCAAATATTTTGTTTGCTTTTATTTCGATATATTCTAATTTGTTTTAAATTATTTTTCACTCCACATTACGTTTTAATAATAGTTGTCACGAAATTCATCAAGAACTCAAACCTCTCTTCAAATCTCTTAGCAATTTGCTGACTGGTGAAAATTGTATTTCTTAGAAGAAAATAATTTCGTCCCTTTAGGAAGACCGTAGATGAAGATAAGTGGGGATCGACTCTCTTGGTCTTCAGCAGTATTATCGGAAAACAAGGTTTCGTATCACGATTAAAAATTGGTCTAGTATAAAAAAATGCAATATGAAATATGCGAGGTAAACTTTCCTTGAATATTTTTCTCAACAGAATTAAGACTTTTTGATTAAAGAGTTATTGATTGAGCTAGTTGGTCTGCCTGCGATTAAGCTGTTATATGGGCCACTGGGTATCAGGATCACTACCGGATACGCGCTAATCCTTCAGTGACCCCGCTGTGGCTTCCATTCTTTACAATAAACCTACCCACCAACGAAGGCTTCGTAATATTAAAAAATAGTTCATGAGATTAGCGTGTTTAAACAGATATTGTGCATGTATTACAACAACGAAGAGCCATCTTACGATATCAATATTTCCTTTGTGGTTTGTATAATGGTAGATCAACTATGGTTATAGTTTACCTATCATCCACTGCATTTCTTATTTTTTGCTGATCAAACTGGTTGTCTTTCATTGAGTTTCTTTATTTTTAGCTATTTCGGCTTAGGCACTCAAGATGATTCGTCGCCATGTTTGATTAAACACCGTTGACCGGCGAATGGGGAGCAGCGTTATCTATCTACTGTGTAATGTCATTATCAGAATACAAATTGTGATTTATTAGTATGAGTTTAGTAAAAAACCTCTTGGCGATAAGGTCCCGGTTGTGCACTCGCGTACGAGGGGCCGGGGTACGCCTTGACCATGATCCAGAATTTGGCAGATCAGGTAACACAGGATACAGTGAAACAGAGGAACCTGACCAGATTCGATGATGGTTATACATTCAGGCGACTGAATGACTGAGGTTTTATCACGATGTTTTCCCTCACCGTAAGACCATCGGTTAGTGTTCAACTAACGTACGTAACTCAGAAAAGAGTCATTGGTACATTGGGATTCGAACCCGGTGCGTCTCCCTTGCGAGTCGGATACCTTTACTACTAGGCCACCGATGCTCCAATTTGTATGAGTTTCGTATCAAATAGTAATTATAATATACCGACTTACTCGATAGAGACGCCTCGCAAAGCCTTGAAACTAAATCATCAGGGTACGGTACTGTAGAAACATCATACACAGACGAGAGGTTTACAGATCAACCTGGTTATTTTCCATTGGCTTTTTTTCATTGAGCCGAGACATTGGTCGCCTAGGGTTTGGTTAAACCCTGTAGACCGGACAATGGGGAGCAGCGTTAACTATTGTGTAATGAGGAGTTTTCCAGAAGGTATTGTCAGCTGGTTTCAAAAGCATCAATTATATGTTTACGGCATAACATCTCCGGCTGTTCGAAGTGCATAAGGTCAGGTTGGCGTCGAGTTCTTCATAGATAAACAGATATAAGTAGATATCGCGAAAAGTAAACAACAATGTTGTTATATTGGTTTTTCTCTTTATTTCTGGCAGCGATGACCACTTTCCATCAGGTGGCCCGCTTGCCTATTTTCCTACAGTACGACATAAAAAAAACTATAATTGTCCAATGGGAATAACCTAGTTTAGGGAAGGTCTTAAAACTCCTTAGGAAATTTAAAATTTGCCACCTAATCCATAACCGATTGTGGTGAAACTTTGGTGAGTTGTATAGATCATTTTGTTGTATGTATAATGTCTACAGATAATGGGAAACCACTGACAATGTCAGATACCTATTGAAATATTTTCTATACTATATGCAGCTGTGACCTGTATGGCAGCAGACCACTTTCCATCAGGTGGGCTGTCTGCTCGCTCGACACTGGGTAGCATAATAAAATATCATTTTTGTCTTAAATGACTTGAACAATACTTTATTTGATATTACATTATTTAGCTACTTTCCTGAAATAATAAATAGGGTAAGATCTAAGAGGGTTATCAAATCATTATTATCGTGCTAGCGCTTATCCCTACCCTTGCTAGGGTCCGCTTTCCTACTCTTTCTTCTCCACCTTGCCCGGTCTCTGGCATCCTCGCGTCATAAGCTGCTGGCTCTCGCATCCGACTCAGCGATGCCAATCCATCGTTTCTTGGGTCGTCCACGTGGCCTACCGGCAGGTTCATGTACCTATTTTCCACGTATCTATGGGTCTCGTACAAGGCGACTAATGTTTTCGAGGCAAAAGATTAAGAGTCTCCGTAGTCTGGAAAATGGGCAGCAGCATTTTCCATTGTTATATTTAAACACTGCGATCTCCAACCCGCCTGCCAAGCGTGCAGATTATGGCAATAACCTCCCCTTTCGTGGGAGAGGCCCTAAGTCCTGCAGTGGACTGTTACGGGCTGTGATGATGATTTGTAACTGGGGCCGATTACATATTTGCTTAATCCAGCAGATTCCAGCGACCTTAGTCATCAGATAGCAGAGCAAAATGTATTACTCACAGAATAACGTAAATTTTTGTATCACGCCCTTTGGAAAGCTAAGCGGGCGCTAAAAACATAAGTGATACAAAAATAGTCTCTCTGATGACTTATTGCTGGATTAAGCAACCTAAGTCATCATTAGCCGTATTTGTCGCAGACAGCTCATTTTGAGATAGTCATTTGTACGTGTATCACCCTACCTATACCTAATCAAGATTTGTAAGTGTACTGCGTGAATCGTCGCTAGTTTTCAACACGTTCTCCTCACACAGAGGAAACATTATTTCTAATAGTTGTTCGCAGTCGACCCGCCGACGCACTGTTCACGCTTGTTCCATTAGATTGGATAATTTACGTCCAGACTCACTTCAGCTCCTTGCCTAGGTAGTGCTAAGTGTACTTGGAGTATTTGTAAACACAAATAAAATAAGCGTGTTACATCCGTACCTACCCTTAGAACCGCTGACCACTGAAACCTACTTGACGACATCGATCACGCCACCGATATGTGCAAGCGAAGTCCAACCGGCACGAGGCACCGACGCAGCGTTTTACCTCATTGCAACACATTTCCGCTCGCCCCGCATCGGTATTTTTGCGAATATATAAAATCACTTTTAGACCTAACATCGGCTAACTGAGACGTACTTTTAATCTGTAATTTTTAATTAATAAATTAAGTTAATTAATTTTCGTCTTTTTTTCAATCCTTCGACTGTGACCTTCGTATTTGGCGCAGTCGGTAGGATTCTCGCGATCGGTAAGAGAAGATTTCCGTTTCCGTATATCTTGATCGAGCCGTCGGTGGCTCTCAAGCCACGAGCAGATAATCCAGAACTTACGCAGTGTCGCAGCTTCCGGAGGAGTATCCAGAAATCGATACACGGAAAAGACGAAAACCAGTATGTTCCTGTGAGTACCTTTGAATCAATCTAGGGTTGCTACATTTTCCTTTTAAGTCATTTTCTTTTCCTTAATTATATGTATTTCATTTCCTGTGTGTAAGTTTATTATATGTGCAGTGCTAAGATTTTCCATCCCAGGCGATCGAGTACTCCTAGGTTAGATAGAGAATTTAGAAATAGAATATTAGATAGTAATAGATTTTTGAGCGATTCTGATTCTCAAACTGACAGTGAAATTGCAATGGCGGACTATGACAGTGTATTTAAAGCCCTCCGCTTGGTTCCCGATTTCGATGGGAATGCAAATGTCTTGCCGCGATTTATTAAGTTATGTGACCAACTCGTATCAGAGTTTAGTGAACTCGAACAGCCGTCGCTTTTGGTTGCCTTATTGAACGGCATTTTAAATAGAATAACAGGGCCCGCAGCTCGTTTAATTAATATTAGCGGAGTTCCCGGAGACTTAGAGCACTTATTAATAACTTTGCCGACCATCGAGATGAGGTAGCTCTATATAATGACCTTTCAATAATCACTCAAAGCTCAAGTACACCCCAAGAGTTTTATGAACAGTGTCAAAATCTTTTTAGCACAATGATAACCTACGTCTCGCTTCACGAGACTATTGAGAGCACTATTAATTCAAAATGCGACTTGTATAAAAAATTGACCCTTCAGGCATTTTTACGAGGATTAAAAGAACCTTTGGAATCCCGGATTCGATGTATGCGACCGGAAACCATAGAAAAAGCACTAGAGTTTGTTCATGAGGAGTCCAACATCCTATATTTGCAAAAGCGCAGTAATGAAAGTGTTCCCGACAGGAAGCCAAACTCACTAAACAATAATCCCTTTCACTAATAATCATCCCTTTAAACCCCAATTTGGTAACTTTGCACCCTCTAGACCGTCAGATTTTTATATGATGCCAAGTCCCTCTCGAGCTAATTTTAATGCGCCCCAGCATTTTCCACAAACGACTAGACCAAATTATAATCATGGGTTCCAGAATAGAGGTCCCACTCGCACTCAGCAAATGTTTGCAGCACCTCTTCCTAACCAGACCTCCCGTGGATTTAATGTACCACAGCGTAGCTTCATGCCTCCCTCTAACAACACCCCTCGTCCCATGAGCGGGGTTAGTCATTTCACCCCGAGGAACCTGCCCTCGACCGGCATGCAAGGTCATAACTGGGCTACGCAAGGCAACCCTCCGGCCAGTAACTACTTCAAAAGCCGTCAAATGAACTACACTGAGTGTTACGACCCCGAGTTTCAATATGAAGCACACGACGGATTGATCGATGTACAACACAAACGCAATTCTACCTATTCGCGATTCTACACAATATGGATTCCGCACAACTGACATTCAACACATTATTTATTCCACACAGACTTCAATTATACACAAACGCGTTTCTTCCTGTTCGTGATTCTACACAATATTAATTCCACACAACTGATGCGATTCACCAGATTCGTTATTCCACATATTCGTTACATATTTTAAATCATCTTGGCGTTAATGTGAAGGTTGTCCTCTCGCTCACGAGGGCCCGGGGTCTACATTGACCATGATCCAGGATTGGCAGATCAAGTAATTACAGTGGAGCGACTGCCATCTGACCTGCTACCACGGGAACCTTAACAAATTGGATCATGGTTACCTACACATTTGGTCACCTGAATGAGCAGGTTTCATCATGATGTTTGCCCTCACCCTTAGAGCATCGGTTAGTATTCAACTAATGTACATATATCAGAAAAAAGTCATTGGTACATGGCGGCAGTGGGATTCAAACCCGGTCCCTCTCGCTTAGGAGTCGGATACTATAACCACTAGGCCACCTATGCTTCTAAGGGCAGGCGGCCCGTTATTGTATTGTTGATTTACACTGACAGACCAAATTGGAACGCGTTGCTCATAGAAGTCTCATAATAACTCTGATCCAATCAACGTGGTCAACGCTGTAGACCCTGGACTGCCATTCACACATTCTTCAACGCTGGGCACAATGAGAATGGTTGTATTGTAACCTCAGCTAGAACTAGACCAGGGTGTAAGTTTAGTGGACCTAGTAGAAGAGAGGTAGGGCATAGCGGGGTATCCCGTTCGAATTAGAGCCGCCCGACTGGGGAAGTACCTCCACCTTACAGAATACCGCAGCTAAACAATACTCTTTTAAATAGTGTTTCTACCAGTGAGTAAGGTTTCCAGTGCTCCATGGGGTGGGGATTAGGGGAACCGTAGCTTTGGAAGTGGGGGGCATTTGCCTTTTGCTGCCAGATCTACGTGTTATACAGGTGGGCAACACATTGGCGATACTCTTGGTGTTGGTAATGTTTATAGGCAGTGGTGACCACTTTCCATCAGGTGGCCCGCTTGCCTATTTGCGTACTGCATGACAGATACTCTTGGTGTTGGTAATGTCTATAGGCAGTGGTGACCACATTCCATCAGATGGCCCGCTTGCCTGTTTGCCTACCGTATGACATAAAAAAAAAAGTTAATATTGACCAAGGTCAACTCTGGTCATCGAACCTGGTCAACGCTGGGCACCCTGAGACTGGTTGTTAGAATTAGACCAGGACCTAATAAAGGTTGACCAAGGTCAACCCCAGTCAACCAACAAAGCATTGGACTAGGTTTCTTAAATAGGGTTGACCTTGGCCAACCTTGACTGGTTCCATTAAACTTAGGTCCAGGTCTAAGTCAGCCAGTCCCAGGTCCCCAGCGTTGTGGAATAGCGAATCTGTTGAATGGCAGCATTTGTGTGGAATTAATATTGTGTAGAATCGCGAACAGAAAGAAACGCGTTTGTGTATAATTGAAGACTGTGTGGAATAAATAATGTCTTGAATGTCAGTTGTGCGGAATCCATATTGTGTAGAATCGCGAATAGGTAAAATTGCGTTTGTGTTGTATATCGATCAATCCCACACGACTACTATTACGACAGTTCCGATCACTCATATTATTATGAGGCCACACCTGATTATTCCCACGATAGCGACCAACAGCTGTCCTACCCGGCACTGTGCCCGAACTATCCCGGCACTCCCGACTTTCCCAGAGAGCAAGACGACTCAGTTCCGTCCGCATCTCAAAAATTTCAGAAGGCTCCGAACCCAGTAAAGCCAAAATAGAGGTCAACCTTCAGACCCAACGTCAGTTACCTTTCATACAGATAGCTGACCCCCCTCTCAAATTTTTATTGGACACTGGAGCCAATCAATCTTTTATTTCTCCCGAGGCAGTGGAAAGATACTTTCCCCATATTCCTTTAAATTACGAACCCTTTGAGGGTCACTAATGTTCATGCCACTAGCAGAAATAATTACTCCATAACATTACCGTGTTTTAGAGAATTAAACGAGAATGATAATATTAATTTATTCATTTACAAGTTCCACGAATACTTCGATGGGCTTATCGGACTAGATCTTTTAAACAAATGGGAGTCAAGTATCGACTTGAAACACAACACCCTTAGGACGCGCCGCGCGAATAATCCTATCATAATGTTTGACTCACGTAAATGCAATTTTTATGAAGAGATAATTCCGGCAAATACATCTAAAGTTCTTAAAATACCCATTAACATACATGACTGTGAGGCTTACATCCCTGAGCAAAGAATATCGGGTTGTATAGTTAGGGAATGTCGAACTAACATAACTAAAAGCCGTGGTTTAGTGGAAGTAATAAATGACACCGCGAACGATGTAATCTTTTCGCTCGATAGTCCGCTCGGCGCCGAGGTTTATAATGTTGAGTGCAGTCGCACTAGTGCGCCCGCGACGTCACGCGCCGCGCAAGTTCTGTCTCGCTTGCGCACGGACCATCTCAACCCTGAGGAGCGCACCAATTTAGAATCCTTGTGCGCTCAGTATTCCGACGTGTTTTATATTGAAGGTGAAGCCTTAACATTCACGAATAAAATACAACACTCAATTAAAACTACTGATGAGATACCCATCTATACAAAGAGTTACCGTTACCTTTTCATACATCGCGAAGAGGTTCAAAGTCAAATTAGTAAAATGTTGGAACAAGGTATTATCAGACCCTCAGATTCCGCGTGGAGCTCGCCCATTTGGGTTGTGCCTAAAAAGATGGACGCGTCAGGGAAAGTTAAGTGGCGTCTTGTCGTTGATTTTAGAAAATTAAACGAGAAGACGATCGACGATAAATACCCTATTCCAAACATTGCAGACGTCCTAGATAAACTCGGTAACTGCCAGTATTTCACCACCTTAGATCTGGCAAGTGGGTTTTACCAAGTAGAAATGGACCCCCAAGATATACCCAAGACAGCCTTCAACGTAGAACACGGTCACTACGAGTTTTTACGTATGCCCATGGGACTAAAGAACTCCCCATCTACTTTCCAACGGGTTATGGACCATGTCCTCAGAGGTCTACAGATCAGATCTGCTTGGTATATCTTGACGATATAATTATATTCAGTACCTCCTTACAAGAGCATAAGAATAATTTACAGAAAGTGTTCGACAGACTTAGGGAATCTAACTTCAAGATTCAAATGATTCAAAGATATGGGTCAGTCTGAAAACCAGCGCTGTGTTTGGCTGCTGCCATTCATAGCATTAAGCTGAGGCTGGTCCAATTTGGTCCGAGGACGCATCGCCCTGCTTTCCTAATATGTATTTATTATGTTAGTTTTAAGTATTTGAATGTGTTATTGGACCAAATAAAGTTACGTCTATGTCTATGTCTATGTCTAAATGGATAAATCTGAATTTTTGAAGTTAGAAACCGCCTACTTAGGGCACGTTATCACCAAAGATGGCATTAAGCCAAATCCCGATAAGATCGTCGCGATCCAAAAATTCCCTTTGCCTAAAACATCTACGGAGATAAAGCGTTTCTTAGGGCTCTTAGGTTATTATAGGAAGTTTATCCCGAATTTCGCTAAGGTGACGAAACCCATGACTCAATGCCTTAAAAAGGGATCTAAAATATATATTTATAATCCAGAGTACATTAACTGTTTCGAACATTGCAAGAAACTTCTAACCAATGATCCGATTTTACAGTACCCGGGCTTTTTGAAAGAGTTTATACTAACGACCGACGCCTCGAAGTTAGCTATAGGCGCCGTTATCTCTCAAGGCCTCATAGGCTCGGATAAACCGATAGCTTATGCATCTCGTACTCTTAACACTAGTGAGATAAACTATAGTACCATAGAGAAAGAACTTTTAGCTATAGTTTTCGCTTGCAAGTACTTCCGCCCTTACTTATTTGGATGAAAGTTTGTGGTAGTTACAGACCATAAACCGCTTAAATGGATGATGAGTCTTAAGGAGCCTAACTCGCGCTTAACGCGTTGAAGACTCAAGTTAAGTGAGTACAACTTCACTGTCCTTTATAAAGAGGGCAAGTACAATGTCAACGCGGACGCCCTCTCGCGAATAGAGATAAATAACGAGGAGACTTCATCTTTAGCTGTCAACCACTCAGAAGCACCTTCAGCGCCTGGTTCGTCCACGGAGACCGTCCACACTAGTGAAGAAAATCCAATTTTAGAAATCCCGATAACAGATGAACCTTTAAACCGATTTAGCCGCCAGATCTGCTTCACAGTTGTCGGCGATATAAAAAAGAAACCAGTTGTTAGTAAGCCTTTTGAATCACACACTCATACCACCATTCAAATCTCGGAATCTAATCTTGAAAATGACGTAATTAACTCAGTAAAAGAATACATCAATCCCAAAGTAAAGACAGGAATAATTATTTATCCCCAATTGGCTATGTATCAAATCATTCCGGTAATTCAAAAACACTTCAAAAATTCCGCTATGCATCTCGTCTTAACTAAAGTAGAGATAGAAAACGTGAAGGATTATTTACGCCAGCAGGAGATAATTAAAGCCTACCATGAGGGTAAAACGAACCACAGAGGCATTAACGAGTGTCATCTCACATTGTCAAAAAAATACTACTTTCCGAAAATGAAAGATCAAATCGCGTAGTATATAAACGAATGCAGTATTTGCGGTCAAGCGAAGTACGACCGCAACCCCATTAGGCAGCGATTTTGCATAGTTCCACCCCCTACGAAACCATTCGAGATAGTTCATCTTGATCTCCTCACCATCGAAAATGAAAAATATCTCACTTATATCGACGCATTTTCTAAATACGCGCAAGCCTACCACCTCCGCGATGCTACAGCCATAAGCGTTGTACAGTCCCTGTTAAAGCTGTTTTCCCATCACGGTATCCCTATAACGGTTGTCACGGATCAGGGTCCTGAATTTACAAACAAAGTCTTTATGGAATTCGTCCGAGTCCATAAGATTCAACATCATAAAATTCTCGCTCACTCCCCCAACGATAATGGTAGTGTGGAGAGATTTCACGCTACCCTTTTGGAACACTTACGTTAACGTTGGAACTAAAGTTAGAACGTCGCGGTGAACCTGCAGTTAACCTAGTACCTTACGCTGTTTTAGGTTATAATAATTCGATCCACAGTTTCACAAAATGCCGTCCTATAGAGATAATCGTAGGTCACTTCGATCCGAGAGACCCCCTTGACATTGACCTCTCGGAGCATTTACTCCAGTACGTACAGGACCATAGGAAACGCATGACTGAGGTCTATACCATTCTTAATGAGATCTCCCTCCATCAGAGGACTCAGCTAACTGAAAACCGAATTAAGGATCGAGAACCCGAAAGGGAATATGAGCCCGACCAGCAGGTGTTCATTCGTAACCCGAAGGCTAGCCGTCAAAAGCTCGCGCCTAGGTTTACCCAGGATATTGTATTAGCCGACCTGCCGATACATACCTATACTAAGAAAAAGCGGAACCCAGTAGCCAAATCTCGTCTTAAGCGAGGCCCTAAAACCTCAACCTTGTTACAGGACACTACAACTATTGACGCTTCTACTTCACGGGACGTTGGCGCTGGACATATCACTTGACAAACTGGATGATGGATCTGGGTTAATTCCGTTCAAGCTAGGAGACTCCCGCGTGATTTCCCACTATCACTCATTTATACAATACATTGACCTTAGAGATATGCAAAGTAAATTAGACTCAGTAGATAAGCAACTTCGTAATTTTAGACCTAGATTAAATAATAAAACACTTTCCCTTTTTGAGCCCCATATGACACATTTAGAATCAAAGCTTCAAAAGATTTCAGAAAAATTAAGTACTTTTAAACCACAAATAATAAAGAGAGGATTAATTGATGGTCTCGGTTCAGTTATTAAAAGTATTTCAGGTAATTTGGATTATACAGATGCGATTCGATATGTTAACGCGATAAAAGTTCTTGAAGGAAACCAAAATCGATTACAATCTGAAATTAATAACCACATTAGTTTAACTAAAGACTGGATCGCCCGTCATAGTAAGTTATTAGATGATATAGTTTACAATCAAAACAAAATTGAAAGCATTTTGACCAGTTTAATCGCTGAAGATAACACTAGAGAAGCAGATATAATCAGATATGGACACTTATTGCAGTTTCTTAGTATATGAAGCGATAACATAGATAACTTAAGTAAAGAATTATTAACTATAGAAACCACCCTAGCTTTTATAAAAAGCTCTGGTTTCTCTCATACAATGCTTAGTTCTTATTCTCTTAAATTCATGTTAAAGAAATTAAAATTATTATATTCGGACTCGCAATTAATAAATATTGACTTGAGAGACTACTATGAGATAATAAAGTTAGGATCATTTTACATAGATAGCAAGATAGCTATAGTGTATAAAGTGCCGATAGCCTTTCCCGATATCTATAATTTTTATAAGTTATCCATTATCCCTAATAGACAAAACCTTTCTCTGATTCCTATCCTTCCTTATGTAGCATATTCGAAAGAATGATTCCATGTACTTTAGGGCTGAATGTCCAAAGATTAATAACTGGTACGTCTGTGAAAAGGGAGTTAGCTACAGCAATCAAGAACAACCGGACTGCGTGGAAAGTCTCATTACGATTCAACAACGAAGTTCACCGTGCTTGCTAACCCGTATTATACTCACCAAGGAATCTATGGAACAATTAGATGACCAACATTATACTATGTCGTTCCCGAAGCCAACAAGGATCCAACTCTCATGTGAAAAGGAAGAATATCGAATCCTGCAGGGAAGCTATCTCGTTACACTACCACAAGGTTGCATAATCAGGACGCCTGAAATCACTGTCACTAACACCTATGACGTTATCAAAGGACATGTAATAAAAATTATGGACCTTCTTCCAGACTTAGACGAGAAGCTGCAGCCAGAAAAACCTGTGTTAACGCTGAAATCGATTCATCTTGAAAATCTCCATGCCAGCAGCGCCCGAGTCCTAGCACAGCAGCCTGCAACGATTAGTCACATCACCGGGACAAGTATCTATCACACTACGATACCACTCTATGCTATATTCTTCAGTACATTCGTTATAGCCGCTATTTTAACTTACATTCGAGTTATAAGAAAACGACGCTCGAAACTACAACATGAAATAAAAGTCTCACATCCCACTTATACGGAAGTTCCAGAGAAACCTAAGAGAAGTTTTAGATCAGATCAGATGAAGGACATGAATGTTAACTTCGTCTCAGCAGCATTTTTGCCGTCGACTTCAAATAGCTGCTGAACTTCGGGGGGAGGTGTTACATCCGTACCTACCCTTAGAACCGCTGACCACTGAAACCTACTTGACGACATCGATCACGCCACCGATATGTGCAAGCGAAGTCCAACCGGCACGAGGCACCGACGCAGCGTTTTACCTCATTGCAACACATTTCCGCTCGCCCCGCATCGGTATTTTTGCGAATATAATATAATCACTTTTAGACCTAACATCGGCTAACTGAGGCGTACTTTAAATCTGTAATTTTTAATTAATAAATTAAGTTAATTAATTTTCGTCTTTTTTTTCAATCCTTCGACTGTGAAATTTATATTGAACAAACACATAATTTATATTGTGATGTGACAAAGCGACTAGGGTAACACCCTACTAGGGTGACGAAGTGCGTTAGAATGTTTATAATCTTAACGTGGTCGCTGTCTACGTCAGATTATAACGTTACGGTTTTTATTCTTAAGTATTGTTTTTGTTGATTTCTATTTTATTTTATTAAATGGAAGGACGGTGTTCCACCATCGTAAAGATGATAGCTAAGAGGCACGACTGTCCTATCCAAAGACATTGGATAGAGTTAGTTATTGATCCCTAATACTAAACAGGGTCAAAATACTTATAAAATAATATTACTAATATTACCAACAAAGCACAATATTAGTTACAATTCTGTCTGAAATAAAGATATTTTAATTTTTAAATTAACGATCTGTATGCATAATGTAAGTAATTGGTATAATTTAAGTAATTGGCCGTGTGGTGTCGGGCAGAGTGGAATAGCACCAACCCCTTACACTCGTGGGTGTCGTACAAGTCGACAATTTTTTTTTTATTCCACTAAGGTGGCAAACAAGCTTGCGGCCTGCCTGGCACTAATGTTTTCGAGGCAAAATATCTAGTCTCCGTAGGCCGGGAAATGGGCAGCAGCGTTTTCCGTTGTTATATTTATACCACTTCGATCTCATTCATCAAGATTATGGCAAAATCCCCTTTCGTGGGAGAGGCCCTTAGTCCTGTAGTAGACTGTAATGGGCTGTGATGATGATGCATAACGTCAGTCTTGTTATTTTTCCCTTTCACAGAAGCTTTCGACGATAGACTTGACTTGGATGAAGAACGCTGCTGTCACTACGGCGAGTCAGTAATGTTGAGTTTCTCAACGGCCGAGGGCTGCGCGAGCGCATCAGCTCCCGACGAAATCGAGGACGAATACAAAAATAAGTGTCAAACGATAGCGAAGAACTGCTGTGCAGAGTATTACAAGTAAGTGACACAGCTTGATAGGTGGCCTTAAGACACGGACTCCAATGCCAACTCTATTTCAAAATGCATGAATGTCAGTCCAACTATCAAATTGAGAGCCCAAGGATAAAACGATAATAATGACCATGTGGAGGCGTTAGTTGTCTTTTCTTCAGTAACCACAGTTTCCCAATTGGCGGCAGGCTAGTTCCATGTTACGCCACATTCAGTATTGAAGACAGGTTTGCCCAGTGGCGGAAAATAAAATGTCTGCTTTTTTTTATTTACAGGAAGAAAGAAAAGTGCATGCACGCAATGAAATATGCGAGTGAAAAGAGATGTAGTGCCCAGGATAGCTACGTTGGAATGGTAAGATTTTTTTATAAATGATAAGCTTTCTTAAATTTACTAAAATAATATAAAAATAGAAATACAATCAGTTCTAATCACGAGTTATTATTTCTTAACCGATCAATTAAGGGCGGCATACACCAAATTCTTAAACGCATTTAGACATAGACATAGATATAGGCGTATCTTTATTTGGTCCAATAACACATTCAAAAACTTAAAACTAACAGAATAAGTACATATTAAAAAAGCAAGGCGATGCGTCTTCAGACCAATTTGGAACAGCCTCAGCTTAATGCTATGAATGGCATCAGCCAAACGTTTTAACATTTAAGCTGATCCTTAAACAAAAAATTTCATACAAAAAATGTTACACGTCGTTCTTAAACGTGTTTAAGAGTTTTTTGCAAGCGGGGGGGGGGGGGGAAGGGGGGGGGGCTAAATAGTTGAGTCACAATAGTTTAGTTTTTGACTTAACAAATAAATGTATATAGAGGGGTGTAATTTCGTCATTTTGTCACCAGAATTCAGCGTGAAGGCTTAGTCGTTCTGTATAGGAATCTTGAAATTTAGACACAATCAAACAGCTTGGATGGAAACAATCAGTAGGAACTATATTTTATTTCCTTTTTATTGAAGAAAACGATGAAAAAACATATTGTATGTAAGTATGTATCTAGGTAAGTATATCTTTACTTATGACCACTACTAGGTATTTTTCAAACTTAACAGTCGCTATTCATATTATTATCAAAAACATAATAAACTTTCAGTCGCTTTAGAGGTATAGATACTTTTCTTATTGTTATGCTTAATATCAAAATAAATAGTTTTCTTAAAGATACCTAAAAGAGATCACAAGTTTAGTCACAACCGTATTAGGTATACAGGTAAGTACCTACGTGAAAAATCAGACTAATAGTATGCTTACTACTAGGTAGTAAAACAAACAGGTTAGGCATCCAATTTGTCTGATTCCGATTATCTAGAAAAATCAGTCATCATTATTGTTAATCTAGGAATATGAAATACCTATGGCACATTGATTATCATCACATCTGATACTAATCAGCCTGAATTGAACCGTACTAATATAGCTTAACTTAGACAAAATAATAAAAAGACACGTGTGTGTAAATAGTTATTACAATAGTTATAAAAATGTAAAATACCATTATAAAAATGAGAGTAGTATCGAGGAATTATATTTTTGTCCAGTAGAATTTTCCTAGTAATCCTTTTTCTTGCCTTCTCCAATGTCTCTTTTTGAAGTATAAGCAGAGCTCAAACTAATTTCGAGAAATGCCATTTCATTAGCATTTCGTTTTGCACTTAGTCTTTTATTTTTCTTCCTATTTTCAACTTCCAGCCAATCGTCGCCGTATTTATTTTTGTATCTGTATCTGTCGTTACCTTTTGTAAATACAACAATGTGAATATAATGTAGTTTTACGGTATTACCCTGTACATCCTTTACAATGTTCAGCCCAATTTCGTCAGCTAACATTTTGATGTCGTAAAAATCATCATTATTTTGCTCTTCGATGATAAATGGGTTGCGGTTTTTCTTTGCAGATCTTATGATTTAATCGTACTGATCAGGCACGTAGATAGACCTAGAATTTCTAGCTCGTTTAATAGCTTCTTCAATAATAGAATGAGCAGTTTCTCCCTCATTTCGTGTATGGCCGCGGACAAATTCAGTCGTGTAACCAATCCCATGTTGGGCGCCATGTATGAAGTTATTTATTAATCAGTCTTTCTGCGTTGAACATTTAATTTGTTTGTTAATTTCTTTTTATTTTATATAATAGTTTTAATTTAAATATTTTCAGATACATGCGAATAAGTAAAGTCGTGAATACCCGCCCCCATGTTGGGCGCCAATTGTAAAGTTATCTTCAAACACTCTTTGTGTTGAACATTTTATGTTTTAGTTAGTTTTTTTTTATTTTAGATTGTTATATTTGATTGATACATGCGATTATTCGGCACATTTTTAGACAGAGTTCTAATCCTGTACCTCTTCCCGACTTTGGTACAGACTTGCTGCGATGAGTGTAACATCGGCAGACTGACCGGCGAGACAGAAGGCGAGGTGGCGTGCGGCGAACCGCCCTCTCCCGAGACGCACCTGGGTGGCGACGCCGTGCTGAGGAAGACCGCCTATCACACCTGTTGCGTGGTGAGATACCTTAACTTTCTCTATTTAGATGGTAAGGAAACTTCCTGCCGCGCACGACCATTCTATGGAATGATCTTCCTATAGCGGTATGGTATTCTCAAGCACCAGCTAAGGGAGTGCCTGCTCACCGAGAGCGAGAGAGCGATACAATGTAGTGCTTCTCCACCTTAATCCACACAAAAACACTTTCGGATTTCGATTAAAATATTTTTGAATAACTCTAGCGAACATTACAGATTCACAATAAAGCAAATTGCCAAAATTGGTAAAATAACATGTAGTTAAGTTGTAGCGACATCTATCGCTCCAAGAGGGAAACTCAACAATAGACATAGACATAGACATTATTTATTGGTAACTTTTCATTACACGTCATAAAATTATGATAATATTCAAATTATTTAACTTAATTAAATGAATTACCATTTTAAGTAACATAATCAATAAAATGTGATACAAAATTGTATTAATTAATGGAATTACTCATACAAATTAATAAATGTCAAGATTATAAATAAGCATATTAATCAAAATGTCAATAGTAGTTCTATCTAGCTAATAAAAGTAGATACAAGATGTCATTCAATAATAATCATAATGTCATTAATTATTTACTTATAGTAAATAAATAATAAATAAATAATAACAATTAAAGTATGAAATGCATTGTAGGATTTCTCTATTTAATTTTTAGCGCGTAAAATTCGTCCATACTATAAAACGCCTGCTCGATTAGCCAACGCCGTAATTTGTTTTTAAACTAACCAATACTAGGCGCATCGGTTATTTCCGCTGGAAGTCTGTTGTAGACTGCGGGGCCCATAACACGTACTGTTTTTGCAGTTTTTGCGAGCTTATGTGTAATTGGCAACAACCGGTTGCCAAAACGAAGCTGACGTATCTGTGCATCTGACCTCTGGGTATAATCATGTAAGTGCTCCCTTACAAATACACCCACATGCAGGATTAGCAGGCACGGCAAAGTTAAAATACCCAGAGAGACAAAGTATGGTTTCGCAGACGTATCGTGCGCCAGCCGTGCAATCGCTCTCACAGCGCGCTTTTGCATTCGGAAGACACGCTCCCAATCGGCAGCGCGCCCCCAGAACTCCACGCCGTACTGGAGCAGCGACGGCGAAATAACACGACCGTACCGCATGCGAAGGCAAGGTGGAGCTCATGCGATTCAACGCGAAACATGCACCTCCCAGTTTACCACAAAGATGTTCTATGTGGGACTCCCATGATAGTGACTGATCCAATTGGAAGCCCAGGAATGATACGAGAGGTACACGTTCGATTGTCACTCCATCCACATTCACCGAAAGCGACTGCTGACTACGCCCTGACAGGATGAACTGGACAAATTGAGTTTTTGTCAGATTTAGCATCAGTCCATTTATTTTAAACCAGTTCAGCAACTTACTCGCTACCACGTTTAGTTTGTGTTGGAGCATTTCGAGCGTTGGGGCTGTCACGACTACACCTACGTCATCAGCAAACATAAACGCGTCTGCTTCCGTTATATGGATAGGCAAATCATTGAGGAGCATCGAGAAAGCAACGTTCGAGAGAGAAGATCCCTGGGGAACTCCCTTCTCGGTGGTCATTCCCTCTGACGCTACCTCGCCGCACCTAGCCACTACATACTGACGCCTAGCATTCATGAAGTCCGTCAGCAGTGACAGCGCTGGGCCATCGATGCCGTAGTGCCTCAGCTTACAGGCGAGGGCGCTGTGGTCTGCTACATCGAAAGCTTTAGAGAGATCGCAGCACAGTAGGGCTACGTGTTGTTTACTCTCTCTAGCATATAACACAGACTCAACGACTTCCCGCACCAACATCGTAGTCGAATGACCCGCACGATAGGCAAACTGTCGATCCGAAATTGCGTTAGTCTGCTGGAGGAAGCATGTGAGTCTCGTGGTAAGCCCATATTCAAATACCTTGACGACAGCTGGGATAATTGATATTGGACGGTAGCAGCCAGGGTCTTTCTTTTTGCCTTTCCCTTTATACAAGGGGCATACTTTTACTTCTTTGAAAGATTTTGGGTACACGTCTTTATCCAAGCACTCGTTGAATAAGTCAGCTAGAGGAGCCGCAATGCCGTCCGCCATCCGTACAAGCAACTCTATTGATAACCCGTACAAGTCTTTGGTTGGCTTTTTTGCAACGTGTTTGGTTATTATATTAAATACTTCCATTGGTGAAAACCTAGGGAATCGCAGAGACCTGTCTGCCGGCGGGCGCGCGGCCGAAAGCTCTTCGCGCAGGCGCGCTATGTCGGCGTTAGGGGCACCGCAGTTGGACGCGGCGGAGACGAACTGTTTGTTTAGGTAGTTTACCAGGCTTTTGTCGCAGTCAAATGGGCGTCCCTCCGGTGTCTTAATAAGATCAGTAACTACTTACATAATACTTACATTACGAGTACACGAACACAAGGTTGGCAAGCATCCGCACATAGATGGCGCTGAACGTCCTACATCGCGCTAGAGAAATGTGCCAACTCCACGGCATATATTATACAACTGCCGGACCCTTGGTCCCCTGGTCACAACACCCGGCCAGGTGGGTAATTACCCTTTTTACCTTCGCCATCTTCACATTGGCGGCTACCTTATACCCTTCACCGCCAAAAAGCAAAAAGTAACCTGTAATTATCTGATCTGCCAAAATCCTGGATTATAAACAAGGCAGACCCCGAGCCCTCGCGTGCGAGAGCGCAACCTAGGCAATTAACGCCAAGATGATAATAATTTGGTAAATTAAGAGCAATTTAAAAGTTAAGTGCCCAAGAAACTGCAAACCGAATACTAATTCCTCTGTTCCCCGAAAACAAGGCAGCCGCCCGACAACCGACCACTACCGAGAAGGTGGTGCCCACCATCACGACTGAGAAGGTGACCACCACACCGAAGCCAAGGGAGCGATGCAAGCCGGACGCCTGCGAGCACCGCTGTGACGACGAAAGCGGGAAGGTGGTCTGCTCTTGCCATGAGGGGTATAGACTACAGCATGATAAGTGGAGTTGTAAAGGTACGTCGTGTTTTGGTAAAGAAAAATTAGAAAGCATAATGGCAACAAAAACCGATTTTCTATGGTGAGGGAAAATTTTGGGAGTGAACTCGCACATTCAGGCGACTGAATGTGAAACCGTGATCTAATTAGTCAGATTCCTCTATTAAAAGGGGCCGGAGACCAGAATCGGCCAGATCGCAAGTCCAATGGCCAAGGTCAAAAGCACGGTGAAAGCTTATTTGGCTAAATCGCAAGTTATTTTACAGCTTTTATAGGGGATAACCACTGGGTTTAAGCCAACCTACACGCGGTTCTCTTTCTGGCATCCGAACGAGACTTTGGCAAATCGGTTACACCCCACGGGTAGTACGGGTCAGACGGTAGTCGCTTCATGCAAAAAGCCAAAACACCACACAATTTGAATAAGCTTTCCTATTAGGAGAGCAGACCCTTACGGGTCCGGATTGCTAGCGGTCAATCCCTGATTCCACATCCCGATGATGATGATGATGACTGTACTTAGTTTCTCAATATCCTTACGCATAAACGAGTGCGCGGAAGCCGTAGATGACCTGTGCACGGCGGACGGCACGGTTTGGCACAACGTAGCGGGCGCTTTCAAGTGCGTGCCGTTGCGGAAACGCGACGTGAGCCTCACCTGCCCGCCAGGGTACATGAGGAACGTGGAGAAACGTGTTTGCGATGGTAGGTGCTAGATTTTTTATGTGTGCCTCTAAGGGAGTGATTAATTGCGAGAAAAGGGACGGAAGTGTATAACAGGGAGGCGAAGTAGCGCGCAGATTAGTGAGCGCGCATGGTGATGTTAAGCGTTGTGCAGGATTAAGTTGACGAGCTGAGTGGTTCACTGCCTCGCAAGAGATCCCGGGTTCGATTTCCGGCCGGGTAGAAATCGAAATGATGAATTTTAATTTCTGTTACGGGTCTGGGTGTTCTATGTATAATAAGTATGTATTTTAAAAAAAGTATATAAGTAGTTTATCAGTTATCTAGAACCCATAACACAAGCTTTGCTTACTTTGGGGCTAGATGGCGCTGTGTGAATCAGTCCACTATTATTTATTATTATTATATTATTACATTATTATTATTATTAAATTATTTACATTATTTAAAGCCAGGTACTATTGCTAGATTGCTAAATTGGTCTGAACTGACGGAAACTGGGAACTGATGGGAACGAAGATAACTGGATAATTTTTTGGGATTCCTATCGTCTATTTACAATGTCTCGTTCATCACTACTGGTGATTCCGCAGACACGTTACAGGCCTACGATACCTCTGACGTGTCTTTGCTAAGGGTAGCGGAACTAGATAACAAAGCGGATTGCATTAAACTTCTGACTAACCCGTCAAGCCCCCAATTTACACTTAACTTATACGCGCAAATATTGTTTCCAGACATAGACGAATGCAACCTACCCTCGCCTCGATGTCCGAAGTATTTGTGCAAGAACACAGTAGGCGGTTATACCTGCGGTAACACGCCCGAGAAGCCTTTTGAAGAGGCCGTACCGGAGGGCCCCACCGCCCCCGCAGGCCCCACCGCCACCCAACCGGGACAGCCTTCCACTCGCCCGAAGAATGATATATGCCCCTCAGGGTTTAGAGCAGGGGAAAACGATGACTGTGATGGTGAGTGGGTACGGATCAAATAAATATTTTGTGATCCTGTAGACTGCCCCGTTAAAAGACTATTAGAGCCTCGTCTTTAGTGAACAACCTTATTAATTTAACCATCACGCGGCGACATATACATAGTACAGTTATTATTGCAGGTCATTGCCGCTTGGCGGGCGGGTTTCCCATAGAGTTGCAACAGAAAGCATTGTTTGGTTTAGTAAGTAGTGGATAGTCGTCTCTACGACGGAGTCTAAAGGATCAAGCCAGTCGGTAATTTCGCCGGCCCATATGTGGAAAAAATGTGTCAACAGGCGCTGCCCTGGGGTGAATTATCGCTTTGACCGGTTAAGCACTCCAAGCTTTTTGAGGCTACTTTAGCTTTACCTTCCAGGTGACTCCAGAACCGCACGCGGTTCTCCTCATTACCAATACGATTGCCTGATTCCCGTGTCGATAAACACGACGTGAATCTAAAACGGTTGACCAACAATCGACAGAAGACAATATATAGATAGAATTTATGGTTCGTTAGCACAGCAGTAGCCGATACGTCGCGCCGTGTGTGATCCCCAGCTAAATTGTAGGACGGCGACTCGCAATACGACTTCGGTCTCAAACAAAAAGTTGCTTGTGAATAGTCCCGTCTACGAATTGCCTTATTAACCAATAACCATCTCCAGACATAGACGAGTGCACGGAGCGCCTGGACAATTGCCAGCGGCTGTCGCAGTACTGTATCAACACGCACGGCGCGTACTTCTGCCAAGACCATGGCTCGCGCCACTGCAAGATAGGGTTCAAGGCCGACCCTGCCTCTGGGAAGTGCGAGGGTGAGTGGAGGAAATAACTTTTTTCTTTCGTTGGGCGGATAGGCAAGCGCGCCACCTATTGATGCTTGGTCATAGCTTCCTTTAGACATTAACAACATCATGTGCAGTGCAGCATTACCAACATTTATAACAAGCGTCCAAGACGCGAACAGAAGGCTGCGTTTCGAAATTGTATGAATTCGAGCGTTTGTTATAGGTAATTAGTTTCATAGCGTGTCAAAGCGCCTCGACATCTTAAATTCGAAATTTTTTCTAACCACAAATCTCCATTAATAACAACACTAAAATGTCCATTGCAGTATTTCCAATCAAAAACATTTTCTCAACGTAATGTCGAAGATCGATTTCAGTAACGTTTTATTACTGGTTGGAGAAAATGTGTAATTTGAGAGAATGAGTGGGTATTTTTTTTATGAAACTCAGTGACAAACGAACAGACGGTCCACCTGATGGTAAGTGGTAATTGTCGCCCAAAACAACTACAATTCATACATTTATCATTATTCTACTAGAAGTCATTAATCTCAGGGAAATGGTAAGTATATAGTAATTTATCAGGTGGTAGGACTCTGTCAAGCCTGAGGAGTCCGCCTGGGTGAGTACCACCGTATTATCTATTTCTGCTGCCAAGCAACAATGATGCATTGTTGTATACCGGTTTGTAGGAGAAGGTACCCAGCGCAATTACAGGCATGAGGCATTTAATCTTAGTACTCACAGTGAAAACGCACCTGCGGTTCTGAACTTTTGTTACCGCTTACCATCAGGTGGGCTGTCTGCTCGTTTGTCACGGCGATGCATAAAACAATTTAAATGTTCTCCCAGATATAAACGAGTGCGACGAGCCGGATACCTGTCAGCGGCACGAAATCTGCATCAACCAACCCGGCGCCTACCGGTGCGAGTCCAAAATTAGCACACTGCCCAAGTAATATCACGTTTTGTTCTTATCAACTCCACTCCTGTTGCTTGCTTTAAATCAGCGGCAGATAAATAGCCATGGATAAAAAGAGAATGCATGATTTTAATTTCATGTGTCAATAACCGTTGACGATTGTGTAGAATTGTCAGCGAATGACAGTAATAATGCCCTCGGCTGCCCTCGGTGTGCTAGATAAAATTTGTAAATATTCTAAATGTCTAATCATACTTATTTCTATTTCTAAGCTTCCTGGAAAGATATTGGTATGTTCTTTGACATCAGAATTCAGACATATTGCAGTTCATAAGCATTCTTATCGGGACAGTCCCGCTCAAGGTTAGCTGGAAGAGATCTCATCCAGAGATATTGTTTCATTTTATCAATAAATAGGTTTACTGAAAGGCGATAGCGCAAAAGTGATGCCGTTGTTGAGGCCTCACGGCGCTCACAGATGTTCTCTTAGTGAATCGAACGGCTGGACTCCTGAAAAAGTGAGATCACTCTGAAAACCATTTTCTTCAAAATTGTTTAGCAAGCCCCATCCTAATTGCGCGCGGATTATAGAAGGCTTGTTTTTCAGGTTACACCCAAAGAACTGTCAAGAAGGCACTAGATCTGTGGGGGGTGTCTGCCTAGGTAAGTCTAAACAAATGTTTGTTTTATTTGTTCCCTTATACACTAAAGTGTTACAAGGATAATTTCGGACGTGACCTTAAGCGTCACTTTTGACAGACTGGCGATGTTCTTTGATACCCACGCCCTTAAATTTTTTTCTCTTTTTGTCTGATGATGATGCCTTTGCGACTTGCAGACATAGACGAGTGCGTGGAGAGCACGCACCTCTGCGACGCGTATCAGAACTGTATCAACAAGTTCGGCGGCCACGAGTGCCGCTGCAAGCAGGGCTACGAGATGGGCTCCAGCGGCTCCTGCGAAGGTACGGTTGCAGGCGGTTGCAGCTAAAGATTATTTTTAGCTATAGATGACCACACAACGATGAACGCAGTAACTGCTCGCGAGCGGCACGTGGCATTTTATCGTTGCACGCGTGCTGTTCATGCGCCGGTAGTAAATGACCGATCTAGCAACGGCCCTTTTATAGTACGTTGGCGAGATTTGCACGAAGCCCAAGATCGTGTTGTGGTGTCAGCCCGCTTAGGGAGAGTGATATGCAGTAGCTGGATTCATAGACATAGACATAGACTTTATTTGGCAATAACTACAAGTATATATGACAAGTTGTAATAATATCAACAATGATAGGTATAACATGTTAAAACTAGGGTACATTCAATTAAAAATGGTGAATATTGTAGTCATCATCATCTTGGCGTTAATGTCCTGGTTGTGCTCTCGCGAACGAGGGCCCGGGGTTCACCTTGACCATGATCCAGGATTTGGCAGGTCAGGTAATTACAGTAGAGCGACTGCCATGTGACCTCCATGACCCTGCTACCAGGTGAACCTGACCAGATTGGATCATGCTTACACATCCAGTCGCCTGAATGTGCATTTTTCATCACGATGTTTTCCCTCACCGTAACAGCATCGGTATGGTGAATATTGTAGTTTCATGCCAAATTAGAACTCAGCTCAGCATATGCTGTAGATAGAGAAACTACAGCGCTGATTTTCAGCAGAGCCCTATAGTCGATTCGTGGCCTGGAATGTGGCATTTTCAGACTGTTACTTTAAAGTAAAAAGTGTAGATCGGGGGGCCACACAAGATGGCACTGCTTATACAGGATTCTAAAGTTTTGAATTCGGTAACCGAAGTTATTCAGAAAGATGTTTCGTGAACAGATACTTAGTTTTAGTAACTTTTCTGTGAAGAAAGCGCAAATAGTCTGCATTTTTATACATCTAACGGTCTCGTTTTGATTAATTTTTGAGAATCATGTCTAATCAGCGCCATCTATTATATTTATTTGAATTATTTTTCCTTTTTAATCGGTTCTCGAAAAATCTCTCGTTGCGTTCGCCAAAATGAATCACCGGACAGTGCGCGCTCGCATCACCCCTGATTGGGTCCGACGTGGTCCGTAGAAAACATTAAAGTAGTTTCAAGTTTTCTATGGTATGCCTGATCAACCAGAGAGGTATCTAGGGTCCTGGGTGGAGGTTGGGTCTGTTACATCGCTGCGGTGCTTGTGGAAATATTTTAATGTTTGCTTTCATTTGGTTCTCCAGTGCGGCCAAACACCCAGCAAGCGCAGCCGAACGACTGCGACAAAGGGTACAGGTTCAACTCCTATGAGGATAGATGCGTTGTTAAGCGAAGGGATTTTATTTTATAACAGAGGAAGGGAGGCAATCGACGCAGCCGGTCAACTGGTGGAAAGTGATCACCGCCATCTGCAACTACTGTGCAGTAGCGAATGCTTTACCGGACCTTGAGATAGATCTAGGCTCGTTTTTTGAAGGTTTCAATGTCGTGATGGTCTGGATACACAACTGCAGGCATCTAACCACTTTCAATTTGTGGCCCCAGCTATACTTTCAGCAGCATCAAATAAGCTATCTGAATCAGCAATATAATTCGTATTTTCATCTCACCCACGTATTCGGGAAATGACATCTTTCTCGGGTAATAAGTGCGTTGTTAAAACCAAGGAAGGAAAGCTATTAAAAGTGCTTTGAATTTAGAACATCAACGCCCAAAATTCGAACAGCGATATTGCACGAATTCTTACGGTATGGTGGTGGTAGTGGCGGGATAAAATGGTAACCTTCTGTGTGTGTGCACAGACATCAACGAGTGTCTGTCGTCTCGGCGCTGCGGCGGCGGCGAGCGCTGCGAGAACTTCCCCGGCGGGTACCGCTGCGAGAGTTCGAAGTATCGAAGTATCGAAGTCAAAAGTTAATAGAATTTATCTATTTTTAATTTTTTGAGCTTGTATACGTTTTGAACATATACATGAATCTATTATGAGTTGAATAAAATTCATAATTCACTAAAATGTTAATAAAACTGTCAGTTTATAAGAAACAAAGAAGAAATGTACCTAGAGATTTACAAACTCTATTTTGTTCACTATTTTAGTTCAGTATTAAAAAAGCTTAAGTAATTTACATCAATTAACACATAGACCATAAAAAATCATCCTTATTTATCAATCAACACACTAATAAGATTCATTACCAAACTATTTTCATCATAAATATTTACTCTAACTCAATAATTGGTCATCAATTATGATAACACTGTCCAATTGGTTAGAAATAATTTAAGTGACGCTCCAATCAAGAGACACGGGGCGTTTCGCGCCATTTGGTTTAAGACGCTTGCGATAGGTGGCGTTGTTTTGTTCGAATAAGAATTGATAAGTAATTTCTAATAAGTTTATTGAATACTTAACTATAAGAATACTTATACTTATAACTATAATAAATTAATAATTAAAATTATACATAATCAAAAACGGATTGATCGATGTACAACACAAACGCAATTCTACCTATTCGCGATTCTACACAATATGGATTCCGCACAACTGACATTCAACACATTATTTATTCTACACAGTCTTCAATTATACACAAACGCTTTTCTTCCTATTCGCGATTCTACACAATATTTATTCCACACAACTGCTGCCATTCAACAGATTCGCTATTCCACATATTCGTCAACGCTGGGGACTAAACTTAGGTCCTGATCTAGTTCTAAGCTTGGGTATACAACCAGTCTCAGGGTGCCCAGCGATGGCCAGGTTGGTTGACCAGGTTATTTGACCAGACATGACCTTGGTCAAAATTTAATAGGTCCACTAAACATAGGCTCTGGTCTAGTTCTAAGCTTGGGTTACAATACAACCAGTCTCAAGGTGCCCAGAGTTGAACAGGTTGGTTGACCAGAGTTGACCTTGGTCAACCTTTACTAGGTCCACTAAACTTAGGCCCCGGTCAAGTTCTACGCTTAGGTTACAATACAACCATTCTCAGGGTGCCCAGTGTTGACGAATGTGTAAATGGCAGTCCAGGATCCTTAGCGTTGACCAGGTTAGTTGGATCAGAGTTAGGATCAGAGTTACTATGAGACTTCTATAAGCAACGCGTTCTAGTTTGGTCTGTCAGTTAACAATACACTAATGGGTCACCTCTACTTACAAGGATAACTAAGTTATAGTATCCGACTCGTAAGCGAAAGGGACCGGGTTTTAATCCCACTGCTGCCATGTATCAATGACTCTTTTCTGAGTTATGTACATTAGTTGAATACAACCGATGCTCTTAGGGTGAGGGCAAACATCATGATGAAACCAGCTCATTCAGGTGATCGAATGTGTAGGTAACCATGATCCAATTTGTTCAGGTTCCTGTGGTAGCAGGTCAGATGGCAGTCGCTCCACTGTAATTACTTGATCTGCCAATCCTGGATCATGGTCAATGCAAATCCCGGGCCCTCGTGAGCGACAGGACAATCGGCACATTAATGCCGAGATGATGAAATGATTTAAAAAACGTAACGAATATGTGGAATAGCGAATCTGATAAATTTCTGCAGTTGTGTGGAATAAATATTGTGTAGAATCGCGAATAGGAAGAAACGCGTTTGTGTATAATTGAAGACTGTGTGGAATAAATAATGTGTTGAATGTCAGTTGTGCGGAATCCATATTGTGTAGAATCGCGAATAGGTAGAATTGCGTTTGTGTTGTACATCGATCAATCCTCAAAAACTAATTCTTAACAAAAGCATTGAACAAAAAAGAGCTACATCCAAACTTTGCGACCATTTTTTGTCCGGTAAAAACGTTCGTTTACCGGCAGCTCACCAATTAAATATTTCTCGAGGATTTTAACTGCCGATTTTGAGTGGCTTGCTTCAACGAAGTAACTAGTGGCGTCTCTACCTCCTTCGTCGAGAAGAACTTCATAGCCTGCAGGATGTTTCTTCAAGTATTCAGTAACATCGTAGACATAATCGTTTATTGTTATCCAGCAATCATTGATGGTGCAGTGTGAAGACAATTCATCAAGCGAAATTATTTTCAAGCTCTTTTCTTTTTTTTTCTCAGTTTTTTTATAATTTTCCGCTTTGATGCTTAGCTCTACTGCGTTTCTGATTGACAGCATTGTTTTGGATGTTGTTTTTAGAGATTTAAGCTCGACAGACTCTTGATTTAAAGAACCAATTGCGAAATTTCTTTGTAGAAGAACTACAGCACTAGGTCCAGTTTGGCCATATGAGAAGAAAGACTAATACTGAATCACTGTCAGATCTGTGAGCTATTTTGAAGGCATCCAACCAAAGAAGTTTGCCAGATAAAGTTCACTGTCAAGGTTGAACTTTTGATAAACTTGTTTGTGATCATTCTTTCTGAGAAATGTAAAACAACAGAAAAATAATCGCTGTCGAACGTGTATTTCGTGGATTTGTCAACTGTTACTTGTCTTTTTATCGATGTTATTGTTATTGTATACAAACTTTTGTTAACTTCTGTGTATTTGTCATTAGTCACGAGTAGATTGTTGTAGAGCGTTCTTTAGCTGATAATAACAATTTTTATGGACAATTTAGGATTTGTTTAATCTAGAAGAAATACTTCAAGAGAATCAAAGGTTAGGATTTCCAAATTGTTTTCTTGAGAGCTTAGAAATTTTGTTCTGCAAAGACTACAATGAATTCTATGATTGTAATAATCAATTAAATAACGAGCAAATATTTCTTGGAACTCATCTAGAATGTGCATAAATTCCTGATTTTGGGAATTAGCTTCAACTAGTTTGACCGGTCGCTTAGTTAAACATCACGTTTTCAAATTACACAAATTGAATAAATTGCACAAAAAATTTATTAGTGTAATAATCATCAGATTCATCAGATAGCTAAATCGTAAACTCTAAGCTGACATTTATTATGATAAGGCAAATTTATTGTCGATCTTTTGTAACGTGACTTTTTGAACCTTTACATTATAATCTTTTAAGTATTTTTTAAACTACACTTAACATTGCGCAATTGTTTTCATTGTTTTATTAACTGGTATCAAATGTTTGATAAGAAGTGACGTCAATGATCATGTGTGTAACTGGTGCAAAAGTTTAAAAATGTACTGCGCAGTAAAATTGATCACAATTTAATGATTCAAGGTCATATTGTTTTCAGAATGTCAATCATTTCAATGGGTTGTCATGAAAGTTCCAGCAAAAACTACGTCGCATGATTTTTGGGTTTTGTAGCCCCTCAATTTATCATTTGCTATTGGAACATGCGCATCAATTTAATAGAAACAATTCTACTGTAAATTCTGAGAACAAATCAATTGAAGATAGATAACAAAAAATAAACCAGATTGACATTTTGTGGAATGTTCTACAGTTTTTATTAGACTTGATGCTCGCGACTGTACTTCTGATGAGTGTACTAAGAGTTAGTACTAAAACTTTCTCATAGATGGCGCTGTAGTATAAAACCCTCAGTCTGCTTCAACGGACAGTAGAGATTGCATCAGTTCTGGATCAATGAAAAACGAGCTGCTGACGCAATTCTTGTCCATTTTACAATATTTACTCAGTTGTACAAAAATACTCTGACGTTACGGCCTTGAAGAGTAATATTTCAAAGCGAATCTTAGTTACGCGCCATTACGAAACTAGTGTCTCGTGTCGAGCGTCTCTTATCAAAGGGATGACTCATAGCTTATCAGCGTGGGAGTATATGTTCGGGTGGGTGCCATTCAATTTCATCTGCGCCCAATATTTACTATGAGTCATAGAAAGAGATACACCACGTGTTATGAAACTTTGGATTGTAATGATACATCCGAATTATGTGGAAGATTGACGAACCCTCTAATTATAAATTAACACTTCTTATGTCAGTGTTTTGCATTTTAAACTCTTGATAATGGTATTTGTTTAACCTCAGACCTGTTTTATACAATAACAGGAAAATTAATGTAAATATATTCATGCGTTAGCACTAAATTTATGCAATACTACGTCATTATTTTTCATACCTAGTACCTGAAAGTAAATATTTTGAATTTGAGGTTATCTATTACGATTCTGTATCGATACTTTTTTCCTAATGATAAAGAAGTTTTACAAAGTAACAATTTCTTTAGATGATAGCACTGATTTAGAACCATATCTAATCATACTATAGTCAAGAGAATGTATACTTTAGTCAACTACAATGTGTCAGATACCGTTAGAATTACTGTAGCAGTTACGGTACAGTGTTTTGTAATAGGTTGTACTTTCTATTTTGGATGAGGTATTGAAAAAAAGAGACAACAATTTTAAAGTTATAGAATATTTATTTATTTATTTATTTAACAGTTTATTGTGCACAATAACATTTATACAATATTGACATAAGGAAAACAACACAACAGGTACAGCTTATTTCATAAGAAATATCTTACAGCAGACCTACGGAAGAGACAGGGCATAATCAGAAAGGCAGACGGCGTGCACCTTAATATACCTAACCTACATATAACTACCAAAAAAAATATATACTACAATGAAATTATAATACCTAATTAAATACAAAGTTACATACAACATACATACTTAAATACATACATATATACTATGGATAACAAATGGAAAGATAATACTCTTTAACTCGTTTTTTAAAGGTTTCAAGTGAAGGACTGATACGTACATTAAATGACAATGAATTCCACAATCTAGCCGCATGAACAGAGAAGGAATTAGAATAACACTCAGATTGATGAGGGGGAATGGAGAGGAGTGCCTTGACGCTAGAGCGACAAGGCATGTCCTGGGGGCGGGAAAAACTGAAACGGTCACGGAGGTAGGAAGGGGCTCGAGGATTATATAGGACATTATAGAGGACACAAAGAATATGAACATTCCTACGAAGGCGAATTGGAAGCCACTTGAGTTGAGCCCGAAAATGAGAGACATGGTCATATTTACGTAATCCAAATATGAAACGTATACCAAAATTTTGGAGCCGCTCAAGCTTATTCAATAGCTCCATAGCATATTTTTATTATATAGTTTTTTGTACTTGCATTATTGTAAGCATTGCATTTGGAGTATACATATTGTATCCTTGTGTTCTGGTGCTCTGGCTCCAGGATCTGATAAATATTAACCTAATCTTACATTAATGTATTTACAATTATTTACAAACTTAATTAGTTAAAAATTAATAAACAAAAGTTACATCTATAATGATTTACTAACAATAAATAATTATTTACAATTATCTAAAACTAAGGGAATTTGAACTATAATGAAAACTCTTCTGTTTGTTTGTTTCTGTAACAAAAAATACACAGTTAGTACAAAATATAATTTTTCAAGTATTTTGTGATGAGTAAATAGTGTTAAATGCTTGCTTTTTGAAATTTTCGCCATCTTCGATGGTCTCCGGCAGCTTGCAATTCATGGTCTCAGGCAACCATATGCAAAGAATAGCTCCCAGGATTGGTCCCATTCCGAAAACTACAGGAATCAACCAGTAGGGAAGATCATCCTCCTGATAACAAATAATTAAACATTTATTATCATTGATAATTACAGCACTAGTTTAAATGATAGAAAAAAAGTAGATGTCTTACGTAGTCAATTAAAAACGGTGCGAAGATGCTCCCAGTTTTTGAGGCGACACTACAGACAGCGAATCCAATGTTTCTTACAACTGTTGGAAACAGCTCTCCCGTGTACAAATAAATTGTCGGGAAGCTGACAGTCATGCAGGTAAGAGACACTGTCACCAGTCCCAATTTCACGGTATCGTTGTTGTAAAATGGAATGATTAGCAGCAAGCTGATTCCTGCTAGCACATTTGCGACTACCAAAATTTTCAGCCGGGACACTCGTGAAATCAGAAAGAAGACTATCAGTAGTCCTGGAAGCTGGAAGGCAGCTGGAAGATAAAACTCAGTATTAATACAGAGAACAAGGCGATTGTCTAGTTTGATCAGAACGTTTTGAATAATATGTACCTGATATGGCAAGGACACTTAATACGTTATCACTCATGTGATCTAGGTAGTGCTCTATACCGAAGAAGACCATCCCACACTTGAGCCAATTGAAAACGATGCAGATTGTTTTTATTCTCATGTTTGGTGTTCTGATCAGATCCATGATTCCGTAACTTTTCTGCTCAGCTTCAATTTTGCTAATAGCTGATGGTATTAATGCTTCGTGGCTTTCAATAGCTGCTGTCACTTTCGTCTCTGATATTTTATTGGTTTTGGCAGCCTTGAGCAGAATTTTGCGAGCTTGTTCAACTCTTCCAACAGCCAACAACCAACGAGGAGATTCAGGTATCAGCCTACAACAAAAAATCATATTAGTATTCGTCTAAAGTATAATTACCGATAATTAATGATTGTAATGACTTACCAGTAGTAGGAAAGAAGCCCAAATGAGGGAATAGAGATCATCAGCCAGTATCCGTCATAAATTCTGGTCAGATAAGAGAACAGTGGTACCGTTAAAATTCCAAGTACGAATGGCACGTGGTACAATGTCAGGATATTCGACCGAACTTGCGCTCCAACGATTTCCATGACTGAAATTTGAATTGGTTTTTAATAAACTGTACAATTTATTACAACATTATTTTTTTTCAGTATGCGCTTACCAATTACGAAACTGATAAGCATTGTTCCACCAGTTGCGATAGCGGAGAGGTTCTTGAATGTTAAAAATAGTTCAAATGTGGGCATAAATGATTTTTTGTTGTAGGCTGATACCTGAATCTCCTCGTTGGTTGTTGGCTGTTGGAAGAGTTGAACAAGCTCGCAAAATTCTGCTCAAGGCTGCCAAAACCAATAAAATATCAGAGACGAAAGTGACAGCAGCTATTGAAAGCCACGAAGCATTAATACCATCAGCTATCAGCAAAATTGAAGCTGAGCAGAAAAGTTACGGAATCATGGATCTGATCAGAACACCAAACATGAGAATAAAAACAATCATCAATATTGCCTGTAACACCACAATCATTAGAGCTCAGTTCATTATTTTCTTACAGTCAAACTTGTTACTGATGCACACACTTGTCAGCAAGTATCCCGAACCCAAAGTTGCCTAGAAGAATTACTGTTTGAGTTAACGGTTGCACCAGACTCAATAGATACTTTCTGTTGCAAACCAGGTCCCACTGGAAAATTGAAAGAATAGTTAGACAAAAGCCCGCAGAAATTAACAATTAAAAAAAGAGTCAATCAAAAGCTTACCTCGCTCACGATGGTCGATGTAAAAGGACTTTTTTCATCGAATATAAAGTCAATGCATTCCACCGGAGGTAAACTTTCGTTGACTGTAACGGTACAAGTTCCCCATCTGGAAATACTTTTGTTGTACGGCAAAGGATATGCGCACTCCCAATTTTGTCCCGGTGCTATCACTGCAATCGCTAATTGGTTCCATGCCGCAGGGAAGTTTATTAGAGAAATTACTACTGTTATTATTATTTGCCAGCGGCCCATTACTCCCATCGCATCCTGAATAGGATCTTGGGGTGTCATATCTGAAAAATTATAAATAATAAAATTACTTTGACTTAATTTTATAAATTTGGCATGTCCCGGATTCGAACACGGAACTTTGCGCTCTACAGATTTGAGCCTTGACTACTACTCCAATAGTTCAAAATATAACTTTCTAATTTTGTCTTGATGCTGTAATATTTTATTTATAATTATTAAAAATAAATACTTACCAGATTTAAAAATGTCTCCCATTGTTCACAAATTATTTTTTACCGTTCAATTTAGATATTTTAATACACTATTTAATTTTTTGAACCTCGAAGCTTTGGACGAATGGTACAGCAGACACATTCCTTCGCAGCTTGTGCGCGAATACTGAAGCGCTTCACTATCCCTCGTGCGTATATAAAAGGAACAACTACTCTACGATTGATGTAGACAAACTCAGTTAAGGTCAAGTTCTATAATCATTTATTGGATTATTACAATTGTTACTGGTTAATAAATTATGTAATTTAAAATCCTGTGCATCCTGTGCCAGAGTAACAGAACAATGGCGAGGAAAATTTGGAAAACTCCCGCAATCAATAACCAATACGCAGATGTACACTTACGCACAAACATTTAAATGTATGCGTTAAACTCTGCGCGAATGTGTTAATTAATCCTCGTCACGTGCTTGCGAAGTGTTTGATTTCCGGTAATTGGTTTTCCTTGTAATCCGTTGAAGCGCAATAGTCTTAAAATAGTCCAGGAATGTCGTTAGCTTCTTAGCGTGTGGCATTATTATGATTTAAACCGTTTCAAACTTCCTCAAAATATTTGAAATTGAACTTATATTTAAATAAAAAATCAGTTGTTTATTAAATGAATTTGTAACCGTGAGTGATATCAAAGACAGATAACGCCAGAACGTCAGTTTCATGTGACTAATATCGAAAGATAACTACATCCTGTTAAAATTTGTGATTATAATATGACTAGAGTTCAAAAGATCAAAATATATAAAATACAGAACTTATTTCCCTTTATTTCAACAGCTCGATCATTAATTTAGTTCATTATTCAAAATGTAAATGTTTTTATCACCTATTAATTAAAATTGAACTCATTAAATGTATTGCGCATGTGGAACATGTACTGCGCATATGGAACACCTGCTGTGCATATAGAACATTTAAATTCAGCGGGAAAATTTGAATAAATAATTTGGATACCGTCTCAAATCTACTAAACATTAATATTAATAATAATTAATATAGATAATAATAAAAAGCAATGCTTATGCGTGTACCTATTCAAAAATTCAAAAAAAACTAACTGTTGGTTTTAAAATTGTTACTTTGAAAGTTTTCCTTGTATGGCAACTTATGCCAAGTTTTTAAACGTCATAGAACGTCATTCATAAAAGTCATAACAAACAATTTATAAAAAATATTATTAAATAATGGGTAAAACAATTAAAAAGAAGTATGGGAGATCATTTTCAGCATGATTAATAATTTAGACAAACTAAAAGTACAAGTTTAAGCTAATAGAAACCAAATAACTGAATGACAAGGACTGACAGGGACTGACAAGTGACAGATTATCCCCAGATTATTGCCATATCCACATTTTATGATTTTTACTACTGTCAGTCAATACGGACTTATCGTGGTACAATCATAGTTTGCTCTTATTCTATGTATCTAAGTGCCTGAATTAGGGTGTGTGTAATTGTAGCTTTAAGCACGCATTGATTCCCAGCGCCAACCCAACGGCCCGCGCCGCCGCCCCCCCGCCGGCCCGCGCCATGGGGCCCCCGCCGGCCCGGGCCCCACTCCATCACGGTGGGCGTGACGTACGGGCAGCGCGGCCCGCACTCGCGCCGGCCCACGTTGTCCCGGCGACAGCACACCGGCGAGAGCGTCGCGCACTGCCCGGACGGGTACGTGTTGCAGGCATTCGACGAGTGCGTTGGTGAGTGACAACTTCAACAGCCCATTGCTGTCCACGGGGCTTGACCCTTGTCTATGGAAATTAATTTATATTGGCAATAGGCTTGCATTTTTCCCCATCTCTCCGGATGTCGTCGAAGGTCATGCTTGCATAAGGTCTTGACTTTAAGACCCCAATACAACGTATTTTTCGGGAAACAGTGACGCAGGCAGACAGGTCCAGTCCATAGCAGCTCGCATGGTTAGTGGGTCTAGTCTATGCCATTGGCAAAATTACATTTTCCGTCGTTGTCGCCTTACAATACGCCAATTTCTTACGAAAGGACCTAATATATCACAAACCAAAGTACTTGGATCGTCAACTTGTTGAATGCCACGTTCAACCCTTATTGCACGTACATTTCCCCTCCCCTAGACGTGGACGAATGTGCACGCCAGATCTCGGAGTGCAGCCCCGAACAGGAGTGCACAAACTTCTACGGCGGCCACTCCTGCACCTGCCCCGACGGCTACCAGCTGGATGGGACCAAGGGCTGCCAGGACATCGACGAGTGCCAGACCAACAAGGTCAGGGTCAGAGATAATGTGTAACAGTATTTTGACCAAAATGCACTGATTGGACCGCGCCTTTAACTAGATACCTACCATGGAGAAGATGGGTGTGTGGTAGGCAGATGGTGTTTCAATCACGAATAAGGCACTATTTTGTGCAAGCACTCCTTTTATTGTTCTTAGCTTTGTTTACACCAATTAAAGTTAGTTACACGACTTAGTTATAATTTATCCTAATTCAGTAATGCTTTCACTTGCTTTCAATGCTTGAAAAAGGTTATAAAGTAAAGGTCGCCCTACATGCACAATATAAAGGCCGCCTCATACGCGCGGCACAACGCCACACTACTCGACGTGTCGACCTGAGTGGTTCAGTGGTCAACATGCCGGTCTGCCACGCAAGAGGTCCCGGGTTCGATTCCCGGCTGGGCAGAAATTGAAATGATGAATTTCTGGTCTGGGTGTTTTATATGTAATAAGTATGTATTTAAAAGTATTTAAGTAGTTTAGCAGTGGTCTAGCACCCATAGCAAAAGCTTTGCTTAGTTTGGCGCTCTGTTAATTTGTCTACGAATATTTATTTATTAATTATTTCCTAGTACTATTTAACTTCATCATCATCATAATCTTGACGTTAAATCTCGGCTGCGCTCCCGCGCTACACGCCCGAGTGCGCTTTTCTTGTCTTTGCTCGGTCTTCGGCATACTTAGTGGTGAGTCCGTTGGCACGGCTTTCCTTCCCGTACCCGGCGAAGGTGGCATGGCCAAACATTGTTCTCCACATAATTTGCCGGTTTGCGCAAGTCGTGGTCTTACCATCGAAGGCGGCACTAATGTATCTGATCTGCGATAACACGGACGCGAAGGCTACCGCCAAAGAGATTGAAAAGTTAGCTACCTTCATGCTTATGTGGCAAGAAGGTAGCTAACTTTCCTTGTCCTGTCCACCGTCTTCAACGCAGTACTTCATTTTTGTGACTCGCAACTTCTGCTTGGGCCTTTCTAGTAGCCGCCGAATCTCGCTGCCGTATAAAATTATGGGAAGGTAGACCAAAACGGGTGTACCGCCTAAAACGGGTAAGTCTCGTACGCTGCCATGTCAATAAGTAGTGGCGATGGGTGCGCGTTCCGAGAGTAGCCGAACATTGCCGAGTGTCGATCCACTTTGCTCGGGCACCGAAATGCACGTAATGGCAGATGAAGTTTCCGGAAAGTTTCCAAGTGATATTCTTAAAAAAATCAAGACATGTAATCCTTATTAGTCGAAAACCTTTGTAGATACTGCGCTTATAATTTAGCGTCATCTAACTTTATATAAAGGCAAAGAGTTTTTCATTTTGAGCAATTAATTACTATACAATATGAAAAAATTATTACGAAATGGATATTAAAACTTAGTATACTATAAATATTTCAATCTATATTGTAAGATGACTTCAAAGAGGCTTGGATATTTTGATCAACAACTCCTGTAGCTATGAATGTTACATTAATAGAAAGATTGATTTTGTAAGGAGGTTGAGATTGTTAAGTTTAAACATTTTAACAGTAACATAAATGCTTACAGTCGAAATGATAAACTATAGTTGGTGCGGTGTTGTCTCTTAAATGTTAGACCCTACAATTTTGACGTCCACCCGTTTTGCCCAAATCAGATACCCATTTTAGGCTCATAGGGAATAACGGGATATTCGAGGGGTATTTTATTTTTCTATTTATAAAATATTTGATAGAAAATGCTTAAAAATAGTGTGTTATTTTCAAGTTAAATAAACATCCTATCAAAAAACTTACGCGAAACTTACCCATTTTAGGCCACCTTCCTCTACATGCTTGCTAATGGTCTTGTAGACCTGTCCCTACAGCTTCATAGGCATTTTGGGGTCACAAATGACAGCGGCCATAGGTTTGGGCTTGGACGTCGCTGTGGATATCACCAGTTACGCTTATTACCGACCCCAGATATCTGGCCTGATCCGTACGCTTCCTTTTCGCCTATGCGAACGAGTAGGGGGTTTGTACTGTTGCAGGCCATGTAGGACTCCGTCTTCGCCATATTTATCTTCAGACCGCTGTTCTCAAGTGAATCCTTCTACTTTTAAATACTATATAATTTATTGGAAGTATTACGATAATTTCTTTCATGAATGCTCTAAAACCTCTTAAAAACAGCAAAGGATTCTTAAGAAATCTTGAGGTGGTAGTGCACTTATGTTCTTGTATTCCAGTTTTGCTCATCGAACTCCAAATGCCTAAACACGGTGGGCTCGTTCCACTGTCAATGCGATCCCGGGTTCTACAGCTCGGCCCCGCGAGTCTGCCTGGACGTGGACGAGTGCGCCGAATTCAGCCCCTGCGACCAGTATTGCACCAACACTTGGGGCACCTACCGCTGTTCCTGTGATGTTGGGTACCGGCTTGGAAGTGATAACAGGTAGGTTCATTATTTTTCTCAGTAAACCAATGCAGAATCTTCCATCCAATGAGCAGTTTTCCAATAGGTATCTAAAGCATTCCTAACCACTCACTAGATGGCGCCCCGACAATTTTGGTAATTGACAATCGCTTGAAATAGGTTCTTAGCAAACAGGATATAAACACTGGGTACGTTGTATGGGATAATATATATGATCAAACGAACTTCGCGAAGTTCGATCGATATTATATGAGTCGCTTCATTCGAAGATATAAGATAATTTACAACGTAGTCCCTTTAGCCTACAAGGTAGCTTCGCACGTTTATTTAAAGTAAAATCGATTTGTTTTCAATCGATCATTTTTTGTTTTTTCGATCCAACGTATCGATACAGCCAGCCGCCATTTTTACGTCATTCTTTTTAGAGATGCTATGCGAAACTTCCCCACGCCTGGGAATATGGGCGGGCGGGTGTTATATCTTCGAATGAAGCGACTCATATAATATCGATCGAACTTCGCGAAGTTCGTTTGATCATATATTATATTTCGTCGCTTCATTCTTCAGATATAAGATAATTTACAACGTAGATGTTTGGAGAGGGAAGTTTTGCAAATTTTAAACAAAATATTAATTATTCATACATTTTAAACAATGTATTAATTATACGGTATCAACCGTAAATGAAACATATTACATAATGGAAACTGTGGTTAATTCATTATTAAGAAAGCAAACGGGTTTAACAAATCGGCCGACATCAGCGATCGGCCTTATATAATATTTGGCGAAAACGCGATGTGCTGGTCCTTGCGGCCACCGCATTGCGGGCCCCGCCGCGGAGACGCCGCCGCCCCAGCGCCGGACACCGGACGCCGGGCACACCGAGCCACAGCACATGGACCCATGACACACTGCTCTCTGTTATCACCCTGCCAATCCATTGGCTAATGGTTTGGGCCGTGACTTATTTATGGTGTTTGCACGACATAAAGAGATACTTAGTATGTGCCAGTACTGAGTTGCTCGATTCTAATCAGATACTTTTCGAGTGTGATGGCAGGGGTTATGCGTAAATTAGGTACGAAAGAGCCCTGGATACTAGCGATCTGACCCTAATGTTGTAACTAATTATGATTTTAATGCTATTTGATGTATTATTATTATCATTCTTAAAAGTGATAGCGTTTGTACCCTGTGTGTGTGGTACACAGGGCCAGTAATATTTCTAATGTGCTGGTTAACTTTTTATTATGTTTCATTTATTCGGACGGGACCGAATTTGAAATGTTATCCAATACACTCTCGTGGATTCCAAGTGGCAGTATACCTAGACAAGCTTGGATTGAATTTGAAAGCTCCTTTTAGTGATCGTTTAATTCGAACATCCTAAGTGGAACCTAAATGGGATACGGAGCTGAACGATGATTGTTCAAAGTGTCATACGAAGCATTCGTATTAAAACAATTACTCAAAATGTTATCACAAATTCGTTAGAATCTTCATATGGATCGGTATTATTCTGCAAACAAAATTGCAAATCGAGAGAAGTGCGGCAAGTGAGAATGCATGAGATTAATCGCATTTACTGCGATAGCCTCCGAGTCCTGTTTGCCGGATAAATAGCGCTTATAGTCGGCATTGACGCGAGACATAAAATCGGTAATCTACCGATACCTCAATCATAGTCTGTCTAACAGTGTGGACTATCTATCGGTAAGCCGAGTCAGAGAGTTTCCACTCTATGTCCTTAACTCTCTTGAGTCCTCGTCAACCTTAATATCACATAACGAAATATGCCGCGCTAGATTCTTTGCATGAAGGTATTCAATACTTCCTTGACAATTTACATAGCTGATAGCTGTGGTGTTATCTACTCGTACCAATATAGCACAATTATTATCGTATGATGCAACATTTTTAGAATCCAGTTAATGGGATACTTGAGTTCACATTGCTTCCAACCTCAGAGCATTAAACCAGACTGGTTTAATGCTCTAAGCTTCCAACACCCGTTGACCCAATCGTCGCCATAGACGGTTCCCCAGTCAGTACGAGAGGCATAAGTGACGTTCTCGTTTACATAATGAAGTCCTGAGGGACAATAAAGGGCCAATGTTTTGCGCCCATCCATTAAAATCCTCAAAGAACGTAGAACGGGGGGATATTTATGCTAAAGTTTAAGTAGCTATTATATTTTTAAATACATTTTAACAATAGATAAAAAATTGTCTCCAAAGTTTTTGTGTGCAATCAGCTGTATTGTAGCGCTGAACAACCTGCTACTGACAGCGCAATAAGTTGAGCGAACTTATATTGTGCAACGGGGAAGAGACGAAAATATATACACTGAGTGTGCTATAATGTCGCTTTTCACCAGTTAAAAAAAATTAAGTGAAATTCTCAAAATTAAAACACTAGAATTTTACACATATTTTTAGATTACAAGTTGCTTTTGTTAACGTTGACTATGAATCCGAGACATTGAAGTAATCTGAGCCTCGTTAACATTGCTTAGACATTCCTCGAAGTCATTGCCAATACAAATGATTTCGTCTAAGTATAGCACGGATTTTGAGCCTTGAGACCTTAAGAAGGTGAAGACCTTAGTCGTCACTTTAGTAAACCCTCGCGGGGCAACCGAGAGACTAATACGGTAAGGCTGAAAATTTGTAAATTCTGCCATTGAATTAAAGATTTTATGGTTACCAATTTTAAATTTATCATATTTAAAAATGTGTTTCTTGGAATTTATTTTGAAATGGTTTTGTGGGCCGATATACGTGGTCGGTATAAATTTATTATGTGATTTTAGATTTATGGTGAATATTTTTACCCATTCGGTTTAGGTGCCGGGAATATTTTAGATAAAAATTGATTAGGTATGTGGGGCTGCCGCCTGCCCAATGCAAGGTGTTCGGCTGAACACTCTAAAATCGCACCCAAATCTACTAACATTTTAATGGACTAGGGGACTCCTTCTTTTCGTCAGGAGCAAAAAGTTTGGTATCGGTCAGAAGACAGAATACTTGTCTATACCAGGGGCAACATAGATATTGTGCCACGGACTTATGGAATGGCACTTCTAAACCGTGACGAATCAATGTCAACAATTAATTATAAAATAATTGTCCGCGACCAACGTGGCGTACATGAGTCACTTAGGTGACTATGTAGGCGCAGCTGCGGCGGCCGGCGGCTTCCGCGGCGCGGGGGCTGCTTGGCCGACGCTCGCTGCGGATGCCCGCGCGCCGGCCATTTCCCCGGGCTCGCGTGGCCGAGCAAGGAGTATGTCGATGGAGCCAATTCGCACACAGTACTTCCGAATAGCGTTTCGTTTCGGTAAGTGTTACGGACGACATTCAAGGACGCTTTATCATTATAGGCGTTAATTTTATCAGTTTTATTCTCGATTTCGAGTCCATAAAATAAAGATCGCAAGAGTATGCGGCGGGCGTCACTCAGATATTTGACGGCGATGAATGTGGTATTCTACTCATTGGAGTACGTCTTGCGGCGCGGGTGACCGCAGCGACGCCGGCGCCGAGTTGGTTAATGAGCCTAAACTTTATTTATACGAAATTATATTTTTGAGCCTGGGGTATCCTTATGTTTTCCGGCACTAGATAACTCTTAAGGATCTTTTCCTTGTAAGGGAGTCGCAATAGACTCATATTGTTATGTATTTTGTTCCCGTGCTCGGGTTTGTTGTGGATATTGACTGCAAGGGCCCGCAACGGCTGTGGGCCTTACTGTGCGCGGGCGCATCGGCGGCACCGACAAAGGCTCTTTCGCTACCCATCGGCGACGGCGACCTGGGGCAGGTCTGTTGACGCCTCAGTAGCGAGTAATACCTCTCAGTAATTGCATCCGGAGGTGTGTCGATGTCTAAAACCGCAGACAAAATCATATTATGTCCGTTTTAGAACAAACGAGTGGTCGATTACACCCCCTACTTTACTAGTAGGTACTTAATGCCCCACTGTTTAAAGTATTATTCTTATCGTTCATCAAGTGTTCATAAGGTGTTTGTATTGATCCCCGATCAACTAAAAACCATTCCGAAGATAAAACCACGGATATGTGAAGAATGTGGGTATATCCACAAAATAAGTTTTCCGCACGCTGCCGATTCTCGATCGACGGTGGCGGGTAGGTAGGTGTCATAAACCTCTAAATGATCCTTGATCATCAGCAGGTGGTGACACTTGGGATAATTGCACATTGCCTTCGTGATGGTTCACGACCAACCTCCGAGCTCTGTGTCGATACCGTCGTGTTGGTTCTCGACCAACACCCAAGTGTATAATTTTACCTTCGCGTTGATTCTCGACCAACATCCAGGTGATTATGCACATTGCCTTCGTGATGGTTCACGACCAACCTCCAGGCTTTGTGTCGATACCGTCGTGTTGGTTCTCGACCAACATCCAGGTGTATAATTTTACCTTCGCGTTGATTCTCGACCAACATCCAGGTTTTTACCATTGTGTTGACTCACGGCCAACCCCCAGGTTTTATATTGAAACACTCGATGCATAAATTACACGTATCACATTAAGCGAAAATCGCGTAAAATAGGTACTTACTTGAGTTTTAATCGTAATCTAAAGTATCTAAAAACCTCGATCATCAGCAGATTGAGACACTAGATTATTGCATATTGCCTTCGTGTTGATTCACGACCAACCCCCAGGAGGTGCATATGCGTAGTTATTTGTTACCGGCGGTTGATTCTCGACCAACCTCCAGATGAAATTTTAATTATATTCTCACTTTTTTATTGTATATAAGTACATTAAGCTAAATCACCGTCGTGTTGACTCACGGCCAACCCCCAGGTTTTGTATTAAAACACTCAATGCATAAATTATAAAAGTAACTACATTCGGCGAAAATATTGTAGGTACTTACATGAATTTTTATCGGAATCTGAAGTGCAATCCGAGAATATCGCCACTTTGTGACATCGTAGGTTTTTTGCTTTTTCTTTTAAAATACCGAATCTTGTTTTCGGCGCTGCGTTTCTACTTTTGAAATAAAATTTTAACAATTTGTTGTGCACCACGTGTGCACGATGTGCTCGCTACCTCGCACGAAAAAGGAATGACGTAAAAATGGCGGCTGGCTGTATCGATACTAGAGATGAAACGGATAGTTGTTTGGCCGGATACCGGATACCGGATATCCGGCCAGCCTCCTAGCCGGATAGCCGGATATCCGGCGGCCGGATATTCACAGGTCACTGAACAAGCTTGTACAAGCTGTAATCGCGGCGTGGGACTTTATACGACTGCAGGTGTTTAAGTAAATTAAAGTTTTCGTTTAATGTGAATAATTTGAACGTGGAACTGAACAATTCTTCCGCCTTCATACGGATTGATAGTTTCAAAATACGAGCTTACACATTAGCCCACAGCATTGTAGAGAATAAACGACATCGTATACTACCTCTAAATATGTATAAAGAAATTCATATTTAAATCAATATATATCTTGATTGACTTAAAATTATTACACTAAGTACATTATAATACTAAACAGCACTTGTCAAAACACACGACAAAAATGCGTATTTATGCGGATCAGCAGGTGTCACCCTGTTGGGCAAAGTACGTAATGTCCACACTCGTGGAAGTTACAAAGTCACACCTATGCCCGAGAAAATTTAAAAACGCTCAATGCGATGGTGTGAGCATGTGCTCCGCCGCCCCAAAGATCACCTTAGTGCAAGTAGCCCTAAATTTGGCGACGACGACTCGCTGACGCGGAAGACACCCACAAGCCACCTGGCTGACGGCGGACCAACGGGACCTGAAGGACAATATTATAGACGCTGCTACTGCTCAAAATAGAAAGAAATGGAGGAAGCAGACAAGGAGAGCTGACTCCAGCTAATGGAAAAGTCATAGTGCAAAAAGAAGAGACCAAAAAACTATTAAAAATTTTTGCTCGCCTACCAAATGAACGATACGAGTAGAATAGGTGTTGATGCCGACATAATCAATAGTTATTTGATTAATATTTATGGTTTTTAAACGTTTTGATACGACTTTTTACTCGACTGCTACAGAAGGGCATATATTTCCGATGAGCAAAATCACTTTTATGGGCTTTTCATACATTTTTTACTATCCGGTATCCGGCCGGATATTAACGCATTATCCGGTATCCGGCCGGATAGTAAATTATGGCCGGATAGGCCGGATACCGGATAGTGGCCGGATATCCGTTACATCTCTAATCGATACGTTGGATCGAAAAAACAAAAAATGATCGATTGAAAACAAATCGATTTTACTTTAAATAAACGTGCGAAGCTACCTTGTAGGCTAAAGGGACTACGTTGTAAATTATCTTATATCTGAAGAATGAAGCGACGAAATATAATTGTATTTGTCAATAGTTTTCAACCATTTTAGAGGTTGTAATAATAATGGAACATAGTGTCAACTTCTATAAATATTTTTTTTTACATTTCGTCCAATCTTTAACAGTTATGTTTACATTAATAAACATTTTATTTTTAAGTTTAGTATCAGTTAGCTGCATGAAATTACTGCCACCATCATAATGATTAAATAAAAATTACCAAAATTGTAGGAGCGCCATCTATTAACGCTTTTTGAAACCAACTATCAATACCTACTGGAAAAATCCTCATTCAGACAGAAAAATCTCTAGAAATGTTATTCCGACAGATAATTTTAACGACCTCCAGTAGACCGATCGAAGACTAAACCGAACTAGCTGTTGCTCGATTAGACATTATCCCGACTTCCATACGACCGACAAAACCACCAGATCGTCAAACTGTTGATTGATTGAATGCATAAAGCTACCTGCCATCTACTAAGAAACCCCTTGGTATGGCAGTTGGACGAGGCGTTGATGTCCTTTAAGTTTGTCCGATCGATGACGCGCATTCAGCACAAGAACCAGTGCCATACCTCACGGAACGGTTTGATAACCTCACGAAAACGGCGCAAGCCGTTCTGCACTGTGGCTCAGTCTGGAAGGTGGCCAGATACGGCCGATGTGTCTATCCTGGAAGCAGGAGTCACTTGTGGGGTAACGAGGTTAACACTCACGGACGCAAGCACTGACCTTTAAATGCTGATAATAAGACCTTTGCTTTAAGGTTCTTTCTTCAATTGCATGTCATTGGCCGTGTGGTGTCCAGCAGAGTAGAATAGCACCAACCCCTTACACTCGTGGGTGTCGTACAAGGTGACTAATGTTTCCGAGGCGAAACTTCTAGACTTCTCCGTGGGCTAGAAAATGGGCACCAGCGTTTTCCATTATTATAATTAGTTATAACACTGCGATCTCCAACCCGCCTGCCAAGCGTGGAGATTATGGCGATAACCTCCCCTTTTGGGAGAGGCCCTAAGTCCTGCAGTGGACTGTTATGGGCTGTGATGATGGCTATGGTTCTTTCTTCAAAGGGCACATGTACACCTCAAAACACATATGCAATATAAATGAGTCAATGGAGGCACCGCATCCGCTCCTCATAGTTGCTGATGTCCTGGACGACGGTGGCTGCTTCCCAGCAGGAGGTCTAGACAGTGTGCCTCCCTAGAAAATAAAAAAGCCCTTCTCGTCTCCAGCACCTGTGAAGACATAGACGAATGCGCGGAGTGGTCTTCGTCGGGGCGGCGCGGCGGGCTCTGCGTCGGCCGCTGCGAGAATGTACCGGGCTCGTACCGCTGCCACTGCCCGTCCGGGTACCGGATGGCGGACGACGGACGGAACTGTATCGGTATGGCAACACTTAGCCTCTCGCTGCTAGAATGTACCGGGGTCTTACAGCAGCCCTCCTTCTCAGAGAGAGGCGGGGGGCAACAGCCAGATCTGTACTAAATCATTCCTTACGCTTCATTACACTCCCATCCGTAAACGAGTGCAGCAATCTCCCAAGAACGAGTCGAGGCAACTGGCAAAAACCACGTATTTAGGTCACTATACCTATTTAAATGAATAAGTAAGTTGGCCGCTGCGGCATCAGATCGTTCCACTACCGCCTCTCGGGTACCGGCTCAACCTTTGTACCCCTTTTTATTAGAACTCCGTATTGTCCTCTCCAGGGAGCTCGTTTTACAAGCTTAGTCTGCTAGATAATGATGTTGATACTAATATCTATGCTTTTTTATGTTTACGCCAACCAAACAGGCAAGCGGTCCTCCTGATGCTCGAATTTTTTAATACATTTGCCTTTGGCTTGGCTATATTACAAAAATAATTTATGTCACTGAATGAGCGAGCGTAGCGAGCTCGAAATTTTTGTAACTTTAGAACTTTGAATGAGCGAGCGTAGCGAGCTCGAAATTTTTGTAACTTATACCTGAAAACCTTGCGCAATTTTAATAAAAATAACGGTTTTCAGTAAATGGACGATAGCGCCAGGCGATCTCAAAATTTTTGACATTCTGGTGTATGAGATTGTATAATAAAATGAACTTTGCGAACAATTAATGAGCGAGCCCAGCGAGCTCGAAATTTTTAGAATCATATTGGCGGAACGGGTCAGAAATTCTCCATTAAATATTTTTATGAGGTAGGCTAACCCATGCTACCCCAGGAGGTAGAGAAGAGTTTAACTGAAATTATTACGAATGAAGGATTACGAATTTTTTGTCACACACGTTTGGGGGCCCCGTAACCCGGGGGCCCCGTATCATTGATATGGCTGATACGGCGGTAGCTACGCCCCTGGAGCTAATACTAATAGGATAAGGTGGTCTAGAACGGGTTTCTCAGTCCCCTGAGAAACCCGTCCCCCTAGTTTCGCGCAAAGAATATAGAAAACTGGAAATGTGGTGAATATCTTAGCTTGATTTAGTTTATGAGATAGGATGTTTATTAAATTTGAAAACAAAACACTGTTTTAGTGCATTTTCTATAAAATATTTCAAAAATAGAAATATAAATCCTTTAGAAAAGGCCGTTTTGACCGCATATGATCATAAAACGGGTATCTGATTTGGGCAAAACGGGTAGACGTCATAATTTTTAGAATAGGTAAATCAAACTTAAAATCTAACAAGTAGGAAAAACACTATACCTACCGACTATAGTTTATCATTTTGACTGTAAGCATTTAACATGATGTTTACGGTTAAAATGTTCAAACTTAAAACCTCAATCACCTAACAAATCAAACTTTCTATGGATGTAATATTAATAGCTACAGGAGTTGTAGATCAAAATACCCATAGTCCTTTGAGGTATTTTTACAATATAGATTTAAATAACAAGTTCTTAATGTATGTATTGTGTGTTGTATTAAATTTTTCATACAAAACCATACCCGTTTTGCCCCTACCCGTTTTGCCCAATAGCACATATTTTTGTAAAGTAATTAAAGACCTCATAATAAAAGGTAATCCGAAATAACTCTTTGTCTTAATTTAAAGTTTGATAGTGCTAAAATATAAGCGCAATATTGACAATGTACTAATTATAAAAGTTTTCGATTAATCAAGGAACACAAATCTTAATTTTTATTTTAAGTGGCTTCGGTGTCCAAGCGAAACGGATCGAAACTTGTCAATATTCAGCTACTCGGAACATGCACCCGTCGGCACCCATTTTAGACCACCTTCCCCTACCTCTTGATATGATATTTAATGATTGCCCAGACATAAACGAGTGCGAGACAAGGCAGGCGCACTGCGCTCGCGGTGCGCCAGGCGTGGTCTGTCAGAACACGCGCGGCGGCTACCACTGCCACACCATCCGCTGCCCGTCCGGCTACCAGCTCAAGGCTAAGCAGTGAGTATGGGAGGGGTGTCTTCTGCAAGGACGTACCGGCGAATATTTATTTATTTATTTTATTTATTTATTTATTTCACAGTTTTACAGCATATAAATTATTATTCAAAAAGGTTACATTATAAAGTTGTAATGCCAATTACAAAACTGCAACTTATAATTTTGGTAATTAATATAGCCAGTACACCATTTAAAATACAAATAGAAAATAAAAACTAAAACTAAATATAAACTTCTCTCTAAAATATAATATAAGATTCTCTCTCTGTATGGTTGTGTGTGTGTGCGTGTGTTTATGTGTGTGTTCGTGTGTTTGTTTAATGTATGAGTGTGTTATCCTTCACGTGACAGGAGGTACTGTATAACCCTTTTTGTAAATTGTGCTCGGCTAAGATGGAAGACATCAGCACTGTCGGAGAGGCACTTCTCATACCCGTCTATAGCTCTATTGAGCGGAGAGGCCAGGGCGTAGCCGCTGCGCGCGCGGCGGTGGTCAAGTAGCCGAGGCCAGCGGCCACCGCGGCGCGCGCGCGGCGAACCCGCGCACAGCAATACTCGGGATAACAGTTGCGGACAATCAACCCCGCAGTGTATAACGTCATGTAGGAGCCTCATGTCAGCCACAAAGCGTCTGTCCTCCAAAGACATGATCTTATGTGTGTTCAGATCAGCCGCATAGCCCGCCGGTACCGTGCCAGAGAAATAATTAAGCCTGTTGATGAACGATTTTTGTACCGACTCCAGCCTTGTGCGATGGATAGCGTAGACCGGTGACCAAACAGGTGACGCATACTCTAAGACACTCCTGACATAGGCGTAATATAGACTTTTGAAAGCCGCAGTAGACTTCAGGGGCTTAATCGATCTAAAAATAAAACCTAGCATCGTAATCGCTTTCGCAACAATAGCCTCATAGTGAGCACAGAAGGTCAGTTTGGAATCTAAAATGACTCCCAGATCCCTCACTTGATCACCGCGTTCAATTGCTGCGTTGTTAAGCATATACGTTGTGCGAATTGGATTTCTCTTCCTGGTGAAAGTGACAGTTAAGCACTTTTTCACGTTGAGATCCAGGCTGTTCTGTGCACAGTATGTCGATACCCTGTCAAGATCTTCCTGTAGTTTTACGCAATCGGTTGAGCATTTAATGGGCATGAAAATCTTAGTATCGTCGGCATACATAAGGAATAACGCATTACGAAAACAGGACGCATAATCATAAAGGCAGATGTTAAAAAGAAGTGGTCCCAAATGGGAACCCTGAAGAACTCCTGAGGGAATGGGCGCAAAACGAGAATGATAACACCCGACCCTGACAGCCTGACTCCTATTTCGGAGATAGGATTCGAACCATCGAAGGAGGTCGCCGTGCACACCAACTTCCTCTAGTTTGCGTAAAATCGTACTATGGTTCAATCTATCAAAGCACTTAGAGTAGTCGGTGTACACGACATCCACCTGATAGCCCTCATCCATGTAACTGGCGACGGAATCTACGAACCCAGCCAAGTTTGTCATGGTGGAGCGCTTGCGCATGAATCCGTGCTGAGTCGGCGGGACGCTACGGGCAAGCAAACCTGATCGTAAACAATCTCTTCAAAAACCTTGCTGAAAGTGGTCAGAATCGAAACTGGGCGATATTGTTCAGCAAGGACCTTTGAACCACTCTTATGAATTGGCACAATGAAGGCCTGTTTCCAAACTGTTGGAAAGACGCCCTCCGCAATCGATCTTCTGTATAATATACTTAGTGGTAAAGCTAAATAGCGAGCGCAGTAACGAATGAAGATCGGGGGAATGGCATCACAACCCGCGCCTTTGTTTATATTTAATTTTAAAAGGTATTTCTGTACTATGTCGCAAGTAATCTCCAAAGTGCCTATATTACATAAATAATTACCGCGTGAATCTACCGAGAGACATGAAGTGGGTGTATTCGTTGTATAAACGGATTGAAAGTAATCCAGAAAAATATCACATATTTCTAGTCCGTTGGTGCCAGTGCGAGTACCATAATTTATCTGTGCGGGCAAGCCATGATCGCGTCTCAGACTCTTTGCGTAACTCCAAAACTTTTTCGGATCTCGAGTGATTGATTGAGTGCACTGCTGCTTATACCTACTCCAGCACTGTCGCTGTAGTTTCTTGTGCCTAGATCGTAGCAAGGAGAATGTTTCACGATCACAACTATTGCCCGTTCGTTTCCAGAGTGAGTGATATTTGTGTTTTTCTTTAATTATTTTCACTAACGCCCTGGAGTACCAAACTGGATAGCCATCTGGAGTGCTATAGAAAAACGGAACATGTTTGTCTATAACAGAGTTTATAGTAGTATTTAAAAAAAGCACAGCCTCATCCAGCGGTACATTGTTCAGAACAAGATTCCAATCAATTGTACACAAATCATGGAAAATATTTTCGTAATCGGCCTTTTTAAATTTATAAATTTTCTTACAGGGTATTTTCAAAGGTTTGTGATTGATATTAACTAGATCCAATTCAAGCGCCGGGTGATGAGGCCAATCCTCGCGAGTGATTGGATCGACTACGCGTCGAACCTCCACCTCAGTATTAGAAAATGCAATATCTAAAAACCGGCCATTGCCATTGGGGACCCTGCAATATTGACTTAATTCATTGGAAAGAATGTACTCGATAAAACCCTCTTGACAGTCGCCCGACATCCCACTAGGGTAAAAATATCCCCCTGATCGTGAAACCCAATTAATATTTGGTAAATTAAAATCGCCTAATAGCAAATAATGAGCTTTCGCTGTGCACTGCTCCCGCAAATAAACAGTTAGTCTGCGCAATTGATCGTCATGACTGGACCCCGAACCCGGTAAGTAAACGCAAATAATGTGCAAATCCAACTCAGAATGAATCGTGCGCGCCCCTATAATAATGTGCACTAACTCGAGGCCCATGGTGTCGGACAACGGCGGCGCACGCGACGGCGGCGGCGGGGCGCGGCGCGCGGCGAGCGAGCGGCGGCTAAGTAGGAGCACTCCGCCGCCGACCGGCCGCGCCGCACCCCGCACGCCGACGCCGCGCGCAACGCACGCCCGGTCCCGGCGATGCACGTCGTATCGCGAGTCACTCACCTCGGAATCATATACCCCGTCCACCAGCCAAGTTTCACACACGGCCACGATATCATAGTTGTTGTTTAGTAGTCCCTGCCTAAATTGAACAGTCTTACCCCTTATACTACGTGCGTTCTGTAAATAAACAGTTAATTGTGCCATTTGTGAGAGTTATAAATAATTAGGTTAGAAATCGGTTCAAAGGGAACATGAGCACAGTTGAAAACCGAAACAGTCGAAATTACCGAGTCAGGAAAAAGGTATCGTAGGTGTGTATTTATGTAGTGTTGAGGGGTTGTACAAGTGATGTTGTATGGTGTGTAGTGTACAGAGAAACAATAAAATAGCGAACAAAACAAATAGAAACCGGAGACATGTACGGTTAAAATAACAATAGCCATTTGACATAAACCGAACCGAAGTAAGCAAGCAAACGTATGTTCAATAACTCTTAGGCGGCTTTCTTTAAACACAACAGCTGTGATTTTTTGCCTATGCGTAATGGAGGGAGGTTGTCCGCTTGTCGAACGAAAATCTTGCCGTTGCGTGTCCAGCAATACCGAAACCCCAGCTCCTTGCATCTCAGCTTAGTGTCCCTCAGTAATGCCTTGTTTGCGGGTGTTAAATGTTCATTTACATGTATTTGGCGGGGGTCTCCAGGCAAACCTATGTCCTCAGTATTTACACCCCTCTGCTTTCGAACTGCCGTAAGTAATTCGTCGCGCTTATTTAGACAAATGAACTTGGCAATAATAGGCTTGGGCAGGCCGTCAGTGTTTCGGGTTGGTATCCTAATCGCCGACGTGATATCTGCGCTTGTAATGGAGACACCAACCTTTTCCGCGATGGACACCACTACATTGGTGACTTGCTCAGACTTTCGCTCGGGAACGCCAAATATCTCCAAGTTGAGCAGCCTATTCCGCTGCTCAAAGCTGTTCAAAGTATGCTGTAAGCCATCTACGGTTGCCCTCAACTCTGTTACCTCGTCCCTAGTCTTACGAACCTCTTTTAATTCCGCCTTGATAGAATTGATGTCCTGTACCGTCTCATCCACAGAACACGATTTCCTTGGTTTATACCTATCCCACCTCTACCCCACCCGTGCCCTTACAATACCCTGCTGTACCCCTACCTTACCCCTACTAAAAACTAACATCAAAATCGGTCCGCAATTGACGGAAATTTCAAGGAACAAGTACCTACAATAAAAGTACATTCAATCGAAATAAAAATTTCCTCCTCTTTTGATGTCAATTCTACTATACAACAAATATATTATATCGATAAACAAAAAAAATATCGATATGGTCGGTTACTGTGCACAGCACTAGATTAGGCGCAAGGTGTCCTTGAGCGCGGGTGAATATTTTTCCTAAAATATTGATAAATACAAGGTTTTTAGACTTACCAGTGAAAAGAGATTCCTCCTTTTGTTCTAGAAGCCTGATCGCTTCTGATTTTGCAGTTAATTATTGCGCAAAATGGCATATTTTTTACAATTTAGGCACAGCTTTTTTTTAATGCGCACTCCGCTGTATTGTGCAAGAGACTGACGGCGCGTTCGCGCCTTTTGGAAGAATCTAGCTCATTTGCGCATAGTTGTGGCGCGCCTGCACCGCCTACTTAGCTTTTCTAACTACTTATTTGTTCTATGGTCTCATCCACAGAACACGATAGAAGTGTCATCTTCGCCATTAGTACCGAAACCGATGCCGCCGTTCCCGACCCCACTATTTTTACCACTACTCATGCAACTTAATATGCACAGGCTTACGCACGCACACGCAAAGTCAAACGGAGCGCCGTGATTAGTCAATCGGTCACTACCACATACACATTGCGTTGCGTGTGTGCTGTAAATCCTCTCTGAATTTACATTTACGCTAGGGATTGACAAAATCGAATTCTTGTCGATATTAATATTTCGATAAAATTCTAACTATTATTATGGTATTTATTATTTAATAATAATGAATTGAAAATGTTATTATATTGAGGGGGGGAGGGAGGGAGGGCTGAAGGACGCATAAAGCGGAGATAGAGTAGGGGTACTGTAGATTTACTATAGGGGTATGGCATTAGTACGGCAGAGTTATGTCAGGGGTACGATAATGTGTGACGTCCTGAGTGGTTCAGTGGTTAACATGCTAGTCTGTCATACAAGAGGTCCCGGGTTCGATTTCCTGCCGGGCAGAAATTGAAATTATGAATTTTAATTTCTGTTACGGGTCTGGGTGTTCTATGTATAATAAGTATGTATTTCAAAAAAGTGTATAAGTACTATATCAGTTATCTAGCACCCATCCCAAACCATGGAGCATTTACTCTCTTGTCCACTTTGTCCTGCTAGCTGCACTAGGGAGGAACTGTTCCTGGCGACTGGCCTTTGCCGTGGCCGACTACACGGCAGGTCACATCTAGGGTTTTTAAAAATTTACTCGACCAAGAAGAAGCAGCCATAGTACAAGCTTTGCTCGGTTTGAGGCTAGATGGCGCTGTGTGAATTTGTCTACGATTATTTATTTTATTTTAGTGTTAAGGTAAGGGTACAGTTATAGTATGGCAGGGTCATGGCTGATATACGGTAGGGGTACGGCAGAGGTAGGGTAGGGTTACTGATAGTGCAGAGCTAAGGTAGAGGGGGGCTAGGAGTTCGTTGAATAGGAACCACGCAAACGAAGTAGCTTCGTTCAGTATAAACTTATCTTTACCCTATTTTTTAAAAAAGCATTGGGATAGTGACAGCGCTAAATAAAATTAAACACTTATATGCATGCATAATATTATGATATAATTGTACTGGTATTACACAACATACCTCCGCCAGAACGTGCATTTAAATGGGAACAAATTTTAAATGGGTTATAATTTACATTTTATAATTATAATGATGTGTGTAAATTTGTGTAAACACTTGGACCATTCTTAGACTTTTTTATTTATTATTTCACTCGGCGACATTCATTGACCTTGAAACAAAATATATTTCGTCAACAACTGTCGCTTTGTATCCTTTACCAAAGAATTTTTTAACAAAAAATGTAACCTTATGTTGATATATTTTTCTATTATTGCTTTAATCAAATCTGATACATGATTTGATGACGGGTATTCATTAATCTGATGAAATGCGATGTCATCAAATAACGTTGTTCCAATGAAATTACTTGTGATCTTTGTAATTAACATATCTTTGTTAATTTTTCGTAATTTGTCGGTATGTAGTCGAATAACAGATTCAGAAATTCTACAAATTCTGATAACGTCATTAGATGGATACAAAAGACCACCTTTATCTTTTGCAGCAATGAATTTGTGCAATGAGTTTTTTGAGTTGCACAATAGTGCCCCAACACAGACATCACAGTGAAGTTTTTTCATTAGCACATGCACAACATTTCCAGCAATGTGGCTAATAATTTGCATGCTAAAGTCGGTTAAATGTTCATACCGATCATTAATTTCTTCGACATGCTCATCATGCCCATCATCATCGTTATTTTCAATTTCCAGTTCTCTACACGCCTTGTCTACTGATTGTGTAGTCAAGTTGATTCTTTCAACAGCCGAGGAACAATTTAAAATAGACAAGTGTTCAAGCGCAGTGCAATTCCCGTTTCCAAAGTCTTTAACTTCAATATGTACCAACAATTTCTTATATACGGCTTTAAATTGCCTTGCCGTTGGATTATTATTTGCACCACCGTGCGACCTTATGTTAGCAAAGAGCAACTCAAGGTGATCCTGGCTTGTTTTATAGAACGGGAAAAATATTAATTCACCTGTTTCTATTAGAGTTTCGTAAAAGTGTTTGATGGCAGCGGCACAGCCGATGAACCCCAAAAAACCTACTTTTCTTGGACTGTCAGATAAAAGTGGTCCTTTATCATATTTGAGCTTAGAAAGATATTTAACGGCACTATCTAAATATGCAAAAATATCGGCTGCGTTGTCATGATTAATGGGTCTTTTGTAGCCGTACTGCTGCAGGCTCCTTGAGTTAAAAATATCAAAGAGATTATTCATTGTTCTTAAAAAAAATGAAGTTGCCAAGCTATTCTTAAAGACGCATATATCTAAGTCTTCTCGACAAAAATCTATTGCATCAGCTACGCTCAAACTAAAGAGCTGAGTTGCTAACTTCACTTTCATTTTTTGATTATGGAATCGAATGTGCTGAGATCTCAACTTATTAGCCAAATGAAATTTTTCCTGTTCTTGAAGTTTATTTAATTCTTCTAGGTATGCCCATTCTATTTTGTTTCCATCTTCGTCTATCAATATCTTGTATACCTGTAACACGACACATAATTGCATTAAATTTGATACACTAGATGTTTTCTCTGGAGAGTACAACATGGAGTTTTTCAAGAAAGGGGTTAAAAGGTTTTTACGAGGTCGGCAAAGCGTGGGTGATGCCACTGGTATTGCAAACGTCTAAAGGCTGTGGTGACGGCTTACCATCAGGCAGGTCGTAAGCTTGTTTGCCACTTTAGTGGTATAAAAAAAAGCACTTCTCCTTGAGAAGCATTATGTAATTATGTATGTACTTAGAATAAATTTAAGAATTTTCTAAAGTACCTGAAAGGCGTTTCGTATTAATTTTATCATGTGTGAGGGATCTAATATTGCCACAATGTTATTTTCCGTGACAGGGTCGTTAAACGTCATTTTTCCATTTGCCAAATCGCAGCCCAAATGTTTCAGCATAGCTAAGTTAGACGCACATCCATCAAATGTGACGGAAACAATCTTAATCCCTGTCTCATGGATTCTTTCAAGACATTGTTTTACGAGATCAGCTCGTTGAACTCCTGCTACTCCATCCACAAGAAAATATGCCACAGGGACTTTAAAATTACAGTTAATGCCTGTTACTAAGAAAACTAATGCTTCCTTAGCCTCAGCTACGTAATCATCACATAACCCACTGCCAATTTCTACGTAGCCATGAAGTTTGTTTCCATCCCATTCTATTCGCCGTCTAATAGCCATTTCATCAATGACAAGCCCCGCTATAATATGATATTTTGTTGACTCCGATTTTAGCTTTAGCGCTGCAAAAGATTCGCTCGTGAAACCTGGTTCTCCGTCTACGCTTGCATACCATCTCTTAAGTGTGCGGACATGGGGCAGGCACGTATTGAATGTATTGCGTACATAATTATATGCTTTTGGTGAATAATAATGCAGTGTAAGCGCAAAAGAACGTAGGGCTGGAGAATATTGCTGTTGTGCAACACCTAACTTATCTTTACGAATGTAACGACCCATCAACTCGTCCACCTGAAAAATAAGTCACATTATTAAGACGAATACTGTAAAAACTTAATGCACAAATAATAATAATAATTATTATAACCTGTACATTGGTGTTTCTGAGATTACTCAGATCTTCATGTCTCAACGAAAAATTGTTTTCTAAATCATTTATAATATCTTCCATCTTATATATTTTTTTCTTTAATCGTCGGTTTTGTGATTGTAATTTCTTTAATTGTTTTCTTTGCCGCTTTATAACATTTTCCTTAGTTGTAATTATCTGTTTGAGTTTTCTTTTCCTTGGTGTTGATTCGTTTGAACTAGGACATGACGTCAGCGCATTGAGCTAAAGATATAGGTATTACTTTTCAAAAGCAGGACAATAAGAATCACATAACATTTAACAATAATTCCTTAGTTTCGTAAGTAGTTTTATCTAGATCTCCCTCAGTCAATCTTTCCAGTTATTTTTTTTTTAACAGAAGGTTCGTTTGCATGGCCGCATGAAATAAAAAACATACATTTAGAAGCTTGATCTTTTACAGATCTTTCAGTCTTGATTAACAGTCAGACTAACACGCTAACGCTAACACGCTAACAGACAGGCTAACGAAGTAATTCTATAAAGTTTCCTTGTTGCTTTTTGAGGTACCTAAAAGGTAATAAACAAAATCTAACAATTGAAGTCTTATAATTTCTATTACCTGTAATCTTCTAGGCTTCCCTGTTCTTGGCGTAAACATAGATGTTGATGGCATTTCATGGGTCTCATTTGTCTATAAACATATAAGAAAATCTAAGAAACCGAATCCTCGCGGAACACTTTTTTGCGGATTGTTCCTACACAGTACCCACCACATAACGTCATTATAACTGAATTCAATGTCAAACAGCTACTCACAAAAGATTGTATGCATATAGTTTTTTATGTGGTGAATAGGTACATAACATAGCGGCGGCGGCACATTATGCTAAATAAATTGTTATTAAAAAAATATGGTAAACAACATAGCACTTTGTATTTTGACTTTTATTACCTGTAATATTTCAGAATTTTCTTTTCTTGGTGTTGATGAAGATGTACATAGCGTCTCATTTGTCTAAAAAGATACAAAAAAATTAAGAAGCTGACTTTGCTTTGCACCAAATCAAACATTTACTCACTTTATGTTTTCACAAACACTTATGAACGTATGAACTAATAAACTCCGCGGCCACAGAGCAAGCGCTGCTATAGACGCACTTGTCTCTGTGACAATGAAACTACATAAATACATAAACTACACACACTCACATAGTGGTAAGCAGATACTATTGAGTGCCATAAGCTAAGATCCTGACCCACCTCTTTTGGCTCTTCCACGTTTAAACATATTTTCATACATTGACGGCGGTTGAGCGTACCCCCTAATCTACCCTTTTTGGTGAGGATTTTTTTTTGTCATACTGTAGGCAAACAGGCAAGCGGGCCATGATGGAAAGTAGTCACCGCTGCCTATAGACCAATTAGCAACACTAAGAGTATCGCCAATGCGTTGCCTACCTCTATAACACGTTGCTCTGGCAGCATAAAGGTATATGCCTCTCCACTGCCAAAGCCACCGTTCCCCAAATTCCCACACCGTGGAGCACTGGAGATCTTACTCACCGGCAGAAACACAATACTATTTAAAAGAGTATTGTTTAGCTGCGGTATTCTGTAAGGTGGAGGTACTTCCCCAGTCGGGCGGCGTGAAAGGCACAGTTCCGGCCTTTGTGGAGATATTTGGGGGAGGTCTATACCCAGGCGTCTTTTGTATGATGAAGATGATGATTATGATGATATTGGGAGCTCTCTACCGACCCCTCTAAACACATTGGCATAATAAATACCTTTCGTAAGCCAACTAAAACTACATACGTAACTAACTACCTGACTAAGTAACTACATTCACATGCCGGTTAAAAACATACATAAGATTTTATACACAAAATTTTTTCACGCGGTATTGCACCATCTAGTAAATATTTATTTCCAGATTTTTTCACAGCATAATCCTTTTCTCTAAAATGTCTCGAGCAAATGGTGCTGTACTTAGTAGGAATCCAGTCTTCTCTACCAGTTGCTTCAATCCATTTTTCTCTTATGGCTGGCTCTTTAGGAAAACTATAAAATATATTAAAAAAGTAATGTACGTCATCAATATTACTACGTACAAGTAAAGGAGGTGCATCCTTCGCTCAAGACACTCAAATGGTTTGCTTCGCGTTTTTTACTTTGGTTCTACACGCCGCACAGTGCTCCACTCCCATACAAGCGATTGCTCGTAATTTAAGTCAGTCAGAAAATACCAAATACCGTTGTAAATCTGTGTGCTTATGGTTTTAAAGGTATGTGGAACAGGACACACAGGATAGTTGTTCAGTGGTTTCCACTTGAGATAGTAAAAAATAAATGAAACATTATTTTCATTATTATTTATTTGAATTTTCTGCCATTCCAAATTGTACCTACTTGTGGAAAGGGTCCATATTTTTACCAGACTGTCCATTTTTTGGTGGAAACCTTACAAAACACGGTACAAGTTGCACCTGAAAAAAGTTATGTTCCGAGGCCCAAATTGCCCAAAATATAATAAGTTTCCAACTACCACTTATCTGTCTGTTTTTAGAAAGTTGATATTGACAATTGAAAGTCAGCGAAAACAATGACAACTTTACGATCATCTTAATTTAAAACAGTCGGTATTATCACAATTAAAATAATATATTTTAAAAGTCCAAACCTTCTTTACCAAGTTGCATAACTTTCACTACCATATACTACATCAATTTTATTAAATCGCAATCGCAAAGAAGAAAAACCCCGATTTTTAAAGTATCAATACGACAATGAATAGAGATACTTCAACTTAAAATATTTTACCGTTCTAATAAGTTATAAGGAAAAAAAAATATTTTATTGCTCTTTAGTAAGTTGTCTTTGAAATAAAAGTAAACAACCCCTCCGCTCCCTCCTACCTCCGTGAACGATTCCTTTTCTCCCGGTCGCAAGACAAGCCTAGCCGTTCCAGCATTAAGTCGCTGCTGGCTATTCCTCCCCACCATTCCGATTTTTTCTCCTACTCTTTCGCTGTACATGCTGCAAGATTGTGGAATTCTCTGCCTCATGAAGTACGTGATAGTTCCTCTATCACGATGTTTAAGAAGCGCGTTAAGGAGCATTATCTCTCTCTATCTGTCTAATATTGTGTATATATGTATGTATTGTATATATGTATCTATATATGTATATATATATATTTTTAGGTATATGGTATATATGTAGAAATTTATCGATAGTGTAGTCTATTTTTAATAATTAAATATTTATGTATTGTGCACGTCTTAAACTACTTCCAGTCATCACGTTCTCTTTGCTGTAGGCCTGCTGGAAGAAATTTCTTTTTAGAAATAAGTAGTGCCTTTTGTGTCATGTATATATTTGCCATATCTTTGTTACCATTTTTGTGTGCAATAAACTATTAAATAAATAAATAAAATAAGGATCCACTTAACTTACCTTCGGTTATTTAAATTAATCGACGCACATTAATTGTGAAGCAAGTAACTATCGCGATTTCCTTGGTTTATACCTATCCCACCTCTACCCCACCCGTGCCCTTACAATACCCTGCTGTACCCCTACCTTACCCCTACTAAAAACTAACATCAAAATCGGTCCGCAATTGACGGAAATTTCAAGGAACAAGTACCTACAATAAAAGTACATTCAATCGAAATAAAAATTTCCTCCTCTTTTGATGTCAATTCTACTATACAACAAATATATTATATCGATAAACAAAAAAAATATCGATATGGTCGGTTACTGTGCACAGCACTAGATTAGGCGCAAGGTGTCCTTGAGCGCGGGTGAATATTTTTCCTAAAATATTGATAAATACAAGGTTTTTAGACTTACCAGTGAAAAGAGATTCCTCCTTTTGTTCTAGAAGCCTGATCGCTTCTGATTTTGCAGTTAATTATTGCGCAAAATGGCATATTTTTTACAATTTAGGCACAGCTTTTTTTTAATGCGCACTCCGCTGTATTGTGCAAGAGACTGACGGCGCGTTCGCGCCTTTTGGAAGAATCTAGCTCATTTGCGCATAGTTGTGGCGCGCCTGCACCGCCTACTTAGCTTTTCTAACTACTTATTTGTTCTATGGTCTCATCGAACAGTAGGCTATATTTATTAAGCGATTCCAACATGCTGTTGTACTGCTGGCTTATAGCTTCCTGTCTGTCCAGTAGTGCCCTATTATTTTCAGATAATTTATCGTCAATAACCGATGTAAGCGTTGCTATCAACCTATCATTATTATCAGATATTGCCTTCAGCAGCGCGGCATTCACGGGCGGTACCAACGTCGTTTCCGTGCTAACCATCACAGGTTCGGGTGCGGTGACGACCGGTAAGGGAGCAGGGTCGGCTTCGTTATTAACCCCTTCGGATGATCCAGCTCCCGCATTACGCACATTAGGTCCCAGCTGGGAGGACGATGCGTCTCGTACAGGAGTGTTGTCCCCCTTCCGTTCTTTCGGTTGCGAGCACGGCTTGCACTTCCACGAGGTCTTTTGCTTGGGTGTGAGCTTGATAAACGCCGATCTAGGAACCCCAAGGCACTCGTAATGGTACTGGTTAGTACATTTATCATGAGAGCACCTTAGTACCATCTCCACGGCGCTGATAGGCTGTTTGCACGCGGTGCATTTCATGGTGCACGATGGTAATAAGTATGGACGCTTTAGAGTTGTTAGAAGATGTCTCCCAGAGACAAGCGATAAAAAGCCACCAAATTTGTCCGGTCTGCGCTATCTACTCGCCTGTCAACAGCTGCGGCACGTCAGCGAAACGAAGCGTCAAGCGATCGTCACGTTTGTGCGCTTCACATACAGCACACTTTGCGTTGCGCGCACGGGCGATCACAGTTTGCTTTTTATATTGACGGTATGTCAACACAGGCACACACTAGCACTTAGATGCACTACGCTTCAAGACACGCCGACAACGATAGATGGCTATTATCACAAAACAACCACTGGAGAAAACGGAACAGATTTTCAACGTTTAACTTATTGAAAAGATGGAAAAATACAGTTTATTTTAATATTATACGGAGCGTTCACCAACACAGTGTATGTAGCTAAACAATTCGTCAAAGAATATGGGAGGATTGGCTCAAGAGGCTACTCATTGTCATCTTTTCGTCAATCCCAGTTGTGCTCTCTCGTACGAGGACCGATATCCACCGTCCTATTTCTCCTTGTCTACTTCGGCAGCCTTTGGGACGAAAGTATTTGCGCGAATGTCATCCTCCTTCCTGTGACACCAGACATTTGTTGTCTACGTAATTTGTCTTTAAAAGGCTTTTGAATTGGCAATATTTTTATTACATCAAGGCTGACCCCGGGCCCTCGAGCACGAGAGCCATTAACGCCAAGATGATGGCTGCAATATTGTCACTTTGTCACGTACAGCAAACATCAAGATCAACTCGAGTAGAAAATGACGCACTATACTACAACTTACAACATTATTTAGCTAGCGGCCGAAACCAGGATCATGTTTTCATTATGTAGTGATAGATAGGTAAATGTTTCGTAAGGTACCTACGTACCTACAGTTACGTTACGTTGTTAACTTAAATCGTGTACCAAGTCGGCAACTCTAGTCGGAAATTATTCTGCACCACAGAATATTTATACTAACGTAGGTAAGTATCTGCACAAAGAGATATAGGGTTCATATAAAACCTGATTAACCCTGCATTCTGATTTGCGCAGCAAATGCTCCCTCGTGGAGCGGTCGTGCGCGTACGACGACGAGGCGTGCTTCACGCGGCCCCGCTACTACTCCTACCACTTCGTCACCTTCGCGGCCAGGATGCAGTTGCCGAGGAACGGCGTGAGTAGCGTTGTTTCGTTACAACAATTCCTGACAAAAACAACTTCTTACCACTGGCGCTAACAAGAATAAAATAATCCTGGTTGAGCTCCCGTGCGCGAGAGCTCGGAGTCCGCCTTTACCATAATCCAGGATTTGACAAATCAGGCAATTACGAAGGAGAGACTGAGATCTGACCTCCGTGGCCCTGTTCACCTGACCAGACTGGATCATGGTTATACATTCAGTCACCTCAATGTGCGATGTTTTCCTTCACCGTAAGAGCGTCGTTAGTGTTCAACTAATGTAGCGCTAGCTACGTGAGTAAAATACGTCAGCCCTCATTGATTGTATTGTACCCGAAGTTCTTACCCGCGGTCTTAACCACTGACTCTACGGAGGATGCAGCTACTCTAATGAGGAGTTGTTTCAGCTAGTAATTGCTGCATAGTTTCACCATCGTACTACCCGCTATAAATAAATTATATTTCCATCCGTATTATCTGCCCTACTTCTCCCGATCCTCGACTATGCCGACTCTTGTTATTTAGATGCCACCGAAGAGTTGCTTAACAAGCTGGAACGTCTTCAAAACCTGTGCATACGTTTCGTTTTTGGGCTATGAAAGTATGACCATATTTCTAAATTTCGGTCGCAGCTTAAGTGGCTCCCAATACGTATGCGTAGGAATCTCCACATTCTCTCCACCCTTTACAATGTCCTTCACAACCCCTCCGCTCCCTCCTACCTCCGTGAACGATTACTTTTTTCCCGGTCGCAAGACAAGCCTAGCCGTTCCAGCATTAAGTCGCTGCTGGCTATTCCTCCCCACCATTCCGACTTTTTCTCCTACTCTTTCGCTGTACATGCTGCAAGATTGTGGAATTGTCTGCCTCATGAAGTACGTGATAGTTCCTCTATCACGATGTTTAAGAAGCGCGTTAAGGAGCATTATCTCTCTCTATCTGTCTAATGTTGTGTATATATGTATGTATTGTATATATGTATATATTTTGTTAGGTATATGGTATATATGTAGCAATTTATCGATAGTGTAGTATATTTTTAATAATTAAATATTTATGTAGTGTGCACGTCTTAAACTACTTCCAGTCATCACGTTCTCTTTGCTGTAGGCCTGCTGGAAGAAATTTCTTTTTAGAAATAAGTAGTGCCTTTTGTGTCATGTATATATTTGCCATATCTTTGTTACCATTTTTGTGTGCAATAAACTATTAAATAAATAAATAAATAAATCTGCATAAGTAACGGTCGCTGTAGGTACGTTGTTCAAGAAACTTTCTGCCGCGTACGGCCTTACTGTGGGAAGAACTTCCTGTCATGTTCCCGAGCCGTTAAGACATTGGAGCCTTCAAGAAGCGATTCTACACCTGTCTCATTGTCAGGCAACGCATTTGCGACACCCCTGGCGTTGTGAATGTCCATGGGCGGCGGTGATCACTTACCAGAAGGTGACCTGCTTGCTCCATTACCTCCCTCTTATAAATAATTCCCCGCTCTTAAAAGGTAGGCAGATATCGACGGTAAATAATGCAAGTCTTAGTACATCATCGTCTCCGTCGCATGCGAGTAGGTATTTAGGCAAATATAAGCCGAAACTAGCCGATATGCATTGTTTACCGCCAACGCTGCGTTGACCGTGACCAGCGCGCTCCCATCAGCTCCGAGCGTAACATTGCTTTCTTTTCAGGCGCGCACCACGCACGTAGATACTAAACCAGTTTTGAGTTAGAATAAGATCGCCCGGAACGTACGCACGCGCGCGTCATGCTCAACGCAGCGCACGCCTTAAGTAGGTACCGCTTGGAACTAGCTCCGAACTGCTCACTAACAATACTCCGCGATAAAGATAACTCGCCCATTACACGATACATTGCGTTCTTCTCACGCAGGAGGACCTATTCAAGATGTATGGACCACAACGGAGAAATGCCATCCTCGAATTCAGCATGCGGCTGAAGGACGTCATGCCCGGCCCGAACGTGCGCGCCGCAGAAGAGCGGTGTTTCTCGTAAGTGATGAGTGTAAATTCTGTGTACACACACATCATCATCAGCCTATACTAGTCCGCTGGGCTTGGGATAAAGTTCCTTTGGAACCGCACAGTTCCTGACCACTTTGGCTCAAAAGTGTGTGGATGAACTCCCTGTCGGTGGCGAGCGGTGCGATGATAGAATGTAGCTGTAGGCATCCTGTCAAACAGTTCTTGAGAACAAACACCGTTGTACAAACGGTAGAACACATGAAGGGGTGCGAAATCCCTCCGCTGACTCGGCGGCTTAATATCACTTTTGTACGTATAAGGTGGGCTGGGATAGTTGGATATTGTTCAGTGCAACGAGGAAAAGAGACAGCGAGAGGAGTCAATCGTCTTACTAACTACGATATGACCCACGCCCCGCAGATACCCTTCTAGAATATGCTAACACGCGCGCATTTCTCGACTTCTTACAAATTACTGGAGTGTTTGTTTTGGGCTTTGACATAGGCTCCCTCAAGAGGTACCCAAGTTTATTATAGGTATCAAGAGACGGGCAACACATTCGCAGTCATCGTTTTACATAAGATGCCCGCTTGCCCTGTTGTCTGCCGTATTATTATTATTATGAGCCTTCACTGTACCACTGCAAAGGCCTCCCTTCATCCTCTTTCTTGTCTGCCGTTTATCTCAACTAAGCCTTCTCCTCCCCAGTCTGGTGCAATCAGGCAGATCTTGCCGACTGAAGCTGCACTGTCGTCTCGATGGGCCTCAAGTAGCGCAGTTGGAGATCGTAATGTCGTTGTACGCACCCGGTAGACGGCTGGTCGACACCGCCGCCGCTAGACTCATTGTTATAGTGTCAGAATACGAGTTCTAAACCCTCCACCACAGAAATCAAAATAAGATACTTGTCAAATATAGAAATGCCCTGTACCACCTTAAACTATAGGAAACGCATGTCGCCAACTGGACCACTACTGCGCAAAAACTGTCTGGTGTCAGATATTATATAGCAAAGGGCTATACTCATCATCATCATATCAGCCGAAAGACGCCTGCTGCTGGGCCTAGGCCTCCCCAGAGATCCCCTGCATCCAGCTGATACCGGCGATCTTTACCAGGTCGTCGGTCCGCCTTGTTAGAGGCCTACCTACGCTGCGTCTTCCGGTACGTGTTCGGTACTTCGGATCTACTCTACTACTCTAGAACTAGTATACTACTATTTAACTATCTTATTTTGATTTCTATGCCCTCCACGTTTTCTAGCATCCTCTCAATGTCTCCTCACGACTCCCTAGACTCCTCTCCATGTCCTCTGGGCTCCCGTTCACTGCAGATATTCCTCCTTGCACACCCTCTAGACTCCATCTATCCACCCTCCTCTCCTTCCGTCTCCCCAAGTCATTATTAAGCGTACATCATGACTCTCGTAAGAGTACAGGCTCCCAATGCCCTCTTCACGACCTTCTCTCTTTTTATTGTCCTCTAAGTTTCTTTATATCCTCTGAACTCATCTATCCTCCCCATACCTTATCTGCACATAATATGTATACCAATAATCCTCTCATCTGGCCACAAACTAAAGATTCCCTGTGGCCACGCCTCCTCTTTGTAGTTTGTTTTAATTAAAGAAGAATTAATTTAATTATTGGTGTACTCTTACAAATAAATATTTTGAATCTTTATTAAAGTGATTTATGAAAGATGTTAGTGTAATTAAATGAGTTTTCCCTATAGAATAAGACTAATAGTTATGCGTTATATTGTAAATAAAACAAATAAACTTTTAAATTTAAATATATCTTTTTATTAAAAAGCACAAGCATTTCTCTTTAACGCCAAGTAGTATTTTCCCGATATACAATAAACGATTTTTTATTTACATACATAAGCTATACCAATAGGTAAATAGTGCACATTAGTATAACTGATTAGATGTCAACATCACAACATGAATCATTAAATTATATCCTATACAACAGATTCTAAACAACGCTCCATACAAAATAGTAGTCAAACCATACGACACCATAGTACACCTGCTAGTATATCCAACGCAATAAAACAACGTAAAAACTAAGGCAATTACAAAATATAATAAACGTATTAAAAATTACACTGTATTCTTAAACAATATTACAATAAAATTCATTTAAATCGTTTTGAAGCCTTTCTGTATTTTATTGAGGGCTGTAAATTTAAATGTAAAATTATATTTGCCAAAGCGAATGCTTGATTATGAAATTACATCCGAAATCACATTGAAATAGAAGTCATACAATGATATATTAACAGAACATACTTTTGTTTGTATTGTACAACCATACCCGACAAATCCTCGCACCAACATAACAATAATTAATAGTCACTATAAAACTATTTGATTTTTTAAACAGCTCCATTTACGATTTAATACTAGTCACAAAAAATAACTGTGCCCGCGATTACTTTTGCAACAAAAGGATCGGTTAACCTGACGCTATTTTGTAAAATTACACCGACTTATTGAAGATACTAGTTATAGATGCTAGATAATTTGTTTTTGACTGGATTTCTCAATGGAGTTTTCAGTACCTATGAGAAACAATCACTGTCTGTTAATATTCACTTTCACAAAAATAATTATCTTGGCGTCAAATATCCCAGTTGTCCCGGGGGCATGGGGTCCGCTTTGACCATTATCCAGGATTTGACAGATCACGTAATTACAGTATAACGACTGCCGTCTGAACTCTGGTACCCTGTTATAACTGGAACCAGATTGGTTACACATTTCATTGGTAGATGGCAGACCCGGGGTTCGAACTCGGTATCTCGCTTAAGACTCGGTCTTATACACCCGATAGTTATGACGCTTCTAGATAGTCTAATAAGGCCCGAGCTCCACTCATGAAGTGCAGTGCACTGCGCGGCGCACCGTACGGTGCCACGTCACGGTGACAACAAAGAAAACGGTGGTGTTATTCTGGGTTTTCAAGTTGGGCAACGTTCGCACGAGAGATTTACGAAAGATTTTGAGTTTGGCAACGTTTGCACGAGAGCTTTTTCGGCGCTTTTACGCGCGTTATTTTAAACGACTCGCATGATTATTGACCATAATATGTCTCCGACTGTCTGTTCACACGCAGGTGTTAGAAAAATAGATAGAGTGTACCGATCTAATGTGTGAATTTAAGTATTTAGGGCATATCAGTTAGGTTGGCCTAGTAACTAAGGTTAGAAAGTTGAATGAAATGAAAAATAGGGCACATTAGTTAAATATAACTTTTTATTTATTCAGGAAAGGATATTCACATTCAAACACCGAGATCAGATCAAATGAGACAAGTTATTTATATAGGATAGCAGTCATAGCTAACAAATTAACATGGGAATATGCTAATATATTCTAAACATAATAAAATATAGCAAAATGAAGTATAGCGGCTATATCGCCTGAGGATTACACAATAAATCATTTAGAAATCAGCAATAGGCACCAAAGTAATACAATACAAGTTTATACTTAACTCTGTGGCTGGTATGGAGCAAAAAGTCCTTGACAGTGATTCAACTAGGTTTATATACCCAATATTTAGCCGGAAACGAAGCCAGTACATATTTCAACCAATCATAGGACGTTATATACTGCCAGTTAAATATGAAGTTATTGTGCCAAAAATACTTAACCAAAGACATTGAAATAGTTCTTAAAACTATCGTTAATAATTAAAAGATTTATTACTCAATTAGAAATATAACTTTTATTTAATTAGTACTTAATCTGTTAAAGAAATTCGTTCCGAAATAAAGAACAAACGTTTCGTTCGGAAACATTGAAATCTGCACAGAATATTAATTACTATACGTAAATACTTTAAAGGGAAATACATATTTACAAACTATATTCTATTAAATAAACCATCAAATTAACATAAAATAATTATAATATCTAACACAGGCGTAAAAACTTAGTAAAAAGTGCAAACAACTATCCGTTTCATATCTAGTAAAAACCCATTATCAACGATCATTCAGAGGGTAAGGTCAAAAGACATTAATTTAATATATTTTTATTTTAGATTAGCTAGGCATTTGGCCGCCATCTCACCTGGTGCTGATAAGTGACGATGCGGTCGAAGATGTAGCATGCCTGTTCAGGAACAGCCTATTCACTCTAGCCTTGAAGGCGTCCAGATCATCTATAATGCTCAGGAATGCAGAATCGGTCTTGTGCTTAATATTACTGAAGCAACTGCAAGTGAAGTACTGTCTGACCTTTTAGAGCAGGGATTCGATATCGGTTTCCTAGGGGTCGACATAAACGAAAACTGATTTTGGGGGTCGACGAGGTCTAAAAATCGACCCCTATTAAATTAACACAAGTTCTTATTTAAAACTTTCAAGATAGGTAGGTACTGTATTGTTTATGTTGTGTTACGTGTACTAAGAATAATTAATATTTTTGTAGGAAATAGCATTGTTGTAGTAATGTAAAGTCTCAAGTTCGTACAAGATGAAAAACTCGGCAAGTCTGTGTGGACAAGTTTGTACAAGATTATGAGTTCGAGCGTACGTCTTTCAGGCGCGTTTTGACTTGCTCTCTATTTGACGTTTACGTGATTTAACACGAACGAATTCATGATCAAGTCCAAACATGTTCCTGATATTTTACTATTTAACGAGCTTGCACTTAGGTTGAAAGTTCATTTGCGTTTTGAAATTCGTTGGAGCTTGAACGATAATAACTCATATAAGTACTAATTTATTTCAAGAGATTACAAAGTTATTACATAGCTAAATTAAGTGAAGTAAAGTGACTGAAAAAGTGGTAAACACAACATACAACATATTTTAAATAGGTAGGTATAAAAGTATTTGTAAAAATTACTCACACTTAAGTTGTTAAGTAGGTAGGTAAACTTTGAAGTGTTCAGTTTGCTTTGGTTTTCGTTTTTATACTGATAGGTACCTACTTACCTAATACAAATTTTCTATACCTAATTACCTACTATAGTTACTTACCTAATCCAAGTTTATCAATGAGTAAGTCAGTAATACCTAACAAGAATCCATTACCTGGGTGTGATAAAAGTAAGATAGTGTGCAAATTTAACAGTTTATTATTGTTTTTAGTTAGGTAGTTTTTTATTTGCAGGATTACTGAGAGTTTTATGATGGCGGACACGAAAATAAAATGCAGACAATACAGTTTGGACTACTTGAAGTTCGGATTTATTGCATCTCCATCAAATCAACACTTGCCGATGTGTCTCATATGTGAAAAAGTATTCAGTAACGATGCCATGAAGCCTTCAAAAATGGATAACCACTTATCAAGAGTAGGTACATACTGACAAAAAAAGTAAGCCCTTGTCATTTTTTCAAGCACTTAAAGAAAAACTAGACAAAAGGCCATCCATAAGATCGATGTTTGCGTCATCATCTATTAAAGACGATGATGGTTTACGAGCGGATTATAATATATCTTTACTAATAGCGAAGTCGGGGAAACCCCACACAATTGGAGAGCAGCTTATCTTACCAGCCATTGCGGAGGTCCTTAACCATGTATTGCACAAACCCGCACATGATATTTTAAAGAGAATACCTTTGAGCAATAACACCGTTCAGAGACTCAAAGACGAGATGGGACGCGATGTGGAAAACATTTTATGCAAGTTCTTACAGACCAACAGATTCTGATTCTCTCCAGTTGGATGAGTCTACATTACCCGGCAATGAAGCATATGTTCGATTTATCAAAGATACCAGAGGAGAATCAATTTTTCAGGCCGTGGAACATTTTTTTACTGACAAAGCTATTCCATGGAAGAACATTGTTTCTGTTGCGACTGATGGTGCACCGTCTATGGTTGGTCGTCATCGTGGTTTTATAGCTCACTTAAAGCGACAACTGCCTGATGTACTGGTCATTCACTGCGTGATTCACAGGCAGTATTTAGTAGCAAAAAAGCTGAGTCCTAGATTGCATAAGTCTTTACAATATGTAATAAATGCTATCAACAAGATTCGAAGCAATTCTTTGAACTCTCGGTTATTTGCTCAGCTATGCGAGGAAAACGACGAAGTCTTTACTCGATTACTTCTGCACACTGAAGTTCGCTGGCTACCAAGAGGCTCTTGCTTAGAAAGATTTGCACCCATTTTTGAATCTGTGTTGGAAGAAAAAGAAAAATATGCGAATTTGAAAGAAAATCTGAACAATTGTATAACAGATATTTATTAGTTGACTGATATCTTTGGAATGTTCAACAAAGTTAATTTGCAACTGCAGGGTGACGATCTTAACTTGATTAAAACAAAATCAATAATATCGGCCTTCGTGTGTAAACTAATCCTTTATAAACTAAATTTAGGCAGAAAAGAATATTCGCAGTTTCCGCATTTGTCAAAATTACCATAATTGCTTCAAGATGATTGTACTCACTTGGACGCATTACACAAGGATTTTACGGAGAGGTTTGAGGATCTTTTAAATTTACAAATTCCTCAATGGATAATAAATCCGTACAATACCACAGCCATAGAAGAAGCCCATGTGTTAATGCAAGAAGAGTTGATTACCATCAGCACAGACGAAGAGCTTAAGCAAAGTTCAACCAAGGCTATCAAAAGTTCTGGTTGCAACGCAACATTGAAACACATTCTACATTGTGGAACATTGTTGAAAAATACCTTATCGCTTTTCCATCATCATACCTAGTTGAAAAAAGCTTCAGTGTGGTAATAAACATTTTGACGAAACAAAGAAACCGTTTGAAAATCAACGAACGTGGAGATTTAAGGCTGCAACTCACCAATATTGAACCGGATGTAGCTAGATTGGTAGATAGTCACCAGGTTTATCCATCACACTGAATGTTTTATTGTCTCTTTGCGAATTAATACTTTTTTAAATATAATTTCCTACCGAAACCTTTATTATACACAAAATATTTACAGTTACAATACAAATATATCTATATACTTATACCTATTACTACATATACCTATTCGCTAATACATATAACCTAATAATAAAAATAAATAATTACAAAAAATCAAATAACCCGCCGCTAATTGTTCCCGGCGCAAAGGTACCCATTACACCAGCAGCATTACCGCGCTGTATGGCAATGGCTATCCTCTGCGCTAGGAACTAACCAGAGCGGGGGTCACCGCTGCTATCCTTAATTCGAGTGCCTAACTCGCGTACCAAGCTTTTCGCCTTTGAACACCAACTGCCCAATGTCTCCACAGCGAAGGGCACAAAAAGGTAGGTGGCCTGCATCGCTGCGTACTTCTGCCTTTTCTTGGCAGCTGCATCCTCCGCAGCGGCAGCTGGCGAGATGACCGAGCGACTCAGGGGACTGGCGGTGACAGTGCACACGGACGTGGCATGCCACACTAAGCATTTCCCGTTTTTCCAGGGCACCAGAGTCAGCCCATCTTGTCTCTTCCCGTCTGACCTGCACAGGCCCGACGGCTCCAGCACACAAGGGACATTGGCTGCCACAAAGGCTCTGCGGAGGATGTCATTTAGGGCGTGGTGACGCGAAAACCTACCTGCGCAGCGACGGCAACTCAACCCATGATGGCCATCGGCCTCCACCACAGATTCGCAGGTGCATTCGTGGGATTCGCACACCTTGCAGCCCAGGCGGAGGGCTACTGCCACCCGAAGGGAGTTGTCATCAAGAAAAGTGCCCAGGTGAGGTGACGGAAGGGCATGCAACCACGCTCCAGATTCTGACTGCGACACAGCTTTGAGCCTTGCCGAGTTCGTCCCTGCGGCGTTGTCAAGAAGCTGCTTGTTGACCCGCTTTGCACTGAGGTCATCCCAAAGGCGTTGGATATGAGGGGCTGATGGGGGCAGCGCGGTAGGATTGCGAGCTGACCACGCTATCAATGCATCTGACGCATAGGGTATGATTGCCTCATCATCGTCGCAACGAAGAATGCTGGCGGCAAGGTTTGCAACCCCATGCGCCGACGCCCTGAAAGCCGCCAAGCCTACGTCCTGCATGCACCGCACACCGAGGCCTCCATACCGAATTGGTTGGGACGCCAGGCTCCGCTGCGAATCGTCGAGGCACACGTTAAGAATCGACTTAACGGTAGACTTCAGCGTATCGAAGGAAGAGACATTTTCGGGACACAACCAGATAGGGGTAGTTCTCAACAGATACGTAACCTTAGGCAGAGCGAAGCACGTACGCAATAAGGTTAAAGCGACGTGGGCGGAAAGCTTGCTAAAACGTTCTTGAGCGACCAGGAGAACCTTTTTTCGGATATCAATGGCCTCAGGAATAGCGTCTGGAAAAGAGGGGACCCTAAAAGGTAGAATGTGCTGGATGACAGTTCTCTGATACCAGGAAGAATGGAATTAAATCTGGAAAAGTGAATGCGTGCCGCACTACTGCAGGGGTAAAACTCGCATTTGGAGGTATTTGCCTCCAGGCCAAGCTCTTTGAGACGAGGAACCAGTACATCCAGGTCCTGAAGTAAGTCCTCAGGATTTCCACCTATGACGCCGTCATCTAGATACCAAACGTCCTACCTACCTACCTACTACTTCCTACTTCCTACTTCCTACTTTCCTACCTACTTAAGATACTTTAAGTACTTAATTTGTAATAATCATTATAAATTAAACTTGATATTTACTGAATTGCATGTCTTTTTATTTTGTTAAATTTTGATTAGAAAATGAAGTCAACTTTACTCACTTAACCGAGTGCAAAGTTTTCCAATTGGTACCTTAGTACCTAGGTATTTTGTATCAATAGGAAAAAACTAAAGATAGGCCCCCTTATTTATAATAGTCTGCTAACTTAAAGCATTGCTAATTCTCACTCTGTCTTCTTCTATTGACCTAAGTCAGAATGAAAAATATAACTGTTTTGCATTACAACAAAACAATTATTATGTGTTGAATAAAACACACAGCGTTGGTATGAAGAAGCTGTTTATGGATTTACCTTTAACATTAGTAAAGAGCAACAGAGAATGCTTACATACCTGTATTTCGTATAGAGCTATCTCTCTCTAACTCACCGCAGGGCGCCGCTTACATATTTTGACAGGCGCGTTGACGTTGACGACTATGGTCTTCATTCACCGGCAATGCACTTTGTAACGCTGTGTGTTTTATTCAACACATAATAATTGTTTTGTTGTAATGCAAAACAGTTACATTATGTGTTTTTCTAAAACACACAGCGTTGGTATGAAGACCTGCTTGATATCTGCTGGTGAGGTAAGCACAAACGCTATGTGAATTTCCAATAAAAGTTGAATATTCTTTGTATGAAAGAAACTAGTTTTATTTAAAACCTTCTAAGAAAAACTTAAGCATAAATAAAGTATGTCAACTTCTGACAACAATTAACAACAACAAAAATAAAATTGAAAATAAACCCAAGTGGTTTGAGTAATAAAGATTCATAACTAAAATCAACAGGCATCTTCTCTCAATGAGAGCTTATTTATAATGAGATCAATCAAAATGCTTAAATTAATTATATTGCAGAGAAATTATTAGATAACAGATCAGCACTATTATCGTTACTAGCCTCTTGTACTTGACGGCAATAAAACTTACTGAAAGTTTGAACACTCTTCCAGTTACCCCTACTGAGTATTTCCTCGACAGGTCGACTTTCTAGCCAACTCCGAGAGGCAACAGCTGATCTAATGCTACCTGGGGGTGCACCTATTTTAGTCTCTTTAAAAATTGTTCTTATCCATCCCGCTATCATAGTTCTTGATGCAGGTTTTACAATACCTGTTATTGATATAAACAAGCTTGATAAGTTAGTAGCGTCGGCTCTTCTAGATTCTGATGCTTGAATTAGTTTTTTAATATTCTGAACTGGACACACATGCATATCTGGATGTTTCTTAAGTAACCACCCTGACTGTCTACTAGAGCCTGTATCAGTTTTAGAGCCAAACTTAGGCCACAAGATAATTCTATCTTCTAGCAAATTAATTTTGTCATTAGAAATTTCCAAAAGCGTGTGATCTTGTAACCTCCTTCCTGAGGCTAGCAAAAGAATTAATGCTGTGCGTCTAGAAATGTCAAATAGGGAATTTGAACAAACAGATGTTTTTAGCCAGTCATATACAAGTTTGGTATCCCAAATAGGAGCCTTCTGAGGTGGTGGCCTAGCTAGTGATATTGCTTTTAATACTTGTTGTACAAAGAAATCTTTTGCTAGTTTTTCTTGCCCCGTGGCACAGTAAGTGGCTATAGCTGATTTATGTAGGAGTATTTATTTTATTTATTTATTTATTAAATCTTTATGCACTAAAGGTACATTGGCGGACTTAAAGCTAAAGTGGCCTTATCTACCAGTCAACCGTGACAAAAAAAATATCGAAAACAGTAGACGGTGCGGGATAAACAATACGATAAGGTGAAGGAAGGGATACTTACATCAATAAATGCTAAATTTATACAATTTTACAAAGATACAAGAAATAGTTAAACAACAAATACATACTAAAGATAGGTACATAGGATAATACATAGGAGTAAATAATAGGGGGAATAATGTAATTAAGGGGAATGCAGATAATGCTTGTGTACAGCCTTTTTAAATGAGTATTGTCTTATATGCGAGGTTGTCTTCCAAATGAAGCTTGGCAAGAAACCTGGCAACATAAATCCCTCGTGGGTCTTTCCGGTCAATCCCATTAGAGGAACACCAAGCTAGCCATCTGTTGATTGGAGCACTATAAGTTGTCAGGGTAGATGTCCGCCAACTACTCTTTAACAACAGTCTTTCGTCTTGTCTCCAATGTGCAACCTTATTGCTCCACCCCCAATTTTCCAGGCCTGTAAAGTCAATTTGTCTACCTGTGGCGGTGACATTCCCGTTGTTTGGTCTATCAGATTCTTCCGCAGATCTCTGATTATTATTGGCTCCTCGAGAGCCCTCACTCGGACGTCCGCCGTCCAAAAGCAGTGTGTCCAATGGGGTGCGATGAGTATGTATGTGCCCCTCGCCTTGTTGAGGTGTGCTAATACTCGTGGGATTAGACTGGGTGGTGGAAATATCCAGCCTATTTGATAATCCCAAGTTTGACTGAAAGCGTCGCAATAAGTGGCTGCGCGATCTCTGCAGTCTAATGTGACATATCTTTGCACTACGGCTGTGTCTTTTGAAGCAAATAGGTCTATATCTGGCACGCCCCATCTTTTGAATATAGCTTCCGTGACCTGGGGCTTTAGATGCCATTCCGGGACCAATCGTTTTCGTGAGAGACGGTCTGCAATGCCGTTGAACCTCCCTGGGAGATAGGCTGCAGACATTGTTATGTGCAACTGCTCGGTTAGTTTCAGGAGACTGGTTGTTAGGTTCAAGAGTGCTATTGATTTCGTACCCCCTTCGTTTCGGAGATATGCAACTAAGGTTCGGTTGTCTGACTGTACCAGGATGTGAGTATTTTGTAAGTTTTTGCGTTCTTGATTTATTGCTCCATACACTGCATACATTTCTTTCATGTTGGAGTGCCATGCTTTTTGTTTGGTTGACCATGTGCCAGAGAGGTACAGATTGTTCAGATGTGCACCCCAGCCTGCATCCGCTGCATCTGTGGTTAGAAAATGTGTCACCTTCTCTTTGTGCAGCGCAGTTGCGCTGTTGTTTATTGCTTCTTGCCACCAACACAGGTCTTGGCATACCACTGATGGGAGTACAAATTTTTTTCTTGGTCTGCACCATTGAAATTTTCTTAAAAATATTTGCATATGTCTGCACCTCAGCCGGCCTCGTGGGATCGTAAAGTTGGCAAAATTCAGCAGACCTAAAATGCTTTGAGCTTCTCTCCGAGAGCAGCTTTTCTTTTGTAAAAGGTCTAACAGAAAACTTTTTATTTTTAAAATCTTCTTGGTAGGCAATGCCACCGTCTTGTTGTATGTGTTCCACACGAGTCCTAGATATTCTAATTCTTGTGCTGGTTCTAAGATTGATTTCTCGTAATTTACGTGCCAGCCCAAACTCTCCAGTATATGCAATGTCGCCTTGGTCTGTGTCACTAACTCCTTCCGATCTTGGCTGACCAAGAGGAAGTCGTCTAGGTATACTACTAGTCGTATGCCTCTTGCCCGAAGGATTTCCGCAATCCAATTCGTTACTGCGGCAAAGGTTCGCGGGGCTGATGACAGGCCGAATGGGAGTGCAGTTAACTGCAGCACCTCTCCCTTGTAGATTATTCGGAGAAATCTCCGATGATTCCCCTTGATTGGGAGATGGAAGTATGCTTGTTGAATATCCATTTTTACCATCCAATCTCCCTCCTGCAGGAATGCCATCACATCTACTTGAGATATCAGCTGAAAATGCTTTGTATAGATGTGGTTGTTGAGACCCCTGAGATCGAAAATGGGGCGGGTGCCTCCATCTGGTTTGGGTCTTAGGAACACTTTTGAGTGAAACCCTGCGTTCAGGACTGTTGGTTGTTCTAGAATTCCTTTTTCCTTCAATTCTGTGATCATTTTCGTCATATTTGGTGTTACTTTTGTCGCAAATTGTTGTTGAATATGTTTGTGAGGGTGTTGCATCGGGGGTTTGGTTTTGAAAGGTATTCGACCTTTTGTAATAATCTTTACGATAAATTGATTGGCCCCCAGCTGTTCCCATGCTTTCGCATGGTAGTTTGGGCAACCCCCCTGAAAACTCTTCTTCCGTAGATAGTCATTTTTGTTTGTATCCGACTGCTGCACTGGTAGTGCTATTGTTGCGACGAAAGGGCTGATTCTTTTTCCCGTATTTCGCTTTCTTATCTTGCTTGATAGGTCTGTTAGTTGAACGGTCAAATTTTTTTTTTTTATGTCATACGGTAGGCAAACAGGCAAGCGGACCACCTGATGGAAAGTGGTCACCACCGCCCATAGACATCAGCAACACCAAGTGTATCGCCAATGCGTTGCCCACCTCTATAACACGTTGCTCTGGCAGCAAAAAGCAAATGCCACTCCACTGCCAAAGCCACGGTTCCCCAAATCCCCACCCCATGGAGCACTGGAAACCTTACTCACCGGCAGAAACACAATACTATTTAAAAGAGTATTATTTAGCTGCGATATTCTGTAAGGTGGAGGTACTTCCCCAGTCGGGCGGCTCCAATTCGAACGAGATACCCCGCTATGCCCTACCTCGTTTATCTTTACTATGATTTGGTATGTTCAGCCATGTTTGTGGCCCTCCTAATGATTGTATTAGAGGGGCCAGAGCTTCTCTCCCGAACAAGTATTCTGTGCTTGGGGGAATATTTTGCAACATTGCCTTCACATTTGGGTTACTCATTTCTTTGAGCACCCTGTCCCGCCTCACTTCAATACATTCAGCCCTTTTTCCACACACTATCTGCATAATGTTTTCAAAATTTGTAAATGATGCAGAGCCTGGGCCAAACGTAACTGAAACTTTTTCAAACAGTGTATTTGCATTTAGACACTCAAAATTAGATGAGGCCCAATCAACAATACTTTGCAACCCGGATTGCAGTAACTGCCTTTGTTCCAGCAAAGCATTGGACATACCGGCTAAGAGCAAGATTCAAAAGATTCAAAGATTCAAAATATTTATTTGTAAGAGATAGGTATTACAGATGTTTTAATTATCTTCAATAGTTTCTCTATCCTTTGCCCGCATGCTGAGGCGTACAAATCTTTAAATGTAATTGTTTCATTTTTCATTTAGTAAATAATAAAATCTTCCATAAATAATAATTTCAATAAATTTAAATTTCAATAAACAAGTTATAAAATAATCAGTAAATAAAACCATGTCATTAAAAATGTCAATTATTACTAACAATTTTCATTAAATAATACGGAAATGAATAATTTAACAATGTCATACAATTTAAATGTCATTAAAATATTCCGTCAATTCATAATATGCCTTATCTACTAAGTAAGAATGTAATTTCTTTTTAAATGTCCTAAAATCTGTACATTGGCGTAAGCTAATTGGTAATTTATTATAAATCTTTGGGGCTAGGATGTAAAAACTTTTCTGACAAAGAGTAGTTTTGCATCCATTTTGCATCAACTGATCGTTACGCCTTAAACTTTTTACTCTAGAGAATAAATTCGGATTTCGACGAATGAAAAGCGCCGTTTCGTAAATGTAGATAGATGTTAAAGTTAGGATCTTTAACTGCTTAAAATATTCTTTACAGCTATCTGTACGTTTCAGACCACACATGGCTCTAACACATCTTTTTTGGGCTCTAAATACCTGAATAATGTTCACCGCATTACCCCAGAAAATAACACCGTATCTTAAAGTAGAGGCCACATATCCATGATACGATGATAAAACAGCTTTACGGTTTACTATTTTATTTAGGTTGTAAAGCGCATATGAATAGCTACTTAATTTATTACACACGAACTTTAAATGTGTTTGCCATCGCATATCATTGTCAATATATAGGCCAAGGAATTTTGTTGTGGCAGTTTCTCCTAACTGAATAGCTCCTCCGTGGAGGCCAGGTAATCCTTACTTTTATTTAAATGACAAAACTCTTCATTAAGTTTTAGTCCATGAAACCCCGGTGTGGCCATAAATGTTTGTAAAGGTTTTTTGTATCTAATGCCTTTCCAAGCGGGGGAGTCAAATTGTTGGAGTCTTATTAGTTCTTCTAATCGAGTTTTGTCGGCTGCGGGTATGATCCGCTTTTCGTCAAAATCAGTATTCAAAATACCTAGTGGTAAGCTATTTGATGGGGGACAAGGGTTATTTAAAAACGGTGTTTGGGATGTTTGCTGGGTAGCATTACCAGTAGTGTTTAGGTTGAACCCTGCATTGACATTTTGATTACAGATTTGATGCGATAAAATGCCAGATAAATAACTCACCTGGCTGATCAGTGCGTCGACCCGTGGGTCCCCATAGACTTCTGTTTTATGCCTTTTGTTAGGCGGGCGTGACACCGTGCTCCCTTCATCCTCCGAGGATGAAGAAGAGCTCGAGTCTCCACTGCTAGTGGAGTCACGACGTCGTCGGCGGCGGCGACGTTCAACGTCAACGTCAACGCGCCTGTCAAAATATGTAAGCGGCGCCCTGCGGTGAGTTAGAAAGAGATAGCCCTATACGAAATACAGGTATGTAAGCATTCTCTCTTGCTCTTTACTAATGTTAAAGGTAAATCCATAAACAGCTTCTTCATACCAACGCTGTGTGTTTTAGAAAAACACATAATAACATTCTGTAGCAGCTGTTTTAAGTTAGCGGACCATTATGAATAAAGGGGTTGATCTTAAAAGTAGGTAATTTGGCCATGGGGGTCTGAGGTACCTAACAGTTCATTTTGGAAAAGGGGTCACTTGTCCAAAATAGTTTGGTGATCCCTGTTCTAGAGGATACCAAGTTTCTTGACTGTGGTTTTTGCTTTGGATTCGATGCACTGACAGAAGTTGAGATTGGTATGGTGCATGGGACATCTAAGAAGTGCAACAATTGTCACAAAGATTCTCTAAGCGGTAAAGTGGTAAACTCTCCCGGACTCCCCCTACTGTACTTCGTGTGATAATTTTTGTTTAGTTAAACTTTCAATTTTCGACTGATTTACCAACAAACGGACGTTACTAAATTACATTAAATATTTTACGTACCTAATTTAATACATGAACCTATCGATAGAAGTCCAATGAAATTACACAATAATCGACCATAATGTCAATTCTATTATCGGACGCTCTTGACCTAATGACAGCCCTATTTCATCTCACTAGGTCGGGTAATTGAGGTTCATTCCATTAACTCAATAAGTTTAGACGACGCTGTTTGTAGTGCACAAACTTCGTATCTAATATCACGCTTGCGTAGGCGATGTTGAACTGATAAACTACTGTATATAGGTATACATATTTAAATACATACTTATTACACATGGGCAGCGTGGGTAGGTGAACCGATGAGGTGGACCGACGACCTTGTAAAGATCGCAGGTACCAGCTGGATGCGGAAGGCAAGGACCGGCCTTTGTGAAGATCTCTGGGGGAGGCCTATCCCAGCAGTGGGCGTCTTTCGGCTGATATGATGATATTATACATATGACACCCAGACCCATAACAGAAATTAAAATTCATCGAACCATCGAAATCGGAATAGAATCCGAGACCTCTGCGTGGCAGACCGGCTGTTAATCAACTGAACTACTCAGTCGTTACAGGTCGTGGCTTTAGTTGTGTTTCAGTCAGACAGGCAGGTAGGTAGTCCTAACCGCATGCTCCCTGTGAATATACCAGTTTTTTTAAGTAAATTAGTTATGATGAATAATTTAGATTTAAAGCGAATAACGGTATCCCAGTTCCTTCCTAATAGCGTCCATAGATACAGGGATATAAGCCACGACACTACAAAATGCATGCAAAATCCGTTCAGTAGTTTTCGCATGACAGAGCGATTATAATCACGCATCCAATCATCCGTCTATCCTTGCTAAATTTCGCAGTTATTTTAATAATAATAGGTTACCTAGAGGCTTCCTGGAGGATAGGTAGTAGGACAAAATTAAGCGGTCTGAGGATCATCTCGGCGTATTTTAGGGGCTCAGTTATTGCTCATAATGACTATCAGTAAGAACGATGGGTGGGCATGATTGCAATAGAGTTGTAGGGAAACGGTGACTTTAAAACTTTGAGAATCATTTCTACAATAGCCAAGGAAGATAGAAATATCGGGCTGCTCGTAACCAAGGCACGCGGAGCCTGGAAAACCCGGTAATACTAATTTATGAAACAAACAGTGCCTATATTATTTTAAAACTGCCGAGTCTTAATGTAAGTAGTTACAAATACAGAATAAATATAAAATTAATCAATATAAAACACGTCATCATGTTTTGTTTTTAAACTGCAGACTATATTATAAATAGGTACCTAGTTTACTTATTCAAATTTCCCTGTAGCGAATCTGAAGTCCCTACCTATCACAGTTAAATATAGTCTGCTAACTTGACTTGCGCAGAAATGTTATCTTTATACGAACATTTGACCCCGGTATCATTCATAAGTAAGAGCTTGAAACAGCTACTCGTTTGTTTGCATTGTGATTAAAAAAAAGACAAAATTTAATAATGAATTCAAAAAACTAAAAATAACGTTTTAAAAAGTGCCAGTGTTTTTTAACAAAGTTTTGGAACAATTATTCAAAATGAAGCTGTTAATTTCGTTGCATATTGTGCTCTTCGTTTTCTTTGCGAAATATGTTGCTAGTGAAGATGGTGAGTCATTTAATTTATTTACTTAATTTAGACTTTTGTTCTGTTCCGTTAACTGTGTTTAAAACGTCTATCAGTAATAGTATTTCATTTACTAAGGAAAACTAACAGCAATGATTACAATATAAAATCATACTGGCAGCACAGAGCCAATTATAGGTTTCCACCGATAGTAACTGAATAGACCGGATATAAAAGAGGAAAAAGCGTGGGAGGACTTGGGACCTCAACCAAAAGAAGATCGCTGTCTAATGATTATCGTATAAGAATGGCATATACTTACCCAGTTTTATCTCTCCCTTCAATCGGTTCTTCTTCATTGAGGGTCATGACTTCTTTAGAATCTGGTAGAATTTTTCTCTGCAACCGCTTCGGTCTGCCTGATTGAGTTCACAGTTGATGGATGTGCAGGCGTTCTGTTCTATCCAGCTTTTGAGACTTCGTCCTTGTTATCTCTCCTCCTCCATTTTCCCAGCTACTATTTATTTATTTATTCATACTTTTGTACAACATTACAGCTTAAAACTAATGCGTTGCACAAATTAGGTTTTAAATTACAGCTATTATATACAATAACGACCGCTTCTCCAGATTGTCTGGTTCACGCCTCCCGATGTGTCCGAACTAGTCCGCATTAGAGTCAGGTACAGGTGCATAGTCAGGGCTCTGTGCAGTCAAGTCGCGGAAAGTCTTTCGGAAACAGCGGAAAGTTTAATAATATTGGTAAAAACTAACTGATTTTTAACTTACTTTTGAATTTTTCTGTATCAATTTGATGGTTAGTAAAACAAGTTCAAAGTTATGCACAAAAACAATACACCAAAATCAATTGTTCAAATAAAAATCAATTTACTTCAGAAGTGACTCATGCTTGCCTTCGAATTCATCTACCTTACAGGCCTTGGAAGTTTAAAATGTTCAATGATTGCTCAATTTATTTACCTATCCATAGAACTGATACGTGTTGGGCACATTTATTAATATGTACAAAATGGTCTGAAATAAATGAATTTTAATTTATTTATTTATTATTAAGTACAAGCAATTTTACCTCTTTACGTACTATTTAGGTATAATAAATACATATTTGTCTATTTTATCAACAAAGTTGGGAGGTTAACGATCGCTGTAAGACCTCTCCTTGATCCTATATTTAGCTACAGATTGTGATTTAGGCATTCATCCACCACTCATGTGATAGAAGTCGCATTGAGAAGACGGTAACACGTTAGTTCTCATAGCCGTAACTGCAGTATCCTTTCTCCAAATAAAAAACAATAACAAATAAAAAATAAGATTTCACCATAAAAGTTTTGTGTAAAATTGGTTTGCCAAGCCTCGCCAGCTTACAACGATTTATCAAAACGATTACAAAAGTTATCAAATCTAATGAATAGCTAAGCCTATAACTCTACAAACTGTACATGTTGATCAGAAAGTATGTCTTGGTCGTTTTCTAGATTAAACGTACATAGATCTAGGTGGCAGTGACCATGATTAAATACAGTGCATCCTTCGAACCTAGTTTGTTTTCTTGAAACGCGACAGTTTGTTCGTAGACTTAGAGGTTTGGTGCTGAAAATCTCAAAGGAAGGAAAGACGAAAGCTTAACGCAAGTCTTTGTAGGTATTACAGGCGAGCTAGTTTTTTCTAGCTAGCTGTACAACGAGGCGAAACAACCAGCTTTCTGAGTACGACTCATTCCCATGGAATTCATGGTCAGAACAAACTTTTTCTGACTCGGCAAATGAAGGTTTGCACCACTAACTATATCAAATATTTTGTTTACTTTTATTTCGATATATTCTAATTTGCTTTAAATTATTTTTTACTCCACATTACGTTTTAATAATAGTTGTCACGAAATTCATCAAGAACTCAAACCTCTCTTCAAATCTCTTAGCAATTTGCTGACAGGTGAAAATTGTATTTCTTAGAAGAAAATAATTTCGTCCCTTTAGGAAGACCGTAGATGAAGATAAGTGGGGATCGACTCTCTTGGTCTTCAGCAGTATTATCGGAAAACAAGGTTTCGTATCACGATTGAAAATTGGTCTAGTATAAAAAAATGCAATATGAAATATGCGAGGTAAACTTTCCTTGAATATTTTTCTCAACAGAATTAAGACTTTTTGATTAAAGAGTTATTTATTGAGCTAGTTGGTCTGCCTGCGATTAAGCTGTTATATGGGCCACTGTGTATCAGGATCACTACCGGATACGCGCTAATCCTTCAGTGACCCCGCTGTGGCTTCCATTCTTTACAATAAACCTACCCACCCACGAAGGCTTCGTAATATTAAAAAATAGTTCATGAGATTAGCGTGTTTAAACAGATATTGTGCATGTATTACAACAACGAAGAGCCATCTTACGATATCAATATTTCCTTTGTGGTTTGTATAATGGTAGATCAACTATGGTTATAGTTTACCTATCATCCACTGCATTTCTTATTTTTTGCTGATCAAACTGGTTGTCTTTCACTGAGTTTCTTTATTTTTAGCTATTTCGGCTTAGGCACTGAAGATGTTGATCTAGCATTCGTCGCCATGTTTGATTAAACACCGTAATGTTCATTATCAGAATACAAAATGTGATTTATTAGTATGAGTTTAGTAAAAAAAACCTCTTGGCGTTAAGGTCCCGGTTGTGCACTCGCGTACGAGGGGCCGGGGTACGCCTTGACCATGATCCAGAATTTGGCAGATCAGGTAACACAGGATACAGTGAAACAGGGGAACCTGACCAGATTCGATGATGGTTATACATTCAGGCGACTGAATGACTGAGGTTTTATTACGATGTTTTCCCTCACCGTAAGAGCATCGGTTAGTGTTCAACTAACGTACGTAACTCAGAAAAGAGTCATTGGTACATTGGGATTCGAACCCGATGCGTCTCTCTTGCGAGTCGGATACCTTTACTACTAGGCCACCGATGCTCCAATTTGTATGAGTTTAGTATCAAATAGTAATTATAATATACCGACTTACTCGATAGAGACGCCTCGCAAAGCCTTGAAACTAAATCATCAGGGTACGGTACTGTAGAAACATCATACACAGACGAGAGGTTTACAGATCAACCTGGTTATTTTCCATTGGCTTTTTTTCATTGAGCCGAGACATTGGTCGCCTAGGGTTTGGTTAAACCCTGTAGACCGGACAATGGGGAGCAGCGTTAACTATTGTGTAATGAGGAGTTTTCCAGAAGGTATTGTCAGTTGGTTTCAAAAAGCATCAATTATATGTTTACGGCATAACATCTCCGGCTGTTCGAAGTGCATAAGGTCAGGTTGGCGTCGAGTTCTTCATAGATAAACAGATATAAGTAGATATCGCGAAAAGTAAACAACAATGTTGTTATATTGGTTTTTCTCTTTATTTCTGGCAGCGATGACCACTTTCCATCAGGTGGCCCGCTTGCCTATTTTCCTACAGTACGACATAAAAAAAAACTATAATTGTCCAATGGGAATAACCTATGTTAGGGAAGGTCTTAAAACTCCTTAGGAAATTAAAAATTTGCCATCTAATCCATAACCGATTGTGGTGAAACTTTGGTGAGTTGTTGTATGTATAATGTCTACAGATAATGGGAAACCACTGACAATGTCAGATACCTATTGAAATGTTTTCTATACTATATGCAGCTGTGACCTGTATGGCAGCAGACCACTTTCCATCAGGTGGGCTGTCTGCTCGCTCGACACTGCGTAGCATAATAAAATATCATTTTTGTCTTAAATGACTTGAAAAATACTTTATTTGATGTTACACTATTTAGCTACTTTTCTGAAATAATAAATAGGGTAAGATCTAAGAGGGTTATCATACCATTATTATCGTGCTAACGCTTATCCCAACCCTTGCCAGGGTCCGCATTCCTACTCTTTCTTCTCCACTTCGCCCGGTCTCTAGCATCCTCGCGTCGTAAGCTATTGGCTCTCGCATCCGAATCAGCGATGTCAATCCATCGTTTCTTGAGTGGTCCACGTGGCCTACCGGCAGGTTCACGTACCTATTTTCCACGTATCTATTGTTAAATTTTCATCACTGCGTTCTATAACCCTCTCGCCATATTCAAACTTACACTAGTAGCCGGTGAAATGCACATCGGCTAGGTTCGGCTTCGTATTAACTCACACGCGTGCGACATAGACGGCGCTTTACGAAGCCGAACTAGCCGATGTGCATTATTTACCGCAGGCATCTGTAACTGGGCCGATTACTTCTTTGCTTAATCCAGCAGATTCCAGCGACCTAAGTCATCCGAGAGCAGACCAAAATGTATTATTGCTCACAGAATAACGGAAATTTTTCTATCACGCCTCTTGGAAAGCTAAGCGGGCGCTAAAAACATATGTGATAGAAAAATAGTCTCTCTGATGACTTATTGCTGGATTAAGCAACCTAAGTCATCAGTTAAAAATGGTATTTTTTTAGTCGCATACAGCTCATTTTGAGATAGTCATTTGTACGTTTATCACCCTACCTATACCTAATCAAGATTTGTAAGTGTACTGCGTGAATCGTCGCTAGTTTTCAACACGTTCTTCTCACACAGAGGAAACATTATTTCTAATAGTTGTTATTGCATGTCACTCGCGACGCCGCAGTCGCCCCGCCGACGCACTGTTCACGCTTATTCCATTAGATTGGATAATTTACGTCCAGACTCACCTCAGCTCCTTGCCTAGGTAGTACTAAATGTACTTGGCGTATTTGTAAACACAAATAAAATAAGCGTACCTTTGAAATAATAAATGAATAAATAATCATGGACAAATTAACATAGCGCAATCTAGCCCCAAACTAAGCAAGCTTGTACTATGGGTGTTAGATAAATGATATACTACTTAAATACTTTAAAATACATATAACACTGAGACCTGTAACAGAAAATATAATTCATCATATCAATTTCTGGCCGTGGAAGACCACTGAATGACTCAGGTCGTCAATGCAACCAAATTTACCAAACCACTATAAATTTATATATATGTGAAAGAATCACATAATTTATGTTGTGACAAAGCGACTAGGGTAACACCCTACTAGGGTGACGAAGTGCATTAGAATGTTTATAATCTTAACGTGGTCGCTGTCTACGTCAGATTATAACGTTACGGTTTTCATTCTTTAGTATTGTTTTTGTTGATTTCTATTTTATTTTATTAAATGGAAGGACGGAGTTCCACCATCGTAAAGATGATAGCACTAAGAGGCACGACTGTCCCATCCAAAGGCATTGGAAAGAGTTAGTTATAGGTCCCTAATACTAAACAGGGTCAAAATACTTATAAAATAATATTACTAATATTACCAACAAAGCACCCATTGCCCGCCCATTGCTGCCCATTTCCCGTAGGCCGGGAAATGGGCAGCAGCGTTTTCCGTTGTTATATTTATACCACTTCGATCTCCAGCCAGCCTGCCAAGCAAGAAGATTATGGCAATAACCTCCCCTTTCGTGGGAGAGGCCCTTAGTCCTGTAGTAGACTGTAATGGGCTGTGATGATGCATAACGACAGTCTTGTTATTTTCCCCTTTCACATAAGCTTTCGACTATACACTCGAAGAACACTTGGACGAAGAACGCTGCTGTCACTACGGCGAGTCTCTAGTGTTGAGTTTCTCAACGGCCGAGGGCTGCGCGAGCGCATCAGCTCCCGACGACATCGAGGACGAGAACAAAAATAAGTGTCAAAAGATAGCGGAGAACTGCTGTGCAGAGTACTACAAGTAAGTGACACAGCTTGATAGGTGGCCTTAAGACATGGACTCCTTAGCCAACTCCATTTCCCTATTGCCCAAGGATAAAACGATAATAATGACGATGTGGAGGCGTTAGTTGTCTTTTCTTCAGTAAGCACAGTTTTCCAATTGGCGGCAGGCTAGTTCCTTGTTACGCAACATTCAGTATTGTAGACAGATTTGCCCAGTGGCGGAAAATTAAATGTCTGCTTTTAATAATTTACAGGAAGAAAGAAAAGTGCATGCACGCATTGAAATATGCGATTGAAAAACGATGTAGTGCCCCGGATAGCGACGTTGGAAAGGTAAGAATTTTTTTTAAAATGATTAGCTTTCTTAAATTTACATTTAAAGTAATATAAAAATAGAATGCAATCAGTTCTAATCACGAGTTATTATTTCTTAACCGATCAATTAAGGGCGGCATGCACCAAATTCTTAAATGCATTTAGACATGGACATAGACATAGACGTATCTTTATTTGGTCCAATAACACATTCAAAAACTTAAAACTAACAGAATAAGTACATATTAAGAAAGCAGGGCGATGCCTTAGCTTAATGCTATGAATGGCAGCAGCCAAACACAGATTGAAGTTGTGTTTTAACATTAAAGCTGATCCTTAAACAAAAATCTTCATACAAAAATATTAAACGTCGTTCTTAAACGTGTTTAAGAGTTTGGCGCAAGCGGGGCTAAATCGTTGAGTCACAATAGTTTATCAGTTTTCTGTTGGACGATGGATTCTGTTGATCGGAATGGAAAAAGGGGTTATTCCACTGTAAACTTTATTTGTAGGGACAAATGTATGTACAGGATTCGATTAAGCTTTCACAGTATATATGTTATCGACAATTTTCCTCCTAGAGCCTCGGTGGCCGAGCGGTAAGGGTATTCGAAAGCGACAGGTACCGGGTTCGAATCCCGCTGCAGCCATTTCTGAGTTATGTACGTTGAGAGAAAACATCGTGATGAAACCTGCACATTCAGGCGACTGAATGTGTAACCATGATTGAATCTGGTCAGGCTCCCCTGGTAGCAGGGTCACGGAGGTCAGATGGCAGTCGCTCTACTGTAATTACCTGATCTGCCAAATCCTGGATCATGGTCAAGGCCATAGAAAAATGTGGTCACGAAAGAAGAGACTTGTCAAATGGCAGTGGAGGGGATCCCATAACATAGTCCAAAGAAACCAGTGGAGCTCCACATCCGAATCGTACGACCGCGTGGACACCACTAGAGTGTCTACGTAATGGGGATGAGTACCCAGCCCGCGGCGGGTGGTGCGATGGCGGAATTATGCTGTGGGCACCAGATCATTAGTTCCTCATAACACCGGTAGATTAATAGGGCTTTATTTACATATGAGTAGATAATGTGATAAAAATCATTGTAATATTTAAATTGACAAGGCATTATGAATAACATTCGTCACTTATTGGGCAGAGTAATAATATGTGTTTTATTATACAGTAGCTTTTGCCCGCGACTTATTCGCGTGGAAATTGTTTTAGGGCAGTTTAATGTATGAAAGCTAGTAAGTACTACGGCTGAATATAGCTGTATATCTGGTTCTACCCAACCAAATTAGATGAAACATGGACAAAATTTTAAGTTAATCCCCAAACTACAAACTGTAAAAACCCAATCAAAAACCATTTGGCGCCATTTCCATATTTCTTATAGTTCAACTGGTATATTATGGTTCTAAATCAGGTGTTCTAATTTGAAAATCAATTATACCTACCCTATACATTGCTTAGGCTTAATATATACACAACATCAAAATTTCAATCAAATCCGAATATATCCGTAATAAAAAGGTGATTGTGTGATAAGACGCAAACACCAATACAGATTTAAAGTATTCATTATTGTTTTTAATATGACGTTGATTTACTCATAACTACACCGAGATAAATCTGAGGGCAAAGGTCCCAATGTTTCTTCTTCGGTATTTAGGTACTCGGTTCGTAGAAAAACCATCTGATAGCGAAGTATGATTTCACTGAAATCGTAAATAAAAAATAGTTATAAAGTAATAAAGGACGGTCAGTGGCCGATTGGTTTAGGCATCCGACTCGTTAGCGAGAGATACCGGGTTCGCATCCCACTGAGGCCATGTACCCATGACTTTTTTCTGAGTTATGTACATTAGTTGAATACTAACCGATGCTCTTACGGTGAGGAAAACATCGTGATGAAACCTGCACATTCAGACGACTGAATGTGTAAACATGATCCAATCTGGTCAGGTTCCCCTGGTAGTAGGGTCACGGAGGTCAGATCTGCCAAATCTGGATCTGGATCATGGTCAAGGCGGACCCTGGGCCCTCATGAGAGAGAGCACAACCGGGACATTAACGCCAAGGTGAATAAGGTAATATAAAAACGGCGACTGTCGTGGCATATGCTGATATGCTGAGTGTGGCCCCATTGTACCCTCCACATGGCACAAGTAACGAGATTTGTGTATCTTTATGTCTGCTTTACTTTTTTTTCTTTTTCTATGAATATTTTTGAATGTTGTACCGTTGCGCCGGAGTGGAATAAAAATGTTTACTTACTTTACTTACTTACTTAAATAATAAATTGATAGTGCGTTATTTATACGTACAATCTTCAAAATCCTGACCTTGAAGGTGGTTATTTTGTTTCGTCGTTGTTATCTAATGAGATTGATAACCTATCTTCAGGATAGGATAATTGTAAAGCTATCTTCAAACACCCTTTGAGTTGAACATTTTATGTTTTAGTTAGTTTCTTTTAATTTGGATAGTTTTTAATTAAATTTTATCAGATACATGCGATTAATCGCATTTTTAGACAGAGTTCTAATCCTGTATCTCTTCCCGACTTTGGTGCAGACTTGCTGCGAAGAGTGTATCATCGGCAGGCTGACCGGCGAGACGGAAGGCGAGGTGGCGTGCGGCGAACCGCCCTCGCCCGAGACGCACCAGGGTGGCGACGCCGTGCTGAGAAAGACCGCCTATCACACCTGTTGCGTGGTGAGATACCTTGACTTTCTCTATTTAGATGGTAAGGAAATTTCCTGCCGCGCACGACCATTCTATGGAATGATCTTCCTATAGCGGTACAGTACTCCCAAGCACCAGCTAAGGGAGTGCCAGCTCACCGAGAGCAAGAGAGCGATACAATTAAGTGCTTCTCCACCTTAATCCACACAAATACACTTTCGGATTTCGATTAAAATATTCTTGAATAACTCTAGCGAACATTACAGATTCACAATAAAGCAAAATGCCAAAATTGGTAAAATAACATGTAGTTAAGTTGTAGCGACATCTATCGCTCTAAGAGGGAAACTCAACAATATTTACATTACGAGTACACGAACACAAGGTTGGCAAGCATCCGCACATAGATGGCGCTGAACGTCCTACATCGCGCTAGAGAAATGTGCCAACTCCACGGCATAAAGTATACAACTTCCGACGATCAACTGTCGGACCCTTGGTCCCCTGGTCACAACACCCGGCTAGGTGGGTAAAGTTTCACCTTCGCCATCTTCGCTTGTCAACATTGGCTACCTTATACCCTTCACCGCCAAAAAAGTAACCTGTAATTATCTGATCTGCCAAAATCCTGGATTATAAACAAGGCAGACCCCGGGCCCTTGCGTGCGAGAGCGCAACCTGGGCAATTAACGCCAAGATGATAATAATTTGGTAAATTAAGAGCAATTTAAAAGTTAGTGCCCGAGAAACTGCAAACCGAATACTAATTCCTCTGTCCACCGAAAACAAGGCAGCCGCCCGACAACCGACCACTACCGAGAAGGTGGTGCCCACCACCACGACTGAGAAGGTGACCACAACACCGAAGCCAAGGGAGCGATGCAAGCCGGGCACCTGCGAGCACCGCTGTGACGACGAAAGCGGAAAGGTGGTCTGCTCTTGCCATGAGGGGTATAGACTACAGCATGATAAGTGGAGTTGTAAAGGTACGTCGTGTTTTGGTAAAGAAAAATTAGAAAGCATAATGGCAACAAAAACCGATGCTTGTATGGTGAAGGAAAATTTTGGAAGGGAACTCGCACATTCAGGCGACTGAATGTGAAACCGTGATCCAAGTCATATTCCTCTATTACGAGTAAAAGGGCCCGGAGGCCAGAATCGGCCAGATCGCAAGTCCAATGGCCAAGGTCTGAAAGCACGGTGAAAGCTTATTTGGCTAAATCGCAAGTTATTTTACAGCTTTTATAGGAGATAACCACTGGGTTCAAGCCAACCTACACGTGGTTCTCCTTCTGGCATCCGAACGAGGCTGTGGCAAATCGGTTACACCCACGGGTAGTGCGGGTCAGATGGTAGTCGCTTCATGCAAAAAGCCAAAACACAACACAATTTTAATGAGCTTTCCCATTAGGAGAGCGGACCCTTACGGATCCCGGATTGCTAGCGGTCAATCCCTGATTCCACATCTCGATGATGATGATGATGACTGTACTTAGTTTCTCAATATCCTCAGACATAAACGAGTGCGCGGAAGCCGTAGATGACCTGTGCACGGCGGACGGCACGGTTTGTCACAACATAGCGGGCGCTTTCAAGTGCGTGCCGTTGCAGAAACGCGACGTGAGCCTCAGCTGCCCGCCGGGATACATGAGGAACGTGGAGAAGCGTGTTTGCGATGGTAGGTGCTAGATTTTTTATGTGTGCCTCTTAGGGAGTGATTTATTTGCGAAAAGGGACGGAAGTGTATAAAAGCAAGCGCGCGGATTAGTGAGCGCGCACGGTGATGTTAAGCGTTGTGCAAGATTAAGTGTGGTCTTTCCATTTTTTTAAAAGCCAGGTACTATTGCTAATCATTCGTCAGCCATATCAGCTACTACGCTGCCTTCGACGCTGATCTAAACTGAATTGAATGGGTCTGAACTGACGGAAACTGGGAACTGCAAGCGGGCCACCTGACGGGAAGTAGTCACCACTGCCTATAGACATTAGCAACACCAAGAGTATGCCAATGCGAGCCAATGCGTTGCCCACCTCAACAACACGTTGCTCTGGCAGCAAAAAGGCAAAAACCACTCCACTGCCAAAGCCACGGTTCCCCAAATCTCCACCCCTGGAGCACTGAAAACCTTACTCACCGGCAGAAACACAATACTATTTAAAAGAGTATTATTTAGCTGCGATATTCTGTAAGGTGGAGGTACTTCCCTAGTCGGGTGGCTCCAATTCGAACGAGATACCCCGCTATGCCCTACCTCTCTTAAATTAGAATTTATTGGGATTAGATACCTATCGTCTATCTATAGTGTCTCGTTCATCACTATTGGTGATTCCGCAGATACGTTAGAGGCCTTAGATACCTCTGACGTGTCTTTGCTAAGGGTAGCGGAACTAGATAACAAAGCGAACAGCATGAAACTTCTGACTAACCCGTCAAGCCCCCAATTTACACTCAACTTATACGCGCAAATATTGTTTCCAGACATAGACGAATGCAACCTACCCTCGCCTCCATGTCCGAAGTATTTGTGCAAGAACACAGTAGGCGGTTATACCTGCGGGAACACGCCTGGGAAGCCTTTTGAAGAGGTCGTACCGGAGGGCCCCACCGCCCCCGCAGGCCCCACCGCCACCCATCCGGGACAGCCTTCCACTCGCCCGAAGAATGATATATGCCCCTCAGGGTTTAGAGCAGGGGAAAACGATGACTGTGATGGTAAGTGGGTACGGCTCAAATTAATATTTTGTGATCCTGTAGACCGTATCGTCAAAAGGCTAGTAGATCATCGTATTTAGTGAGCAACCTTTTTAATTTAACCATCACGTGGCGACATATACATAGTACAGTTATTATTGGAGGTCGTTGACGCTTGCCGGGTTGCCCATAGAGTTGCAACAGAAAGCATTGTTTGGTTTATTAAGTAGTGGATAGTCGTCTTTACGACGGAGTCCAAGGGATCAAGCCAGTCGGTTATTTCGCCGGCCCATATGTGGAAAAAATGTGTCTTATACAGCAACAGGCGCTGCCCTGGGGTGAAGTATCGCTTTGACCGATTAAGCACTCCAAGCTTTTTGAGGCTAGTTTAGCCATACCTTCCAGGTGACTGCAGAACCGCACGCGGTTCTCCTCATTACCAATACGACAAACATGACGTGAATCTAAAACGGTTGATCAACAATCGACAGAAGACAATAAATAGATAGAATTTATGGTTCGTTAGCACAGCAGTAGCCGATACGTCGCGCCGTGTGTGATCCCCAGCTAAACTGTAGGGCGGTGTCTCACGATACGACTTCGGTCTCAAACAAAAAGTTTCTTATGAATAAGTCCCGTCTGCAAATTGCCTTATAAACCAATAACCATCCCCAGATATAGACGAGTGCATGGAGCGCCTGGACGATTGCCAGCGGCTGTCGCAGTACTGTATCAACACGCATGGCGCGTACTTCTGCCAGGACCATGGCTCGCGCCACTGCAAGCCAGGGTTCAAGGCCGACCCTGCCTCTGGGAAGTGCGAGGGTGAGTGGAGGAAATAACTTTTTTCTTTCGTTGGGCAGATAGGCAAGCGCGCCACCTATTGATGCTTGGTCACAGCTTCCTTTAGACATTAACAACATCATGTGCAGCATCACCAACATTTATAACAAGCGTCCAAGACGCGAACAGAAGGCTGCGTTTCGAAATTGTATGAATTCGAGCGTTTGTTATAGGTAATTAGTTTCATAACGTGTCAAAGCGCCTCGACATCTTAAATTCGAATTTTTTTCTAACCACATATCTCGATCAAAATAACAACACTAAAATGTCCATTGCAGTATTTCCAATCAAAAACATTTACTCAACGTAATGTCGAAGATTGATTTCAGTAACGTTTTAATACTGGTATGGAGAAAATGTGGAATTTGAGAGAATGAGTGGCTATTTCTTTTATGATACTCAGTGACAAACGAACAGACGGTCCACCTGATGGTAAGTGGTAATTGTCGCCCAAAACGACTACAATTCATACATTTATCATTATTCTACTAGAAGTCATTAATCTCAAGGAAATGGTAAGTATATAGTAATTTATCAGGTGGTAGGACTCTGTCAAGCCTGAGGAGTCCGCCTGGGTGAGTACCACCGTCTTATCTATTTCTGCTGCCAAGCAACAATGATGCATTGTTGTATACCGGTTTGTAGGAGAAGGTACCCAGTGCAATTACAGGCATGAGGCATTTAATCTTAGTACTCACAGTGAAAACGCACCTGCGGTTCTGAACTTTTGTTCCCTGCAACCTAAATGCATGAATTGTAGATGTTATAGGCGCCAGTTACCGCTTACCATCAGGTGGGCTGTCTGCTCGTTTGTCACGGCGATGCATAAAACAATTTAAATGTTCTCCCAGATATAAACGAGTGCGACGAGCCGGATACCTGTCAGCGGCGCGAAATCTGCATCAACCAACCCGGCGCCTACCGGTGCGAGTCCAAGATTAGCACACTGCCCAAGTAATATCACGTTTTGTTCTTATCAACTCCACTCCTGTTGCTTGCTTTAAAACAGCGGCAGATAAAGAGCCATGGTAAAAAGAGAATGCATGATTTTAATTTCATGTGTCAATAACCGTTGACGATTGTGTAAAATTGTATCGGCGCAACGGCGGTATCCATTCACCCTCTTCCCCTTCACCTACTACTTTCCTTTCATAATCTATCCCCAACTAATCCAAGGTCTGCCGTGCCGATGGATGCATGGCCAGAGGTGTGTCTGATCCTGAGCGTGCCGTTCTGTCCCAGAACCTGGCAATCTCTGGGTACTAAATTGCCTTACTTTGTCATGCGGGGCTCTGACAAGGCGGACAGATTTTATCCCTTGCTTCTCGTGGGACTCAAATGTGTTCAAATGGTAAAATAAACACGGAGGCGGCGATGCAGTTCGCCACTTGCCACGCCAGCGAGTTCCACAGGGCGGAAAGCGGGCAGTGGAGTGCCGCTTTGCAACACTGAATGTTTGTGGAGGGATGGAAAATAAACTAGACGAAGTGTGTATGACGATGGATGAAAGGAAGTTGGATATTTTGTGCGTGAACGAAACCAAGATGAAAGGGAAAAGAATTGCTCAACGTGGCTCGATAACCGCGGTGTGGTCAGGGGTTGACGAAAACCACCGTGCATGCCAGGGAGTTGGACTGTTGATGTCTGAAAGAATGATGAACTGTATGGTGGAGCATGAATGCGTGAGCCCTCGACTCCTCTGGGTGCGACTCAAAATAGGACTAATCCGCTTGCGCGTAGGCGTGTATGCACCGGATGTGTCAAAGTCGCAGGTTGAGAAAGAGGAGTTTTGGAGCCTGTTAGATGATGCGTCCTATGCGAATGAGAGAATAGTTCTTTTGGGAGATTTTAATGCATGGGTTGGTGTAAAGAGGAGTGAATGTGAAAGTGTGGTTGGGAAATTTGGTGATAGGAGAGTGAATGAGTGAGTGAGTTATGCCTGGGAAATAATCTCCTTGTATTAAACACTATGTTTGATCATAAGGATATTCATAAGTATACATGGCAAAGAGGTAATGATAGAAGTATGATAGATTTCGTGATTGTAGATGAAAGATTAAAGAATTTGGTTGTTGACACTAGAGTGTTTCGGGGCGTAAATATCGGTACGGACCATTTTCTTGTGGTATCACGTTTTGTGGGTCTGTTTAAGAGATGGCGCCATCGTACTAAAGTGTCTACAACAAAATTTGAAAGAATAAAAGTAGAGAGATTGGATGAAATGGAGGTAGGTGAAACGTATTTGAGAAAGTTGGGTGAAAGGTTAGGATCAGCTGAGGAAGAAGAAGAACGTAATATTGAAGATGGATGGACGAGGTTTAAAAATGTGGTTACGAGTACCGCTGCAGAAGTCTGTGGGGTAAGCGTGAGAAAGAATGGGACCCAGAATAATTGGTGGGATAAAGAAATAAGAGAGTTAGTATGTAAAAAGAGAAAGGCATGGCTGGATGTATTGGCTGTGAAACCTAGAATGAAAACGGATGCAAGGGTTACAGATGATGAGGTCAGGAAAGTTGAAAAAATATATAAAAGTGTTAAGAAGATTACGAAAGAAAGACTTGCACTCAACCAAAAGTTTATGGAAAAAGAGTATATGAAGAAACTTTCACACAATTTCCGGGACAATCAGAAGCTGTTCTGGAAACAGGTTCGTTTGTCGCGGGGATTGTCTGCAAGTTCGGGAATGTATGGCATAAGGGATGAACATGGTATTTTGGTGACAGATGAGGAAAGTATGTTGCAAAGATGGAAGGATTATTTTGAAAGTCAAAGTTGTGAGAGAGAAATTAGTATGGAAGAAGTGATTAATGCTATCAAATGTCTGAAAAGTAGAAAAGCAGCAGGGTATGATAGAGTGAGTGTGGAGATGCTAAGGGCTGGAAAAGGGCTGGTAGCTTCCTGGTTGTGTATGTTCTTTAATAAGTGTTGGACAAAAGGCTTAGTACCTACAGACTGGTGCAAAGCCGTTATTGTACCACTGTATAAAGGTAAAGGATCACACCAGGACGCAAAAAATTATCGCAGTATCAGCCTACTTAGCATCGTAGGCAAGTTGTATGCAAAGGTTCTGATAGAGAGAGTGACAGCGAAGATGAATGAGAGAATATGGGATGTGCAAGCGGGATTTAGGAAGGGAATGGGTTGCATGGATCAAGTCTTCTCTTTAAGGTGCATAACTGAGAAGTTCCTGGCTAACCATAAGAGAGTATTTTGCGCCTTCGTAAATCTGGAGAAGGCTTACGATAGAGTGGAAAGGAGTATGTTATGGGATGTGCTGTCCAAATTCGGATTGGAGGGCAGCCTTATACGTGCACTCCAATCATTATATGAGGGTTCTAGTGCATGTGTTAGGATCAATGGTAGTTACTCAGACTGGTTTGGCATCTCTAAAGGTGTCAGACAGGGATGTGTGGCTTCACCATGGCTCTTTAATTTGTTTATGGATAGTTGTCTTGATGAACTGCGAGAGAGTGATTGTGGACTGCAAATGGGAATGTCCAACATTAAATGCCTTTTGTACGCTGATGATCAAGTATTACTTGCATCGTCGGAAAGTGAACTGCAGAGGATGTTGGATATTGTGAATGAATCATTCGAAAGGAAAGGCATGTAAGAAAATGTGGAGAAGACGAAATTAATGGTGTTTGAAAGAAATGAGGGCATGACAGTCACTTCGATTGAAATAAAAGGGAAGAGTGTTGAGCAAGTGAAAGAGTTCGTGTATCTGGGAAGTATGTTTACAAGTGATGGAAAGTATGAGAAGGATATTGAAAGAAGAGTATACAAGGGTAACGCAGTGAATGGAGCCGTTAATCGTGTGATGGGAAGTAAAAGTTTGCCGCAAAAAGCACGTCTTGCTTTGCATAACGCAGTTTTGCTTCCCACACTAACATACGGTAGTGAATGTTGGGTATGGCAGAAGAGGAATGAAAGTAGAATAAATGCGGTGGAAATGAGGTCCCTAAGGAAAGTATGTGGAGTGAAATTAAGCGATAGAGTAAAAAATATAGTGATCCGTGAAAGATGTGGCATAAAAGATGATGTAGTGACAAAAATAGAAAGAGGGATGTTGAGATGGTTCGGGCATGTAGAGCGAATGGATGAAAGAAGATTGACGAAAGAGGTATATAGTGCGAATCTGGAAAACCGGCCCTTTAGAGGACGACCCAGAAAAACATTCACTGATCAGATCAGTAATGTTCTCAAAAAAGCTGGGGTCCGAAGTGGTAAGAATAAAAGAAGATGTATGAAAAGAGATGTGGATATATGCGAGGCTAGGGAATTGTGTCAGGACAGAGCAAAGTGGCGGTCCATAGTCTCTGCCTACCCCACCTGTGGGACACAGGCATGAGCTTTATGTATGTATATGTAAAATTGTCAGCGAATGGCAGTAATAAGCCCTCGGCTGCCCTCGGTGTGCTAGATAAAATTTGTAAATATTCTAAATGTCTAATCATACTTGTTTCTATTTCTAAGCTTCCTGGATAGATATTGGTATGTTCTTTGATATCAGAATTCAGACATATTGCAGTTCATAAGCATTCTTATCGGAACATTTCCGCTCAAGGTTAGCTGTAAGAGTTCACATCTAGAGATATTGTTTCATTTTATCAATAAATAGGTTTACTGAAAGGCGATAGCGCAAAAGTGATGCGGTTGTTGAGGCCTCACGGCGCTCACAGATTTTTTCTTAGTGAATGGAACGGCTGGACTCCTGAAAAAGTGAGATCACTCTGAAAACCATTTACTTAAAAATTGTTTAGCAAGGCCCATCCTAATTGCGCGCGGATTATAGAAGGCTTGTTTTTCAGGTTACACCCAAAGAACTGTCAAGAAGGCACTAGATCTGTGGGGGGTGTCTGCCTAGGTAAGTCTAAGCTAATTTTGTTTTATTTGTTCCCTCATACACTAAAGTGTTACAAGGATAATTTCGGACGTGCCCTTAAGCGTCACTTTTGGTTGACAGACAGCTGGAGATGTTCTTTGACACCCACGCCCTTAAAATTATTTCCTCTTATTGTCTGATGATGATGCCTTCGCCGCTTGCAGACATCGACGAGTGCGTGGAGGGCACGCACCTCTGCGATGCGTTCCAGAACTGTATCAACAAGTTCGGCGGCCACGAGTGCCGCTGCAAGCAGGGCTACGAGATGGGCACCAGCGGCTCCTGCGAAGGTACGGTTGCAGGCGGTTGCAACTTAAGATTATTTTTAGCTATAGATGACCACACAACTGAAACATCGCCCGCGTGGTAAGACGCAGGTGAGAGGCTGTGAGGGTGGTGATTCGGGGTCTGAAGCGGGGAGACGAGGGGCAGGGAGCAGTTTGTTCCGCGAAACGTCACATAATGACATTTCTCGGAAAAAACACTTGAGCTCCCTGCCCCGCGCCCCCGCGTTCAACTCCCCGAGAGTGGAAAGGAAACTTATCAAAGTAATTCGAAATGAAGAAGTGACGATGCAGAATACCTGCCTAGAAATTTATAACAGGCTCTTTCTTTTCAAAGTTATCTATAAGTTTATTTAACAAAATCTTAAAGTTACATTACAACAAGTTAATAAAATACAACCTAGCCTTACAACAGCAAAAAAAACCATATAACTAACCTACAGATAATACGAAATTAAACTAAAGGTGATTTACAAATATCACTCGACAAATAGCCCGCCTCTAACAGTACCTGGGACAAAGGTGCCCATCAAGCTCGCAGCATTGCCACGTTGAATGGCTATGGCTAACCTTTGCACCAGGTACGAGCCAGAGCGGGAATCACCCGATTTCTCCCTCAATCTTCGCCCTAACTCGCTCACCATCGCCTTGCCTCAGAGCCCCAACTGCCCATGGTCCTCACAGCGATGGGCACAAAACAATATTGTGCTTTTCAAATAAGTTCTGTTCAATACAGTTCATTCATGTTCAGCCCGAGGGTTTCGTCTGGATGTGTACTGCCGCCTTATGTGCTACTGCTGATTTTTTAACTAAGTTGTCTAATGCTGGCCACTCACCTTTACTACGTGATAGTAGCATGACAAAAATAGGGCTTAATCCCGCCCATTTTACTCCACACATCGTCAAGTGGCAAGACTTACTTCCAAAATTCTCCCACACACGGTCAGTTCACGATAATCAGGGTCTCGGTCAGTCAAGTCTATTTTTGTCATGCCACTTATCAAGCAGTTAGTGGCCAGCATAAGAAAGCTGGCATTAACGTTTCGCCAAGGCATCTATCTACTATTTAGCCACTATGATTCCGTACAAGCCAAACAAACCCGTTCCAGACGTGGACGAATGCGCTTTGAAGTTGGACGACTGCGGCCCCGAGACTGTCTGCCAGAACACGCCGGGGCAATTCTATTGCCGCCACGCCGGTTACGAGACCGTGGGTCCCGAGGACGAGTTCGAATACGAGTGAGTTCAGTTAATTCATGTACAAGGTAGTGAATTATGCACATTGCCAGTTTCGGCTTCGTATTTAGTCACACGCGAGAAGACGAAAAGAGAGCTCCGGACGGCGCGGGCGGCAGAATGATGATGTAAAGCACATCCTTTTGGCGAGACAGGTCATCTGACTTTAATCGAGTCTAACATCAAGAAATCGATACCACATCCTATCCCTTACAGCCAGAACCTACTAATCGATTCTACAGAATGTTGTCTACTGTTTTGAACTACTGGCAGCGTTACTTGATCAAAACATTTACTGAAATTACAGCGAGGAGAACACAACTTCAGTCGAAGCACCGGCGACCCCTCAAAAACCTGCACCAAAACCCACTCCGGAAAGGCCAAGACCTACCACCAGTACTTCAAGACCAAGACCCACTACCCGTCCAACCACGACTTCAACTCAACCCACCACAACTTCTTCTACTACTACCCCCGCCCCACCGCCACTTCCTCCACGTCCTACTTACAGCCCTTACAGCCCAAATTATCACACTACACCTAGAAGACCATACACCAACAGACCCAGATCCACTGAGCCATCCAGACAACCTGCGACACCAAAAGAACCTAGTTACCCAGATTATTCTAGATCTGACAAACCAGAGCCCCCGAGAAGAGATACTCCAGAATATCCCAGGTACGATACAACGGCGACATCCAATAGACCTAGCTATCCTAGACCTGATACTGAAAGTTCCAGAAGACCCGAGAATCCTGCAACATCGGAGAGTCGACCAGGACGCGAGAGGCCATACCATCCTCGAGCAGAGACAACGGAGACTCCTAGAAGAGAAGGCACTGGTAGTTCTAGACGGCCAAAGCCATACCCCTCATACAATCCTACAACAGTCGCAGTACCACCTCCTGATAATCCAGCAACTATAGAAAAAGAGACTGATCCTGAAGGGACGTATAGTATTAACACCGCTGATATACCGAATAACACATGGACCAACGTCGTTGGTAAACCCGAGACGCCAAAGGAGCCAGAACAGCAATGTCCAAGAGGATACGAGAAAAATTCTGCTGGGGATTGTAACGGTAAGTACCTATAATATACCTACCTAAAAGTAAGTATAATAATTATGATTTTTATAAAGATTCTTAAATATGAATTATCATTATTACCAGTATCTGGAAAACAACCAATCCGCAGGGTTTGATTTGTTTGGAGTTCCGGTTTTGTTTTGGTGTAAAGACAAGCGTAACTCAGCGAGCGATTAGAAAGAGTAGATAAAAACAGGGTTTTACTTAGTACTACCGACCACCAGCAAATTGGTACTAGTATAGCAGTACCAACCTCTGACAGAGGTGACTTTAGTCAGCGGACGGGTTGTTATCATCCATCACCATCATCACCAGCACCAGCCCGTAGCAATCCACTGCTCCCGTAGCCATCCACTGCTGGACTTGAGCTTTCTTAGTTTTTGCTAAATCTTCAAGCTTGGCAGGCGGTTTGTTTGAAAGCATATAACAGAAAACGCTGCAGTCCATTTTACCCTATTGGGAGCCTTACGTATGGCACCCGTGAATGGTGGCGCCTTTGCCGTGTGGTGTTTATGTCTATGTTTGTATGGATGGATGGCAATAACTACTACACGAATTTTTATAATTTTTGTAGTATTGAAGCATATAACTCATAATAACAGATGGGCTATTGTTATACCTAGGCAATAGCTATATGCTATATCTATAGGCTATGGGTACAACTATAGGCCTATAAGACGAAAAACTTAGGAAAAAGCTATTGCGCTATAAGACATTTATTTCATTATTAACATTCATCGCTCTGCATTTTATGGAACAGGAGCACTCTCTAAAAAATAATATTTGCAACGCAGTCATCCGACAGAGAACCAAAGTTACTGATATAGGGCACGAATAATAAGCTAAACTGGCAGTGGGCTGGCCATATCTGTAAAAAGAATCCGGGTTAACGAGTTGCCGCGACACGGCAAGCGTAGGTAGTGTAAGACGTCGTCCGGCTCAAGTAACGATTTGCGATCAGATTTAGGTGGATGTTTGATACGGCTAGCTGAGGACAGGATGCATTAATGCTCACTGGATTAGGCCATGTCTAGCAGTGGACAAGTATAAGCTGATGATGATAATTATGGCTAGACATCGACGAGTGCCGGTGGCGTCGTGCGCGTTGCGGACCGCGCGAGGCGTGCGTCAACGTGCCGGGGAGCTATCGCTGCTCGTGCATGTCCGGTCGTCGCAACCCGGATGGGGTCTGCCTGTCAGAGCATCCGGCACCGACGACTACTACCGAGCAGGTTGTGGGTGAGTGGATACCTTCTTCTTTTGCTTGGATCCCTCATGTTAGGTTTTAAGACTTTAGTGATTAAATTAGTGGTTATAAGAGAGGTATAGCCGGATATTCCGTTCCAGTTACCTCCACCTTACAGAATACCGCAGCTAAATAATACTCTTTTCAATAGTATTGTGTTTCTGCCGGTGAGTAAGGTCTCCAGTGCTCCATGGGGTAGGGATTTGGGGAACCGTGGCTTTGGCAGTGAAGGGGCATTTGCCTTTTTGCTGCCAGAGCAACGTGCTATAGAGGTGGGTAACGCATTGGCGATACTATTGATGTTGCTAATGTCTATCGGCAGTGGTGACCACTTTCCATCAGGTGGCCCGCTTGCCTGATTGCCTACTGTATGACATAAAAAAAGAAAAGATTAATCATCACCATAGGTTACGATTATTTTTACCTCGATATTTGGAGAGGTTGCATGCTTCCGTCAAGTAAGCGGTCACTAGACTGGTTCCGCTGAGCGAAGCCGCTCCTAATGACAGACATTATTTTTTGATTGGCCCATTATCCTCACTTCTCGAGTTCGAGGGGAACTTTCGGAGGAACCAGTCTAGGTCTATGCTCGTGACCATGGGATGTGAACCGCTTCGAAATATTGAGATAAAAATAATCATAACCGTGGTGACAAACCCGATGTTTGTGATAATCGATACAAATTTACACTCTCGAAACGCCCGACTCGGTCCCTGGTAACCTGGCAAGTTCACAAATTGATAGATAGAACCGGATTGTCTGATGTTGCGGGTGAGTACCATTCCCACCTCCACCTCACGGCCTTACGGACCGCTTCGGGAGCTGATTAGGGCCTGTTTATATGGCTAGGCGTACAAACCATACAGCGACCTCGTACCTACGCGCAGCGACAGAACAGCGAACTGTTTTTATTTTAATTTGTCGTATATTTTTCATTGGGTAATTGGGTTTATTTTTTAATAACGTAGTTTTAGTTAAGGTATTTAGATTATTGTCGTATTATGTATATTGTTACTGAGCAGTTGCTGAACGCAGTAACTGCTCGCGAGCGGCGCGTGGCATTACATCGTTGCACGCGTGCTGCTCATGCGCAGGTAGCAAATGACCGATCTAGCAACGGCACTTTTACAGCGCGTTCGCTAGATCTGCACGAAGCCCAAGATCGTGCTGTAGAGTGACTCCACTTAGGGAGAGTGATATGCGGTAGCTGGATTCGTGGCCTGGAATGTGGCATTTTCAGATAGTTACTTTTAAAAGTAATAAGTGTAGATCGGCGTGCCACACAAGATGTCACTGCTTATACAGGATTCTAAAGTTCTGAATTTGGTAACCTAAGTTCTATAGGAAGACGTCTCGAGAGCAGATGCTGAGTTTTAGTAACTTTTCTGAGAAGAGAGCGCAATTAGTCTACATTTTTATACATCTAACGGTCTCGCTTTGATTAATTATTGAGAATCGTGTCTAATCAGCGCCATCTATTATAATTAATTGAATTATTTTTTCTTCGTTCGCCAAAACGAATCGCCGGAAAGTGAGCGCTCGCATCACCCCTGATTGGGTCCGACGCGGTCCGTAGAAAACATTAAAGTAGTTTCAAGATTTCTATGGTATGCCTGATCAACCAGAGAGGTCTCTAGGGTCCTGGGTGGAGGTTGGGTCTGTTCAATCGCTGCGGTGCTTGTGGAAATATTTTAATGTTTGCTTTCATTTGGTTCTCCAGTGCGGCCAAACACCCAGCGAGCGCAGCCGAATGACTGCGACAAAGGGTACAGGTTCAACTCCCATGAGGAAGGATGCGTTGGTAAGCGAAGGGATTTTATTTTATAACAGAGGAAGGGAGGCAATCGAGGAAGCCGGTCAACTGGTGAAAAGTGATCACCGCTATCCACAACAACTGTGGAGTAGCGAATGCTTTGCCGGACCTTGAGATAGATCTAGGCTCGTTTTTTGAAGGTATCAATGTCGTAATGGTCTGGATACACAACTGCAGGCATCTAACCACTTTCAATTTGTGGCCCCAGCTATACTTTCAGCAGCATTAAATAAGCTATCTGAATCAGCAATATAATTCGTATTTTCATCTCACCCACGTATTCGGAAAATGACATCTTTCTCGGGTAATAAAAAAGTTTGTTGGGACAAGTACCGAACATCTAGAAGTGAGGAACAATACTCAAAATATAGAGCGATTAATAACGAATGTGTTGCACTGACAAGGAAACGTCGCAGCATGTATGAGAAAAAACTACTGGACTTTGGGAATAAAGCCTTTTACTCTCACATAAGGCAGTCGATCACATCCAAAGTAGGTATTCCCCCAGCGATAAAAAATCAGAATGGTGATCTAGTTACCAACCCTATTGATATTGCCAATTGTTTTGCGGAGGAGTTTCAAAAAGCATACTCTAGGGAGTCAGTATTACAGCCTCATGCGGATCTGCTTAAAGGGGTGCGAGTAGAGAATAGCCTAAGTGAAATAAATTTCACTGTAGCTGACGTGGAAAAAGCCATATCTGTAATGAATCCGACATCAGCCCCTGGGCCGGATCAAATTCCAAGCTGTATTCTTAAAAACTGTATTAAGACTCTGTCACCGGTATTTTCAGTGCTGATGAATGAATCGTTCCGCAGTGGCTGTGTACCTCAAGACTGGAAGCACGCTATTGTTACGCCAATTTATAAAAAGGGGGACAAAACTCGGTTAGAAAACTTTAGGCCAGTCAGCCTTACAAGTAATCCGGTGAAAGTTATGGAGAGAATAATCAGTGAACGGTTGTCATTATTCCTCAGTCAAGAGTGCATATTATCCACCAAACAACATGGTTTTGTCAAGAAAAGGTCAACTGTTACTAATCTGCTGTCCTGTGTACGTTGGTGGTCAACAGAAATAGATAATAGGAATCCAGTAGATGTCATATACCTGGACTTCCAGCGCGCCTTCGACAGGGTGCCTCACCAGCGGCTGTTGATGAAACTAGATCACTTCGGAATAAGAGGCCCCTTGCTCGCTTGGATTAAAAACTTCCTCAAAGATAGAACGTTCCAAGTACGAATTGGTAGCTCCCTATCCCAGCGAAGGCAGGTATTAAGTGGAGTACCGCAGGGTTCAGTACTCTCAGCTCATCTATTCGGCATCTATATAACGGATCTGATTGAATGCATTGAATCACAATCTGAATTCTTTGCCGATGATGGCAAGTTCTTTGGTAACCCACTCGTCAGCTCTGGGCAGCTACAGCATGACCTCGATCGCATTCAACATTGGACAAAGGATTGGATCATCAACCTTAATCATTCGAAGTGCAGTGTTCTACACTTGGGTGCAAATAACCCTGGTATGGGGTATTATATAGAGGGGACTACAGTGCAACCAGTTACATCCCAGAAGGACTTGGGTGTCACAGTGACACATAATCTGAAATGGGAGGATCACATATCCAGCATAGTGAAGAAGGCCAACTCATTTGTTTACATGATAAGAAGATCATTCCAAACAATTACAATAGATATGTTCCTCAAAATATACAAGACCTACATAAGACCGCTTCTGGAATATGGATTCTTGGTGTGGAGCCCGTACTTTCGAAAGGACATCAATCTTCTAGAAAGTGTTCAAAGAAGAGCTACTAAAATACCGACTGGCCTACGTCGCAAATCCTATGAAGAAAGACTTCGCATACTACGCCTCACTACTCTGGAAGAGAGACGGCAGCGCGGTGATCTCATTGAAACATTTAAGATTTTATCATACCAGTACAATCTCCCTCACATTCATGAAATGTTTATTACAAAAAAGGGCTGCAAGTCGCACAGAGGTCACGAAATGCAATTAGAACGCGCACCATCCAACACCAATACTGCACATCACTTCTTCTCTAACAGAGTGGTATCAAACTGGAACAAATTACCACAAAATGTTGTGACAGCTGTGTCAGTGAATTCCTTCAAGAACAGACTGGACGAGTGGTTGAAGTCAAACAAACTGTCTCTACTTGATTTAAAATAACTTTCAACACTGTGTGATATAGACACATCAGCAACAATGCTGCTCGTCTATAACCTAATAAATAAATAAATAAATAAATAATAAGTGCGTTGTAAAACCAAGGAAGGAAAGCTATTAAAAGTGCTTTGAATTTAGAACATCATGAAGTTTATATTCCAGTGCATTCTGCTTTATTGTTGTTGTTGGTTTTTAGTATTTTATAAATATTTTGAGTTGATTTTCGGTATGTGAATACTAGTGGGTAAAATTGTATTTGTAGTTAAGTATGTAAGTGTAATATTGTTGTAAATTTTTATGCACCGCCTGCAATTTTATTACCAGTTTCCGGGGTAGACTGGTAGATAAAGCTACAAAGCTTTAAGTCCACCTTTGTACTATTTTGTGCATAAAGTATTAAATAAATAAATAAAACATCAACGCCAAAAATTCGAACAGCGATATTGTACGAATTCTTACGGTTTGGTGGTGGTAGTGGTGGGATAAAATGGTAACCTTGTGAGTGTGTGTACAGACATCAACGAGTGTCTGTCGCCTCGGCGCTGCGGCGGCGGCGAGCGCTGCGAGAACTTCCCCGGCGGGTACCGCTGCGAGAGTTCCACGCCTTCGAGATCTTATAGTGAGATCAATACCATATTTACTAGTTTACTATTATAGTCACATTATTTACCATCAGCTATTTGAAAGCAACTTAGCCAAAAAAATGTTGAAAATTGTTATAGGTTATTGACGGCAATTCGATTAAATTCATTTATTGCGTTCTCGGCATCTGGTGGCATCAGCCAGCGCGGCTGTTACGCGAATACAGGTTGTTGAAACAACCTGTATTGTTTAGCTCAATCAGTGACAATGAACAATTACAGGGGGCATACCATTCTTATAGCAGGACCTAAACAGAACTGCCCTGCTTAGAACGAGACAAACTTATGTGACACGTATAGCGCTCTCTCGTTCTAATTCAGGGCAGTTCTGTTTAGGTCCTGCTATAGGAGCTCATAGTAAGCCCCCAGTGCAGAGCAAAAAGAAAAAAATTGCTGGTAGACTCGGGGCCAGATAAAATTGCTTTGAGGTTATGGCGATCTTGTCATTGTTTATATTGTGAGTTAATATTGTTGACTGTCTGACATGTTTAGTTCCTTCGTCATCCGCTTGCAATCTAATTTGGCCCCGGGTCTATAATAGTGGTAGCTTACTTTCCTATCTTTTTGGGACCACACAACTAATGCATCGCCTGCGGGGCAAGAGGTAGGTGGGAGGGTGCGATGTTTCGAGGATGAACGCGGGGACGGTGCGCGGGGCAGTCAGCATTTTGTTCCGCTTGTTGACTTTTCTCGAAAAACAGTCTCTCTGCCCCGTGCCCCCGCGTTCAGCCTCGAAACAACCCTAAAACGTCCCCACCCGCCTACCCCACCGCGGGTGATAAACCAGTTGTGTGGTCGATCTATAGCTTGGTCCAACCGATGACGTCACAGACCTGCCTAAAATGCCACGCAATAGTTCTAGAATAAGATCACGCTAATTCGCTTATTAAAACGTAAAATAAAAATCTCTGTATGGCAACTTATGCCAAGTTTTGAAACGTCATAGAACGTCATTCATAAAAGTCATAAACAATTTGTAAAAAATATTAATAAATAATGGGTAAAACAATTAAAAAGAAGTATGGAAGATCATTTTCAGCATGATTAATAATTTAGACAAACTAAAAGTACAAGTTTAAGCTAATAGAAACCAAATAACTGAATAATAATAATAAATAAATCATTTATTCAAACAAAATCTTACATAAATTACAATTGAGCATATTTACTATATTACCTACTTACGATAAATGAGTACAAATAAAATCGAGGTTACTTCCGAGTATTTACAATTTCAGCGCAAATTACATTAGGTATTTACTTTTAGATATTGTTTATTTGGACGCCTAAACTAAGTAAGTGATTTACCTGTGTCTTAGGCATCCAGGTTAGTAGATCATAAATGTGGGTTAGTGCTTACATGGTATTTTATAAAAGAATAAAGTGTTAAAACATGTAGATGTGTTTAAATATAGGTACGCTATGTTGTGGTGTGTGGTGCCGCCACCTCAAAAAACAGCACCACCCCATCTCTTTCCGTGGGTGTCGTAAGAGGCGACTAAGGGACAAATCCGAAAGGTGGGCAGCAGCATCTTTCTGGGTAGATTTACATCAACTGCACTGCGATCTCCAACCCGCCTGCCAAGCGTGGAGATTATGGCAATGACCTCCCCTTTCGTGGGAGAGGCCCGAAGTCCTGCAGTGGACTGTTATGGGCTGTGATGATGATGATGACGCTATGTTAATAATAACAATAGAATATATATAATAATTTTAGATTAACACTACAACGTATCTAGGCGCCCTCATAGTCATTCTTTTTTGCAGGGCACGATATGTCTCCTGTATTATGATTAGCCGGTTTTTTGTATCTTGTACATGTGGCGCATTTTGCTGATTCGGTTGTTTTGGGGCATACCTTTATGGTATGTCCTGTTTCTCCGCAGTGCCCACAAGTGGGGTTCGTGCCGCGGCAGTATTTTGCCGAGTGACCATATAGCTGGCAGTTGTAACATCGGGTCAGGAGAGTGTAGTCACGTACAGGACAAGATGACCAGTTTATAAAGACACGTTCTTGTTCAATAAGCATTCTTCTGAGGTCCGCTGTAAGCTCTAGAAAAAAGTTACAAGTAGAGGCGTCCTTCCTACCAGATTTATGGCTCAATTTTATAGAACAATTTTGTAGAACAGAATGACAGGGACTGACAGGGACTGACAAAGGACAGATTATCCCCAGATTATTGCCATATCCACACTTTATAATTTTTACTACTGTCAATACGGACTTATCGTGGTCCTATTATAGCTTGGTCTTATTCTATGTATCTAAGTGCCTGAATTAGGGTGTGTGCAATTGTAGCTTGTAGCTTTAAGCACGCATTGATTCCCAGCGCCAACCCAACGGCCCGCGCCGCCGCCCACCCGCCGGCCAGCGCCATCGGGCCCCCGCCGGCCCGGGCCCCACTCCATCACGGTGCGCGTGACGTACGGGCAGCGCGGCCTGCACTCGCGCCGGCCCACGTTGTCCCGACAGCACACCGGCGAGACCGTCGCGCACTGCCCGGTCGGGTACGAGTTGCAGACATTCGACAAGTGCGTTGGTGAGTGACAACTTCAACAGCCCATTGCTGTCCACGGGGCTTGACCCTTGTCTATCGTAATGATTTTATATTGGCAATAGGCTTGCATTTTTCCCCATCTCTCCGGATGTCGTCGAAGGTCATGCTTGCATAAGGTCTTGACTTTAAGACCCCAATACAACGTCTTTTTCGGGAAACAGTGACGCAGGCAGACAGGTCCAGTCCATAGCAGCTCGCATGGTTAGTGGGTCTAGTCTATGCCATTGGCAAAATTACATTTTCCGTCGTTGTCGCCTTACAATACGCCAATTTCTTACGAAAGGACCTAATATATCACAAACCAAAGTACTTGGATCGTCAACTTGTTGAATGCCACGTTCAACCCCTATTGCACGTACATTTCCCCTCCCCTAGACGTGGACGAATGTGCACGCCAGATCTCGGAGTGCGGCCCCGAGCAGGAGTGCACAAATTTCTACGGCGGCCACTCGTGCGCCTGCCCCGACGGCTACCAGCTGGATGGGACCAAGGGCTGCCAGGACATCGACGAGTGCCAGACCAACCAGGTCAGGGTCAGAGACAATGTGTAACAGAATTTTGACCAAAATGTACTGATTGGACTGCGCCTTTAACTAGATACCTACCATGGAGAAGATGGGTGTGTGGTAGGTGGTGTTCTTTCAATCACGAATAAGGCACTATTTTGTTAACACCAATTAAAGTTAGTTACACGACTTAGTTATAATTTATCCTAATTCAATAATGCTTTCACTAGCAAGTATATGCGTGTGCGCCAAACGGTCAGATAAGAAAAAGGTTATAAACTAAAGGTCGCCCTACATGCACAAAATAAAGGCCGCCTCATACGCGCGGCACAACGCCACACTACTCGACGTGACGACCTGAGTGGTTCAGTTGTCAACATGCCGGGTCTGCCACGCAAGAGGTCCCGGGCTCGATTCCCGGCTGGGCAGAAATTGAAATGATGAATTTCTGGTCTGGGTGTTTTATTTATTTATTTATTTCATTTGCCAACAGATATATATATAATATATAATAAGTATGTATTTAAAAGTAGTTGAGTAGTTTAGCAGTGGTCTAGCACCCATAGCAAAAGCTTTGCTTAGTTTGGGGCTAGATGGCGCTCTGTGAATTTGTCTACGAATATTTATTTAATAATTATTTTCTAGTACTATTTAATTTCATCATCATCATCATCTTGACGTTAAATCTCGGCTGCGCTCCCGCGCTACACGCCCGAAAGCGCCTTTCTTCTCTTCTTAGACCGCTTTGCTCGGTCTTCGGCATACTTAGTGGTGAGTCCGTTGGCACGGCTTTTGCTTTCCGTACCCTGCGAAGGTGGCATGGCCAAACATTGTTCTCCACATAATTTGCCGGTTTGCGCAAGTCGTGGCCTTACCATCGAAGGCGGCACTATTGTATCTGATCTGCGATAACACGGACGCGAAGGCTACCGCCAAAGAGATTGGAAAGTTAGCTACCTTCATGCTTATGTGGCAAGAAGGTAGCTCACTTTCCAATCTCTTTGGCTATCGTGGATGTAGATGTTCCACCGTCTTCAACGCAGTACTTCATTTTTGTGACTCGCAACTTCTGCTTGGGCCTTTCTAGTAGCCGCCGAATCTCGCTGCCGTATAAAATTAGGGGAAGGTAGTCCAAAACGGGTGTACCGCCTAAAACGGGTGTAGCGACATCTATCGCTCCACTAGGGAAACTCAACGATACTCACATTACGAGTACCCGAACACAAGGTTGGCAAGCATCCGCACATAGATGGCGCTAACAATCCTACATCGCGCTAGAAAAATGTGCCAACTTCCACGGCATATATACAACTTCCGACGATCAACTGTCGGGCCCCTTGGTCCCCTGGTCACAAACACCCGGCCAGGTGGGTAATTACCCTTTTCTACCTTCTCACCATCTTCGCTTGCCAACATTGGCGGCTACCATTATCCTTCACCGCCAAACGGGTAAGCGCTCGTACGCTGCCATGTCAATAAGTACAATTTTCCTACAAAAAGCCTACAATTTTGACGTCCACCCGTTTTGCCCAAATCAGATGCCAATTTTAGGTTATATAAACATCCTATCATCAACTAAATCAAGCTAAGATATACACCACATTTCACTTGTTTTATCCTCGCGCGAAACTTACCCGTTTTAGGCCACCTTCCTCTACATGCCTGATAATGGTCTTGTAGACCTGTCCCTTCAGCTTCATAGGCATTTTGGGGTCACAAATGACAGCGGTCACATCCCGCCATTTGGCCCAAGCCACAGGTTTGGGCTTGGACGTCGCTGTCGATGTCACCTGTTACGCTTATTACCGACCCCAGATATCTGGCCTGATCCGTACGTTTCCTTTTCGCCTATGCGAACGAGTAGGGGGTTTGTACTGTTGCAGGCCATGTAGGACTCCGTCTTCACCATATTTATCTTCAGATCGCCGTTCTCAAGTGAATCCTTCTACTTTTAAACACTATATAATTTATTAGAAGTATTACGATAATTTCTTTCATGAATTCTCTAAAACCTCTTAAAAACATCAAAGTATTCTTAAGAAATCTTGAGGTGGTAGTGTACTTATATTCTTGTATTCCAGTTTTGCTCATCGAACTCCAAATGCCTGAACACGGTGGGCTCGTTCCAATGTCAATGCGATCCCGGGTTCTACAACTCGGAGCCGCGAATGTGCCTGGATGTGAACGAGTGCGCCGAAGGCAGCCCCTGCGACCAGCATTGCGCCAACACTTGGGGCAGCTACCGCTGTTACTGTAATGTTGGGTACCGACTTGGAAGTGATAACAGGTAGGTTCATTATTTTTCTCAGTAATCTAGCAATACAGAATCTACCACCCAATTAAGACAGAAATATCTCGAGGAATGCTATTCCGACAGATAATTTTACGACCTCCAGTAGACCGATCGAAGACTAAACCGAACTAGCTGTTGTTCGATTAGACATTATCCCGACGTCCAAACGACCGACAAAACCAAACTGTTGATTGATTGAATGCATTTAAATCTACCTGCCATCTATTAAGAAACCCCTTGGTATGGCAGTTGGACGAGGCGTTGACGTCCTTTACGTTTGTCCGATCGATGACGCGCATTCAGCACAAGCACCAGTCCCATACCTCACGGAATGGTTTGATAAGACTTTGCTCCTGAACAGGAACACGGCGCAAGCCGTTCTGCACTGTGGCTCAGTCTGGAAGGTGGCCAGATACGGCCGATGTGTCTATCCCGGAAGCAGGAGTCACTTGTGGGGTAGCGAGGTTAACACTCACGGACGCAAGCACTGGCCTTTAAATGCTGATAATAAGACATTTGCTTTAAGGTTCTTTCTTCAATTGCATGTCATCGGCCGTGTGGTGTCCAGCAGAGTAGAATAGTACCGACCCTTTACACTCGTGGGTGTCGTACAAGGTGACTAATGTTTCCGAGGCAAAACTTCTCCGTAGCCTAAAAAATGGGCACCAGCGTTTTCCATTATTATAATTAGTTATAACACTGCTATCTCCAACCCGCCTGCCAAGCGTAGAGATTATGGTGATAACCTCCCCTTTTGGGAGAGGCCCTAAGTCCTGCAGTCGACTGTTATGGGCTGTGATGATGGCTATGGTTCTTCCTTCAAAGGGCACGTGTACACCTCAAAACACATCAGCAATATAAATGAGTCAATGGGGGCACCGCATCCGCTCCTCATAGTTGCTGATGTCCTGGACGACGGTGGCTGCTTCCCAGCAGGAGGTCCAGACCGTGTGCCTCCCTAGAAAATAAAAAAGCTCTTCTCGTCTCCAGCACCTGTGAAGACATAGACGAATGCGCGGAGTGGTCTTCGTCGGGGCGGCGTGGCGTGCTCTGCGTCGGCCGCTGCGAGAATGTACCGGGCTCGTACCGCTGCCACTGCCCGTCCGGGTACCGGATGGCGGACGACGGACGGAACTGTATCGGTATGGCAACACTTAGCCTCTCGCTGCTAGAATGTACCGGGGTCTTACAGCAGCCCTCCTTCTCAGAGAGAGGCGGGGGGGAACAGCCAGATCTGTACTATATCATTCCTTACACTTCATTACACTCCCATCCAAAAACGAGCGTAGCAATCTCCCGAGAACGAGTCGAAGCAACTGGCAAAAACTAGGTATTTAGGTCACTATACCTATTTATATGAATAAGTACTCTGTGTCAGCCGCTGCGGCATGAGATCGTTCCACTACTGCTTCTCGGGTACCGGCTGAACCTTTGTACCCCTTTTTATTAGAACTTTTCCTCTCCAGGGAGCTCGTTTTACAAGCTTAGTCTGGTAGATAATGATGTTGATACTAATATCTATGCTTTTTTATGTTTACGCTAACCAAACAGGCAAGCGGTCCTCCTGATGCTCGGATTTTTTGATGCATTTGCATTTGATGGCTTGGCTATATTACAAAAATAATTTATGTCATTAAATGAGCGAGCGTAGCGAGCTCCAAATTTTTGTAACTTATACCTGAAAACCTTGCGCAATTTTAATAAAAATAACGTTTTTCAGTAAATGGACGATAGCGCCAGGCGATCTCAAAATTTCTGACATTCTGGTGTATGAGATTGTATAATAAAATGAACTTTGCGAACAATTAATGAGCGAGCCCAGCGAGCTCGAAATTGTTGGAATTATATTGGCGGAACGGGTCAGAAATTCTCTATTAAATATTTTTTTCCTCAGGAGGTAGAGAAGAGTTTAACTGAAATTATTACGAATGAAGGATCACGATTTTTTTGTCACACACGTTTGGGGGCCCCTGTAACCCGGGGGGCCCGTATCATTGATACGGCTGATACGGCGGTAGCTACGCCCCTGGAGCTAATACTAATAGGGAAAGGTGGTCTAGAACGGGTTTCTCAGGGGACCTAGTTTCGCGCAAAGATAATAGAAAACTAGAAATGTGGTGAATATCTTAGCTTGATTTAGTTTATGAGATAGGATGTTTATTAAACTTGAAAACAAAATACTATTTTATGAAAAATAAATCCTCTAGTAAAGCCCGTTTTGCCCGCATATGATCATAAAACGGGTATCTGATTTGGGCAAAACGGGTAGACGTCATAATTTTTAGAATAGCTAAATCAAACTTAAAATGTAACTAGTAGGAAAAACACTGTACATACCGACTATAGTTTATCATTTCGACTGTAAGCATTTAACATAATGTTTACGGTTAAAATGTTCAAACTTAAAACCTCAACCACTTAACAAAATCAACCTTTCTATTGATGTAATATTAGCTATTAATAAGAGTTGTAGATCAAAATACCCATACTCCTTTGAGGTATTTTTACAATATAGATTTAAATAACAAGTTCTTCATGTAATCCATTTTGTATTAAATTTTTCATACAAAACCATACCCGTTTTGCCCCTACCCATTTTGCCCAATAGCACATATTTTTGTAAAGTAATTAAAGACCTCATAAGAAAAGGTAATCCGAAATAACTCCTTGTCTTAATTTAAAGTTTGATAGCGCTAAAATATAAGCGCAATATTGACAATGTACTAATTATAAAAGTTTTCGATTAATCAAGGAACACAAATCTTAATTTTTATTTTAAGTGGCTCCGGTGTCCAAGCGAAACGGATCGAAACTTGTCAATATTCAGCTACTCGGAACATGCACCCGTCGGCACCCATTTTAGGCCACCTTCCCCTACCTCTTGATTATTATTTTGTGATTGATATGATATTTAATGATTGCCCAGACATAAACGAGTGCGAGACAAGGCAGGCGCACTGCGCTCACGGCGCGCCAGGCGAGGTCTGTCAGAACACGCGCGGCGGCTACCACTGCCACACCATCCGCTGCCCGTCCGGCTACCAGCTCGAGGCTAAGCAGTAAGTGTGGGAGGGGTGTCTTCTGCAAGGACGTACCGGCGAACATGGGAGGATTGGCTCAAGAGGCTACTCATTGTCAGCTTGGCAATCCCGGTTGTGCTCTCTCGTACGAGGGACCGATGTCCACCGTCCTATTTTTCCTTGTCTACTTCGGCAGCCTTTGGGGCGAATTTATTTGCGCGAATGTCATCCTCCTTCCTGTGACACCAGACATTTGTTCTATACGTAATTTGTCTTTAAAAGGCTTTTGAATTGGCAATATTTTTATTACATCAAGGCTGACCCCGGGCCCTCGTGCACGAGAGCCATTAACGCCAAGATGATGGCTGCAATATTGTCACTTCGTCACGTACAGCAAACATCAAGATCAACTCGAGTAGAAAAAGACGCACTATACTACAACTTACAACATTATTTAGTGTGCGGCCGAAACCAGGATCATGTTTTTATTATGTAGTGATAGATAGGTAAATGTTTCGTAAGGTACCTAAGTACCTACAGTTACGTTACGTTGTTAACTTAAATCGTGTACCAAGTCGGCAACTCTAGTCGGAAATTATTCTGCACCACAGAATATTGATACTAACGTAGGTAAGTATCTGCACAAAGAGATATAGGGTTCATATCAAACCTACCTACTAACCTGATTAACCCTGCATTCTGATCTGCGCAGCAAATGCTCCCGCGTGGAGCGGTCGTGCGCGTACGACGACGAGGCGTGCTTCGCGCGGCCCGCCTCCTACTCCTACCACTTCGTCACCTTCGCGGCCAGGATGCAGTTGCCGAGGAACGGCGTGAGTAGCGTTGTTTCGTTACAACAATTCCTGACAAAAGCAACTTTCTTACCACTGGCGCTAACAAGAATAAAATAATCCGGGTTGAGCTCTCGTGCGCGAGAGCCCGGAGTCCGCCTTTACCATGATCCAGGATCTGACAAATCAGGCAATTACGGAGGAGAGACTGAGATCTGACCTCCGTGGCCCTGTTCACCTGATCAGACTGGATCATGGTTATACATTCAGTCGCCTCAATGTGCGATGTTTTCCTTCACCGTAAGAGCCTCGTTAGTGTTCAACTAATGTAGCGCTAGCTACGTGAGTAAAATACGTCAGCCCTCATTGATTGTATTGTACCAGAAGTTCTTACCCGCGGTCTCAACCACTGACTCTACGGAGGATGCAGCTACCCTAATGAGGAGTAGTGATTTCTGCATAATTTCACCATCGTACTACCCGCCATAAATAAATTATGTTTCCGTCCGTATTATCTGCAGAAGTAACGGTCGCTGTAGGTACGTTGTACGACCATTCTATTATTTTTTTTTTATTATGTTACATAGCAGACAAACAGGCAAGCGGGCCACCTGATGGAAAGTGGTCACCGCCGCCTATGGACATCGGCAACACCAAGGGAGTCACCAATGCGTTGCCTGCCTCTAAAGAGACCTCTAATATACCTCTTAAATGTCAAAGTCCTAAGGAAACACTGTGGCTGGGAGCTCATTCCACATCCGAATCGTACGAGCGAGAAACGTTCTTTCGAACCTTCGCATGGTGACCAACAGAGGGTCTACGTATTGGGGATGAGTACCCAGCCCACGGCGGGTGGTACGATGGCGGAATTGTGCTGTGGGCACCAGATCGAAAAGTTCCTCGAAACACTCCCCATTGGATGAACTTCCTGTCATGTTCCCGAGCCGGTAAGACATTGGACCCTTAAAGAAGCAAGTCTACATCTGTCTCATTGTCAGACAACGCATTTGTGACACCCCTGGTGTTGTGAATGTCCATGGGCGGCGGTGATCACTTACCAGCAGGTGACCTGCTTGCTCCATTACCTCCCTCTTATAAAAAACTCCCCGCTCATAAAAGGTAGACAGATATCGACGGTAAATAATGCAAGTCAGCTACTTCGGCTTAGTACATCATCGTCTCCTTCGCACGCGAGTAGATGTTTAGGCAAATATAAGCCGAAACTAGCCGATGTGCAATGTTTACCGCCAACGCTGCGTTGACCGTGACCAGCGCGCTCGCATCAGCTCCGTGCGTAACATTGCTTTCCTTTCAGGCGCGCACCACGCACGTAGATACTAAACCAGTTTTGAGTTAGAATAACATCGCCCGAAACTTACGCACGCGCGCGTCATGCTCAACGCAGCGCACGCCTTTAGTAGGTACCGCTTGGAACTAGCTCCAAACTGCTCACTAACAATACTCCGCGATAAAGATAACTCGCCCATTACACGATACATTGCGTTCTTCTCACGCAGGTGGACCTATTCAATATGCATGGACCGCAATGGACAGATGCCACCCTCGAATTCAGCATGCGGCTGAAGGACGTCAAGCCCGGCCCGAACGTGCGCGCCGCAGAAGAGCGGTGTTTCTCGTAAGTGATTAGTGTAAATTCTGTGTACACACACATCATCATCAGCCTATACTAGTCCGCTCGACATAGGCCTCCCCGCAGTGCGCCAATGCGCCCTGTCCTCGGGCATCCATCTGCATCTGCGAATCGTCACTCCACTGCACCCTGAGGGCGTCCTACGCTATGCTACAGACGTGTACGGCAGGATCATGTAGATAGATTGTCCAGAGATGAAAGAGATGGCTACGTATATCTACCAAGTGTAATGAGAGATGTCGGCACGTGGGGCGTGGCATAAATCTAATCAAATTAGATTAGAAAGACCCACTTTCCACTTTCGTGTCGTAAAATGCGTCTAAGGTCTTCATAGACCTCCGAAGACCAGATAATAGGCAACAGTGTTTTCTTTTGTGTTCGACTCTGCTGAACCCGCCGGCCAAACGTGGATTGGAAGCTTTCACTGTCGGTGCCTATACAGCTCAGAATACAGAATCGACCTACCAGTATGAAAGGAACTAACGTAGCTATGCACGCATATGAAGACACTACATCATCTTATACAGGTTTCTGTTGTGTTGACTGTACATTTTATTAATATCACTAAGGTGGTAACCTACGGCCTGCCTAATGGTAAGCAGTCCAATACCAGGGGTGTATAACCCACGCGTTGCCAGCCCCGTAAAAACCTTTTACCACTTTTCTAAAGAACACCATGCTGTACTCTCCAGGGAAAACCTCTCCAGGCAGTTAATTCCACAATCTTAGTGTACTTGGGAGAAAGTTCCTTTGGAACCGCACAGTTCCCGACCACTTTGGCTCAAAGGTGTGTGGATGAACTCCCTGTCGGTGGTGAGCGGTGCGATGATAGAATGTACCTGGTAGGCATCATGTCAAACAGTTCTTGATAACAAACACCGTTGTACAAACGGTAGAACACATGAAGGGAGGCGAAATCCCTCCGCTGACTCGGCGGCTTAATATCACTTTTGTACGTAAAAGGTGGGCTGGTATAGTTGGATATTGTTCAGTGCAACGAGAAAAAGAGACAGCGAGAGGAGTCAATCGTCTTACTACCTACGATATGACCCACGCCCCGCAGATACCTTTCTAGAATATCCTAACACGCGCGCGTGTTTCTCGACTGCCTACAAATTACTGGAGTGTTTGTTTTGGACTTTGACATGGGATCCCTCAAGAGGTACCTAAGTATATTATAGGTATCAAGAGACGGGCAACACATTCGCAGTCATCGTTTTCCATCAGATGACCCGCTTGCCCTGTTGTCTGCCGTATTATTATTATGAGCCATCACTGTACTTCCTTCCAAAGGCCTTCCTTTATCCTCTTTCTTGTCTGCCGTTTATCTCAACTCAGCCTTCTCCTCCCCAGTCTGGCGCAATCAGGCAGCTCTTGCCGACTGATGCTGCACTGTCGTCTCGAAGGGCCGCAAGTAGCGCAGTTGGAGATCGTAATGTCGTTGTACGCACCCGGTAGACGGCTGGCCGGCGCCGCCGCCGTTAGACTCATAGTTATAGTGTCAGAATACGAGTTCTAAACCCTCCACCATAGAAATCAAAATAAGATTCTTGTAAAATATAGAAATGCCCTGTGCCACCTTAAACTATTGGAAACGCATGTCGCCAACTGGACCACTACTGCGCAATAACTGTCTGATGTCAGATATTATATAGCAAAAGACTATACTCATCATCATCATATCAGTCGAAAAACCCCCGCTGCTGGGCATAGGCCTCCCCAGAGATCTCCACAAAGGCCGGTCCTGTACCTTCAGCATCCAGCTGATACCTGCGATCTTTACCAGGTCGTCGGTCCGCCTTGTGAGAGGCCTACCTACGCTGCGTCTTCCGGTACGTGGTCGCTACTTCGGATCTACTCTACTACTCTAGAACTAGTATACTACTATTTAATTATCTTATTTTGATTTCCTTCTGCCCTCCTCGTTTTCTAGCATCCTCTCAATGTCTCCTCACGACTCCCTAGACTCCTCTCCATGTCCTCTGGGCTCCCTTTCACTGCAGATATTCCTCCTTGCACACCCTCTAGACTCCATCTATCCACCCTCCTCTCCTTCCGTCTCCCCAAGTCATTATTAACCGTACATCACAAGCGTACTCTCGTAAGAGTACAGGCTCCCAATGCCCTCTTCACGACCTTCTCTCTTTTTATTGTCCTCTAAGTTTCTTTATATCCTCTGAACTCCTCTATCCTCCCCCATACCTTATCAGCACATAAAATGTATACCAATAATCCTCTCGTCTGGCCACAAACCAAAGATTCCCCGTAGCCACGCCTCCTTTTTGTAGTTTGTTTTAATTAAAGAAGAATTAATTTAATTATTGGTGTACTCTTACAAATAAATATTTTGAATCTTTATTAAAGTGATTTATGAAAGATGTTAGTGTAATTAAATGAGTTTTCCCTATAGAATAAGACTAATTGTTATGCGTTATATTGTAAATAAAACAAAGAACTTTTAAATTGGAATATATCTTTTTAATAATAAGCACAAGCATTTCTCTTTAACGCCAAGTAGTATTGGCCCGATATACAATAAACGATTATTTATTTACATACATATGCTATACCTATAGGTAAATAGTGCACATTAGTATAACTGATTAGATGTCAACATCACAACATAAATCATTAAATTATATCCTATACAACAGATTCTAAACAACTTTAATTATCACTACTAACTCTCTGGTCCCATACCCTTAACGCTCCATACAAAATAGTAGTCAAACCATACGACACCATGGTACACCTGCTAGTATATCCAACGCAATAAAACAACGTAAAAACTAAGCCAATTACAAAACATAATAAGCGTATTAAAAATTACACTGTATTCATAAACAATATTACAATAAAATTCATATAAATCGTTTTGAAGCCTTTCTGTATTTTATTAAGGGCTGTAAAATTAAATGTAAAATTATATTTGCCAAAGCGAATGCTTGATTATGAAATTATATCCGAAATCACATTGAAATAGAACTCATACAATGATATATTAACAGAACATACTTTTGTTTGTATTGTACAACCATACCCGACAAATCCTCGCACCAACATAACAATAATTAATAGTCACTATAAAACTATTTGATTTTTTAAACAGCTGCATTTACGATTTAATACTAGTCACAAAAAATAACTGTGCCCGCGATTACTTTTGCAACAAAAGGATCGGTTAACCTGACTAAAATTACACCGACTTATTGAAGATACTAGTTTTCATACAAAAATAGATGCTTTAAAGAGCTCGAGTCTAACAAACTATCGTTTGCCAGAGCTTGAGTCGCAGTCACTAAAATTGTGCGCACCTCATTCCAAGGGGTGTCACATTCGATGATATATAAAAGCCTTCCCGGCTATAGGTACTCCCAAGGCAGAATTTAGCTGGTAGGCGCCTAGGTCTCTTGCGAATCCAGCATAGTCAGCCGGCCGGCTGGTACACATGTGTGTTCTCTGCTTTCCTCACTCGACAATCCGGAGGCCATTATATTATATTCTTTATTGTATACATACTTAATTAGATACATCAAACAAAAACGAGTACAATGGCGAACTTATCTCTATCAGAGATTTCTACCAGCTAACCACAATATAAATGTACCCATTGCGATAGGCGTAAAAAATCAACTATCATTGATAGTTATTAGAGTTCAACAAATGTCTTTGAAAAGACTATATCATTCTGATATTGATGACGGCGTTCGCTGTAGATACATATTGATGAAGTCCTCCGCAGTAGATACACTTGTATAATTGTATAAACAAAATATAACCGCTCAGAATAGCTCTTGAAAATTACACACTAACACAATCAATACTACAGTGATACCCTCCTGAGGCTAAAGGACTCGCGAGCACAGTTTGGAAAACGTAGCTTCCTATCATATAATGGCATTGACAACAGTCTTTACAAGCCTATAGCTGTATTGCAGTCACAACACCAATGTATCGGCACTATCAAACATTTTTCGCATATAAATCCTGATATGACAATGTAAATTCGTTCGTGTCACGGAACAACATTACCTGATAATTAGACAAGTTTGTATTTTGATCATATTTTGTGGCTGGAATTAGAGATAACTGTGGGCTTACCATGAGCTCTTATAGCAGGACCTAAAGAGAACTGCCCTGCTTAGAACGAGACAGCGCTATACGTGTCACATAAGCTTGTCTCGTTCTAAACAAGGCAGTTCTGTTTAGGTCCTGCTGTAAGAGTTCATGGTAAGCCCTCTGCTTAGGTGAGGCAATAAAATAAACTTTCTTTTTAATATTATTAACATACTCTGTGTTATTTTTAAGAACCCATGGATTGAAGTTACTTGGATGTAAGCATGTTTAAAATATGGCCTTGGCCTCCATTATTATAAGTATGCATATAGGAACATAGAAGGTATATTTTACTATTATTTCCGTGTACACCTAACTTAAACATAAACTATTTATAAACTCTGGGAAACATTGAAAATTAAAGAAGAAAAAGAATGCGACCACTGGTACTATCCAAATGCCAACACATCTCTAACAAAATTAAATTAGAAGCAAGTAGGAGAAGTTAGTTCATAAGTACATTTATGTATAATAAGAATTTAGATTAATTTTCGTCACTATATTAACAAATAAAGATAACAATTTTGTTAAACAAAACACAACATCAGTGCTACCACTTTGTAAAGACGTTACTTTTTACATCATTCACGGTTGAATTAAACATTCCATTAAAATTATAAAAAGTATCACTGAAAAACTAACCCATACTTTGTTGGACCGTATACGTAGGGCAGAATCGCTTCTAAAAAGCTTTAAATTCAGGCCCACAAAGATGAACAAGATTTGTGACTATGACAAAATGTATTGCAAAACAGCGATGGTATCTTGGTTTTGAGAAGAAATAATTTTATAATACCACCACTGTTTTAGTTCATCTTTCTAAAATCGATTAATTTTCTTGTCTAAAATTTGTTGCTCACCTTCAAACATAACAAATTAAATGTCACCATTAACACATTTTTAACGTAAAAATATACATTATAACAAATAAGAAATATAAACAATAATCAGCTCAATAGAAGCTCAAGAAAATGGCAACATGAATCACTACATGTAGTAATTTATATTAGCTACAAAAATAGTTCCTTCCTTACATAGCTATGGGTCGATTGATTGTCCAACAGATATTTTTAAAGTGGTAAAATTGTTAACACCAAAAGTAGGCGACGATAGTCCTAAAATAAATGTAAAAAATTTATAAATATATATAATTAATTGTTGATTGTGATTGCACGAATATTCAATTGCATTGAGTATAGAAAATTAGGTCAGTTAGAACATGAAATCATATAATAATAAAATGGTTATATTAATCGAATTATTGTTAAAAAAATAAAGAAGTCCAGCACTTTTTAAGCTTGTAAAGAGCGATATTTGAGATTCAGGCAATATCCTTAGCCAATCAATCTCAAATTGAATTTCATTTTAGTAAAGGTTGTAAGATCCGTCATTGTATAAAACGAAAGTCTATATGACTGTAAACACTAGGCTTTTTCCTTACGTGGGGTTCACGACATATACACGGCTATGAATCTTATGCATTTTTAAGGGGCACAGTGGTACATAATAGTATTTGAATTTGCATATTTTGATTCAACAACAATCTATATTTTGCAAGTTGTTTATTAAATTAATTATTTATTTATTAGTATAGATATACATAAGATTATTGCAGCTAACTGCCCGAGTACGTCTCACTGTGCCGGCTCAAAGATCCGCTGCAGATTCTCTAGTAATTACACTCTATACATCGAAAAGTTGATAAACTTGTATTGGTTTTTATTAGCGCGAGCGTTTATTGATATGATTTTTATTCCTTAAAATTCAGTCGGTCCAGTGAAAAGGTTAAGAAGCTTCCCCTTACACAAGTCTATCAACCCTATTATCACGATACAACAGTTAGTTCTGTGCTATGCACTCAAAGTTTGGCCAATTAACAGACACCTTTGTAACCAACGCTCCAACAATGGACAATACAAAACAATCTAATATGTGTAAAGTTGTAAAAATATAAATAAAATAAATTCGAAAAGAAACGAGCACAACATTGGGTGCCTTCAGCCGAAACAAACGCTTATTCAAGAACGAGATGATAGGTAACACTCTGCGAAGTCAGGTAGCGCCATGATACGTTCCCCTTCTCCGATCATGGTTGACGTGTCAGCTGTCAGCGCTGATAAGTAAAGGTGTCACTGACCGAAAATTAAGTCAGCACTGTCAACACTAAGTAAACCCTTTTCTCAGCTAAAGACGCCCATTGCTCAAGAGTTAGCAAGTAGTTTAGATCCATAAATTCTGTTAATCGGCCAAGCCACAAAAATAACCTATAAAAATCTCTATGACGTGCACATTTAACCTACACTAACACTGATTCACAGAGATCATTTCTTTTTCGCCGTCGTGTTGACGCAACTGCTCGACCGGGTCTGAATACCGTCTTTCTTCAACAGACTCACACCGAAGGCGGGACACTTCTTCCTGAGGGCCTTAATTTTGTACAATTTGTTGCCTTGCGAATTGTTCGTCTCCTCGTAGTTGTCCGGCGTGACGTCGGACGTTATAACCGAGTTCGAGATGACGTCCATAGGCTCAGGACTGCTCGACTTGTCCCGTTTCCGCCGAAACCGGAACGGCGTCTCCAACGAATCGGCAGATATGTTCGTCACGTTCGTATCACTGGAAGACAGTTCCTGGGAAGACTCCAATGTTTTCGGCATATTGTTTTTGGGTAGTTTCTTCCGCGAGCTCGAGTTCGATCTCACGATCAGTTTTTTCCGCGAAGTAAGGTTATTGGTCGCCGATTTCTGGGTGACAGTCTTCAAATTGGGTTCCGACGGGAGTCTGTTTTTCCCGTTCAGATGGCAGTTTTCCGTGAGAGCGGACAACGTCGACGTCACCGTGCTCAGCGTTGAGACGACGTTGGTGTCGCTGGACGTCATCTTGCTCACGACTTTCCTTGACGTCTTGAGAGGGCTGGAGTGTGTGAACCCCATCGTAGGGCGTGCTAGGTTGGCTCGTTGGCCGTGGAAGCTGCTCTTGCCTGTAAATGGGCTTTTGGCGGTCACAGCGAGTTTGCTCCCCTGGGTGTTGGCACTGCGAGTTGGCGGGAACGTGGACGTCTTGGCCGCGTAGGCTTTGAGGGAAGGGCTGGTGGCTCGGGGCTTTAAATTCGTGTTGTTGGCGTTGCGGACGTTGTTCGTGGGCAGCATGTAGTTCATTTTTGGCGCGAACACTGTCTTTGGCAGCATGGGTGTGGGAGTGGTCTTGTATTTCCCGATGACGGCGGTCACGTTGTTCTCGGAGTCTGTCTCGTTGGCGTTTAGCACGTGCGCATTGTCCAACTGTGGGTGGAGTTGGGATTAGTTTGGTGTTTGATTTCGAGCGACGTACTGTGGGCTACGAAAATTCCGATAGATGGTATGAAATACTACGTCTGCTGCCAAAATAGAATCGTGACATTGGGTAGAATCCAATAATAAGAAAGAAGGCGCCATCTATTCGATTTCTCCATTTCTGACTGTAAACGCGTCAATGAAGGAGATACATTTTTGATTTACGCCTTATCAAATGTAGCGCCATAAATAGACTGCGGCTGTTGAACATAGTTTCCATAGAGCAAACCCAAAACGCCATAGCAAACAAAAATCAACCTTATTGCCCTTGTAATTAAACTAATTTGCATTAACATCGGCTTCTCAGAAGTCGCTTATGAAAAAAGGCGAGTATAGCGCCCAAATATAGAGAATATGTACAAACCAATACCAACCTTACTGCCCTTGCTATTGAGTATGGTTTGCAGTGACACCGGCCGGTCTGCTTCCGGTGGTGGGGGCGGGGGCAGGTCGCAGTATATGCCGCGGGAGAACACAGGGGGTGACGTCACGCCGTGACGCCGCCGCCACGCGTCACCTTCTGCATGCATCCGGGATTGGACACTGGGGAATTGAGATGGAAGAAATCAGTAGTGGGTGGTAAGAGGTTTCTGGGGGTATGGTGGCCATATTGGTGTTTAGAATAGAATAAATGCATTTATTTACACACAATAAGACTATAAACAAATAACATAATGGCTTAAAAGGGTTTGAATCATTGACGTCCAACAATACAGGTATTATTTGAGGTCAGTGGCCCGAATCCAGAGCCGTGAAACAAATAGAAAAGCGAAAAACAAATAAAGTTACATAAAAATGCGCAAACAAAACCAATAAAAACAAACAACATAAAATGATGAATTAACAACTAGACAAACATATGTTTCACATTATAATTCATATCCACTCGAGAACTTTACTGCCGCATCAGCCACCTCTTCTTCGAGCTATGTGCCCTGCCCACTGCCAGTTCAGTCTGGCAATCCTTAGAGCTATGTCGGTGTCCTTGGATCGCTTGCGGATCTCCTCATTTCTGATTCGCGCAACGAGACTCCGAGCATAGCCCTTTCCATTGCCCTTTGGGCAACAGTGAGCTTTCTTATACATAGGCATATATACATATAAACAAAGTAATAACAACAGCGACTCACTTCTCGAGGAACCACTGCTGGTGTCCGATGACGGACCCCGGGCGGCAGACGCGCAGCCAGGCGATGGCCTCGCGCGCCGTGAACCCGTAATGCTTCATCATGTAGCACGCGATCAGGGTGCCCGTGCGGCCCAGCCCCGCTGAGGACGCAGGGGTCATTATTGAAAGACATCAGACATTAGCCGTGTGGTGACCCCTTACACTCGTAGGTGTCGTACTAGGCAACTAATGTTTTCGAGGAAAGATCTAGTCTCCGTAGGCTGGAAAATGGGCAGCAGCGTTTTCCATTGTTATATTCATAACACTGCGATCTCCAACCCGCATGCCGAGCGTGGAGATTATGGTAATAACCTCCCCTTTCGTGGGAGAGGCCCTAGGTCCTGCAGTGGACTGTCACGGGCTGTGATGATGATACATACATAAAGATAACACCTGTGGGGTAGGCAAAGACTATGGACCACCACTTTGCTCTGTCCTGACACAACTCCCTAGCCTCGCATATATCCACAACTGTTTTCATACATCTCCTTTTATTCTTACCCCGAAAACTGGTAATAAAAATTGCAGGTGGTGCATTAAAATTTACAATAACATTACAATTGCATACTTATCAAAAACATTATTCAATTCATACATTTTTAAACCAAAAAGGGAGAAGTGCCGGCCAGAAAAAAAGAATTCATGGAGCAAAAAATTTAAAATTGTTTTCACTGTTACCAGTGCTAGGTTGTTGTAAGCTATTAATATAACGATATTTCAGTACTGTACGCCCAGTGGGGCTATGTCCTAACCACTGGGCGTACAGATTTGGTTTCATCAACATCATTATCATATCTGCCGAAGGACGCCCACTGCTGGGCCGGTCCTGTGCCTTCGGCATCCAGCTGGTCGTTGGTCCACCTTGAGGCCACGCTGCGTCTTCCGACCGGCACTTTCAGCTTTTTGGCCCAACATGAATATCTTTTATTCAAACAAAATTAAACAAAAATCGCAAAAGAGCTATAGTTACAATTACAACATTACCATCTTTTAATAAATCAATACAAATAAAATCAAGGTATTTTATTCTATTTATTCTTAATTTGAACACCTAAACTAAGTACCGAAGTTATTACTTGTGTCTTAGATACATTATTAACAGTCTGCCGAGTATATTGTAGCGTGGTACGGAACCCAACTAATAAAGGCTGTCGCGATTTCAAAATCCACCAGACAGCGCCACTGAGACATGAGGTCTGATGTCAAAATAAAGCCCTTTTAGTTGCAAGCAGTTGTTTCTGTCCAATAGGATTTTATATCGCGAAAATCCCTTTATAGTACGCGGAAGCCAATACCAATCCACCAGATGACGCTGAGATAAACCGTGAGGTCTGCTGTCAAAAAAAAGCGCTTTCATTGGCTGGAATGGCTTAGTCAGTTTAAAGCAGTTGTTTTTGTCTAATAGCACGACAACAGACATAACTTTTCAGCAGCGCCAACTGGTGAATATTGATATCGCGACAACCCTCACTAGATTGTCTCTTTGAATTGAAACATATTATACGTAGCAGTTTCGCGAGCACCTGACTGAAGCCACGAGCTGCACCTTTGTACAAGCGACTAAATAAGTGGTCTGACACTAAGATTGAAGTTCTGTTGAACGTCATAAAACAAGAAGGTTGATTTTCCCTAGCAATAATATTCTAGGCTCACCCTTAGCGACATTTTGGTGACACGGGATCTTTTATCAACAAAACTGATGGACCACTTTTTGGGCGCGCCGTACGCGCTTCGCAACGCGGCGAAAGGCTAGTACCGTGCCGAACCATTACCGTGTCGAGTCGGTCAAGCCAAAAACAGTAGTTACTCTAATCTAAATGTAACTACAAGTTCCTACCTTGTAAATACTAATTTTTTTATGTCAAATTGTAATATTCTGTTTTAAGTTTATGATTGACGACCTGAATGGTCAACGGTCTGCCACGCAAGAGGTCCCGGGTTCGATTCCCAGCCGGACAGAAATTGAAATAATTAATTTTAATTTCTGTTACGGGTCTGGATGTTCTATGTATAATAAGTATGTATTTAAAAAAAAGTAATAAGTAGTATATCAGTTATCTAGCACCCATAGTACAAGCATTGCTTAGTTTGGGCCTAGATGGCGCTGTGTGAATTTGTCCACGAATATTTGAATATTTAATTGCAGTGCCTGTAAAGGGTTCATAATGTTTACCTAACTTAGGAAGCAATAAATATTGAAATACTCACCCTTGCAATGCACAGCGACCGCCCCCTTGGCAGCTTCAGAGATCCTTATGAACCGATTCACAATCAGATCCGACGGCACCGATCCATCCACGAAGAACAGTTCCCTATGCTCGAAACCGTGCGCCGTGAACTGTCGACTGTCGTACGACTTCTTGTTCAGTCGTACGATGGTCGTGACGTTGTGTTTCCGGAAGTACTCGTGGTAGTGTTCGGGGCTGTGGAGAGGGTAGCCGCGGTCGAGTCGGGAGCGGTGGTGGGGCCCGGAGAAGGCGAGCATCTTGCCTGGCACTATCCAGTTCAGGTCGCCGTTTTCCACTTTCTGGAAGTATGGTGGGGGGTCAGCTTTGAAATGGACTAATGTGGCATTGTTTCGGTTTAAACAGGTACATAATCACCACAGTGTGGTGGTTACTAGACCACCTAGTACACCCACTACCCTATATCTACACGAAAATGTAATATTAAAATATAATGTAATATCGAAATATGGCGCGACGGGCCCGAGTTTATAGTAATTTTTTTATTTTACTTTGTGACAAACGAGCAGACAGCCCACCTGATGGTAAGTGGTAACTATAGCCCATAACATCTACAATTCATACATTTAGGTTGCAGGTAACAAAAATGGAGAGCCGCAGGTGCGTTCTCCCTGTGAGGATTAAAATTAAATGCCTATAATTTCGCTGGCAACTTTATCCTTCAAACCGAAACATTGTTGGCATTGTTGCTTGGCGGCAGAAATAGATAAGGCGGTGGTACTCATCCAGGCGAAGCAAAAACTAGTATGTCAGACAGTATATCAAAATAGTGTTTACACTTTTCGTTAAAATTAACAATAGACTACTGAACAATAGGTACTACCCGCGAAAAGCAAATTGTTGAGAGCTTTCGCGATTTCAGATGGCGCTAGTGAGGCATAAGATCTCTTGTCAAAATACTGCCGTGCTATTGGCCGTGGACAGAAACAGTCTATTCCAGCTAATGACAGGGCTTTTGAGAACAGACCTCACGCCCCAGCAACGCCATTTCGTGGTTTTTAAAATCGTAAAATCCCTCACAATCGCCTTAAACACGCATCGTTTAAGAACAACAATCACAAACCTCATAAAACAGATACTGCTGCGCGTCGAAATGCTTGAAATCGTAGAAGCCGGCGTCGTAAGCCACTTTGATCCCGTGGAGGACATCGAGCAGTGATACGTCGAACAGCGGCGGGCCGCCGCTTGCGTCTCGGAATCCTAACAAGGACCACTCCGAACCCTCCGTCAGCTGCTTGTAGACCGCGCCCGGAGAGCCGCCCAGATACATTATCTGCAATGTGGATGGAGTCGTTTTAATTTTAATGTTGGCAGGTTTTGACGTTTAGAGTGAACATGTATTGTAAACGGACAAGGTCCCGCCACTCGTTCCCAACGCTGTAGTATTAAGATGCTACCACTTTACTATATTGGCCGTGTGGTGTCCGGCAGAGTAGAATAGCACCAACTTCTTACACTCGTGGATTGTGGTGTGTAGTAAAAGTCCCGTCTCTACAGGATGCCGTAGAAGGCAACAAATGTTTTTGAGGCAAAAGATCTAGTCTCCGTAGGCTGGCAAATGGGCAGCAGCGTTTTCCATTGTTATATTTATAACACTGCGATCTCCAACCCGCCTGCCAAGCGTGGAGATTCTTGAGTTCGGAGAACTTCCCCTTTCGTGGGATGACTTGCCCTTGCCCTTGACTTGCCCTTGACTAGTGCCCTTCGCGCCCTCCCGCCATCCGCTAATCGCATTCTTATTCATCAATCAAAGATTTTTATATTTATTGTAATAAATTAAATCACTTTTTGTACACCAGTACTACTTACAAATTTTATTAACTTGCAATTTAATAAAATTTGTAAATAAAGTGGAACTAGTGTACAAAAAGTAATTTAATTCATAATAATGGAGTTCCATCAGGAAGTGACAACACAAAGTGTTAAATAATTATTGTAATGTCATTGTATTCAATTTTGACGATGAACATTTGGTATTGTATAAAATGTCTAGGTAAAGTGTAGAAATATTTTGGCCTGGACCAGATTTTTATAGAATATCGGATTATATAGATTGCCAACAACATAAACATATAAACCTTCCGGAAATACTAACTAAAGGTGAAACAAAATCCGTTTCGTAGTTTAGGAGGAATCAGCGGATATGTCGCAGCCGGATGGTTAAATTAGCCGATTAATTAAATGGCTAGCTTTTTAAGCAATTATTTAATTGAATATTTGCCAAATCAATGAACTTTGAAAGTTACGTCTAACGAACGATATTGCCCCGAGTTTATGGAGCTCCTCCACACATTGTCACAACACTAACCTAACCCAACCGAGTTAAAACCTAATGCAAACTATTATTATTTTTTGAGATTATTGTGATTAAGTTAGCATTGTGACAATATTTGGAGGAGCTTCGTAAACTCGGGTCAATTTCGTTCTTTAAACATTAACATTGGCAAATTTTCAATTAAATAATAACATGAGAAGCTAGCCGTTAAATTAACTGGCTAATTTAACCTTCCGGCTGCGACAGATACACAGACAGACGCGGGTGGTAGCGACTTTATTGTATACTATGTAAGGAGGATATTCTCGTAAGTATGCAGACTCAAACCTGTTTTGGCAGCACGAATCGTTACAATTTTCAATTACAAAAGTTGCAGAAGACTACTTAAAAGCAAAGAACACAAGCCCAGCAGTCTACCCTTCACCCATATCGGGTAGTGCAATCACCACAACCGATAATTACATAAGTTTAGAACTAGTGTTTCACAAAACGGGTTTCCCTATCGATTTATTGTAAACTGCAAGTGTTAGGGTTGTTCTTGACCCGCGGCGGGTGATTGATGGACCGACAAGCCGTGCTCTTGAACATTGGAAACTTTAACTGCATTCGTGCATCGTGCATGCTAAATTTAGCCTCGGAAGCTAGCGGCTGTAGTTTGCAATTATCTGCTTTGGTTTAGCAACTATACAATACATAGCCTGTTATATAGTAACTAGCGGTCCGTCGCGGTTTTCACCCAGTTTCAACACTCTGCTAACATACGATTATTCCACAAGATTCTATTACATTTCCGGGACTATGGCGCTGTCCTATTTAGAAACGGTCGTGCTAAAACTCACCGCCAAGGACGCCGAAGACCGAGCGAAGACGACATGGAGAAGTTGGATGGCGGACCCCTGGCCGCGCTTTAGAGCTTATATTTATCTAGAGGTCATATTCTGAACAACAGGTCGCTCACCTACTTTCGATGATGACTGTACCCCTACTTAGGTAATTTTGCGACGTCAAGCCTAAAACACGAGACCTCCAAAAACGGTAGCAGCACATACCTAACAAAGCAAATTGGCGCAAATTCTCCAAATTCCTATGTGGATCGAGATTTAATTTAGATAACACACTGTTCCCACGCGTCGTCGCCTGGAAAGGCTTGTTTACGGCGCTATAAAGTTTAAATAGCGATTTTACTGCCATCATTACAAGTGCTACCCTGCCTTATTTACGTAGGGACTCGAGTAGTTCACATTTGGAAGGTTGAATGGATGTATCCGGGCCGTTTCCGCAGTCCGACGAGCTTGCGCCTAATCTGCGTGGATGTGATGTACTCCTAGATTTATTTATATTTTTATATTTAGATTCCTTGCCATCCTAACTCCTCCAGGAAACGTAGCAATCCTTTCAGTTTTACAAACGTCTCCGGAAAGGTTTGCGGTTGTCCGAGATGCCCAAGCCAATTATCAGAAGTTAATTTATAATATATGAAAGTCTTACTTTGATTTATAATATTAGTCTTTTCTGGATGATTACATGGTTACACATTCAGGCAAATGAATGTGTAACCATGATCCAATCTGGTCAGGTTCCCCTGGTAGCAGGGTCATGGAGGTCAGATGGCAGTCGCTTCACTGTAATTACCCGACCTGCCAAATCCTGGATCATGGTCACGGCGGACCCCGGGCCCTTGTGCGCGAGAGCCCAACCGGGACATTAACGCCAAGATGATTATTATTATTTGTCTTTTCTGGATATCGTAAGGCTAGAGAAGACTTCTTAGTTCTAGAGATTTTCAACATGTAAGTACCTCACGTGTTGAAAATGTTTGTCGCTGTGATTATGAGGTAATCACGGAAGTGATTCATAATATTTAAGACTACCACATTAGTTGGTCAAACATTCTCTTGTATACCAGGTGCAGAATCTTGATAACAGACTCTGAGTATGCTTTATTTTCTAAATACAATATTGTGTCTTATATTTATTGCTGTGTTCTATAGTACAGGGTAGCCTAGTAGGAGGCAGGTATTCAGTACAATGCAACATTTTTAGTGCCTGAATTATTTCGTACATACATAGTAATTAAGTGATTTGTTGCCATTTATTGTACTGTTATGTTTGTTGTATTATTTGACTAATAAATATTATTTATTTATTGTTATGTTATCGCCAGTTTGGTATATGAGAAAGACAGATTTGAAAAATCCCCGCCAAAGCGTGTCTATACTTAAACATTTCCTAAACAACTAAACAGATTCTAACGCTAAGACAAGAACCGATTAAAATGACTTCCCAATAAACGAAACTGCATCGGAATCGGGCAATGCGGGAGCCACAGAAAGACACACATATATACACAGTTAAAACTTATAGCACCTAAACTTTCGCGACGGGATTCCCAGACAGGTAGATTAGATAATATTATTTGTTTTACTTACAATAACAATGAGTAATAAGAAGGAATAGAGAAATAATCTCAACGTTATAAAGTTGGTGAATTGCAGTAGCCGATTTTACTATATTTTATGGTACATATATTACTAACACTTGAAGATAATATCTGATTATATCGAAGAAGTGACGAGTGTAGTGCCAGATTAGGTACCTACATAATAATATGCAGTAGACCATAGAACATTGTCAGATTAAACAAAGTAACAATTTATTTGTCGTGATCTTGATCGGGGTTGAGAAAAGTGTCCACTTATTCTACTTAGCCCGGCTTGCACCAAATTCTTAAACACGTCGTTTTTTGTTTAAGTATTCAGCTTAAATGCGTTTAAGAAATGAATGCAGCCACTCGTTAAACAACTATCTATACATAGTATAAAACAAAGTCGCTTTACCTTTTAAACTACGCAACGGATTTTAATGCGGTTCTCAACAATAAATAGAGCTATTCAAGAGGAAGGTTTATAAGCAAGAAAAAATGGTAGGTAGGGGTGAAGTAGGTGTACGCGAACAAAGTCGCGCCGTGTCCTAGTGAGTTATTGATAAAAACATATTTTTAAATTGTTTCGGCTTTCCATGTGTGGAGGGAGCTGTGCGAAAATTGTTACAGATTTATAATATCAAGCGATAACTTACACTTAGTCTGCGAACAAACCGATGTGGAAACACCCCCTGCGTCATAAAGCGCAGAACGGAATTGAAAACTAGTGAACATGCAACGTTTACGTTCTCAGCGAATCCTCATAAAAACCCGGCGTAAACATGCAAATAGAATTGTTTGTCATCCGTAGTACATTGCAAGACAACTGCAGACTCTCTGACTCCAGACTAATGTTGTTAACTGGATTTAATGGCATGAAGGATTTAAAACACAAACCTACATTATATTATGCGAGAGCCAACGGTTTACGACGAGAGGATGCCGAAGACCGGGCGAAGTGGAGAAGAATGAGTAGGAAAGCGGACCCTGGCAGAGGCTGGGATGAGCGAAAAGACGACGATGACATTATATTATGTGTAACCCAATTTATGTCACTTCAAAGTTGTTAGACAAAGATTTCCGATATAGCTTCCTCTTCAAATTATTGTTATATATTATGAAACATGTGTGTAAGTAAAGAGCGATAGTTGGTTATTTAGTATTTACTAAAGTTTGTGAAGTTTATCTAAGATCACAAACTAGAATATAGTTAAGTGCCTAGAACTACTTGATAATTAAAAAACTGTGTCAAAGTGTTTAACCAAATTCCAGACAGCTTAAAATCGTTGACTTTGCCTCAATTTAAATGAAAATTGTATATCTTATCCGAGCATAATTTCTATGGTATTTAGGATTTCTAAAATTACAATGTTAAATTTTGACAAATAGTATAACTTTTGACAGTGTTTAACATTTGCATGCCTATTAATAATTTTGGCGAAACATGTATGCGCGTTTATCTAATATTGTCAACTTTCTGACCATGTTTTTGCAAATAAATAATAGACTGTGTCGTCACAGTACACGTTCGCAATATCATTTCTGTACAAGACTTTTATTTTGTTCTCACTTGGCATTGGTATTTATAACAAATTGTACTAAAATATATGGAATTTAATTTGCTGAAATAAGGCTAATATTTATTATAGCGGTCACCCCGGTAAACCTAGCGGAACCCACGTTCAGTCCGAAACTGACAATATTCGACTATCTCTTGGAATCCTGTTACTTTTCCAGAGCATAAAGTAGCTTTTTCTTAGTTATTTTTGAAGATAAATGTACCCTGTGTCCTTCCCCAGGTTGCCATCTAATTCCTTTCCAAATTATATCCAACCCTATTCAGCGGTTCAGGTCTGAAACCCGACAGAGTGAGTTAATTTCGCATTCATAATATGAGTTTAGATCGCTCACCAACCATAGTATATCAGACTACAGACTGCAGACTACCAATTGAGGTTAACCGCCAATCTTGCTTATAGCAGCGAGCAAATTATTTGCACTGAGCAGTACGTTTAGCACAAGTGGTTCTCGCGCGCGAAAAGCGAGAAAAGGCGCGACATAGATACTGATCTTTCATCTTAGTATTGAGAGAAGTAAACAGCGTTAAAACGTCGGTAGCCGGGCGGTTGAGTATCCAACTCGTAAGCGAGAGGTACCGGGTCCAAATCCCGCTGCGGCCATGTACCAATGACTCTTTTTTGAGCTATGAACATTACTTGAATACTAACCGATGCTCTTACGGCGAGGGAAAACATCGTGATGAAACCTATAAATTCATGCAACTGAATTTGTAACCATCATCAAATCTGGTCAGGTTTCCCTGGTAGTAGGGTCACGGAGGTCAGATGGTAGCCGCTCCACTGCAATTACCTGATCGCCAAATCTTGGATCATGGTCAGGGCGAACCCCGAGCCCTCATGTTTGAGGGCACAAACATGATGATGATTGATTATTTTAGTACGTTTAGCACAAGTTGTTCTCGCGCGCGAAATGCGAGAAAAGGCGCGACATAGATACAGCTCTTTCATCTTAGTATCGAGAGAAGGACACAAACGCTTTCTCGCGGCGCGAGCTGTGTCGCGGACACACTTGTGATAGCCATGCTGCATGTCATAAAGAATTGCGTAGTCTAGAAATAAAGTTATGTTCAAAGACTTCAACGTGCTATCGTTCAATTTCATATTAAAGCCATCAACGTGCTATCGTCTATTTTAATTGATTTTGACCGCCGACTGCGTTTTGTAGATAAGTTATTTTATTTTTAACCTCCAACGCTTAATAGGGGTGTTACAAGTTTGAAATGTGTATTTGTCTGCATGTGTTATTGTAGCTCCCGAATGGATACACATATTTCAATGCGGCTTTTTGTATTTAGAGGCGGTGCTTAGCGTTTCATCAAAATCTGGTAAGTAGTTTGCGTACATTGGAGTAATGTTTTCGACATCTGTCAAATATATATCGCACTAGCTTTTACCCTCGACTTCCGTGTAAAATTCTGTTATAACGTTCCAGACCCGTTACCGAGGGAACCACATTATATTTCGGGATACATTATAGCCTATGTGCTATACTGGACTTTAAGCTACATTGCTGCCAAATTTCATCAAAATTGCATCTTGCATCTTTTCAATCTTTCGCATTTACAATATTAGTAGCACAATGTTTCAAATTCATGCCCAGTCTAGACGTAGAAAAAATTGTTAAACTGGAAAATTCTGGATCCAGCAGTTGCGGTAAGTGGATAAAAAAAAACAGACATGGAACTACCGTAAACTACCTGATAGCTTCCGATGAGGTAGGCCGCGTTCAGCCGCAAGGTCTCATTGTTGCTGGTGTAGAACACCACTTTCTTCTTCGGATTCTTGTCCAGCTCGTCCGTGAGCCGCTTGCAGAACTGGTACAGGTGGCAGAGGTGGTAAGGCCCGAAGTCGAAGTAGAAGTTCTCGTAGACGATCTCATCTTCTATGTGAAAGTATTTGCTGTTGCGAGTCGGCTTCGGCTTGTAGCCCGTCTTTAGCGTCGCGAAGTATAGTCTGTCTGGAATTTAAAGGTTTGCGTGATCAATGGAAATGTCGAAAACGAAATTGTAAGTGCGGAATTTTGAAGTAACAACGGCCATAAAAGCGGATTTATAAGTTTTCACAAAACCTAACTATCACTAAGATTCAGCCGTGAATGTTATTTAATATGGAAAATCAACTTGTTTTCTGCAGTGCAACTGAACTTCAACCTTAGGGTGACAAACCACTTTCTTGGCCGACAGTACACGTTCTAGCCAGATGGTAGGATTCACACAAAAAGTCCGCCTGAAAGCGCACAGCTGACATATCTATTTCTGTCACCAAGCAACAAAGCCTGCGTGATTGTGTTCCAGTTTGAAGAATAAGGTAGCCAGCTTATCATAGGCTTGAGGAATACCAGTTACTGACAAGGAAACTGCCGTGCTGCATTTTTGTGAAATCTACATGGTGATATGGTTTATGGGCAAAAGTTACCACTCTGCATCAGGTGGGCTATCCACACATTTGGCTCGTTTATTTGTTTCTTATTGACGCTGAAGACCAGGTCAAATGGCGGCCGATGAGTAGGAAAGCGGACTCTGGCACGTAAACCCTGGCAGATGCCGGAATTGCCCGCTAGGTTCGCTGCCAGATGATAATGATTGGAAGACAGTGTATTTGAGGGTACCTACATCTAAAGCATTTATATGGTTTATTTAAATGTAGATCTTGGCTGTTGACAAGTTTAGGATAAGTTAAAAGACATTGTAAAATATTTTTGTTTTGAATTACAAAATTTCTTGTTCATAAATTCTCTATTGCCAGTGACTCCACTGCGACGTTGACGACGTTTATCTCAGTGTCAAATGATCTCCTCAGGGTCGGTGGCACCTGTATCTATAATAAGACCACGCTAAGTCCGAATCGCTTATTAAAAACAAAAAAATATCTGTATGGTAACTGTTTTAAATGTCAACTTTTTTAAACGTCATAGAACATCATTAATAAAAGTCATGCAAACAATTTGATTTCTGTAGGATTGTTTATTTTCGTGAGTTATGAAAAATAATATTAAATAATGGGCAAAACAATTAAAAAGGAAGTGCGAGAGTTAAATTTCAGCATGATTAATATTTTAAACAAACTGAAAGTACAAGTTCAAGCTAAATAACTAAATGTTTACAAGGACTGACAAGGACAAATTATCCTCAGATGATTGCCATATCCACATTTTATAATTTTTACTACTGTCAGTCAATACGGACTTATCGTGGTCGTATTATAGCTGTGAAAACGTCACAACCCATACTCCATATTCGTAAGCTTTATACGGTTCGTTGCACCGTTTATATGTCCAAATTTACGTAGGTGTAACACATTTGCGTAGGCTACACCAAAATTGATGATGATAAAATTCACACCTGGATGCATAGATAAGTGCACAAGGCCGCTCGTGACATATCTATTAACAAAATCATCTTGACGTTTATATCCCGGTTGTTCTCTCGGGCACGAGGGCCCGGGGCCACCTTGATCATGATCCAGGATTTGGCAAACCAGATAATTTGTATTTATTTATTTATTTTATTTTATTTTATTCGGAAAACAAACAGTACTTAATAGCTAAATAGAATTAGTACGAAGAGTCTATCGACCATTTACATGTTTTCGCATATAAAAGTCTATATAATAAACAATAAACACTTGCCTAAATTATTAGGAAACCAATGAATTGGATGCTTATAATAAAATAATAGTTAGGGAACTGAATCAAACCAATTTTTTGAGAGTGCAACCTTAAATGAATTTGATTTTGAATTAAAAAGATCAAGATGGGTACAGTCAGGCAGTTCATTCAATGAATTAGGTGCACGACAGAAGAATGAGTTTTGCCTATAGTTTGTAGAGCTTAGGGAGAGTTTGTGGAGCGACTGCTATCAGACCTCCGTGACCCTGCGACCAGCGACCAGGGGAATCTGACCGGATTGGGTCATGGTTACACATTCAGTCGCCTGAATGTGCAGGTTTCATCACGATATTTTCCCTCACCGCAAGAGCATCGGTTAGCATTCAACTAATGTACATAACTCAGAAAAGAGTCATTGGTACATGATCGCAGTGGAATTCTAACCCGGCAACCTCTCATTAACGAGTCGGATATCTTAACCACTCAGCCACCGACGCTCCATCGTTACATATCTATTAGAAGCGATGAAAAATGACACCGCGTCTGAACAATTTTGTAAGTAAGTGTAGTCGCTCCGAATAGAACTCCACGATATTTCAAGTACGACCGTATATCATACAACATTCTCTACGGTAGGTATAATAAGATTAACTAAATCATGCATAATACTGTTGTCATGAGTCTCAATATCCGACCAACTACTAGGGAGACATAAAAGAGACATAGCATTTGCAATTCAAATGGCGCTGCTACATGTTTTACGGCTGCAGCATACATACTACCTACATACGTAGCCTTTAGAATACACGTATCGAATTGGTCATCCGTAGCTACGTAATTTATATCCTATTATACGTGTGACAATAATAAAGTTCCTTGAAATAGAGCCTTGTTCCAAGGTTCTGATGGAAATGGCCGACCCATTTCCAACAGAACCAGAAAATGGCTATTTAGGTTAGCTCGTGCAGGCCTTTCGCTGGCAAATATCAGTTCCTACTTGTACTTGTACTCTAAACTTTTGAGTAGCAACCAACCTTCGGCCGTGTGGTGTCCGGCAGAGTAGAATAGCACCAACCCCTTACACTCATGGGTGTCGTACAAGGCGACTAATGTTTTCGAGGCAAAAGATCAAGAGTCTCCGTAGTCTGGAAAATGGGCAGCAGCATTTTCCATTCTTATATTTAAACACTGCGATCTCCAACCCGCCTGCCAAGCGTGGAGATTATGGCAATAACCTCCCCTTTCGTGGGAGAGGCCCTAAATCCTGCAGTGGACTGTTACGGGCTGTGATAGTGGTCAACCTTCGACTGACGGATGTCGTACGATTGATATCTTTGAGACAGACCATTTGAACTAGAAAATGGGTAACAAACGAATCTGTCGACCGTCGAGTATTACTCACAATGCGATCTTTGAAGATTAAGTGAAACATGTGGACGAAGGTTTCTATTGTACGAATCCAGCAGCGGGCTGTTAAGAGTGTGTTAAAACACATTTTATGAGCCAGCTTTTGCTTCAAAGTAGGGTTCATTCATCAAAGATTATTATCAACTTTATTGGATATATATCAGATAATTATACAAGATATCTCATGATTATTTCAAGCATCTTTAGTAATTGTTAGATTTTAATGTGTCCAAATTCAACGTTTACGTATGATTATATTATATTATATACTTCCCATTTTAATTAACCACTACTCAAAAATAACACATAAGCGCAGTGCACAATTCAGGAGCTTTGCAGTTGCATGCCAAGTGGCAATACAGGAAAGCACCTACTCGAGTTTCAAACGGATTTTTAAAGACTTCAAGCGTCGTAGCTGAAACATGCAACGCGGTGTTTATAGAGCGCCAACATAATTATCATTATTTCGCTTGAGACTATTAAAAATGTTAGGTGAAAGTTGTTGACACTCAAAGTCTACTCAAAATCTAATAATATTAATAATAAATGGTTGGACAATTCACACAGCGCCATCTAGCCCCAAAGTAAGCACAGCTTGTGTTGTAGGTGCTAGACTATATACATTTTTTTAAATAGTACATATTATACAAATAACACCCAGACCCGTAACAGAAATTAAAATTAATTGCAATTTCTGCCCGGCTGGGAATCGAACCCGGGACCTCTGCGAGGCATGTCAGACGTCCGTCAGGTAACCTAATCAACTAAAACTAGAACCGAAGATATTGTCTAAATCTGAATGATAGTTATCGTCATCTATTAGGACAATATGGCTAATTTCTTTCAAATGTTCGTTTTCACGGAAAGAAATATAGTGGTAGAACGCGCACGGAAAGATAAGTCCGCACAAATGAAGCTGCTTTTAAATGCATCAGTATCATATTAATTATACAAATAATGTTACGGTATCTACAATAAATAAATTTCAATATCCAGATGTTACAGCATTTTAGAAAATAATATACCTAGCTAGACAGCTCATCTCTCCAATAAAGGCCGAAATGAAACTTTTTCGAACGAAAAAACGCAGTTGTTCGAATTCCGAACTCTCCAAAACGCGATCGAAATCTATTCGCCTACAACGTGTGCAGTCGTGAATGACTCGCCTCTTTTACAAAGACGCTCATCATAGCCTCACATATACACCTACAATAAGAACAGGCGTATAACTACTATTAAAACACCACCATCTTTGATTTATGGGTCACAGTCGCGGGGTTGCGGCCGCCCACGATTTATCGACGCCATATTTCTGAAAGGGCGGGTGTCAGGGTGTTAGTCGATTACACGCGGGGTGAAAGGTATCACCCGGGTGAGAGATATCACCCGATAACGCCCGGTGTCGCCGTCACGATTCGATCGGTGGCGTCACTTGTCTTCGTTAAGTTTGATTTATTTGAATCTGTCACTTGTATCTGCAAAAAGTTGTGGCAGAAATAATATCTGTGCCCGCCCTTGGTGTTAGGGAGCTGGAAATATTATTTGTTGAAGCGTTTATGTCTACAGAACCGTGTCCATGTATAGGACAGGGAGTATTGGCGCTTATTGGGGGAAGCCTACGCCCAGCAGTGAAATAGCATTATGTGATAATCTTCTGTGAAAAAATGCTTCAAAAAAAGAAATAAAAATTATAGAGAGATATAGAGAATTCTGAAGTCTGATTATGATGAATTCTTGAGAATTTGCGAGCTACCTATAGTGGCTAGGCTATTCACATATGTACTAGAATCGATATACAAACATTGGTGAGTACTCGAGCGGAGGCCAAACATAGTGTAAAACAATCTGCACAAAACCGAGGTCTATGTCCAAAAGTGGGCTGTTGGTTATGAGATCACAATTTTAGAAGTCTCATTTCCACCGGTACTATCTACAAATATGTCTCCACAACCGGTAGAAGCAAATAAAAAATAAACTATGTTTAGCTACGCAGGTAACCCGAAGACAAACACCGTCCTAGAACCTGTTATTTAAAAAAACAAATAGAAAGAGAAACCACGACTTATACCTAACTTAATAAGACACGCATCAAGGGCGCTCGTACATCTTACATAACCTTAAGCCGGCTCTGTGCATGTGCGCATATGTAGCACCACACGTAGATAAGCCCACAATACCTAGGTAGCCTAGATAGTGCAGTGTTCCGGAACCCTGAACTTCAGAATACATCGTTGGAGTGACTGTAATTACAGCACTGCAGTTTAAGCGCGGGTGTAAGTGACGAGAACGTGTAGAGGAGAATATTATTGTATTTTTTATGGCTGTTGGCCCATCTGATTGTAAGCAGTAACTGTAGGCTATCATCATTACAGCCCATAACAATCCACTGCAGGACATAGGGCCTCTCCCACGAAATGGGAGGTTAGTGGCATAATCTCCACGCTTGGCAGGCGAGTTGGAGATCGCATTTTTATAAATATAACAATGGAAAATGCTGTTGCCCATTTTCCAGCCTACGGAGACTATATCTATTTTGACTCGAGAACATTAATCGCCTTATACAACTGATTCTTGTATATTGTCTTGTTATATGTGTGCTCCAAAACGCAGATCGCTGACGTAGCCATTGAAGCTGGAAAACTGAAGTGGAACTGGGCAGGTCATGTTTGCCGCATGTCGGAGGAGTTATGGGCTAAAACCGTCACAGTTTGGACACCAAATTCTCGGAAACGACGTCGCGGCAGACCCAAGAAAAGGTGGACAGATGAGCTGCGGGCCTTCGAAAGTGACTGGCAGACATTGGCACTTGATCGTGAAGAGTGGAGGAATCGGGGGGAGGCCTTTGCCCAGCAGTGGGATGATTCGGGCTAATATAGATATAGATATGTGTGCAATAAAGAGTTTTTACTTATGACACCCACGAGTGTGGGTTAGTACTATTCTACACTGCCGGACACCACACGGCCTGAGGTTTATAACGCAGAAGAAAAAATATACCTTATATGTATGTATATTAGTTTACAATTTATAATAATTTGTATGTAGGTATAGGTTTTATCTTTGTCTGTATTTTGTATCAGTTTATTTTGTATTTATGTTGTTTGTGTATTTATAAATATGGGACTCAGTTGCCTGAAATAAATGAATAAATAAATAAATAAAATAAAAAAACAAAACGAAAATAAGTTTCAACGGGGCTAAAAGACTCCTACGGGAGCGTCACCACGCGAGTGCCATTTGCAAGAGCAAATAAATAATAAAATGGCTTTACGAAAAAGAAAAGCAAATAGTTGGTTTTATACCTCAACATCACTAAAGGCCAAAGGTCAACACCAGAGGGCATGTTCCGGAGCAAAGTATTATGGGGAAGCCGTTCGTGAAGATGGGTCTGGGCAGTTACGCTGAAGATATCGTCGATCGGACACAATTTCAACTACCAAGTCTCTTTACTAATAGGCAGGCATGCTTCAATCTAGACTGCACTTAAACCATCAAGTGAGAAGGCAGTGGCCATAACTTTTTTAGATAAGTGACAAAAGAGCGGACTGCCCACCTGAAGGGAAGCTGTCGTCAGTAATTTTCAACAAAAAAAATGCGGACCTGCAAATGTGTTGTCACTGTAAGGACTAAGATGATATAACTCAGTCTCTATTATGCTGGCTACCTTATCCTCCAAATAGGAATACAACAATACAAACAGTGTTGATTTTTATGCTCTTGAACGATCCCATGTCTTAGTCCAGAGGAAACACTGTGGCTGGGAGCATATTCCACATCCGAAAAGTACAAGCGACAAACGTTCTTCTTTGTTATTGCCCCGGGAAGAACACAGACGGGCGGTCCACATATGCAACCTAAGGGGAACGAATGCAGTGACGGCCTTTGAGGTTAATGAAATTGAGAATATGAGGTACCATAGACTTTTAAAAAACCCCAAGTTATTGTGTAAAGGATAAACTTCGGAACACATCTTGAACGCTCGCGGTAAAAAGTTTCGGTGACCTTACATTAGTGGGATGTTAGATTTATTGAAACCAGTTTGGCTTTGTCCTTCAAGTGATTCCTAACTGAGGGCTTCATTCGAGATAGTAAGAGGAACGTTCTGTAACTGTGGCACTATATCAAAGTTTTTTTTTAACTTTAAAAATACATAAGGAAGTGGTGTGGTGGACCCAGTGGCTTACTCAGAAACAACAGAATCCCGCCTCCGGTGAATTATAAAAGAGTACAATTACAACAATTAGCCTCGCAGATCTACAATGGTGAAGAGGCTATACAATGGTCGGTGCGCCCTTGGGCCACACCCGTTACGTAACAAGGTCGCGGCTCGCGGGCAATAGCGTGCGATCCCGCGGCTCATGGATAATTGGAAATTAGAACCTATTTCCGACACCCAACGCTGGCTGCTTGGTGGCCTATTAAAAGGCCCTGGTAGCTTTGCGCCGTTAATTGGGTAGATGGGACAAATAGTTTTAGAAAGAAAGAATGAAAGAAAAGTTTATTCAGTACTAGTAGGCAGTACAAGGGCAGCAGGTTTTAGTGACTCCGGAAGCGTTTCATTTCATCGTATCAACCGAAAGACGCCCACTGTTGGGTATAGGCCTCTCCTCAAACGCATCCAGCTGGTACATGCGATATTTACCAGGTCGTCGGTCCACCTTGGGGAGGCCTACCCACATCCCACGCTGCGTCTCGAGAACTCTACTGCCCCATCGGCCATCTGTTCTGCGAGCTATGTGCCCTGCCCACTGCCACTCGTGTTATGTCGGTGACCTTAGTTTGCGGATCTCCTCATTTTCGATTCGACCGCGCAATTGGGTTTATATACTCGGTATTTCTACCCTGTTAAGGGAAATAAGGTAAACAGATGAAATTTGATCCGCCCGTTAAAAGCCAGAGCCGATGCTGCCGGGATCGATAAAACTTCCCATCTACCTGTTATCGGGGTAAACCACCCATCGGATGGGAGCGGCGACGTCAACTTAATCCTGTCGGATTTTTTTTATTTTCATGACGAACAAGTGAAAGCTTCGTAGTGCCAGTATTCTCTAGAGTTCAAACTATTAAGAGATTTCAGTAGGTGATAATGTATTTTAAGGGAGGTAGGGCATAGCGGGGTATTCCGTTCGAATTGGAGCCGACCGACTGGGGAAGTACCTCCACCTTACAGAACACCGCAGCTAAACAATACTCTTTTAAATAGTGTTGTGTTTCTGCCGGTGAGTAAGGTTTCCAGTGCTCCATGGGGTGGAGATTTGGGGAACCGTGGCTTCGGCAGTGGATGGGCATTTGTCTTTTTGCTGCCAGAGCAACGTGTTATAGAGGTGGGCAACGCATTGGCGACACTCTTGGTGTTGCTAATGTCTATAGGCAGTGGTGACCACTTTCCAGCAGGTGGCCCGCTTGCCTGTTTGCCTACTGTATGACATAAAAAAAAATATTAATCAGTCGGAATAATACTACTAAATATACTATATAAACGCGGAACAAATAGAGAACACACATTTTTAATGTACAGCAATATCAGTAGGTACGTGTTATATTCCCGAGAGACTGGATGGGTACGAACGAAACACCTTTAGTAATAAAAACGAGTAGCGAGGTCATTAATTGGCATAAGTGTTTTGCGATGTTGCGTTGATACGTACGCAACGCAAGCACGTACAATTATAATCCAGGTGTAATATTTGGAACAAAAATAGCATAATGTTAATCAATAGGAAATTAGCACCAACATAACGTGACGACCTGAGTGGTTTAGGTGGTTAACACTACGATCTGCCACGCAGAAGTCCCGGATTCGATACCCGGTCGAGCAGAAATTGAAATATTTATTTTAATTTATGTTACGGGTCTGGGTGTAGTATGTATAATACGTATGTCTTAAAAATAGTATTCAAATAGTTTATCAGTTATCTAACACCCACAACGCTGTGTGAATTTGTCTCAGCATATTTTGTATTTATTTATAATATTGTACACCCTCAAAAAGATGCGTGTGCGTGAAGCTTATCAAAACGTCGGTCAGGTTATCAAAACGTAGCTCGGAACCTGTGGAGAGGTACAGAGACCTTCGAAAGGGATTTAATGTCTTGTAAAGCTTGTGTTATGGTAACTGAACGTATTATCATGCGGTATAGACAAATAAGGAAGGTTTAGGTGTATAATTTGATAAGGTAACTATACCCGCGCGTTGCCGGGCGGGTCGCTAGTAAGACCAATAGAATAGAGTAACATAACTGACCTAAACCTAAAACTAACCTAACTTAATAGCCTAGCCAACATTGACCCAAAATTGGTAAACTTTTAACCCTAACCTTGAACTAGCCTGAAATAACTTAGGTCACGGTGTTTCGTATTTATTATTTTCACGCACGCTCTTAATAACAGTAATATGAATAATTCATTTTATGATAATGAGCCGTGTGGGGTTTGTTGTCCAGGATTAATCACTGGTACTTACGTTGACACTTGTGTTTTAATTCGGTCGCTTTTAGGTTTTACGCACGCTATTTTTGGGTATTCTGAGCATTATACATTAAGTTCCGAGCGTCGGTGGCGGAGTAAGAGGGTGGCTGTACCGGGTCCGTATCCCACTGCCGCCATGTAATAATGACTCTTTTCTGAGTTATGTACATTTGTTTAACACTAACGATACTCTTACGGCGGGGGAAAATATCGTGATGAGACCAGCACATTCAGCCGACTAAATGTGTAACCATGATGCAATCTGGCCAGGTTCCCCTGGTAGCAAGGTCACGGAGGTCAGATGGCAGTCATTCCTTTGTAATTACCTGATCTGTCAGATCCTGGATCATGGTCATGGCGGACCCCGGCCCTCGTGCTCGAGAGCATAACCAGGACATTAACGCCAATATGACTTTTAGGTGTTACGAACGCTATTTTTGGATATTCTGAGTATCATAAATTAAATTAGGAGCTCTCGACACTGGAGGCGGATTACGAAATGTGACGTCACACTTATGTAGTACATAATTGTATGGACTGGGCGATTAAAATAAGAATAGGACAGGCTGTTGACTAACTTCACTCGAATAAGTGCTGCAGATGGGTGATAATTATGATAAATAACGTCATGGTAGTATTTCTGTGACTTTTCACGAAGGAACAATGTTACACCTGTATTGTTACGCCTCCAGAGAGAACTCCGAATCAAATTTAGCATGCAATATCGTATCCGCTTTCGTCTTAAGCGGCATATGACGCGAACGACAACAAATAGGCATAAATTCTCAAATTACAGGTTGTACGGTCATTTATTACATCAACATCGTATTTATAGAAAACAAACCCCCACTTACGTAATCAAGGTTTCCGACCCCGTGAAGGCATCTAATAAAAAGCGGAAATATTCGATCGGAATTAGAACAGACGTAAATACGGAGAGTTTGCGAATAGCTACATGATTGTTTCAAGCCACTTTACAATGTCAGCTGTGTCGTCGCCATAAACAACTGGAGTACGCGTATTCGAATATTGATGTAGGGAATTGGAGCTCGTTAATACTGTTTGCTTTGTTGTTCTTGTTTGTTTTATGTCGTTGATAGACTGGGGAGTGAATTATTCATGCGGCTTTACAAGTGCTTGGATATTCGGATCACTGTATCAAAGATACCTAGATAATATTTCTGAATGTAGAGTGCTCTATGTAGGTAGAGTCCAGGTTAAGATGGGGTTCTTCATAAGGCATGGTTACAGTTACCTCAAGGCCGGCACCGCATCAGCTACCTTTAGATTGCATATGTCCTGACGACGGTAACCGCTTTCCACCAGGTGGACCGTCCGTCCACGATTACTAATACCTAAGTCTAAGTCAAAATTTCTTGATTGAGTAGGACAGTAAATATCTTTTTCAACCGTCAAAAAGGAGGTATTAAATAAACAGTAACATGTTGGCCGCCCTAGCGTCGGTGGCCGAACGGTTGAGTATTCGACTCGGAAGCAAGAGGTACCGGATTCGAATCCCTCTGAAAAATGACTCTTGTCTGAGTTATGTACATTAGTTGAATTGTAACCGATGCTCTTACGGTGAGGAAAAACATCGTGATGAAACCTGCAAATTCAGGCAACTGAATTTGTAACCATGATCCAATCTGGTTAGGTTTCCCTGGTATTAGGGTCACGGAGGTCAGATTGCAGCCGCTTCACTGTTTAACCTGATCGCCAAATCCTGGATCATAGTCAAGGCGGACCCCGGGCCCTCGTGATCGAGAGCACAACCGGAACATTAACGTGATGTTGGCCGCCCCAGGGCCGGAGCACACTCAACGTACGCCAACGACGAAGGTGTCGATAATACCCCTTCACCAAATAGGACATATACACAAAGATAAAAAATACAAAGAAACAAGACAAGCTGAATACAAATTCGTTGATTTTACACTACATCAATCACGGACAAATGTCCCAAGGCCACTGGACCGACCGTCGCACGGTTACTGCGCCGTATGTTTACTATGGTCACTATGACATAGTTAAAGAAACGGCCAAGTGCGAGTCGGCCTCGCTCACGAACGATTCGTAACATAAACAGAAATAATTCGTGGTGAGAAACACGATCTTCAAAGTCAAAATTTTTTAAATTCCTATACCCATGTCCACAAACATTGGTGTTAAAATTTCAATATTTTAATATTATATTGGCGTTAATGTCCAGGTTATGCTCTCGCGTAAGAGAGCCCAGGGTCCGCCTTGACACTGATCCAGGATTGGGCAGATCAGATAATTACAGTGGAGCGACTGCCATTTGACCTCCGTGACCCTGCTACCAGGAGAACCTAACCAGATTCAATAATGGTTACACATTTAGTTGCCTGAATGTGCAGGTTTCATCACGACGTTTTCCCTCACCGTAAAGAGCATCGGTTAGCGTTCAACTATTGTACATAACTCAGAAAACAATCATTGGTACATGGCCGCAGTGGGATTCGAACCCGGTACCTCTCGCTTATAACTCGGATACCGTAACCATTCGGCCACCGATGCCTATATATATATATATATATATATATATATATATATATATATATATATATATATAGCTGTCATGATTCCAAGGCAGTGGAGGCTAAGGGACGGCACGTCGACCGCGACCGCACGTAGACGGTTGTCGACGGTACGTGGATGCCAACTTGGCATGGCAAAAGCCGTGGTAGCGGTAGTGCAAAAACTTGTTGTTTCAATTTTGTACCACACCAAGCAATGATACAGCGAATGAACAAGTCAGGAATTTACGGCCAGCAAAACCTAAGAGCCCATCATCAGAATCTTAACCATAGAGCTATGAGGATGAGATTACTTTTAAATAAGTATTTCATGTGAACTGTGTACTTAACCTTCTAAGTAAATAAATAAATTAAACAATTTTCTGTTTTTCTTTGTTTAATTAGCTACCTAAAAGTTCTAACATAGTCTATTCGATTATTTTATTATTATTTTACGATTATGTAGAGTTAAAATACAATTATTTTGTTAATTTTAAGATGCAATAAAAACACGATAATTTCGTAGTAGATCAATTCTTAACCAACTAATCTGGTAACACTGATGCCACGACGACAGCCGCCATGCGCCGACTGCACGCCTCAAGGCCGTTGATAACGTGAAGTCCGAGTATGAAGTGGGCGAAAGATGCTCGAACTTAAAGTACGCGGTTTTAAGTTCACAAACTTACTCAGCTCGGTTGTCTATGAATTCCGTTAATAATTCGTGTGAATAAGTAGCTCTGTGTAAAATGGTCATTGTCGCAACAGAAAACCAGAACGTTAATTGAACTTAAACAAATATTATGCACAAAACACAACTGCACGAACCGAACGCCGCGAATCGCGAGCTGCGAGCCACGAGCAAAAATCAAACATGTTAGATCGCCGGCGAACTTGCTCGGCGGTTTTAACGTATGCGTACTTAGGTTGGCACACGAGCGAAAAAGGTCGTCGAGCCTCACGTTCGCGTACTAAATCGCATGTCTATCACCTACTTAAGCTCGCTACTTAGTATTGAGGTTCCGTCTATCGGACCCTTCGTACGTACGGTATTCAGTCGGTACGGGCGGAACCCTAAAATCCTTTGGAATTATAAGTTTGTGGCAAAACGAATTGGCAAAGGGCGAGTAGGTCTCGCATATGAAGGGTTCCGTACCTTCCACACAAATAATTCTTGAGTTTAATTAAACATCTTGTTGCGAGAACAACACGGGACGAAACTCATGAATTATTTACATTACACGGCAGGCTAACAGGCAAGCGGGCCTCCTAATGAGGATCTTTAAAGTTTAATTTTGGATTATTAATTTAATTATTAGTGTAGATAGTTTGGTTTATTTATGCTTTACGTTTTGCGAGAGTTACACTAAATGAAATAATGCAACACTAAAAACACCGAAAAAGCATACCATAAAGGGACCTTCTTTTTATGTAAATCGGTAGACAAACAGGCCACCTGATGGAAAGTAGTCACCGCTGCTTATGGACATTATCAATTCAAGAGGTATCACCAATATGTTGTCCACCTCTAAAACTTTTAACTTTAGGTACTTACATTCAATATTTTACAAACCTCTATACTTCATGTACAACAACTTAGGTAATAAGTATCAATATTGACATTCAGAATACTTCACGCTGCATGAACATTGATGTCATACGTTCACACTAGCTAACAAATTCAATGATGCATTGATTGTAAAAACCATTTGAGAAAACAATTCATAATCTTCTCTAAGCTATATTGTTTATCACATACATACATAACATTTATCCTGACGACCTGCGTGGTTTAGTTTGTTGACATGCCGGTCGCCACGCAGAGTATGTATTAAATTGATAGCTCAGAACAAAGCCAATTGCCTTAATTATGATATATTTCAAAAATTATACATGTAGTTTATCACTTATCTAACACCCATAACACAAGCTTTGCGTACCTTGAGGGTAGATGGTGCTGTGTGAATTTTCCAAGCATATTTATTTATTTATCCTTGTCGTCAACAGGTGAGGTACAAGAATGCATTTAAATGAAATTATTATTTTAAACTTTTTTGGCTTATTTGTACTTTAATAACTTATAAGTTTTTAAAGGAACAGGCTCTGTTCTAAATATAAACAAACTGATAAGATTAAGTGACGTAATAGATAAGTGTTAGACAATAATGGTAACTTACCTTTTATAATCTCCGTAGATGATATAATGACATCGCTTTCGTCCATTCTAACCTTGTAACACAAAAATGCAGCTGATTTCTTTATTTTGAATAATTTAAATACACTTCTTCTTAAAAATATTCTTCTGACCAGGGCTTAGGTCATTTATTTTCTTGTTGATTTAGGTCATTATATTTTCAGTCAATATTCTTAGAGAATATGTACCTGTAAACAAATATTTATATCAAATTAGATGAAAATATTTATGAATATAATGAAAATTGTGCAAAAATTAAAAATTATTTAACATTTGCAAATAAGATCAAAGTATTCATGATGTGAATATTGTGCAAAAAAAATTTACATTTAGTCTTTTTTAAATTGGTAAATATGTATTCATGTGTGACGGCTTAATGACTCCAAAATTAAAAAACTATTATTTTTTGAACACACTTCAAATAGGTTCTCCTATGTTTTTTAATCAATGTTTCAAATGCAGACTGGACCACACATGTGGGTGATTTCCTAAAAAGTCATCTTGTTAGAAAGTGCATGACACATATGTATTGGTAGTCTTGTGCAACATGCTTGAAGTGCAATTTACTGCATTTGGTAGTGTTATATCCACTTTTCCAAGAATATATGTGTGTATGATTTGTGATATACATAGTTTAGTAGATATATAATAAATGATTTATTATTAATAATTATCAACTAACTTACTAAGTTTTACTGATTTATATTAATAGAATAAAATGCAATGCTAAGAAAACGAATTTAAAAATCACATCTGGAATAGTTGACATAGTGCAAAGTTAATAAAAAGTTGAATTAACAGAAACAAGTTTTCTAATCAGTTTCCTATAGGAATAAATTATAACATGCCTAAGTTTGATGCATTTAGGTACTTACCAGCTTGCTGCCCACACTGTTGCACTATCACTGCACTATCAAACAACCTTGATTGTTGTCAAAATACAACAGGTACTTCCGACATATAGATACCTTGATTTATACACTTATTCTTATGTACAGAAGGGGTTCACTTTTACTTAAAAAATACTAGCGCAGCACCCGAATAAGAGGCACCAGGAAGCGACAGGCCGGCTGTTCTGCCCAGTTTCCTCGTCGTTGTAGTTTTTTGAATCGGAGACGTAGATCGCACTCGCATCATAGGATTCGCGTAGGAGTCTCTTTATTGTTCAGCGTGGGTCGATTCCTTTACTCAAAAGTAAGGTCAGCACAGCTCGGAGCCTTCGCGCCACATCCAAATACAATTTACACACAACTTCAGTGTTTCTAAATAAACCTTGAACGATAGCTGCTCGGCGGAATAAGACGGCCCATTGATAAAAAGTAAATAGAAGCACCGGGCTACACTAAACTAAATCACATAACTATTGAGTGGAGCAGCACAAAATCACCAAGAGTCGTTTGGTTCAGAACAGATTGAATTTTCTACATATCCATTTGCTTTATTTAGTTTATTTTAGCTGCATACATTGAAAGATAGAGCCGTTACTAACGAAGCTAAAGAATTCCATTCCATTTCAACTCCACTTTGTGGACTTGTCGGTTACCAAAGAGTACGTAGAAAGTAACTGTCATTTGTCAAATATTATGCGATAGGTGCGACATCTATCGACGTTGGTTTTTGTCTATGGTTGACATTGAAGTTAGTACAAAGAAATATGACTAGATGGCGAATTTGTGGGTTTATTTGTTATAACAAAACTAAGCTAGATGGAGCTAAAATGCACATGGTAGGCCAGCCGTGGTCGGCTTGGTCCAGCCCCAGCAGCAAATGGATTGGAGGCTTTAGATTAGTTAGGTTAGGGCTTGGAGTGTCGGAGGCACTCGGAGGTGTCGTGGATGACAAGGCTTCGGCTGCTCTCATGACACCTCCATTCAGATTTCAGACGAAGTAGGAGCGCCGCGGGGTTTAGTGGGTTAGACCGGCCAATGCCGGGAGTCTCACACAGGCCCTTCGTCCCCCAATGGAGGGTAACGTGCATAAAGCATTTACCGCGAAAAAAAAATTAGAGCTTGGAGTATGCTTGGAGTCCAACAGATTAGCTGCTTATATTTTCTTAACGAAATATGTTCCTAATGATCTACATCATCAAAGCGACTTTAGATTTTTTAAACAAGAATAGACTGGGTTCGATTCCATTTTGTAGACTAAATGCATTTTTTCTAAATTAGATACAAAATCTCAGTCGTTTAGTTTTCTCCTCACTGAACCATTGTGTTCTAGGTATTATATTCTGTGTAATTTTGTAGGCCAAGGCAGAATAGCAGGCCCGTAGGCACCTCGCTCACCAAGCTCAGTTTCGCGTATCTGCGGAACTGAGCTTTGGCCTCTTTAGCGTTTAGTGTTTATATAATTTTTTTTTTTTTTTCTTATTTTTTTTTTCTCTGGTTTAATTTATTTTATTTTTATGTAATTTTTTTTTATATGTCAGCTAAATGCTAAATAAATAACTTTTTATTTTTTTTTATTTTTTTTATATGTATGTGGGTGAGTACCTACCTACCTATTATACTATACACTACCTATTATATTATACTAACACAAGTAACAGTTGCTACGCAGACAACTTGGCGTATTAAGAAAAACTTGGTCAGCTCGAACAGAAAAAACGACGATACTGGTGTGCTAATAACAGCATTATTGCGGATTAGGATTGGAAAAGTCTTGGATTAGTCAAAACGATCTCTACAGAAAAAAAAACGAATGAAATAAACTTAAGTAATCATATTCACATTTTCGCTTAGATATTGTATAAACGTAACAACAATTTTCATAAGTACCTAGTACCTACTACATATAGTACAGTCACAAAATTAGGTAAGTATGAAATAACATGAAAGTAACATCATTTATTGAGCTGTTCATTGACCACTTTACATCTATCAGCTGCTGCCTTGACTGCTCCTATGACGGCCGCACGGAAACCTTTGAAAAAAAAAACATTATAATAAATGCTTGTTCATAGGAATATGGGCTGAAAAAGTAAACTATAAAAATATAAACATATTTATTACATAGAGGTCATTTAATCAAAGATTCCATAACGCAATATAGGCAGGAACGCGAATTCAATGATTCTGCATAATTTAGGGCGGAATGATTTCGCGACCTTCCTGATGACAGAGGGAGAGAGACTTTAGAGGCTAGCCAGGTAGGACCTCCGTAGAGAGTAGATAGACCAGAAATGGGCAATACAGCTTTTCTGTTGCGTCATTTGAGATCCCAAATGCCGGTTCTAAAAGACCTTCTATAAACCCTTCTCTAAGGCAGCGAGACCCGGACTCTATAGAGCTGGACACATAACCAGGTCCATCCACAGAAATGAAGATGATGCGGTTGGATCTGTTAAGTTTCAAGCAAAGACCCTTTACCCTAAAGAACCTTTAAAGAGCCTTTACATCCGTGAGATCGTTGATAAGCTATAAGAGAGACTACGTCTTGAGTAGACCCACACAGCAGAAAAAAACCCTCAGCCGTGAAGGTAACTAACTGTCCAATCTCTCTGAATAGACCTTAAAATTATGTTAAGTAGATAACGAATGTCTGGCTATGGCACCTCCACCAGATACGGAAAACAGAGGCCGGCCCAAGAAGCGATGGCTTGACGTTCGGATAACATGTGTGTCAGTCAACATACACCAAAAGAAGCTAGTAGGGGACAAGGAGTTATGAAGCCGGACCCTGGGCCGTCGGGTGCCGAATAAATTGACGTCAGGATGATGATTATTTTACGTATATGCCACCTTACTAAAAATAATGTTTATTAAAAAGTACCCACCATTCTGTTCAAGATGATAGGTGCCCTCTGCGGTACTTCCGGCAGGGCTGGTGACGTTGTCCTTCAAGATGGCGGGATGGGTTCCCTCTCTCAGCATGGCGGCTGCACCGAGCGTAGTCTGGCTGGCGAGGCGCAGTGAGAGGTCGCGCGGGAGCCCGCAGCGGACTCCGCCTTCCGCTAGGGCTTCGATTAGCATGTAGATCTGTACGCAGATTTTTTTTTCATGAAGGTAGTATACCTCTGTTTGCTCGTTACCTCGTGATAATTAAGTCTCATCAGGGATGCCAATCGCATACGTAATAATTAAGAGGACATTTTAAATTTTAGCAGGTATTAAGTATTTTATAATATTTTTATAAATAGTATTTTAGATGTAGGTTGTAATGTACATTTTTATTATAATATGTGTACCATAATTTCATTTGCAAGCCAACCTGTCTGAATAACGGATGTTTGGTCCAATATTAATAGGTAACAACTTGTTTGGTACCTATGATGATGAAGTAGCATCCAAAATGAAATATTAAAGTATTCATACCTAATTAATTTGAAAGCAGACATATATTTTCATCAAGAGCAGCATTTGCTTTATTGCTGCCAGAGCAACGTGTTATAGAGGTGGGCAACGCATTGGCGATACTCTTGGTGTTGCTGTCTATAGGCAGTGGTGACCACTTTCCATCAGGTGGCCCGCTTGCCTGTTTGCCGTATGATATAAAAAAACTGTCTCTATTATCCAATATTGGCGCAAAACAAATTGATGTTTGATGACCTTTGATCGACCTTTGATGTTTTTGTTCCTTTTACGATAAGTTAGTGTAGGTATATATAGAGCGTCGGTGGCCGAGCGGTTAGAGTATGCAACTCGTAAGCCAGAGGTCCCGGGTTCGAATCCCGCTCCGGCTATGTACCAATGACTGTTTTCTCAGTTATGTACATTAGTTGAATACTAACCGATGCTCTTACGGTGAGGGAAAACATCGTCATGAAACCTGCACATTCAGGCGACTGGATGTGTAACCATGATCCAATCTGGTCAGGTTCCCCTGGTAGCAGGGTCATAGAGGTCAGATGGCAGTCGCTCCACTGTAATTACCTGACCTGCCAAATCCTGGATCATGGTCAAGGCTTACCCCGGGCCCTCGTGCGCGAGAGCACAACCGGGACAATAACGCCAAGATGGTTATTTTTTATTTTTTAGTGTAGGTATATATATATACAGTCTTTGTGCACTTCAAGTATAACGATCGATTACATTATTATTTCCCCACTCACATAAGCCGGCCCGCTGCCGCTCAACGCAGTGACGGCATCCATCTGGTACTCCGGCACTTCCTCGCAGGTGCCGACTGCTTTGAACAGTTTGACTCCGAGCTGGGCGTCCGCTGCAGTGGCCTTGGAGCCCCTGCTGAGGGCCGCAGCGCCCTCTTTGACAAGCGCCGGCGTGTTGGGCATCACTCGCATCACACGCGCTTCTGGGGGGAGAATCTGCAAGAGAAGATGGTGGGTTTTAGAATGTTTTTGGGTTTTGTGTTTTGGACGACCAGGGGTTCAGTTATCATCATGCCGGCATACCACGCACAGGTCCTGGATTCGATTAGTTTTAGACTTCATCGGCACTTCCCATGAAATGAATTTTACCATCAGGTAATTTAAGGAGCGTTGGCGTAGAGGTTAAGGTATCCGGCTCATAGCGAGAGGTACCGGATTCGAATACCACTACCAATGACCGGAAGGACCGAATACCGTGAGGGAAAACATCGTGATGAAACCTGCACATTCCACCAATGTGTAACCATGATTCAATCAGGTCAGGTTGCCTTGAAAGGGTCACGGAAGTCAGATGGCAGTCGCTCCAATGTAATTACCTGATCCGCCAAACCCTGGATCATGTTCAAGGCGGACCCCGGGCCCTATTGCCCCAGAGCACAACCGGGACCTTAACGCCAAGATGACTAATATCTATAACCCATTTGACGAACGCGACTGATCACGAACATTAGATGAATTCCCATACCTTCTCAATAGCCGCAGTAGTCACGCCCATAGCCACAGAGATGAAAAGCATATTCTTCACGGCCGGCAGGTCCCTGATCTCCTTCAGCACTGGCCCCACCACGTCTGGTTTCACAGACACGATTACCACCTCTGACCGCTCCACCACGGGCTTGTTTTCGAATACCGCTTTCGCACCAAGGCCCTGGAAGAGTTCGTATGTAACCTCAGTACTGACACACAGTCATTTTTTTTATTGCCTTAAGAGGCGTATATATTGAGCGCGGTCCGGCTTTGCCTGGCATTGCCGGGCACGGTCCGGTCGTGACTGGCGTGGGGTGGGTTTGCTGCTGCCATGGGGCGGCCAGCGTGTCACTGTGTGCTTCCTTCCTACTTTCCTACCCCCCAATTATACATATATACCTAATCCTTTTTGACGATTGAAAGAGATATTTAACGTCCTAATCAATAAATATATTATGAATTTTGAATTTTGAAAGGCCCACGGACGGACGGTCCACCTAAAGGAAAGCGGCCACCGTCGTCCAGGACATCTGCAACTTAAGGGAAACGGATGCGGTGCCGGTCTTTGAGGTACATATAAACATTCCCATTGAAGAACTCCATGTTATAGTGCAGAGGAAAAGCTTCGGGAGCTCGTTCCACATCTTGCATGTGCGCGGTAATAAGGCTCGCGAAGCCCTCTTTTCCCTTATTTGTTCCGAGCTCAGGGGGCGACGCGGGTGGGCCAGCTAGTGCGTGCGGAATAGAGCGAATGGGCGTGCCGGCTGGTGCGTGCGGGTGCACGCGCCAGCGCCGGCGCGGTGCCGAGGGCCCGTGCGTGCTATGATCGTGTTGCGCCAGTGTGCTCACGACCGGTCAGCTACGGGGTGGCATACATTAGTGCTGGGGTGGTCCGTTCATTCTGCGGCTGACTGTACACATAATATTCTAAACATATTCCTAGTTGGAATCCATTGACATCGAAACAACGTAATATAAATAACACAGAATACTAATACTATACCGTAACAGTGTTTATCTTATCTTTATTGTAGAGGTTTACGTCCAAAGTCAAGGTTTTGTGATGTTAAACAAAACAAATGATCAGTATTAGTCCGCAAATTAGTTCATCAGGCAAGTATAACGACTGGCTTCTTGAAAGCACGTGATACAGTAGCTATTTTATATGTAGTATCTACATACAAATCCTGCGCAAACCTTTTCCTACCAAGTCATAAACTCGTAATGCTGAAGAAGATTGCCAGCAAAGTATACCTACTTAATTTAAGTGAAACATCACTCTATGTATAATGAGGTCGTGCAACTGCTTCGCACACTCTCCGAAATGCAACCTGTAGAAGACCGACAGACGCGCAACCCTACGCCGATGCTCGAGGCTCTGCAGCTTACCTACAATCAACTGCGGATCACAAATGAACTTGCACGTTTTCCTCCGAATTCAAAACCACCTATTTTATTTAGGAAGGACTATTAGTCGTTTACCTGACTGTTCATTTGTTCTATGAGAATTTGGACAGCCTACCAGGGTAACAGATAGCACAAGAAGGTGATTAATTACTTCAATAAAAAGCTTCTCGGCGCTACTTACATTGAATAGCTCAGCGCTAAGTTTGTCCGCTGGGTGCACACTGGCTGTGATCTCATCTGGCTTGGCCAGCCCTGTCAAATGAAGAAATGTAACAATAAATATCACAGTCGGTCCAGTATCAAACGCGCGCTATCACATAGGAGTGAAATCTGGTCGAAGTAAATTAAAGTAACAGTAAGGTAATTATAACCCGCGTCACGAAAGAAGAGACTTGTCAAATGGCAGTGGAGGGGATTTCGCGCAGGTAATCGTATGCAGCGCAAGTCGAACCACGTGACCCGCCAAGTCTCTTCTTATTTGACACTAGCTGTACGTAACTCTGTTGTTAACAATTCTCTGATTTCAATTATTGACATTGTTACTTTGGCGATTACGTATGATCGATTTACTAGTTACAGTTTATTGCAATGGACATTTGTTTGCAACTGAACCCTGAAAGAAATTAATTATACGGAATCGCAAAAGTAACAATTGCAATAATTGAAATCAGAGAATTGTTGGCAACAGCGTTACGTAATTAGCTTACAGCTCTCGGGTGAAAAAGTGGTAAAAACAAAGAAATTTGTTACAGGACATTCGCCCTAGTCCTATCATTTCGATTGCTGTGCTCTAACAGCAATGGGAAAAGGTAAATCAAACCATATAAAGGTATGTAAAAAGTGTAGACTTCATTATTACCTGCTGAAATGAATCCATTGGCTAGAGCAAAGGCAAGCCTGCCGCCTCCAAGGAATCCAATCTTCATGGCTTCTTTTACAGATACTGAAAAAATAATTATAAGAATTTGTCATCTTAATCCACAACCGTCAAATAAGTAGTTGACGAATAATATGCGCACCTACTTTACTATATAATATTTGCTATTAGTAGATATTATGGAAACGAGATCATATCAGCTACATAGTACTACAGTACGAGAATCAATTTTGAAGCCAATTCTAGTCGCCAAACTTGCCAACTGGTTGATAACTAAATTAGAATACCAAAAAAGATTTACAAATACAACAAAAGTATACACTAATACATATAAAAAATGCAAAAAATTCTTAAATAGCCAGTCACACCGCTTCTTCCCGTTTCTAATGGTGCGTGATACTATAGCAAGGATTTATGAACTGCATCCGACTTTCTAGAAAAATTTGCCATTATGTTGGAAATCTGTACTTATCAGATTTGTAATGGAAATTAAGACAGTTTGTGAGGATGACGATATATGAAAAGTGATTAGAATTTCTCTCAAAGAAAGAGCTGAAAGGAGTCTTTCGCCATTATTTTCTTGGATATCATCGTAGGGTATGAATCTTCCCATCCAACGCTTCCATTCTCTCTGTCTTATATCGGCTTAGATGTTCTTTATCCTTTCTTTATTGTTGTTGTACACAAACATGACATAATAATATAGTACAGTAACAGAGATGTACAAAGGCGAGCTTTTTCGTCAATCTTCCTTCGTCAGCATGTCTTTCTTTGTCATAGTCTATAGTCGTAATGGTATTACAATTTTACCTACTTGTATTAAAAAAGACAAATAGTCTTTTATAAAAAAAACAACATTTGTATGTACTATGAAATTTCTTTAATATGTCTAAAAAGTTTTTGAAGTAGAATGACAATAAGCCTCCTTCTGACGCAGTCGGTTAAAAAACTAGCAGTTATGGAAAAACTATTGACGTCAATGTGTCTCTACGTAAGTACATACATTATGGTAGGTAATTATAGATATTTTCGTGCCAAACTAGAACAAAACCCATGTTCCATTACAAATGCGTTACATGCCAAAACGTAATGACTACTTATCAACGTAAGATGATGACATCCTAAGTAAAACTGATTAACTAGGGATGATTTTCCAATTAAATGGAACAATAGCGTGATGGAGAGTTTAAAAGATGTTTCTATAATGGAATGAGTTAGACAACAGCGGAAAGAGTGAGGTTTCAAACTTACGTGAATGTTCTAAATTTAAGTTCGAAACTTGACAGATGAACGTCCAGAGCGCACTGCGTTTGAGTGGCAACTGAGAGCTATCGCAGCTGACTTGGAGAGGTTGTAAGCTATCAGTGTTATCAGTCGTTGTTTTATGTTGTTTTACATTTATACGTAGCAGTAGCACTCCTGTATCACCGATGGTGAACAGTTCGATTAATTCGGAGATGTTAACTTTATAACGTGGAAATGGGCCTGTCATGTCTGTCGCATGTCGGAGGAGTTATGGGCTAAAACCGCTACAGATGGGCGCCCAATACCCGGAAACAACTTCGCGGGAGACCCAAAAGACGATGGAGAGATGAGTTGTTGGCATTCGACAGGGAGAGGCAAACCATAGCAAACGATTGCGAAGTATGAAAGAATACGGGGAGGCCTTTGCCTAGCAGTGGGATGATCCAAGCTTATATAAATACATTTTTTAAATATTGGCTTTTAAATAATTTAAGCTTTTTTTTCAAACTTAAGCAGTTTAACTACACAACCACAAACATAATCCTTAACCTAAATCTATATTTACTGATAAAAAAACCTTCTCCAGGGAATCCCCGCGAGGCGTGATGCCCAGAAAGCTAGCAACATTTCCCTTTTGAATAATGAGGCTCAACCTCTTTGCGAAAAAGTGGAAAGTATGTGGTCTAAAAAATTTCAGAAATTTTAGCTTGTTTCCTTTTCTTTTGACGACCTGTGTGGTTCAGTGGTCAACATGCCGGTTTGCCACGCAAGAGGTCCCGGGTTCGATTCCCGGCCGGGCAAAAATTGAAATGATGAATTTTAATTTCTGTTACGGGTCTGGGTGTACTATGTATAATACGGACAGACGGCGGTCCAGCAGGACCTGAAGGATAATATCATTGACGCGGCTACTGCTCAGAGAAATGAAGGAAGCCAATGAGCAAAATCATTTTCATGAAATTTTCATACATTATTAACTATCCGGTATCCGGCCGGATAGTAAATTAAGGCCGGATAGGCCGGATACCGGATAGCAACCGGATATCCGTTTCATCTCTAAAAATAAGTATGTATTTAAAAGTATATAAGTAGTTTATCAGTTATCTAGCACCCATAACACAAGCTTTGCTTACTTTGGGAATAGATGGCGCTGTGTGAATTTGTCTACGATTATTTATTTATTTACATTTTTTAAATATTTTTACTTATGAATGTGTAGTATCGACCAATAAAATCCAATACAAGATGAGCTAACGTCTTTATAGACGCGCATAGTAAAGTTAGCTCCTTGTATACTAGATTTGTTTAGGTCGATGTCTTTTTTTTATTATTATCGGCGAGTGGTGCCTTCTATACACTTGCTTTATCTATAATACACAGTATACACCAAAGTCACTTCCCGTGGTCTGCCACTATGTGTGTATCTATACGCTTAGGTCTTTGAAACTACGCTACGGATCTTTTAATTAAACTCAAACAGGATTTTATTCGATAAATTGCCAGCGTTGACGAAACATGTCCGCGAACGTCACGCCAGCGAAATGAACAGTCGAACTGTTCAGTTAAAACCACACGTTGAGTTTCTTGAGTTTTACCCGATGCGAGGAGTTTTTGAGTTGTAATCTCTTTTCGTTTGAAGTAACTTAACCTCATTTAACTTGCTTATATAAATCGTAAAAGAGCGACCGAGAGAGAGATTTCTTTTAGAAATAAGTAGCGCCTGTTGTGCCATTTATTACTTTGCCTGTTATTCACTATGTATTTCCTGTGCACAATAAACTGTTAAATAAATAAAAAAATAAAAGAATAGAGTAAGATAAGGAGGCGCACAACAACTGCGCAGTTTTTGCTACACACTTACAATTTTAACTGCACAGCTTTGTCTGTACAGTTTTATCTTAAGAAATTCTGTAATAGATTACATTTTCCGTTCAGTTCAACTGCGCAGTCCTCAGTTTTATCTACACACATTAACTTCTGTTAAAACTAAAAGTGTATAGCCCGCTTAAGGCTGAAGAGGCACGCCGGCGCTGGTTTACGTAGGAAACAGGTGCCGAAATATCAATAATAAATAAAATAAATAAATATTCGTGGACAAATTCACACAGCGCCATCTAGCCCCAAACTAAGCAAAGCTTGTACTATGGGTGCTAGATAACTGATATACTACTTAAATACCTTTTTTTTTCTTTTAAATACATAATTATTATACATAGAACACCCAGACCCGTAACAGAAATTAAAATTCATCATTTCAATTTCTGCCCGGCCGGGAATCGAACCCGGGACCTCTTGCGTGGCAGACCGGCATGTTGACCATTGAACCACTCAGGTCGTCAATGAATTAACCCAAGTAGCACAAGTAGCATTATAAGAGACCACGTTCGGTGTAACACGGAAACTAAAAGCTGTACAAGACAGTGTAACAAGGGTGTTGACAGCGCTGCTAACACTAATATAATGCTTAAATGGGCACAAATTATTCAGCCTTTGGTTCTAATTTAGTTCACATTTCTGTATAACAGCATTATAATAGCAGTATATTGGAATTACTATGGGTCACTAGGCTGTTTATCAGCTGTTTAATAGAACACGAGTGTCCTGTTATACAGGCTAAGTACTAAGGAATGGTAACTGATAGTCTTAAATAACGCTTTAGGTTCACGATTACCCTTTGATGATGTTCTTAAACTTATTTTGTCAAAGCCCTAACGAAATAAATAAGATACAGCCGACCTGTGACATATTAATTTAGCTAAGTGACGATAAAGTGATTATGGTGAAGGTGTAATAATTGTGTTATTTTAGTAAGTACACTTTTAACATTATAACCTGTGAAAATAACTGGGAATGCAAGTTCACTGTGAATGTTCATATGGTTTTATAGCAAAACTTTTACGCGCCTCGAAAATATTTCGTTTTTAATTAGAAATACAGTATTTAATACAGAAAAAAAAACACGACAAAAAATATATGTATGCCTTTTTGTGTGACTAACATAAAATTAAATAAAGTTTTTATTTTATATTAGAACTAGTGTATTTTTAACGTGAAATTAAAGTCAGAATTCAGTAATATAAGATAAAAAGACATTCTTTATTAGTGATAAGGTAGTAATAAAATGGCAACATTCGTATGAAACGTATGTGAACTGTTTTAATGCTAATTTAATTCCCGTGGCTGTACAAGAGTTCACCCTGGTTCCTCAGTAATGCATATTCCAGTAAATAATAGTTCAAGTGAACCAAAATGTAGCCTGACGGCTCTTAATAGCATTAATATTATTCACATCAATGCTAAAACCATTTATGTGAACTACTTTAACGCATTACTTTTTAATATGAATTTTATAGTTTTAGGGATCCTCTGTAAAACATCAACCACTTACAATTCAGTAATTTTAATATACGTAAAATTACTGTATTGTTAGAGTCCTCGTTATGTAACTCGCTTTTGGCTCTTTTTATATACACACTAGTGTTTTAATACTACTATCTATTAATTATGTCTTTTTTTGTCTGTTTACAGTTACAATTAAAAAAAAGCTTACAAATCGTGAACTAACATGGGTGCTTCTTTTACTGGTTCCTGCAGAAGATCAGCGTGTGGGATAAGGTTTCGCCCCCATAATTTAGAGTGTTTCAAACGTATCATAGTTGTAGCCGCCTCATGCCTTATGTGCAGATGTAGTGGTGTAAGATTAAGCATGACTTCCGTTGCTGTAGCAATAACTAAACTTACTTTGTGAATTTTCCAAGCATATTTATTACAAGTAACTTTTTTTAAATTGATAAATAAAATAATATAAAAAATTTAAGTCTTTTTAATCATAATGTATGTAACAAGGGTATGAAATATTGGAAATTCTTATGTTCAACGCATATCTACTAATTTACATTTTATTTCTACTGGGTGTAACACATCTGCACTGCGACGTCTGCTGTACGTGGTGCATTACGGAACTGACTTCAGAAAATTATGTATTATGTATTTTGTTTATCTTCACTGGAATATCTAGATTAATTTTAATATTCGTCTTCCTCCACATTTATACAACTCATCAATTAATTTATACTATGTACGGAACCGTGTTCTGAAATATGTACTGTCGCAGTTTGATTACCTTCGCAAGAACTTATGGCCTCTCGAAATGACCGTTGAAGTGATAAATTATTAATTAATGTGAACCTGATTGCAGCTTTAGGTGTTATAATATACGGAAATAATTCAAATATTACTCAATGTGCCCTAGAATAGGTAACACAGGTTTTATTATGCGGACTATAACAGTATAGTTATATTTTTATGTAGCCAATTTACAACCAAATGCTGTATTTCAGAGTTAGACGAGTATCTCACAACACCTTTGGTGTTCACGTGTGTTCATACAACACTTTTAACCAGCTTTGCAAATGATGTTAGAAAGCTGTATAACAGAGTTGAGGTGAACCGATGTGTAACTTTATGCGATAAATCACTCTATTTGTACACCACTCTAAAACTGATGGCTGTATGGCAGTTCCCAGTGACTCCTATTAGATGCTAGCATTTCAGTGGTATAAGTCTACACCTTTATGCAGCAATTATCATATTTTACTACCATTAAAATGCTCTTAAGCAACCAATGCCATATAGAAATGCTAGTAGCTGTAAGACAGTATTTTTGACATCTACACTAACTCTGAGCCCGTAACAATAGTATCCGTTCCTGCTTTTATGATGCTATTATACAGACAAAAGCGTAATGCGCAGCCCTAAGTTCACGGTTGAACAATTATAAATCTTTATTAACTCATATTGTTCTGAGTTACACCAAAAGTGATATTTTGTACTGCTACTTGTGCTTGTTGGGAAGTTATTGTAAAACATGGGAGCGTCGGTGGCCGAGCGGTTAGAGTATCCGACTCGTAAGCCAGAGGTCCTGGGTTCGAATCCCGCTCCGGCCATGTACCTATGACTGTTTTCTGAGTTATGTACATTAGTTGAAAACTAACCGATGCTCTTACGGTGAGGGAAAACATCGTGATGAAACCTGCACATTCAAGCGACTCGATGTGTAACCATGATCCAATCTGATCAGGTTCCCCTGGGTCATGGAGGTCAGATGGCAGTCGCTCCACTGTAATTACCTGACCTCCCAAATCCTAGATTATGGTCAAGGCGGACCCCGGATCCTTGTGCGCGAGAGCACAACCGGGACATTAACGCCAAGATGATGATGAAGTTATTGTAAAACATGTAGGCCGTGGCAGCTGGCCGTGTAGTGTCCGGCAGAGTAGAATAGCACCAACCCCTTACACTCATGGGAGTCGTACAAGGCGATTAATGTTTTCGATTCAAAAGATCAAGAGTCTCCGTAGTCTGGAAAATGGGCAGCAGCATTTTCCATTGTTATATTTAAACACTGCGATCTCCAACCCGCCTGCCAGGTGTGGAGATTGTGGCAATAACTTCCCCTTTCGTGGGAGAGGCCCTAAGTCCTGCAGTAGACTGTTACGGGCTGTGATGATGAAAACATGTATTTAACAAAAAAAGATAACATTTAATAAATAAACCTGCCGGTATCAGGAAATAGATCACGCGGGAGATCCAAGAAGCGATCGATAGAATCGGAAGCAAGAGCCAACGGCTTACGACGTGAAGATGCCGAAGATCGAGCACAGTGGAAAAGAAACAGTAGGTGTAATAGGAAACAGAACCTGGCAGCAACCTGGATTGGCCGCTCTTACGTACTTACCCACCACACAACACACAGCCTACTTACTGACCGACTCTGACCAACTGTGCTTTTAGTTCTAAGTAGTCACATATTGGCGCCTGATCACAATGTCGGAGCAAAGCTACGCTCGGCACAGGCGATGCGGCGCGACGCTGCACACCGGGCAAGAGAACGACCACTTCTTCAAGCCATCGTTTGAAACCATTACCTAGTCGATTCTGTGATCCTTACTGTTGGCGCAACACAACAGCATAAACGAAGATAAAACTACATTAAACCACCGTTATTTCCACCTACCCATCTTCTTACTCTCTGTATCATCTTTCCACTTGCTCATAGTACAAATAAAAGTTGTGAATTTCTATTCAGTTTATTGAAGCCAACCCTATTCCAAATTAAAAACCATAGTAACCACCACTTACACTAGCATTATATCAGTTTATACAGTCCAATGGAGGTTCCATTGACTATTATAGTTCCGTAGGACCCTAACAGATTCATTTATAGTTAAATACATACCTACTCACTCCTATTTGAATAAGGTGTATCTATGTAAATCGTGCATTTATAATAACACACCTATAGTACTCACTCGTAAGGTAAAATCTGCACTTAGTACCATACTTGATTGCCCTCAAACGGTCTACTCTACATCGTATACTGGAAATATAGACATCGACGGACGGCCTATGAATATGTATAGGTGTGTGTTATCATAGCGTTAACTAGTTGAACCTTGATCGAGTTGACAGTCGCTCACATGCATTAATATAGACACTGTCAGTTAGTGCATGGAAACGTGAGATGCATAGAACTACTGCACTGATGATGCATCAGCTTTAATAGTCTTTCATGCAATATTTGAGCATGGTCAACTAGTGGTTATGGTTACACAATGTCAATTCTTGCGTAATGTAATACGTGGGAACAAGGAACCTAAACCCGTCGGAATCAGGAATAGGCCCCGCGGGAGGCCCAAGAAACGTTTGACATCGCCAAATTGGATGCGGAGAGATGACTTACGAGTCGAGGATGCACAAGACCGGACGACGTGGAGGAGAATGAGTCGGATAGCGGAACCTGGCAGAAAACGGGACTGATCGCTCGGAAGATGACGATGATGACACAATGTCAATTCTACATAACAAGCAACTTTCTTTAGCGTTGGTGATTTTTTGTAGATTAGAAGAACTTTTGAGCAAAAACCTTGTAAAGCTAGCTATGTATTTTGGTAAAGAGGTCTATCACGCCCTAGATACAGCGTCCATAGATTCAAAAATGATTTCTGAATTAATTGGGTGTCTGGTAACCATTAAATTACAAATTTAATTAACATTGCAAAGTACATCAGGTAACGATATGCGATCAAACAGTGCACTACGTAATGTGTTCTGTGATGCAGCCGCTACCTTGATCTCAGTTGACACAAGATCGCTTATTGACAATTGCATGCAAGTATAATATGTACGTACTAATACCAAGTCTTGGTATTTGCTATGTTTATAAATAGGGCAGGTATATGATAAATAATACTTAATCAATGTGGCTGTTACCTCTTCCCAAAGGTTGTCTGGGAGAGATCGCTTAAAGCGATAAGACCGCCTTTGCGCGCATGTTATGCTGATTTTTGTATATTGTCTTATAATATGTGTGCAATAATAGTAGTTTATGCAACTGTCATATAAAAGGGGGTATTAAAACATGAGTGTCTGTTTATCATACGAGGCGTAGCCGAGTATGATAATAGTTTGACACGAGTGTTTTAATACTTAATTATATGCAGTTGCATACACTACTTTATCTACACTCATATTTTTATGTTAAAATATCGTACCTATAATTTTCTCAACTTAGCTGGAAGTAAGCTGCGAGTCAGTTCTGTTGTATCTACGCGTCAAGGATATAAAGCGGCGGGAAATTCACTTAACTATTTTCACATTTATCTATTTATTTGCTCAAAATAAGGAAAAACATTCACAAACACAAATTACATCATATACAAAAAATATTCTGTTTAGCGGTTAAATAATTACACAGAATATAAACAGGAAAATTTAAATTTAGAATTTGAATTTGTTGAAGCATAGCCTCCTTCATCTACAAGCCATGCGCAGAAGTTTGACAACGTCGCTTTTTTTAATTTTAGTGTACCTGAAAATTACTGTAGAACTTTCTTCGCGGTCGTCGTCGTTTAATGTTATTAGTTATTTAAGTGATTGAGTATATGCATTAGTTAGATAATATGAAATTGGTTAGATTCCTGTACTATTTACCTATCTACCTACTTGGATTATATCCTATTACCCTATTAATAACATAAATGCGAAAGTTTGAAAGGCTTGATGGAAGTTTGGATGGATGAATGTTACTTCGTCATGCAAAATTTACCCAACAGATTTAAATGAAATTTGGCAGTAATGTAGCATATAACCCAGAATAGTATATAGGCTATATTTAATCCCATAATTATTTGTGGTTCCCGCGGGCGCGGGTCAACGCTTTTCAACGCTGCCATCACCGTGGTATATTTTAGTTGTTGTGATAACTTCCTCTTCGCTAAAATGTTTACTACATACGAAGGAACCAACAGTGGGACTCCAGTTCGCTCGGGAAATAGCAGAAGTCCATTTTTTTAAAAGATATTCATTCTTTGGAAACGAAAAAGTCGGCACAGCCTCTTGTCCGTTTTTTAGCGTTACATCGTAGTTTGACCTACATTTTTCTATGCAACAACGCCTAGGCATCTGTTGGAGAAATATTACTATTTTAAAACAGAATTGGAATGATAAAATAAGTAAAAAGCTAACAACAAAAATGATCGAGGATTGTTTTTTACTAATCGTATTTATCCATATTTGGCGCAATTATAAATATATTTACTTTTATTTACCTTCGTAGATGGTCCATACAATTCGTTTATTTATGGTTTTGATAATATATTTTAAATTTATTAGCTTAAAATTCAAAATATTCCCGCTCATTGACATGTAAACAATGAGTGAATCGGTTCACAGCGACGTTGCCGTTCCGTGCTACAGCATGGCTTGTAGATGAAGGAGGCTATGGTTGAAGACATCTAAGTATTCAGCCTACATTACGCCGTATCCCGGCGCCCGACAAAAAATAAAAAAATAAAAGTGTTGCATAATGATTAAAAAGTTATTTTACGATACAGCTGTAATGAAAATAGTATGGGAAATGCTGTATCGAAAAGTTATTTTTTAAAATTTTATAGTCTGGCGTGAAAAAGTGTACCCTTAAACGACTGTTTTCGAATATGCAATTGGAACATTATGCTAGGAGTGTAGATAAAGAGTTTTTACTTACTTACTGTTAATGCTGTTTCTAGACAGGCATGTTAGGCCTTATCTTCACCATATTACCATCAGGCGAGATGTCGGCCAAATGCCTGCTTTAGGTGTTGTAGACTACAGAGCTCCATAGATCTCCAATCCCGGTTAGGTGTTGCCGGCTACATCCCTAATAAATCAATAATCACCTTGGCGTTAATGTCCCGGTTGTGCTCTCGAGCACGAGGGCCCGGGGTCCGCCTTGACCATGATCCAGGATTTGGCGCTCAGGTAATTACAGTGGACCTGTTACCAGGGGAACCTGACTAGATTGGATCATGGTTATAAACTCAGTTGGCTGAATTTGCAATTATCATCACGATGTTTTCCCTCACCGTAAGAGCATCGGTTAGAATTCCGGCTACATCTAACCCTACGCTCATTTACAACGATCTACACCAATGTGGATTGCTAATAGGCGTGAAAAACCTTTATAGACTTCTTTGTTGTAGTAGATCGTAATCGATAGTTAGTACGATATCCGCGTTATCTAGATTTTGAAACTGATATGTATTGTTGAACAAAACAAAATGACCGCGTGATGTCCGATGGCGTAAAATAGCATCAAACAAAGTTGGCGTTCTTATCGTGCCAGCAAACTCATCACTAAGGTTGTCATGAACTGAGCGATGTTGGCAAGAAGAAATAGGAAGGCGGACCCCGGCCCCTCGCACGCCGCGCTAGGGTAGAGCTCAAGTGAGACTTACACCAGGATGACGATCTTAATCTAGAAAGTTGTGTGTCGGGAGTGGGCCAGCGTAATCACAGCGAGAACTTGACAAGCACCTGCAGTTCTGCATTTTATACCCCGGACGAAGAAAGAGGCGTGTTATAAGTTACAGGTGTGTCTGTCTGTGACATCGTAGATACGTCACGAACGGATGAACCGATTTTGCAAGCAAGTTTAATCGAGGTGATTCACAGCTTCGTTTCATTAAAATCAGTTCAGAATTGTAATCAATAATTAGGCTATGTGAAATAATGAAAGGGGTAAGTTTTTTCGCCACTATCCTTTTACACGTGTGTGATCGTTCTTATTAAAATAATTGTTGACACTTTCTATCACAGTCTACCACCTCTGTGTTGTTCATAGTTCGTCCGATAACTGCATTTGACCTCCGCATTTTAAACCCTGCGATTGTGATAGTTCTGTTGAATACAAAGAAGTCTGGATGGAGTAGTGGGTTTATATTGGCTTTTAATTATAAATCACTGATGTGCAGGTTTCCTCACGTTTCCCCCACCGTAAGATAAGTTTAAGAATGAGATCCATAAAAAAAATGTAAAAGTTTTTTCGTGGTGATGAATGACGGATTTGACACATTTAAAAGGAAGCGAAATGGCCGTGCTATCTCTAGCAGAGTTGAAAAGCACCAACATCTTGAACTTGGTGTCGTAAAGAGCGACAACAGGACCTCCGACACTCGAAAAGAGATGGGTGCTAAATAACGTCACGGTGGTATCGACCCTCAGAATCCTCAGATATAAGGAATACGAACAGAGGAGGAGTGTCACTGTGACTTTTCACGAAGGAACTATGTTAAAAAATCACGTCATAAGATTAGGACACACGATAGTAAGGACCGTGAGGTGTCAGTGTCTTTTCATGAGTAGGCAGTTTCCCAATCGACGGCATGTTAGGACATTAATGAATGTACCATGAAAGGACATGCTATCGATACTAGTGAAGTTATTTATCACCCATCTCTTGCACTTAATTCGAGTGAAGCTCCTGCGAAGATCAGCGCCGAGGCCCCGGCCCCGGCTCATGCTGAGTGAAGTCCTTTCATTGACTGGATGTGCCACAACACGGCAATGCCGACAGTCGACAGTTTTATTGTATTAAGTTTTTCTTGTCTTTAATTAATTGTATCTTATTTTTTAATTCCTACAATATAATGTCTGTGTCATTTTATGTCTCAATTATGTAATGGATATTATTTTTGTATAGGCACGTATATGCTGTGTTGTGCTGTCCAAACAGTAATAAACATTTCATTTTTTATTTTATTTAGAAGCAGCTCTTAGCACAAAAATTGCCTTGCACGTAGTACGTACACCTACCTAATGTAATAATAGGTACCGACCGACCGAAGTCGCATTATTTATACTCGTATCTTTATGTACTCACAACTCACATTAACCAAACGATCTAAAATGGGTAACAAATAGTAGATAAGGCAATGTTTGATCACTGATAAATGACTGGTTGGGTTCACTGGAAGTGTAAATTACTGAACCATTTTTTTACCCAACTCTGCAAGATCACCCTGCTAGCTGGTTTGCGTACCTACCTAGCTCTAGAGGGAGTCAAAAGAGGACAGGTCACCTGATGGTTTAATAAGGCACCCAATATCGGGTACAGCACACCAGTACCAAATTTATCGTTGAATTAGTAAAATAAGCCCTTCCTTTTCTGAGTTATGTACATTAGTTGAATGCTAACCGATGCTCTTACGGCAAGGAAAACCATCGTGAGGAAACCTACCGTGGTTGAATCTGGTCAGATTCCCCTGGTAGTAGGGTCACGGAGGTCAGATGGCAGTCGGTCCACTGTAATTATCTGATGTGCCAAATCCCTGGATCATGGTCAAGGAGGACTTCGGGCCATCGCGCGCGAGAGCACAACCGGAATATTGACACTTGATGATTATTATTTTGCCCTTCTTAATTAATTATTTCTTTCGATAGGTTTACCTACATACTTTTATCTACACTCATAGCATAATGTTCCAATTACATATTCGAAAACAGTCGTTTAAAGGTACACTTTTTTCACGCCAGACTAAAAAATTTTAAAAAATTACTTTTCGATACAGCATTTCCCATACTATTTTCATTACAGCTGTATCGTAATAGTAGTTTATGCAACTGTCATATAAAAGGGGGTATTAAAACATGAGTGTTACGCCTCGTATGATAATAGTTTGACACAAGTGTTTTAATACCTAATTATATGCAGTTGCATACACTACTTTATCTACAGCAGCTTACTTCCAGCTAAGTTGAGAAAATTATAGGTACGATATTTTAACATAAAAATATAAGTGTAGATAAAGTAGTGTATGCAACTGCATATAATTAGGTATTAATACACTCGTGTCAAACTATTATCAAATTCGGCTACGCCTCGTATGATAAACAGACACTCATGTTTTAATACCCCCTTTTATATGACAGTTGCATAAACTACTATTACTTACGTACCTACCTACTTACACAAAATTAAAAGTTTCATTTCTTGTGTAAATTGATAATACCTACAACTAGGTACCTACAATATGTTTCACCGTAGATTCACCCGTTTGGAACAACCACTAAATTTCCCACATTTTGTTATGAGTTTGGTTACAGCCAGATATTATCTTCATATAAACAAATAAACAGGTTCATAATATTATAGCAAATGATAAGGATTAAAATGTTAGGTATAGATTAGAGGATTCGATCCTAGATAACGTTTATCTACTTACTAATGTATAATGTGGATCACTTAACATGGTTACCTACTTTACCTACTTAGTTACAATATTATGCAGTGCCTAAAATTGTATAGGAACTCGGTTCACATCACAGCCCATAACAGTCCACTGCAGGACTTAGGGCTTCTCCCACGAAAGGGGAGGTTATTATCATAATCTCCACGCTTGGCGAGCGGGTTGGATCCCACAGTGCTATAAATATAACAATGGAAAATGCTGCTGCCCATTTTCCAGCCTACAGAGACTCTAGAAGTTATGTCTCGAAAACATTAGTCGCCTTGTACGACACCCTCGAGTGTAAGGGTTTGTGCTATTCTACTCTGCCTGTCACCACTGGTCTACTCAGTTAACTCTGTCTATCTATACTGGTTTACAAGTGAAAATCGTGAATCATGAATTCCGATTTCATAACTCCTTACCTCGAAATTTTGCGAAATAGTTGAGTAATATACCTTATTTCCTAATAATATACAGGTATAAAATGAGGAATTAGTTAACAAGGCTCTAACTAAGTAGATCTACTTATACGAATGAAATATAGTAAAATTATGATACTCACGTTTGATCATACTTGGTAGCACTTCGCGAAGTTCGCTCTACGAATCTCAAAAAAATATATAAAAACTTAATTTTATCATTAAAATTGATAAAATCTAAACTTTCAAGTTACGCCTTTTGCAGATCTTTAAAATTAAATAATTTTTTGAACACAACACACACACAAGATATCTTAGACTAGACTTAAACAAGTGTCCTAATGCAATGTTTTGGGAGTGTTTATCATTATCATTTTATCAATTTTTATCTAAACTCTGTATAGAAATAATGCTTTGTTGATTAATATTATTATTGTCCACCGCTACGTGTCTAGTATCGAATGCCTCCCGTGGAACTAAAATGCGTTGGTCGCAGTAAATACATACAAACATTAATAAATGCTACCTCTACTAATATGGAGTACAGTTGAGCAGAAAGATCAATTTTTCCTACCTAATGAATGTGTGTAATGTCCTATCTAATTTGTGCGATTGTTCATTTATCATTTGTGTAAGTAGATAATGAAATAAGTACTTTGCATCATTAGGGACAACATTTCGTATATTTTTTATTGAAATTTAGTTCAATAATTATTCCATTTTTAAAGACGTCAGCCATCACAGCCCATAACAGTCCACTGCCGAACTTAGAGCCTCTCCTACAAAAGGGGAGGTTATTGGCATAAGCTCCACGCTTGGCAGGCGGGTTGAAGATCGCAGTTTTATAAGTGGAAAATGCTGCTGAACATTTTCCAGTCTACGGAGACTAGGTATTTTATCTCACACCCACGAATGTAAAGGGTTGGTGCTATTCTACTCTGCAGGACACCACACGGCCACCAAAGACGTCATATTTTAAATAATTACTAGTAAGTATTACATACTTATTAAATAATATAAGTTAGACGGCGGGCGTACCAAGTCAACAAGGCTTAGATGGATCCCTTCACCAGTGCATAAGAAAAGCAGACATCAATGGCGGCGTCTGGTGAACCACCAACCAGCAACCACCACGACCACTGCACTCTGTTAAGAGTGCAACTACCACTACTAATTAAGTGGCCATATAAACTGTGTCTAGTATTCTAGACACAGCTTTTTTTGTTGCAATAAAGTACTTACTACCTTACTTACTTACTTACTGTCACACTATAAGCAAACAGGCAAGTGGGGTCTAATGACCCGATTCAACTGTAATTGGGCCGCCATAGCAGCTAAATGGCAGTTTGACACGTTCTTGGTATTACTACTGCGATTCAATTACAGTTCAATCGAGCCTTAGTAAATTAACGGACTTAAGGCCCACGAGTATTGCCAATGCGTTGCCCACCTCTAGAAACCATTGCCCTGGCAGCAAAAAGGCAAATGCCCCTCCACTGACAAAGCCACGGACCCCAAATCCCCAACCCATGGAGAACTCGAAACCTTACTCACCGGCAGGAACACAATACTATTTTAAATTGTATTATTTGGCTCCAGTATGTACCCGTTCTGTAAGGTGAAGGTGTATTTTTCCAGTCGGGCGGCTCCAATTCGAACGGGGTACCCCGCTATGCCCTACCTCTCATAAAAGGTTTGACAACGAACAAATGCAACTGCGTACACGGTTTAATTCATGTAACAGAAAGGACTTGTTTTCACGATAGTACGTAGATGATTATTGGAATGTCCGATAGCGTGTTATCTCAGACAGCACGTGTTGGTCAGGATGTGAACTCCGCCCCAGAGGACAGACTGACAGACTCGGCCAGACCATTTATGACTAACATAAACTTTACACCTACGTATTAAGTTAGTGTAGAGAGGAGTGTCGCACTATTACGACGTCAAATATATAGGTAAAATATAATTTTACAAGTGGTTTACTTCGATAGTTTAAAAAACACAAAGATTTAAAAGTCATCTCGGGGTTAATGTCCCGGTTGTGCTCTCGCGCACGAGGGCCCGGGATCCGCCATGATCACGATCCATGTTTTGGCAGATCAGGTAATTGCAGTGAAGCGACGGCCTTCGGACATTCGTGACCCTGCTACCAGGGGAACTTGACCAGATTGGTTCATGGTAACATATTCAGTCGCCTGAATGTGCAGGTTTCCGATGTTTACCCACACCGTAAGAGCATCTACTACATAACTCAGAAAAGAGTCATTGGTACATGGCGGCAGTGGGCTTCGATCCCTGTACCTCTCGCATGCGAGTCGGATACCGTTACACTCGGCCACCGACGCTCCACAAAAAAGTAAAATGAGTCAAATTTTACAGCATTTCTTAGGGTGATCAGTACCTATATCTAAGATACAAATAAAACAGGTATAGACTGACCAGAAATTTAAGGTGTGTCAAGAATGTCAAGGCAGAGACACTGTTGCTGTTATTTGTTGTTGCCGGTGTACGAAATTAGTTCTAAAAAAATCCGTAACTTGGCGGCACGTCTTAATTATATTCCCAGGCTTTACCTAAGACCAACTGGAAATACCTACCAATATTATGTAACTCTGTGATAGAGTCTGTCTGTGCATAAGTTCCTGTGTATAAAAATTGTTCCTCCATGGTAAATCTGCACTTTGATATGGTGTCCCTGTCATGTTTTTGTAGACAATTTATGCTGGCCGTCTATTAAATTTAGTTCTGTTTTCAGCCGCGAGGAAAGTTATTAACGGAACTCTACTTGATGTGTCGCTGGAAGACAGCAAAACAATCCAGTATTGAGTGAGATACTAGCACAGTATATTGATACTAACGGTACTAGTACTAGTATCATATTACCCGAACTAGTTTACCTTGTTTCATAATACTGGTACAGTACCACAAACTTAACAGATCCCGGTGACGGCGTAGCTGTTGTTGTCAATACATAACATTTCATAATCCCGACATTTAGTTCTAGTTTTAGCCATTGGAGCAGATAAGTTTGTAATTCAGTGCAACTGTGTTATCCAAAGCAATTATTTACTGGCTTAGTTATAAACATATGTCGTTTTTTTTTAAATTACCGCCCCTTCACCCATTCCCAATGTAATTATATTCTGAGGGCCCCATTTATTACTTGTAATAAATTGATGTACAGACTACAGAGTCATCTCTGTAATTGTTGCAGTAATAATATGTATACGGACCACGCTAACGAAATGCACAGCGCCATCTGTACGCAGATACATGAACATCTTTCTCGGTGCTACCATAGACAGCTGTCCAAAGTAGCAATATCCGAAGCTACTAAAAGAAAAAAGGTATAAAATGGAATGGAATTGTTTGCGTAAACCGAAATGTTTATGTCGATGCACAGGATATTACATCATAGCGCGGGAAATACAAACGTCACAATTCAAAAATTTGGAGAGTATTATTTTTGTACATTACATGATTTCGATAATTAAATGAAAACATTAACATTATAACTTATACAAGTTATATGAATTTATCAAATACAAACAAAGTAGTACGACACACGTGAATAGTTAGCATAATATAACTATTAACCAATATAATTTTAGTAACAAAGTTAATCAATAAAACATTTCTGTATTTTTATTGCAGACGGCAAGAAGGAAACAGAGCAGTCGAGCAAGAGCAAGCAAAGCACAGAATAAAGAGCAAGCAAAGGGAGTCCGTTTGTCGAGGCCGAGCCCGCGCCAGCAACCAGCAAGTCTTTTTTTATTTTCATTCGCGCTCGATGCGTCGCCCGCTGCGTGCGATGCGCTGACGGCCTGTTTGTCTATGGGAGTGTTCGCTCGTATTGAATTTGTGGAAAAATTAATGTTGAGTGAAATTGTAAAAATTCTTATTTATCTCGCATGACAGTGAATAAAATAACCATTTGAAAATGGCGTTGGAGGGTGTGAAAAGTGAAAAAAGTGAGGAAAACACAACAAATGTTGCTGACGGCAAGGCGAATGGAATCGACAACAAAAGTAAACAGGTACGGATAGAGCTTAAATTTTCTGAGATTTTCCGAGTTTTCCTTGTCACTATGCGTAGTAATTAATCCGTAAAATTCTTTTGTTTTACAAGAATTTATTGGCATTCTCCGCTAGTGATTCCTCTTGACGTATTGTCATATTTATTGGCGTTTTAGCGCGAGTACTGCCTAGTGTTTTCGCGCATACATCTAGACTACGTACAGTGCCGAGGCTGGATAGTCCAGTCGAGAAAGGTGTAGTTCTAAACAGGGATATGTGACCTATTTTTGGGTATGCGGCAATTTATGCTCGAAATACCCAGCCTGTTCATTGCTCAATTGGTGTATTACTGTGCATCACAACAATATGGTCTAACCATTTTAAATTTCTATTGATACCAGGTCACACATTGATCTATTACGACCTACAGAGTGGCCCTATACCCAGCAATGATCCATTGATTGAATAGATTGGACTCGAAACATTTCTGCAGCTATAAGTCACATGTCATTGTTATCAGCTTTATCTAATTCAGTAGGAGCTAGGTAGACATTGTTTTATGAATTTTCTCTGACCTTGACAGATTAGTGGCTTGTTGGGTCTTCCTACTTCCTTTCTGCTTTATATCTCCTATATATCTCCAATTCTGCTATCTATTTTTTAATAGTAAATAATAGTTTAGCACTATCATTGTTAGTCTTTAAAAGTGGATGGGTACATAAATAATACCATAAAAAAAACTTGTCAGGAGCTTGTTGTATGATGGAGATAGACCTAAGTTAAATTCTTATAAGACAACAGGTTTACCTGTTCTTAATAATGACTTCATTTATTAGGTCATGAAATACCTAGATATTATTTTCAGACATGTGTTAATAAGGCCACAATAATTGACCCGGTCTAGTGACCCAATTAAGACATGTGGGATCTTCTAAATAGGCATCATCTTCTTACATACTGGCTGACTATGAGGGAATATTGTATTTACCTATTACAGTTTATGTTTTTATTTGGACATGCATACAGAAATAACTACATTATCTCGCATATAACAAGTATATAAATAAAATTGTATCTTGATTAATCTAGATAATTTAATATTTTGATCATTTAATGACTTTTATAAGTAACTACTAGTCCGTAACCTTAATTAACCTTGCGAACCTCTGCCTTTTAGGCATAATATGTCCTTATAATGCGCCTCCATTGATTGCAGTATACCCATAGAATCCAAAGAAGCCACCACAAGTTTCTTACTAGTACCAGCAAATATACAAAATAATAACGAGTTTAATGTACATACAAAGTGAATCACAACAGAATGCGCATGTTGTTGCAATCATCCAATATCAAGCTAAGTATAAGCTATGTAGAAGTTCATCATCATTGTACTGTCAAACAAATAAAATGTTGTACGAATTACTTCATTTTCCTTTGATCCCCTGAGCAGTTTTCTGAAGACTGTACCTACCAAAAAAGTTTTAAAATTAATGAATTTATATGCAAATACATATTAGTTAATATTATTTTTTAACAAATATCTGTGCCTGTTGTGTTAGTTATATCTGTGTTTCTTTATTGTGTGCAATAAATAGTTAAATAAATCAATAAATATGTAGTTAATTTTTTATATGACTAAGGTGGCATGACACTAAAAATAAAGTCCACCTGTATGTAATACATAATTTATATGTACACATAATCATTCCTTCTTTTAAAAAACTAGATCACAGAACACTCTGAGATAGCCTAGTAAGTTATTGACCTTGTAAACACCATAAAAAAAATTGCACAGGGTCTGATCATAGTTAGGGTAGGTGCCTTACATTTTTTGCTCTCACACGAAACATCTGCTGCATTATTATGCAACTCACGCCTTACTGCCCCAATGGCGGCGTTTTATATAGCTCACGAATTCACTGAGTTTTCGGTATAACATAACAAGTAGGAGTAGGCACCGAATTTGTATTGTAGCATTGAATATTAGCCAATAATAGTACTTAGGTACTAGGTTACTACTTAAATACTAGGTAAAATTGTATATCAATTCTAATATGACTCTAATATGATGTGCGAAAAAACTCTGTTCCTTACATTTTTAAACCATTATGTAAATTGCTGATAGATTTTGATGAAAGTTGGTGTTGATTGAGAATCCTTAAAGAATCTTATTACAACGTTCAAGCAAAAAGGAGGTGCTAAAAGATATTTCTGCGTGTGTGTGTCTGAGACCTCTAAAGACACTAGGTTGATCGTAGGTAGCTCCTGAACGAATGGAGCGAGGTCGATGCAGTTTTTTTATCGTGATTGTTCTTACCTTTACTTCATTAAAATCAGTTCAGGATTTTTTTGGAAATATGTTAATATACACGGTTTAGTAGTTAGTAGTTTTGTCAGGGGTTTCCGACATCTGTCCGACTTCTTTACTGACATGCCGCCGCCGCTGGAAAGCTTGTTTTGCTATTAAAATGATACAACGCATGATATTCATGGACACCAGTGAGTTGTTGCAAATTTTTTTACGCCAATGTTTGCCAAATACGCTTTGTTTCTAAACGTAATATTTGAATAACACGATGAGGTTTGCGAAATTGAACAATTGCGGTGGGTACCGCGCCGGCGGCGACCTTGCCTCCATCCTGCTCGCTTTTATTTGGCCAACCTCCCGCATCCGAGGAGCTAATCAAAACGACCACCTCATAGAGGATCTCAATTGCCTACCTACCACGTGGAACTCTCTAAAACCGTCTTGTGTATACGGCAAACGGCATAGATTCGAAACATCGATACGTGCGATCGCGGCGCGCCCGGCGAATGCTTTATTTATAATCCTCATTCAGTAAACATTTGGGGCCAGTTGAGGGTAACCAGATGGTTATCATGTTCATGACCGAAATGGTTTCCCCCCAATCAGTGCAGATTGTCATAATTCAGCTACCGAAGGTCGCGGTCGCAAACACCGTGACGTAATATTGTTGTACCCACGAGGCGTGGCCGGCCCACCTTGCGGTTTATTCAGTGGAAAAATCGTTATTCTACTCGCAAGTAATGGACGCACGTCCCTCGTACACCCATGTAGGGAGCAAACGAGCTTTAATGCATCTGTATTTACTATTCATTCATCTCATTACGCTATCCTACATTTTGCTTCTAAAATCGCCTTTATTGCCTCCGGTCTGTACAACGTTTGAGAGGGTACTTCTACAAGAAAAGATGCTGTAGAGGTGCTCTACAAACACTTGTTCGTACCTAACATGGTATCGGAGATTTCGCCAAGAGCCCGCGCGACCTTGAGGGGGCTACAGGCGTGACGTCATAAGCACCAAGAAGCGGATCGAAGAACGTCCACCGCCCAACAATGTAGAGCTCTGAAGTGTCTTGAAGGTAATAAATTTTGCGTGTCTTTTTATGCGAGTCCAGGGAGGACGGGAGGTCTACGGAGGCTGGAGATCGATCGTAGTTTGGGAACTAGTAAAGATTTATATGACGCGTTGTTTTTGACAATTTATGTGGAGTGATGTCTAATGGAATCGGGACTGTTGTTTTCCTTAGAGATGTCGTTTATTCCCGATACGTATAAGATATTCTGTGCCGATACTGACGAAACCTGGTAAAAGACATCTACCCATACCTATTGGAGATTGGTAGAGTGCTTTGGCAGAGGACACTTATGTGAAGTAGTGGACTTTACGCGTTTCGCTTACACTTATCCACAAAAAACGAAGCACATAGGTAATTCGCAATCGTGGTTTTACTTAATGGCTGTTGTAAGTAAAACAACATCTTACGTAACCCGAGTTAATAAGTGTACTTCCTTCGTCGTCTAATTTGAATTTGATACGGCCGTTTTAGTAGCACGAAGCCGTGACAGTGTACATTGCCACGTTAATTTTGGTACAAAATACAACCAAAACTCTTTAAAACAAAGCTAGAGTGTAGGGTGCCTTGAACAGCTGAAACGGTTAGTGAATAAACTTATGTAATTAGCCTATAGATTACATTCTACGACTTTGTTTTTACCTACCTGCCTAGGGTAAACCACAGCTCGATAGAAATATAATTATCCGCCACAGTGAACGGAACCCCACTTCGCTTGCTTAGCGAAACAAAATTATACGCAAGGTTATGTCAAATCCATTCATTAATTAAAATCCTTCAGTACAAAGTGACTTTTGTAGTAAGCAGTGCTTTTGCGAATGCAGTGTTTTATAGAGAATAAATAGGTGTAGGTACTTATCATGAGTCTCTTTAGGATTTTCAGATGTAGGGCGGTACCCTAAATCGAATTCATAAAGAGACGATAAGATCAAAAATTGAAGAATCGAGTACTTCAGTTATTCGCCTGTTTTATTTTCTACCGGCACTCCTTTCTCCGAAGTGAATTTCATCTCCATAAAGTGACTTTTCTAAAAGACAATGTGCGATCGTGCATTTCAATTTGTTGTGAAGTTATGCATATCAATAGAGTCATTGAGCGTTCGCGTACTGTGCGACTAAGCTGACCAACTGTCCTGTATTTTATAGGACATCCCGGTTTTCAACTATCATTTTGGCTATGCTTTCTTATTAAAAAAAAAGTAGGTATAGGACCATCTTTGGCCCCGTATATTTGAATATGGCATAATATGTGACTTTTAGGTGAGCATTTGTGCGCCAATTAAAAATTACTAATAGGGATTTTAAAATTAATACAAGATTTTCATGTGAAACGCCTTGCCCCGTATTTTTTCCTTAAATCCTAGTAATATTTGGTCCCATGTACTATTGACCCAAGTGAATCGTTCGTGACCCACTTGGAATCTTTTCACAGAAAATATCTGTCACTTCGCATTGCTCGACAAACACTCGTTATATAATTATGACACTTATTGTGAAAAAGTTCTACAGTGGGTCACGAATCACTATTCAATTGAATCGATTGTACATAGAGCACACTGAAAGGTCTGCGCTCTTGATGCTCATAAATGTTCGAAATTCGAATGCTATATTTTTTTTTAATAAGAAATTCAATCATAGTGTTTAAAAAATGTTGGCGGAAAATCGCGTATCAATTGATTTTCCAATTGGAAAATTCAATTAACGCGATACGATATTACGGCTATGACTTTTTATGATTTTAAAAGTTCATTGTTTCCGCAAGACACTGTTCGTCTTCAAAATGCTTTTAAGAGGGAAGCACCTCATTTAAGCACCGTAAGGCGTTGGTACGCAGAATTTGATCGTGGCCATGTTTCTCTCCGTGATGAAATTCGTGAAGGTCGGCCCTCAACTGCGATCACTGAGGAAAATATGGCTACTGTCAGGCAACTAATTTAAGGAAATTCGAGGACACTTGGTGATTGTTATTAGCTAAATTCACAAAATCTTACATCAACATTTAAAAGTTTGAAAACTTTGTTACCCCGGGATTATTCATGAAATCACCGCATAACAAAAATAACATCGAGTTGATTGGTGTTAAAATATGTTTTTTAAGTACGAGCACGGACGTTCAAATGCTTTGTCTGACATTGTGACAGGAGATGAAACATAGAAATATTGTTACTTGCCGGCAAGAAAGCAACAGCAAACCAACAAAATTGAGGCAGGTGAGAAGTGTAGGCAAAAAAAGAATTGCGTTTTTTCGGGTGCCGTGCGGGTCTTTCAAGAACAAAAGACAGTTAATGCTGAGTGGTACATCTCCATTTGTTTATCCAGTGTTCTTTTTTGTTTACGAAAAACGACCAAGAAGTCACATCCTATTGAGTGTGCCATGAGTATGCTTCGGCGCACACCTCGTCAAGGCAAAGTAATTTTTGGCTTCTGAAAAGGTACAGCTAGTGACCGATCCCGCACATAGCCCAAACTTTGCACCATGCAATTTCTTTAATTTCCCAAAAGTCATATTTTAATGAGGGGTTAGACATTTACGGGACCGGAAAAATCCGAGATAGCTTTCAACCAGCACGTAAAACCTCACGCAAATGGTCCTCATGTTTTCAAAAATGGTTTGACCGAATGAAAAAGTGTTAAAAATTTAACGGTTAATACTTAAAGCAGTAAATATGATACTTTACCATGTAAATTGTTTTATTAATGAGTTACACACAATTTTCAGTGTATCCCACGTAGCTACTATAAAATGAGCATACAGGGCTGGTCACCCTACACCGCGACACGCTAATCGATCGTAACGGCTGCGCGTGCGCCTATCAATATTAATGAAAAACACAAATTGAACTGTAAACGTTTCGATGATAACATCAACCAGCTTTCAAGGATCATTGCTTTTATATTTGATACGGAAATTGCTTGATAGAAATGAGGATAGTTTTATTGCTCTTGAAATAAGGATAATTATCAATTACTTAAGTTCACAATGACGAGGTTATCGTTGTGGTGTGGCTTCCTTCCTTATTGTTTATCTTTTACGCAAAAATACATCGGAAATGAATCTCACATCAATGAAACCAAAATCATGACAGACATTTGTTCAATGTGCCAATTCATGCAATCTCTCCTAATAGGTTGGTACACTAATTATTGAACACAAATGTAAATGAAAAAAAAGTAAAACTACTAGTAAAAAGCTAAATAGCTGTGGCCTGCGACTTCGTCCTATCTAAAGATACCTATGGGTAAAACGTAACCGGTGTTCTTCATTAGTTACCATCTGAATTTGTGCAATCTCCAAACGATGACATACCTACTGCACACTTTCGCTTTTGTAAAGTTCTAACCTTAATAAGTACTTTTTAGCGCCTTATTCCACTAATCCTCGGCTCTTTCCTCATTATGCAGAATAGAACTATGCCATTATAGACCTTGGTCACAACGGCCGCGAAACAACAACAAACAATTACCCTCCTTCTGTTTTTTTTTGTCTCTATTAAGCAGCTTTCTCGAGTAACGAGCCCGGATTGGATAATACCGGTTTTATTAATGCCGCCAAATTATCCGCGGCGCCTATTCAATGCGGCCTTTGTTTGCGGACTTTTTACTCTATTTATTTTTGTATTCACCCGTTAATAGAGCGTGTTTGATCCGTACGGCGCCCGGAGAAAGTAGTTCTGACATTTGAGCTATTGTTGGTCGAACAGCGCTTTTATTTATAGTAATGAAAACGTGCATGCCTTATCAAAAGGCTGGCGTCTGGTAAATGTCAAGTTCAGTACAATTAGCTCAAAAGGGTTGGGTTGGGATCTAACGTTAATCTGCCCTGTACAGTCCAAAGACCCTGTCACCGCCTCCGCACTTCCAAAAGATAATGTCATTGTGCTCTGAAAATTATAAATTATCTTCGTAAGGTGAGTCAGATATAATGAAACAGGGTACAAAATGAAGGTTGTTATTAAAAGGGTTTATGCTACGCCCTGAGCGAAGGTACAAGGAAGGTTCAGGGAAACCTTCCAGTGGGTCGGTGGTAAAAATAAATTATCGATCGGTTTCCAATGGCGAAACGACGTGGTCGCGTAGTAACGCGCAGGTACGAGGTACAACAAGTGGATTTCAACTCCAAATACCAGCAGCCCCGGTGACCTACCTTCGAGATAAAATCATTTTAATGAGTGTTTCAAGGCGCCGATTTAATTTTAATCCACTAAAAGATTACCACTCTTATTAGAAAATATTGTATGGTATTGTTCGTGAAAGTTAATATCAAATTATATGTTCCGTTTTCAAAATATATACTTAATTGAGATAGCGTGACTACAACAAAGCGTGCAATATTATATGAACACGCAGAATATAGAGTTTGTTACCCTTAGCCCCCCTGTATAGACGTCAAAAAATGGCAGAAAAATTAATACTTCTCACATATTCAATTCAGAAACCTTATTTATAGCAATTACCTTTTTAGTACCTATAGCAAGCTACACACACTATTGTATCGGCCTCCGCTATGTGCAAAAAGGTCACATGCCCAAAAGCTGCCAAACTATTATGTAGTTTATGACTTCTCGTTACTGCGAACCAAGGCAAGAGATTCGAGAGTTTCGGCTACGTACCTAATGGCTTCGCTATCTAATTTCGTTTCTTTTACGAGCGGTGTGTTTACATTTTTCCACCGGGATAATGGCCCGTTTGTCTGCCTGACCCACAAATCAGCTGAACCACTCTTTGTCTACTAAGGTTTCTGTGGATTCTTACGGAATATATCAAGTTAATTTACAACGTATATTGCAGAACTGATAAGGTTTGCGTCTTGTTTTACGAAGTTAAGCAACCGAAACCTCTGCTTGATCGACTGAAAGAATACGACTTGCAGTAACCCGATCGTCCATTTCACACACGATACCCTTTCTCGCATCGCATGCACTTGACGTGCGACCCGTCAGAACTTAGATTTCATTCAGTGTCGGGTGACGCGTCAAGATCACGAGTCCGTTATGTATATGGTATGATACTATAGGCTCCTCGTTTGGGCGCACTGGCAGAATGCTACCATTATTGTCTGGGTCGATATCCGTTTGACCCGCCTCGATTCGGGGTCCGCCTGTTAGTTCAATTTGCACTTATTTGGTAGGGTGGACTCGGACTGAGTACTTTTGAATGTATCGCTCCCTTGATTCTTTGATATTTCCGCTGCGGCTCATATGCTCATTTTGATTCCCTAACTAAAGTATATCGTCATCTACCACTGCAATAGTAAGTAGCAAGTTCCTAATGGTGTATATGATGGCGAGTTTGCACTGTGTTTAAGGCAAACAACTGTACTTACTGGACGACAATGTCTATATGCGAGACGCGTTTACACACGCAACGCGTCTGAGGGCAATGGCCACCAATGCAAGTGTATCAAGAAAAAGTCCAGGTCCACGACGTGCCTTGACCTGATACATACTCGACTGCAATGACTAGCATCGCCGTATGAATCTAGTTACGGCAACTTTCCTATAATGGTTTCGGCCTATATCGGTCGCTTGCTAAACAGCGCAATGTGTGGCATAATAATTTCTGCATAGCTAATACACAGGTTGTAAACTGCACAGTGAAAGCATATGATTGTCTACTATTTGCATAAGCAAGAGAACCCTTCGAGAAAGCAATTTATGGGCAATTCTATACAAAGCGATTCTCTTTCTCTAACCGCATCTTCGTGCGGTTGGGTCTACCGTCTGCACTACACTTGCTCCATCGAGAGGTGGCGACGCGTGACGTCATCAGATGGGCAGCCGACTGGAAACAGAACAATGCCCCACAGGCCCCATGGTTTCTGTTCTGCCTTACGCTCTTGTTTTTGATTGTAATTACACCGCATTTATTCATTGCGTCTGTACTAGAGATGAAACGGATAGTGGTTTGGCCGGATACCGGATACCGGATATCCGGCCAGCCTCCTAGCCGGATAGCCGGATATCCGGCGGCCGGATATTCACAGATCATAGTCTCTGAACAAGTTTGTGCAAGCTGTAATCGCGGCGTGGGGCTTCATACGACTGCGTGTGTTGATGTAATTTAAAGTTTTCGTTTAATGTGAATAATCTATCGCTGTCATGGATGAAGACGACCCCTCCCCTCAGTATGAGCGCTCTACCAAGCAGCCCATATTCAGACGCGACAGACATGCTAGCATCAGCATTGACTAGAGGGGAGATAGACTATCTATTCAAACAGTGGGACAATCCCCCAGGATTCAAAATGGAGCACAAGATGCTTATCCGAGAGACAAAAGGTATAACCTTTCTTCCATCCGACCAGTTCATCCACTGGGCCTTAATGGCTACTCTACGAGTAGGGGCAGCGGCCAGATTCGACAAGGAACTGTTTCATCATATGAAGACAGCAAACGACGCCACACAAGGACATACAATTATTCAAAATTCCCTGCTACACTAAAACCCGTTAAACCGCCCCTCCACCTTCGTAGAGCATTCACCATGACGATACTGCTAGATAATATTGTAGAGGACATCACATTTACTACCAAGTTTCGACAAGAGTACGATTTCTTCGGCAATAAAGGGGTTTGTTATGGAAACCTTCATGTGGTGTGGACATCCACCGCGTTTGCTTACATCATAACACATAGCCATTTCCTCGCAGTACGTGACTGTGTGAATGCGTGGTTCTCCTGCCTCCTATATGGTTATCAAAATCAGGATAAATATCCAGGCCATAAACTCTACCAACAGGTATCCAACGTAATCAATGCAGTGCTCCATGATATCGGTATCTATAAAGACAACACTTATGACATATTGAAGGCGTGGCAGCCACTAGTCATAGGCACAATTTTGAAGTACATCGAATCGAAGCCCGATTTTCTGGACTCGCTGTCGGACGTGATATCTGCCCACTCAAATCCCAACTTCTTGAGATAGCCCTCAGAGCTCCTAGAAGCTTGTCGGATTGTCATCTAGCCCTCGAACTACTCGGGATGACAAAGTGCTTCGGACATCCGGTGGTTGTCATGAGCCAGAGCGTCGCGGCGTGGGCGGAGAAGGGCATGGTGATGAAAAGTTATCTAGATGATATTGGGGAACTGATCCGCGAGGCCTTTGTGCTAGAGTTCTCCCGCAATTACTTCAAGCAAAGAAGGAGGTGGCCGGCCCTGAGGCTAAACGAAGAATCGGACCCTAGGATAAGGGAGTGCTATTATGGGGGTTACTGGGGGGAAACGCTGACAGACCCTTGGATTCCAGAAATGTTTAAGAATGTGCAGTTTGACACCACCTTGTCTTTTGACTATCAGGTATATACTGCGGATCTTCTATCCGACAAATCAATCATCCCTAGTTTAGCACACTGGCCACACGAATACGACATCCAGGCGCACAGATACACGAATACATGGTTTCTTCCCTGTTACACCCGAGCGACAGAGCAACAACGTCATCCTGCAGTATGTTCAAAGCGAAGAAGTCAATGTCAAGACCATCATAAACACCATATCAGAGGGAAGAGCTCCACAGGACTGGAAGGTATGCGTCGGGGTTCCCAAGGAGCGCGAGATGAAGAAGTGGAAGGCGAGGTTCTTTGGGAAGCTGTGCCTGGAGATGAGACTATATCAGGTTGCCACGGAGAATAACATGAAGACAGTGTTTAGATACATACCGCATCAGACTATGACCAAGTCAGAGGACAGTCTAATGAAACACCTTATCAGGATGTCTGAGGCAACCCCTGAAACAGAAGGAAGCTACGTATATATATCGCTAGATTTCTCCTCGTGGTGCACTAGCTTCCGTTATGAAGGTGTCACACCAATCTTCCAAGAACTTGACAGACTACTTGGAGCTAAGAATGTTATAGCGTATACTCAAGTCTTCCCTCTAGAATAAATTTTGTTGTTCCAGGATAGGTTTTGCCCTCCTAAGCAGGGCTCGGATGGTCTGCCTGAGACGGGTCCTAGATGTATCAGGGGTCCCGAGGCTTGGATGGAGGGCCACCGCATACCTTTTGTCAACTGTTATCTCTCCTGGTAGACTGGTAGATAATGCTATTTTAGCTTTAAGTCCGCCAATGTACTGTTTGTGCATGAAGTATAAATAAATAAATAATTTGAACGTTGAACTGAACAATTCTTCCGCCTTCATACGGATTGATAGTTTCAAAATACGGGCTTACACATTAGTCCACAGCATCGTGGAGGATAAACGACATCGTATACTACCTCTAAATATAAAGAAATTCATATTTTTAATCCAGGATAATATTTTTTCATATCTATAATATCAATATATATCTTGAACAGCATTTGTCTAAACTACACACGACAAAAATGCGTATTTATGCTGATCAGCGAGTGTCACCCTGTAGGGCAAAGCACGCAATGTTCACACACGTGGAAGTTACAAAGTCACACATATGCCCGAGAAAATTTAAGAACGCTCAATGCGATGGTGTGAGCATGTGCTCCGTCCCAAAGATCACCTTAGTGCAAGTAGCCCTAAATTTGGCGACGACGACTCGCTGACGCGGAAGACACCCCACACGCCACCTGGCTGACGGCGGTCCAACAGGACCTGAAGGACAATATTATTGCTGCTACTGCTCAAAATAAAAAGAAATGGAGGAAGCAGACAAGGAGAGCTGACTCCAGCTAATGGAAAAGGCATAGTGCAAAAAGAAGAGACCAGAAAACGATTAATTTTTTTTGCTAACTTACCAAATGAACGATACAAGTAGAATAGGTGCCGATGCCGACATAATCAATAGTTCTTTGATTAATATTTATGGTTTTTAAACGTTTTAATACGACTTTTTACTCGACTGCTACAGAAAGGCATATATTTCCGATGAGCAAAATCACTTTTATGGGGCTTTTCATACATTTTTTAATATCCGGTATCCGGCCGGATATTAACGCATTATCCGGTATCCGGCCGGATAGTAAATTATGGCCGGATAGGCCGGATACCGGATAGTGGCCGGATATCCGTTACATCTCTAGTCTGTACCCTGTTCATTTTATATTTCAGTAGAGATTTGGAGGGTGTCTCCGTGTGGTGAAAAGAGCCAATTTCACTGCTGACCCTTGATTATTTTTTCATAATGTTCCTTCCATCTGCCGCGCCCGCAATTTTGCGTGTCTATAATTCATTCGTCAGATATACACGCCTCGGTCAAATTAGTATTTTATGTAACACGCTGTCCAGCGGAGCGTGACGCCCTAATTTTTGTTTTTGCCTAAATTGGTTCGTGATTTTCGTGTCGCCTGAAACTATTTTTGTAGGTATAATATATTCAGCGTGTCATTCATCGGTCATATACTAATTATAAATTACAGTTATTAAACGCTTAGCCGATAGCGACATTGGGTGGAATACCTAACCAAAAACAATCAATCAGACAGATAATAAACAAAAGTTGGTTGTCCTTGGTAGAACGAGGCGGTATTTCACACCGGCACATTGCCTCCTACTTTATAAGTGTAAGTCAGGCCGCATATGGAATACTGTTCCCATCTCTGGGCCGGAGCACCTCAATAATCAGCTTTTTCATTGTGACCGCGACTTCGGGTGACCTCAATTGTCGCCTGAAGTTCGCCAGCCACAACGACCATTGGCATTGCGGAAACATTATGCAACATTGTGCATTACCGCTTACGTCACCGGGAGTATTCTGAGTAATCGTTTAGGCTAACACGTTCATAGCAACAAGAGTTCCTCAAAGAGTTCCCCTTTACCATTTTCGTTCGAAGCCCAAAAACAAAAGAATTTGTTAAAGAAAATCCATCGCTCTGTACTCAAAACCGCTAGACTACAAAATCCATTTGCTCTCACGCACTTGTCTCCCCTTCCCGCCTCCTCGGCGTCTGCCATTGCACCTTGATGCAAGCAACGGTAATCCGCACGCTCTAGCCGGCCGGCCGGAAGGCATTACGTGACCGGTGGCCACGCGTGCGCTCCGGCCACATTGCGAGCCGCCGCTTCCGTGATGCGCGGGAGCACTGTCTGTACCACAGTCGCATGGGGTTTGTGAAGGTTTAATTCTGTTTTTATGATGTGCTGGGAGGGGTTACCTTCCTCCCCTTTTTTTAGTATGCTTGTTTTCTTTTTTCAAGTTCTACTGGCGGATAGAACGCTGCCACTGAGTCTGTAACGCTGAAGCTTTGGTTGCTCGCAATCTTTTATCTTAGAAATTGATGGGTAGGTTAACAACTTTATTATCGGTTCAAAGGTTTGGTGGTTTAGGATAAAGATGGATAACCAGGCGTTATAATAAATTGAATTATGCATGTCTCCCGAGACATTCTACTGTTGACGTTTAGCTTCCTCTGTAGGTACTATTTGATAATAGTATGAAGACACGCTTAGTACTTGATTTAAATCTACATTTAGGTAATTAGTAATAGATATTTCATCACCCATACTTCTTAGAAATGAAATACCTTCAAAGCTGTAAACTATAGTTTATTGCTATAGTTAACTACCTATCTACCTCATAGTCAGACCATTAAATTACTCAAACAAACCAACCAGTAGTCATAGAATTTCTTTATAGTATCGGTACTGTTGTTGTGTGTGTGTAAGCGAACAACAAGCTCATGAAATAGTTATATATGAAATAAGAAAAAACAAGTTAATGCTGGTACAGTCGCGGAATCAATAAGTTCGATTGACTTATCACAAGCAAATCTTACTTTTTAAAACTAGGCCACAAAACTTGCTTCACAGAAAAGTAGGGAAGTACAAGCTAAAATTGACCAATCATATATATTGTTATCAAAATTTATGGGTGCGACATAGGCTGTGCTGTGATACACAATAAGTCTCAATTTCAATAGCAAGAGAAATTAGCTGAACCTTATCTACTGTAATATAATAATGACTTCAAACTAAATATACCAACATTGCCTGAAATCACGATCGAGTCGGTTTCTGTAGTTTATGTAACTAAATCCATTTAATTATACTAATTGTTAACAAAATTGGTTAAAGCACGCCCTTTGCGTGAAGTTTCGCTGATTGCTCATTTCAATGGTTCCATCAAGGTAACAACTGTTACTATTTATTTAGAATCAAATATTTACACTGTTGGCGAAGATTTATGTGTAGGTATGTCATTTTTTAAAAGAAAGCATTTAAACCAACACTTTCTCTATCTGCTTAATGTATGTGTGTATTTGGAGGAAGCTGGAGATATATTTTTGTTTTTAGAAATAAACTGTTCGGTGTCTCGTTAATACTTTACTGTCACCTTATTTCTTACTCCTTCCTTGTATTACTCACTATCAGCCGCACTACCTATAGTATACTAATACTCCCCATTAACGATACTACCATTAACGCTTCGAGCCTCACCCTTTCTCATAAAATCCATTAAATTATTCAAATCCGGAACATAACTTGTAATTTGGATCTTTGAAAGTTTTAATCGGATCGAGTGGTGTCCACGGTATTGATTTTCGGTCCCCAGTCGGGACGTGACTTCGCATGCAGCTTTGTAATTTGAGACACAACATGAGACCCTGAATGGTTAAAATGTAAACTAATGTATTCCGTGTAAATAATGATACGATACGACATGCATGAACACGTACTCCTGATTAAATAGTGGTTTTCTACAAAAGTATCTGATACACTTTTGAACGCAACAGATAGACAATGTCGCTTTTGTCGATCGTTTTGCATAACAACCAACAACGAGCATGCAGTTTAATTTAAAATATCTCCGGAGCATTAACAATGCATTCATTGAATAGGCGAGTATATCTCGCTGGGAATCTGTTTGGTACAGAATAAACTGGACTAAATATGGCCGGAAATTGACCGAACGCTGTGGGTGGATACAGACGTGGCATGGTCGCAAAGAGAAAATTATATCCCGTCCGTCTAACAGAATGTACAATTTATTCATTCGTTTTATTGCTTTTCAAGTGCGCTCTCAAACCTTCCATCTGTCGCTATGCTGAATAAGTTATAGAATATACAGTCTTAAAACAGGCGTATTTAAGATTTACTAACAAGATATGGACAATTTATGTGAATAATTTTATGTAATTCTGACTAAAAGTAAATTGAAGAATATTCATAATAAAACAACCGTAGCTTGTGACAATTGATAGTCTTTGCCTACTACCACTATGGGATACGGGCGTGAGTGTGTAGATATGTATGTAAAAGTATTATAAAAAATTATCTATCCATAAAAACATACATAAATGGCAATTTGTTCCACATCAAAATATCTATTATAGTATCTACTTATCGGCTAGACGGCTGAGACTTAAATAACAAGGTCCTGTTCGCACGATTAGTGTCAGCACACCCTTAAAAACTAGCTTCACATAAACAAACGTCATTACAGTTGTAAATGAAAGGTTTTAGACGTCTGCGACCGCAATGGCTTTTAGCGACGAGCTTCAGCTTAATCGCAACGTAGGACATTTGTCCACCCGTGTCGCCACAAAGTGTCCGTACCACGTCAACGCAACACGCTACCGATCGATCGGTGCATGTACTATTTTTGAACCAGAACCAATCTTGTGTATCGTCGTGTCACTCTGTCCTACATTTTCATTATTGAACACTTTGACGTCAGCCTTACTCCATACTTCGGTGTTTTGTTTGAAACCGCCAAACGGATTGTTGCCATATGTTTGACAACTTTAGGGAGAAAGATTGTTACGTTATGCCTGTGAGTAACCCAATTCTATCGTGTTGAACTCTAACCTTTATATTATACATGTATGTATTACCTTGATTTATGATTGTTTTTTTTGTTTGTCAATAGGGTATCTATATGCTCCTTACGGGCTATATATTAAAATTTTAAAATGCAGTTTTGTCATTGGCATTTTAACAATAATGTACTTATATTTTACATGTAATTAACTGCTGTCAAACTGTGAAATGAACTAATAAATAAATATGTCCTGTCACATTAGTTGTAATCATAATTCGGAGCTTATTTTCATCCAATGTTTCCTGATCCTAAGAGATTATATTCATCAATATTTCCTGATCCTCTGATCCTAGTTCGGATACAGAAGGGCTGTCTCAATTATGTCCACCCTGAGCTTCGTAATATGAGGAACTTAAGGGATCTGTGTTGAAAATGCCCAAATTCCTCTTCCCAAATTAGGTCTAGCGATAGGACGCATACCTTTACCTTAGAGTTTCAGAGCCAGAGGTATTCTGGCGGATGCCATAGGTATTACAATTATTTTAAACTTTTATGTGTGTTTGTTTATAATGCCATATGTTGGGTGACATCACAGCCGGTATCCGAGACGCTATGACCAGAGTTGTGTCAAGTCCACAAATAAACTTATGATGCAACCCAAACATCCAAAATTTGTCATGAACGAATTTGTTTTGATTGATTTATCGAAACGACGGTGTTATGATGGAGGATATCATGTCTTACAACATAAAACTCTTTGTGCTTTGATAGGAAATACTATAAATATATACTAGATACTAGATGTAACACATGGAATGAAATGAATGGAACATATCTATATGTAACACATGGAATGCGAAATAAAGAAATAGAAATAGACAGGTAGGTAAGTTAACTTCTATTGCTGACTACTTGCTCCATTTATCTGAATCTTTATTCCTGAATGTGATGTTGTTTTTACATTAAAATAAGTATTTATTTGTGATATATTTGCTACAACAAATTTTATAGACAAGGTGTCCATCCCCAAAGATTGAGCTATCGCCACATAAAATTAATCATTATCCTTCCTGTAGTTTTTAATCTTGAAAGCATAACATGCAGTCATATTAACAATAATATTTATTGTAAATTAATTATCGCTATCGATCTGTTGTCATATTTGCTAACGTTAAGGCGACTACTTTTTGCAAGTCTCGTTTCGATGGTTCGCTCGGCTGGAAAAACTGAATAAATTAAGATAAGTGGCAAGGTCGCCCACATACACTGAAGCATTGGGGCTCCATTACATGCAATTGCCTCTTGATCCCAAGTCAAATAGCCATATATATGATCCAGGTACATTACGTCCTTCAACAATGTCTAAATGTCTAATTGAAAACTGAATAATGTAAATTCCAAAGTGATTTGGCTGACATTCGCTGAGCTGCGTGTCGGTGCAAATATTGGCGTTGTGAGTTGGAAACTTAAATTGATTTTTAAACCAGATCAGCCCGAAGCATTAATGCGCCGAATTGTGTCTGCAATTCGAAGACCTATTCTTAATTTATCCGAAATAATTTAACCAGCTGAACTGGTATTGCTTTTGCCTTAACTTTATGCCCACATTATGTATTTCAAGATGATGATGTAAACTCGTAGACATAACCGGTTGCTTCCGCGGTCACTGTCGTCTCTTAATGGGATTATGTTAGTCGATCGTGTGAAAACTGCTCTTTGTATTGTGTTCTATGTTTCGAGGATATCAACCTTCTTATCCGAAAATCATATTTACCTAGACCTAAATAGTCGGTTTTGTTTTTAACTATCTATTGGAAGGAATCTAAAAATTCATAAACATCCACGAGAAAATGAAAGTACTACGAATACCAATAGGTGCTTCTAAAACTTTATCGGCTTTTGTTTTCGTTTCCGTTTCTTTCACTTCCGCTTTCGGTTCTTGTGTCGTTGTCGGCGACACGAACTTATTTACTGTTCTCAGACCTTCACCAAATAGCTTTTTGATTACATATTTTCACAGCGTTTATCCAATTTTCATGTCGGTCCACTTTTTATAACTTTTTTAGATGCGAATTCAATGCAATTGCTAGCTAGAGTAATAATTGCCTATGTTTGTTATCTAGTAATTCTAGTCTACTATGATAACTTCAACAAGTATCCTATCTATACTAATAGTATGTTTGTTTGTTACGGGGTAACCTTTCGAAACTATTGAACCGATTTTGAAAATTCTTTCTCTCATTGTAACCGACATTATTCCCGTATGACATAGGCTCTTTTTTGTCCCAGAAAAATAATAGGGCCTCAGGGAGAGTTGAATGTTTACAGAAATCGGAACTTCGCGCGGTTGAAAACCTCGGGAGACTACTACTCTTGAATAATTTTGTTGTCCTCAATAAAAGACGGTTATTATTAAGTCTGTGTATCCTTTCACGGTGCTATCATTGAACCGTAAATAGAAGGATGCGTTGTACCGTTTGCGGCAAAATCGCGTTGATCTACTTTGTAACCAACATTATCAACTGAACCATAACAGCTGCATCGGTTGCATTGCGGACGTCATTGTTCAACACAAAAGACTGGATGGATATTGAATTTTATGTTTTCACAGTCTAATGCACGCTATTATTGGACGATCATTTGTCATTGGCTTTATTGGGTCAAACTACATTCAAAAGTGGGGCGACGACGCCCGTGAAATGTGAGAATACCTCCTGATCTTGATGTATATTCTCGTATTTTACTATTATGTGTTTGAATGTTTTCACGGAATTTTATATGTCCAATAACTGTTATCGTAAAGCAGATATTTCAATCTAGGCTAGGCGTTAAATGATTCGATGGTGTGGTATTTTTAGGAGAGTGTTTAATTGTATTTTTAGTTTTATTGGTTTAATGCATCGATCAGTCTCAGTCTTTCATTTAGTTACGGTAATAACTATTATATTTTGTTTTCCATTACTGTTAAGGGCATAAGGCGTGTGTATTTTATGTCGTTATTGTTTGTATAAGAAACTCTAGATTCTAGAACGATTAGTAAACAATCCTTTAGTGAGCCGAGTTTAACAAGAAAATCTTTATCTTTTTCTATCGTCCGCTGTACTTACATTCTACAACCTACATAGTAAGGAATTACTGCCTCGGACTAGTAAGAGTAAAAAGTTATTCAAACAAAAACCATAACAGGTTTAGTACAGTGTTTAAGTACTTTGTACTGTTTTTCTACGAAGCCATTCGGATCTGGCGCGTGGAAACTCGGGACTTTCGCCATACTTACTTCACTTTCCATCTTGTAATTGCCGTAAATGAGTTGCAGATGCATCCTTCCTACGTCTCTTGACTTGACATGGGAAGGCTGGACTCGTTTCACTGAGACATTAACCGCGCGTTCTTAACATGTCGCAACACTTTCTAGCCTATTTAGGAACCAGTAACCATCTACATTGCTGCGAATGGAAACAAGTGCACATGTCTTCTAATTTAAGTATGGTTTTTAATTTAAAAGAGTAGCGTATCTTCAAGTTCATACAAACATGAGTTCCTTCAAATTCTGCTGTATTTTACTAGCTTACTACTTTTTTGTTCAGTGGCTTTTCACAAGTGACATTATTTCTTTCCCTTTCCACAAAACTGTTATATATTCCCATTTTGGCAAAAAAATTGTTCACTGCGTTCATGAAAGATTTTTAATCTGCATTCTCACTGCGCTCGGAACTCGCCACCGCATGACCCTGCATCTATGTATTATAAAGCATAGGCAAGACGTGTGTCGGCCATTTTCTCATCCTTTACAGCCGATTCACTTAATTGCCGACCAGACAGAGCCGTGGGAAGAACTATTCCTCCATCATTGTTTAGTATGTGTATTGAAGCCGTATCGCTATTGCTGTGGATGACTGTTAAGATTGATGTTATAGGTTTTGTTTGGTCATATATACAACTAACAATTTGCTTGTGTGCTATTGTTGAAATTGGCATCAGTTCATTGCTGGTAGGTACGTATACAATATTGTACGTATAATTCAATTTTAAAAGTTGCTCGTCAATGCCTCCATTGTTTATGGCCACCTCTTGTCTCTTCTGAAAAAGTTCAACGACCTCGTCGATAACTTACATTGCAACATCTGGCCAAATCGAGGCCCATTGAAGAAAAAGCAACATGCCACATGGCATGTTTGTCATCTACTATTTTTGTCAACCATTCCTACCCGACGGAGTGGATTAGCTTTTGTGTTGCTGAGTAGATTACGTAAGCTTGTGACTTTGCGTTGCAAACTAAGAATGAAAAATTAAGAAATTAGGTTAGCGCCATTTTGCAAAAGAAAAACGGGATAACAAAATTTTAATCTAGCAATATTTATTTTTAACATCATAATTTGCACCATTTTTAAGATTAGCAAGTTACACGTTCTGACAATTTGTTGTCTATGCGTGTAAGGTACTTTCGACAACGACAATTGGAGTTTATGCAAAACTGCGTGATCACGCGAAATAACAAACAGTCGGGTGTAATTTTGCAAGTGTCTGCTTTGACCTAGATTTAATAGACAATGGCAATCCCATGTACAGTGATACTTAGGCTCAGATAAAACCGCTCTACTCTCAATTTTACTGTAATTTTGTCTAAGCAATTGAAAGTATCATCTGTGATTGAAATGGTTATGTAATATTTTTGTGTCCAGCACATTATTATCGAAGGTACGTTATATTGTCTTAATTCGCGTTGCACATAGTTGCTATTAAAATCATCGATACGAACAGATTTAAAATTCGTCCTTATCAACACTTCAACACCGAGACATCCACAAGTCTTCCCCGAACGTTTCACACCGTTAGTTTTGCAGTCATAATGCAAAACAATAAAAATGTAAGTGGCTAAAAACCGCTAGGAAATGTTACTCCTAGATTTTGGAAATAGTCATATCTCTCTTTTCAAAACCCGATGTGTTGATAATATTTTCTGCCGTGTACAGCAGCCTACTAGTAGCTTTAGTTGACGAGTCTGTCCGTAGTACCGTCGATGTCTCTAATACGAAAGACAGAGATAAATATAATTAAACAATAGAGAGGCGCCTACACGAAAGCTAACCTAACAATGCTATATGTGACACTTGATAGTTACCAAAAGAAAGCTGCAGGTCTGCCGGGTCCACAATATTGATGCAGCTAATAGCAATGACGTAACCTCTATAGGTTATCAAATTGAAAAACGCACAGGTAAACCAGCAACTCTCCGGTTACTTGTAAAGAGGGCTGGCTATGACTAAGAGCCGGCCATAAAACAATGCGGCAAGAGCTCGTAAAATCGCACGGTTATTACGTGAAACCTGGTGTTTCCTCCGCGAAGCCCAATTGCCGAGGTACCTAGTACCTACGTAGGTACGGCTTGGGCACATTAATTCATTGAGTTCGCGCACGCGAGAGGCCTTGCGACGCAAGCGCAGCGGGCGTCTGCCAAAACTGTCAATAAGCAATAATTATGTGGTTATAAAATTATTATTAGCGTTTACAGTAAGCATCGGGTCTTTTTCTTTAAATTGTTATTGTGTTTCCAATGTTATGTTATGCTTTAAAATTTTACTAGATCGTCGTTGTTTCTATCAGTGGTAGCATTACTTGTACCATGACTGACACAAATAAATGCAAAGATACCATTCCCAGGAGTGCAGATTACTGCAGTCTTTAATTAAAAATATGAATTTAGTCAGATCGATGTTGCGATGCGACGCAAGCGCAGCGGGCTTATGCAAAAACGGTTAATTGCATTATGACTGGCAATTATAGAGTTATTACTGTACGTTATAATAGCATTGGGTAGATATTGTTATTGTGTTTTCAATGTTGTACCTATTATCAGACTTCAATAATTTAAGCACACTCCTTGATTGCTTTAAAATTGTTGCAGTAATATTGTAGTTATACAGTTTCAGTATAGCATACCAACGGCCTGATTGGATAGATGATCAGTTACCAGAAGCACCTACAGCCATGCAGCAATTTTTGTTAGATCCACTGGTTCTAGCAGTAGTTTTTTTGAGAATTTTCACAAAGTTCGCTTAAGATTACCTACGCACCACATCAGAAACGAGCCAGAGAAAATACTGTCCGACGCATCAGGAGGAAGTTCTGTTTCTATGACAGCTTACGCCTTGTTTTCTGTCTTTCAGTCTGTCTTTAAGTCGCATGGCAAGAACACAAACTCATTCTTTGTATTCAGACGAAGTGTTTATTCGAATGCCGAAATAAACTTGGCGGACCATAGATCCTCATTTTTACGACCTTGTATCGGAAGCGTTGGGTAACCGCTCTTACACTGTTTACATGAAAAACGAATAATTCAATCACAGCTCATAATGTAAAACAAATTGCAACAACAATGGATTCCTATCGCCGAAATACTTTTAGCACCGATAAATAACCGTTTAGACACAACAAAGCGTTTGAACCATAACATGTTACAGGTGTGTTGTGGCATTGTTGCTTGTGGGAGCTGTGGGTGAAGCAGTTATGACTAAGCGACAAAAAATAAGAAATTTAAATTCAACGACTGTATTATGGCCCTTGTCTACTTGTGTATGTTTTGCATGTTTATAAGACCTTCCTGTTTGTATAAGCAAACACTTTTTGGGGTTTTTGCCGCGCACGTGCAAAATGTGGAATTATCCCGAAGTTTGCACTGCAAATTAGGTAGGTAGCCCTCTTGAAAAGGCAATAAGTACCTCAAAGGCCGGCACCGCTTCCGTTCCCTCTAGGTACGCTTTCCGCAGTTACCCTGACGCTAGACTCTGGACGACTGTGACCACTTAGTGGATCGTCTGCTGTGCCTCCCTTAGCAATAAAATTATTATAATTGTTGAAAATGTAGAAATAGATCAAACTAGAAAAAGGTACAAATGTAGAAATAAAAATATTCATCGCTACATCTAAAAGCTCTTGCTCAAGGCTTGTCGCTATCACGGTGTTTCACGTTTCATCCAAAATTATCTCGAAAATATTTCCTTGCTTTGTAGTAAAGTACTTCGGTACCGACTTATTTATCATTGTACACAACGCTTTTTTTTGAAGTGATCGTATTAATGATAAGTATAAGGTGACGCCGCAGTCAGCTAATTTAGAGTTACCATGCGAAACGCGTCGACAGCGGTTTCGTCACCGCATTTTCAATGTACCTAATATATTCCTATTTCATGCATAAGGAATTCCCTCGACATACTAAAACTCCGTTTACGGTCACGGGTACCCTTTTATGCAATATGTGTTTATATCGCATTAAATGCTGCTTAGTTTAACAGCTGTGTACGGTATTGCCGATAAAATAATACTGTTGGCACTTGACAACTCGCGAATAAGGTGAAATATCGCCACTAAAGATATGACGACAAATGAAATTATACCTACAAGATACGGGTACAAATTAAATAGAATAGAATAATCATTTATTCGACATTTACATTTTTGACTTACCGTAAATAGGTACACTGAGTAATAAAATGCCGAAACGGTTCCAGGTCAGCATATTGTCACAGGCCGCGACGCTGATTTTCAGCTGAAGGCGATTGGTGAGATGGCGTACGTCCATAATTGTAAAGGTTAACCTTAATAATCTTTATGTGTCGGATCTAATCACCCTGATAGGTAAATGTATAGGTACTCAGGATTTCGTTCGACTTTCTCCCAGAATTATCTGTGTAACCAGCAGAAGCTTCCACATCAGATAAACATGATGAATGGTTATTGCTGCACCAACGTAGCTTTGCACTTTCGAGCTAGCCATCAGGCTGGTCCTTTCTCTTTGTCCGAGTAGGACTAATAAGCAATTATCGGCGTTTAATGTTGCTATATGCGGCGGCGTGAGAGGTTTATCGGGTTTTAATTTACGGATACTTTATTAGTATAGTTCGAAATACTTTATACTTACTTTATACATTATGCGCAGGTCGGATTTGTGCAAACATGCAACTATCCTGCAAGGTTCTGTTATATTTTCAGGATCAAAATAACCCTATGACACTCGGGAATTACCAAATTTTCCCTTGTCTGACTTTTAATCAGACAAGGGCAAATTTGGCAGCGGGATGTTACCAACCTGAACACTGGTATACCACTAACTTGAAATCGATAAAATATCATGTAGTATCTATTTCAACATTACAACATAGCTCCAAGACATAATTACGTCGAGGTTAGATAATCGAATCGTTGTCCTTAATTAAAACATTAAAACAGGCTGCGGAAGAGCTTCAAAATATTCATACACTCTCCATTGTGTCGCTGGAACCAATTTGCACTTTAATCAGTGAGCGTTGTGTAGACACCGTAGCGTCATTTATGCCCGCAGAGAAATAACCTAATTCGAGCTCCACGCTGCATATATGCATATTTCCATGTTAGGTCAGTCCAGTTTCACATATCTGCCTCGCGGTTAAACTGTGCGGCAAGATGTATGGTTGTCGCCATGACGTGGCGTGACAGTGACACGCGTGTGTGAAGTAGCTATTGTTGTAAACGAACCGTTTCATAGAATCGCTACCTATTCATGTGACGAATATTTAACTGATCGTGTTCTTGCCATGGCCGTTTAAATGTACCTATATGTTGGATATAATTGGAAATGTACTCGATCAGAACCGAATACAACTACAATCTTAAATAAAGCACAATAAACTGTTAAATAAATAAATAAATTAGAATTAGTTCTTAGTATTTCCGCAATCTAATGACGGATTCCCATAGCGGAACAAATTGATGATCATAATTTGCGCTCAACAACTCGGTCATGGAAAGGAACAATTTGTTGTAATGAACATGTACAAATTTGTGACTTATTACCTACGGTCATTGGGTTCAAATGTCAGTGAAATCCAACCTTTACCGGTGCAGCGGACAAGTTACTTCACCATAGCACAGCATCTGTGTACCAGAACTTTCGCTGTCCGAACACTTTCGCCTTCAATGTATAATAGCACACTGAAATGACTCACATCATTGGCCAATCTACCGTTTAAGCTTGATCTACCTCACGTCTCTCAACTGAGGCGTTATCAGCTAATTCGGTTGACCATAGTTATTGTACGGAGGTCCCAATGAAATGGTCGATGTGGCGGACACTGTGAAAGCTAGTAATGAAGTTTTAAACAATACTTATTAGCTGAGTATCAAGCATTGATTTGATAGTATTGCCGCTTGTTTACAATTTATTTCTATATATCTTTATGAGCAATGAGAACAAATTCCACTAATACTCGAGGTTTATAGTAAAAGCTACCGTAGGCTTCTACTGGTAAATATGTTATAAATAATGTCAAGTTTGTGATATAGCTTTTTATAGACATTGAGGTTACCGTAATTCCGATATTCAATCTCGGTAGCCGTCAATCTGCGATGGAAAGTTAATGTATAAATTCAGCCGTACAGATTTATTGAACCGTGGGATAAGCTCGAGTTCATAAATGATTCAGTATATAAGCTCGTCTGTGGCGCCTGGCTCAGTTAGTAATTACAAAATTATACGTCTGCAATCTTCCCTTCACATGGCGAAATTTCCCCTTAGAGATTGCTATTGCGATCTCGACATTGAGCTTGTAAGTCTCGTTTTTGGAGCAAATTCAGTGAAAACGTAATTGGCTACATCCGCGTTATAATCCCGTTGCGTACGGCACGTGCGTAACACATTTTAAATATAGGCTGGGGAATGTACATATCGCTAATTCATGAAAGGAGAATATGGCTTGGGAAGTAGGGAGACTTTTATATCAGGAGCCACCAGTTTCGCTAGAGTTTCACGCTCAACACCCACTTCCTTTAACCATAACAGGACTGGCTGCTCAAAAACCAGTCGGACGGCTAAAAGGAGGGACCACTTACCAAGTACAGTTATATACAGAAGTGACGCGAGACTGTAGGGCCACAGGGTTGCCATGTGAGCGTTTGATTGACTGTACGTTTCCTCTCGTGCACAATGTTTCCTTTAAATCTATTATTCAATACGAGTGTACCGTTTGTTTGGCACATGCCCTGTTCCCGTACAATGCTTCTGCGAGTGACAGTCTATTCCGTTGGAACATTTCGCCGTTTCATTATTGAAGTTGCAAAAGAGAAAGTGTAATAAGTAATTTTTGAGCGGGCGTACAAAAGATTTTTCGGACGAATGGGTTTTGTTTCACATAGAAAGTAATCACGATGGATATGACAGGAGAGTATTTATCAAGAAGGCATATAAAGTGGAAGATTAATAATGCTTTTAAGAAGAAATTGTTTTTAATTTATGCCTCGTCCAGTGATTAAAGTAACGCCGCTTTAGGGCACTCCACTATGTATTCATGGAGTAATATAACTCGCGTGACTCATCGGTCAGCTCTTCAATGTAAAAAAAACAAATGGGTCAAGGTAAGGACCTCTTGCTTCCGTTTCCATAATGAGGGAGAGTAAGTATAGTAGATGCTCACACGTTAAGATATGCCGTTGGATTTTGTTATTTTAAGAAATTGTACGTTTTCGTGTACTAATTTAGTGCGCAGTTAAATGCTTATAATGGGTTTTACGAATGCGACTAAAATCCAAAGCAAGTGCGTACATAGCATGATGTCACTCCTTTTATTGCACCATGTATTGTGATGTCATAGAGGTCACAATAAAATAGTACTTACTAGATCCTTACGATCCCATAGTACCTATCCATACTTATGTTGGGGATACTTTGCCATCTTTCACGTGCTTTCTATAATAAAGACAGAATAATACTATACATGTGGCGGGTGGTACCTGTGGCATAGTCCAGACCCAGTCATTCCACAAATGTTTTAGGTTCAATTCATGCTCGCGCAGAGTCGAATCGCATCGAAGCGAAATCTAAAAGTTAATATTGCAAATTCACACTTATCTCAACATTGTACCTAATGCTCATACTAATATCATCTGTGATAAAAAAGGCGGGAATAAAGTTCGCGCGTTTTCCGTAGAATGCCAGAATGAATTCAAATACAACGTTAAATTGCCCAGTACGTACAGTTCGCGTGCGGACGGCCTACGCGACATTTTATTTAATTACGGGGTGACATCATGTGGCGCTTTATGTAAGCCAAATTGTGTATTTTAATGGATTTGTACATCAAGTTTTAATATTGAAGAGAGGAAAGTTTTTTGTATAGGCAGATATAGCCTAGTTGATGGAAAGCGGCAACCGTTGGCATGCATTTAGGTTTCCTCGTGTAAGGAATACTCCTTCTTGTCCCGTATAAATATTGTTATAAGTAGATAACCTTATCATCATCATCAGCCTATAACAGTCCACTCCTGTCGAGTAGAGCGCTCCTGTCTGAACATAAAGTTAAACCATCGTGCACCTGCACATTCAGGCGACTGAATGTATAACCATGATCTAATCTGGTCAGGTTCCCCTGGTGGCCGGGTCACGGAGGTCAAATGGCAGTCGCTCCACTGTAATTATCTGATCTGCCAAATCCTAGATCATGATCTAGGTGGACCCCGGGCCCACGTGTGCGAGAGCACAACCGGGATATTAACGCCAAGATGATTTTAACCCTTTAACCGCCACGCTTAGAATCAGTTGGCGTGCCCTCAGCGCCACGCACAGTAAAACGAAAAATAAATACCTACAACAAATAGTGATGTTCAATAGTATATCGATATGGGTAATTCCCCTTCAAACGCTTACAATTTCATCTAAATATCGTAACAGACAGTAGATAGAAAACGTTACTTTGTAATTTTATTTCTAATATTAGCAGGTATTTTGGTAACACAATGAAACAAAAAGCGTTTACAGATATTGAAAGATTTATTGATTTCCGCACAATAAAATTGGTCATGAAAAGAATTTTGTTATTCTTATTTTTCAATGCAGTCCTATAGAGTATTCTTTATCTAAATGCAATAGTTAACAAACAACATTGGTCAGTTTTTTAACAAACATGATTATACTGATTTCAACAATATTAATATCAGTTTACCGAATCGAACCTTGACAGATTCTAATGATATTTAACTACAGATCACCTTCCAGAATACGTATTAATTCTTCAGCTGTAATCATGTTTAATCACAATAATCGATAACACGAACATAATAATAACACGCATAAGCACAACACCAATGGAAAAATCCAGAAGGCGGCACTCGTTTATGACGTCAGAAGCGGTCGTCTTTTTCCGTCCGTGGCGCTGGGTGTACTAGCAACATTAGTTTCTAAACATGCAGACTAGGGATGGGAATTGTCGATTCAGTCACTGACATTTGTAAGCTTTATTTATTATAAATAAAACAAAATAAACACATTTATTTATAGAAATAAATGTGTTTACTATAGAGTAACATTTGCTTTATTTGTTTTATAATAAATTAGTAAGTATAAACAGAAATAATTTAATTTATGTGGATTTTTCTACCAGTAAATCATTGCTTATGTCCCATCCTTATTGTCGGATTTTTCCGTCACTGGCGCTGGACACCAATACACTTTTCGAATAATACTATCAGTAATTTATTCAACTTTAGACATTATTTTTAAGTCTTCTAATTAAGAAACTAAAGTGTAAGCAATTGTATATGATTACTTCATCAACTATTTACCAAATTATGAACATAATTTTAATATAATACAGTGCTATCAAACAAAAAGGCAGATTAACCGAGTAGTGGTATTTGGTCGTAAATATCCGTCCTTGGCGAAATGAGCACGAAAATTTTTGTCGGATATATCCGACCTTGGCGGTTAAAGGGTTAATAGTGTGTATATAGTTCTGACATGTTCTGATCCATAAGCGATCATCAATCAACGTCATTCTTGGTAGGATTTACAGTAGGTACTCGTGTAATGTCGCTCGCTACCCTATCGTCTGCCGGTGAATTGAGATAAGATAGACAGACACACAAGTCAATTTGAGGTATCTATAGTTGTATAGCTATTTGGTGGCAGCTTCCCGCCTGGCTTTCACAAACACTCGCCCTGCGTCACTCGGGAATAGTGTAGCGTTCTATCAGTGCAGTTACAGTTCATTGTTTAGTAGGGGGTAGTATATTACTTCTTAGTACCTACATCGTTGTAAGATGAACTACCTACATATTGCCAAAGATAGAGATCGCTAGTAATCTAGCTACTACTAAAGGCTACCCTAGCCATTGTCCTTTGTTTCTATCTGTAGAATGTTGTGTTTTTGTAGATATGAGAAATTGATAATGTATTACTAACTAATATTATAAATTTTGTGAGGATGGCTGTATGGATGTTTGGTACTCCACGCAAAAACTACTGAACGGACTTTGATGGTATAGCACATAGGCTATAATTTATCCAGAAATTGAATGTGGTTTCCGCATGATTGGGTCCAGCTAGAACGTTAAATACCGAATTTTATGCGAACGGAGTCGCGGGCAAAAGCTAATTACAGATGAAGAGGAAAAAACAACATCAAAGAAAATACATTTACTAGAATCCATTACATAACGTATGTAAAGCGTGTACAACCGTCGAAATTGATTTTGCAGTAGGTATTCCCCGGGAGAGGTCAAGGCTTTTCACGTTACGAATGTCATTGAAAACCTTTATGGCGCGTAATAACGCTGGCACGTTGATCTGAGTCCGCTTTTACCACTTTTTTACGGTTCGACACGTTCCTCTTAATTTGGCCTCAAATGTGGCTCATTTATCCGAACGACCTTTCTGTAGCTGGGAGATTAGGCCCCTCGTCAAGTGACGTCACCACGCCTCTGCTAATGTCGGGGGGTATAGGGAATAGGGAATTTATATAGTAGGTACTAGCTGGCTTCGTTCGTGTGTCCTACCCTATGAACCCTCTTTATTCACTATGTCTGTTGTTGAAAACCGCGTTCAAATCCGTTGCGTAGTTCAAAAGATCTATATAAATACCTACATACATACAGACGGAGGGAGAGACGGCGGGAAGCGACTTTGTGTTATAGATTACGTAGTAATCATTATCTAATTTGTGGTTTAGATAGGAGGTCGGTTAAATAAAACCTTTAGTATGGGTTCATGGTAAGTATTTGTACAGTACAAGGTAGTAAATAATGCTCATCGGGTATTTTCGGCTTCGTTCGTACACACGCGTGCGCCAGAGACGACGATTTACAAAGCCAAAGTAGATGATGCGTATTGTTTAAGTGTTCAGGCTGCTGGCCAAAACCAGGTCATCCGAAACAACTGATACATTAAAATTAATATTTTTCCTCAGTCTGCCGTAGAAAATGTCCTTAAAAATTGTTTTAGGACGTCAGGGAAAAAAAATATTTAACTGCGGGCTCAAAAGCCAGAGGAAAAATGATAATTTTAATTAATCAGACGTTTCAACCCGCTGGTCAAAACCAGACCGGGACGAAACGTCTTTGGTGCTTATGCACTACAAGTACCTACTACAACTCTTTTCCTCAAAAAAGTCCTTTATTCTCGAAATCCTTACGTTTACTTTACACCTTTCGTCTTTAATTGAATATATCCCAGTTGGAAATTGCGATATCGACAAAATCATGGAAATGTTGAAATTGAATTGTCTGAGGATAAATCAGTTTACTGATGCGATTGGTCAGCTCTGTTTTATTATTTATACTGCATTTTATAGCTGTAGGTTTAATTTTAGTGGAAATATCACGAAATGAAACTTACCTACCTTACTGGATATTTATAGATTAAATTACGATTGGCTTACCTATACGTGTATACTTACATATTCTTTTATGTTGTCCAACACGTGGTACATGTGTGAATCTGAGGTCCTAAATATGTTTATTTACACATTCCAGGCCACTCGCCATTGTTGTGCCACTGCATGGCACAAATGTCCTGCATGTGGTCAGTGTGTGGTTTCTTATTATCTATAAAATATTGTACTGTTTGTTAGGTTACCATTACAAGCACATTACAAGCTTGTAAGCCTTACATCAATGAAATTTTTATATTCTTGAAGTTTGTAAATACTTACCCAAAGTATATCACGATTATGATTTGGTTATTTTACGGTGTATTGTGTTTTCTATGTGACTCCTTATGTTTTTCTTTTGCATTTATTTGTTTTGCTCTGTGTATTGTTTATTTGTATTATGGCACGCACCAGTTTGTAGCACGTTGACGTCAATCAAAGTGACATTGGACAGTGACAGAACCACAGTCGGGTCCATAGACTATAAACTGTATATGGTCGGGTCACACTGGCCAATGACCACTTTTAACCCTTTAACCGCCACGCTTAGAATCAGTTGGCGTGCCCTCAGCGCCACGCACAGTAAAACGAAAAATAAATACCTACAACAAATAGTGATGTTCAATAGTATATCGATATGGGTAATTCCCCTTCAAACGCTTACAATTTCATCTAAATATCGTAACAGACAGTAGATAGAAAACGTTACTTTGTAATTTTATTTCTAATATTAGCAGGTATTTTGGTAACACAATGAAACAAAAAGCGTTTACAGATATTGAAAGATTTATTGATTTCCGCACAATAAAATTGGTCATGAAAAGAATTTTGTTATTCTTATTTTTCAATGCAGTCCTATAGACTATTCTTTATCTAAATGCAATATAGTTAACAAACAACATTGGGCAGTTTTTTAACAAACATGATTATACTTATTTCAACAATATTAATATTAGTTTACCGAATCGAACCTTGACAGATTCTAATGATATTTAACTACAGATCACCTTCCAGAATACGTATTAATTCTTCAGCTGTAATCATGTTTAATCACATTAATCGATAACACGAACATAATAATAACACGCATAAGCACAACACCAATGGAAAAATCCAGAAGGCGGCACTCGTTTATGACGTCAGAAGCGGTCGTCTTTTTCCGTCCGTGGCGCTGGGTGTACTAGCAACATTAGTTTCTAAACATGCAGACTAGGGATGGGAATTGTCGATTCAGTCACTGACATTTTTAAGCTTTATTTATTATAAATAAAACAAAATAAACACATTTATTTATAGAAATAAATGTGTTTACTATAGAGTAACATTTGCTTTATTTGTTTTATAATAAATTAGTAAGTATAAACAGAAATAATTTAATTTATGTGGATTTTTCTACCAGTAAATCATTGCTTATGTCCCATCCTTATTGTCGGATTTTTCCGTCACTGGCGCTGGACACCAATACACTTTTCGAATAATACTATCAGTAATTTATTCAACTTTAGACATTATTTTTAAGTCTTCTAATTAAGAAACTAAAGTGTAAGCAATTGTATATGATTACTTCATCAACTATTTACCAAATTATGAACATAATTGTAATATAATACAGTGCTATCAAACAAAAAGGCAGATTAACCGAGTAGTGGTATTTGGTCGTAAATATCCGTCCTTGGCGAAATGAGCACGAAAATTTTTGTCGGATATATCCGACCTTGGCGGTTAAAGGGTTAATGAAACAAAGCTAAGAACCATCTCTATTAAACTGGCTTTCAAATAGAGAAAACCGCATCCAAATTGCTCCATCCTTTCGGGAGCTACGATAACACTTTCAGACACACAAATATACATACACGTCACATTATAACACCCCTCTTTTTTCGTCGGGAGCTAGAAATAGGTACAATCTTCCAAATAACATTTAAATATCATGATATTGATATCATTTTATCAATATCATGCTTTTTTCTCATCGTCCAAAGTTATTCTTCAGAAAAACTGTATTTTCAAGCTTATTTCGAGGTAAATACGCGTAGTTAGTAGTAGTGCCTCATCCCATCATTCTTGCTTTCTCAGTTTGTCATTGATCTTCCATCAAGTAAGATTGAGCGCTGTGACATTGTGTCAAGTGCAAGCGACAATGAATACACTAGAACTACTCATATATTGTACGTTTATAATATGGTAAGTTTGCTTGTTTAAGTATGACCTACGTTTCATTTAACATTCTTAAATTGTTTTTCACCTTGACACTTTTCAACACCATCCTTCAGTTAATATTTCCTGCTATTAAATAAATTAATTGGAGTGGCACTCACTATGAGCATTGTTTGTTCGAAACGAGGCCCCCGCTTCAAACCATTGTCCTCTCAACTGGTTTTGGTCAAAAGCCATTAAAGGATTAAAAAGGCTGCGGGACGCATTCCACCACCCTTTGTCGTGGTTTAAAGTCATTTGGTTGCTTTTTTCGGACAAAATGTGGAGGTGGTCACGATTTGGTCCTCAAAAGTCTGCAATTAAAACTCCATTGCTAGGATTTAAGAAATGGAGGTTGGTGTTTGAGAGTAAATAGCTAAGATTTGGTACCTATTTCTGTGTTATATCGCTTTTTTATTATAATTTTTTTTATATTGAATTTTATTTGCGTGTGTACGGTTGAGAGGTTGAGAAGCTTTTCTTGTCTTAGGTTATTTGTGCAGTCTATTATTAAGCATTACATAAATTACTAACTACTTAGATATTGGAAAACGAACAATTATTTATTTTATTGCTCTATTTATTGAGGTCACCGCGAAAATGTAAATTGGCCGTGTTTCAACGATATTAGCCTAAAAAAAGACGTATCCATACTCCGGCACTTTCATGGTGTGTCTAGATAAGGCTGGATACTTGCGCTCGCGCAGCGTTTGCAACGGACGCTGCGGCGGAACCGGTCGCCTCCCCCCGCCCCTTCCGCCCACGTCACCGGGACTTTGATCTACAGCCTCGCGTATTGACTTTAATGTTCAACCTCGAAGTTAGATATGAGCTACACAAAGTTATGACACCCTGGTACAATAGTCGGGCAGTTACCTAGAATTTCGCTGGATTTATTGACAATTTGCGCGCTATATGGTCCATGACAGATTTAACGGCGTACATAATTTTAACGGTGTCGATGTCGACGTCGAAGCGCACAAATGCGCGAGACTGTATTTTAACTGTATACGATTTCACCCTCCTGTCATATAATTCTGTACTTTAACAAATAGAATCCAATACGTCTCAGCCACTATCGTTAGTATTCCCATTCCGTGAGCTAAATAGAGTGTACAATACACAATGATCACGATTAAAGGTAACATTCCAGGATTGTCGCTGCGCAAACGATGATCCAACGATAACGTCTGGCATAGGCCGTGTGCGACTGATGCGGAGAGATCTCTTGGACCGGTTGTCGATCCCGATCTGGGATCCGATTGCTTAGCTTATACGACATGATTAGGCGTACTTAGCTGAGTCATTGCTATATCGGGTCAGGCCGGCGTCTCTCGACTCGTCTGCCTACGCGCGGTGCCGTCGGCGAGGGCTATTTGCTCAATACCTGTTATGAACCCGTACCGGGCACCAACCGATGATTCTATGACATTTCAACTGGTATACCCATGCAGCCGACGTGTTAATGGGGAAATGTTTGTTTGTGGAAGTAAACGATTGGTGTGGGCGGATCGTTTTGTTGTCAGCGTTTCGTTTATACCTGTATTCATTTTTATGTTCAATTTTACACGGTAGGTTTACACGGACGCCTTTTTTAAATGAGGAACAAAACAGAACTCCTGAAAACCAATTATTGACACAAGCTCGAAAGAAAGGTACACAAATGGGCACAACAAACAGAAATGGCAAGTCGTTGGTGCCATCAATTTTCCCTTCAGATAGTGATATATGAAATAACTGCAAAACACGAAATATTCGCGCGACGCTAACGAGACAAAAAGGAACAAAATTTCCAACTTCGGCGTTTAGAGAACTCGTGAAACTTTCTAGAAGTCTCAGTTATAATGAATGCAGAGAGCTGAACCTGAAACGGAGCATTTTAGCACCAAGTGCTGTTGCGATTTTAATTCGGAAATTAAAATGTAACGCGACCCTCATCCGGTTCCATTTAATTCTTTGTTTTCGACAGTAAAGTACTGCTATTATTCTGGAGTTTTGCGTGGCAGTGCCTTTTGTACTGATGCACAATAAAATGCAAAATGTAGGACGAGTAATAACATCGCAGTCGCCAACGGGAATAAAACATCGCTCGTATTTTATATTTTTGGTTAAGTACCACAATTGAATTGGATCTTTGTTCGTAGTTTTAACGTTCTTTGGTCCGTACGTATGTTTGGGTTTAGAGCGGCTGGGTTGCGTCAATGGCTTTGTGTATTAGGAGCAATTTGGTTTTCTGTAACGATTCTATTCTAATCTTTCATTACCCACTGAATTAAATTAACTGATGGTGCTATAAGCCATGTAACTGTTTTGTAAGCAGCGTCCTATTATAGAATCCCTACAACCAGCAAATAATATTGTAACAGCTAGGCGCTCTCAGGTTTGCGGTCGGAAGTAGGCCTGGCTTCGAACTAAAGTTTCTCAATTGTGTCGCCTATATCGTCGCTAAGTACTTGCGCCTATAAAGTAGATACGATATAGCGGGTCCCCAGAGCTATCCCATTCACTCTCAAAGTTCGAAGTGGGTCGGAAGACCGCAAGCGGCGGACGTAGGCGGGTCCCTATTGTCTTATTTTTTTATTCTTTTCTCAGAGCTTTCCTATGAGAGCTTAATAATGATTGATGTGTGAACTGAGTCGATATAGATTCGGAAATATAGCGGCTCTCACCTCACTATACTATGTTTACTTGACTCTATTATAATATAAGATAAGTGCTCTACTTTCATCATCCTCTGTCTACAATTTCCCGTACATTATTAGTTCAACGTTTCCTTCACGTAACTGAATAGGAAATGAAGTCATCCCGTCTTGATTAGTACGTTCAATATCCTCCCAATACAATTGCTACTCCACACCGAATTCTGGCCATGTTTTTCTAGATGAATTATTTCTCTCCACTGTAATTACTAGATCTGCTAAATTCTGGATCATGCTCATGGCGGACCCTAGGCCCACGAGCGCGATGGCACAATCAAGGAATTAACGCGAAAATGACAATTGGTATTCCACACCGAATTCTGACCTTGTATCTACTTTCAAATGAATTATTTGTAGCCATCCATGAACTTCCATTCCGAGAATTTAAATTATACAAGAGTTGGTGCCCTCGAAATTTTTGATGGCGAAGGAATCGTTGCTAGCGATTGAGGTCACGATCTGGATTCATGCGTCGGTCGTAAAGAAAATATGACGTCCTCCCGAAGAAAAGTTGCGGTTCCCGGCGGCGCGGGCTCTGACAAATTCATGGGCGTGCTGAACTACGAATTGTTCTGACACCTACACGCGGAGTTGATTTATTGTTCTGTAACGATACCTGACTGGCACAGCTAAGCGTATTTCGATAAAGGTTTGTGAACCGCACGTTCGATGGAACTTGGAACTTAATTGCGGTTCCGTTCTAACTTGAAATTCATTGGCGCCTAATCAAATGCTTCCGATTTCCGATAATGCTTTCCATCGGCTATTCTAAAACCGATACATGGAAACGTTTACTATTAATGAAGTAATACACGCGTAATAACCGGCAAAGGCCATTACTGTCATCGTGTAACAATAAGTCACTGTCACGGCCTCGGCACAAGGTCACCACAGACTGTTGTTTATATTTACTGTTTACTACAGGCGTTGCTCTTGTAAACAGTCTCGGGTGTCGATACTGTCTCTTTTGTAAACATATTCATGGGCTGATTATAGTCTTTGATACTCTTTGCGGTTACCGTTTGATGTTTCTATATGTATAGATCTAATATACCTTTAGACGAGCAATTCTGCTACCTGTATTTATAATAAGTAATTGGTTATTATGTTTCTCGGAAACGGCTCTATACGATTCGATCAAAAGTGGGGCTATGGAATTGGTTTATCCATAGAGCCTTTGACTTCAAATAAACGGTCGGTAATAGCTTGGTCGCTCAGGTACCAACTCACCACCGCTTTCGAGCCTCATGGCAGTCCTATCTAAATGTCACAGAATATTGATACTAAGCAACGTCTGACGTCTGCGTTACGTGCCCTCATACGAGACACACGGTACGCAATCAAGCTCAACCAATAAAAGTTACAAGAGTTGATGTAGTAATTGTGTATGATACATAATGTACGAGTATGTAATGTGTCGGGCGGATGTTACAAGGTAAATATTGTAGGTTATTTCGGGCGAGCTAATTCGACGATGTTGGTCAACAAACGGGTTATACTCATAATCGCCGGGTTCGAGTTGCTTTAGGAATTAATGGTGCGTATGCGCTTAAACCTTTCAAGAGTCAGCTATTTTGGTCGCACGCACAGTGGCAGGGGTTCGTTGTTACGTAGGTAACTTGTATAGTTCAATATCAAATCGTGTTGGGCAGACATTGTCTTTTTCTCTTTCAAAGAGCAGCTGCAGTACAATTGTTGAACAATATCTTCGGGTAGATGATGCTTAGATGAGACTCGTAAGCGAGAGGTCCCGGGTTCGAATGCCACTGCCGCCATGTACCAATGGCCTTTGCCCAGCAGTGGGATGATTCAGTCTAATATAACATTAGTTGAACGCTAACTGGTGCTCTTACGGTGAGGGAACACATCGTGATGAAACCTGTACATTCAGGCATGTGTAACCATGATCCAATCTGGTCAGATTCCCCTGTCAATAGGGTCACGCAGGTCAGATGGCAGTCGCTCCACTATAATTACCTGATCTGCCTAAATCTTGGTTCATGGTCAGAGCTGACCCCGGGCCCTCGTGCAGGAGAGCACAACCGGGACACTAACGCCAAGATGATGATGAAGATCTCCGGGTTAGATAATTTGGCATATCAGTTTCTGTGCGTTGATATTTTGCTAGTATGAAGAAAGATATTTAAGGACTCAGGAATTCGCTGGCAGACATTTATTTGCTTATTTAAAATATTTTTAATAGAGGGAAATTCATCTTTCTAAAATACAAAAAAAAACCTTTCTTTGATTCTCTAGTCCTCGTTTGCAACATTTTTATATGCTTTACTAAATCATCCAGCTTTAATCGTTGGCCTGATCAGTGGATCAACTCGCTCTCTCTGCATAAATCTCGTAAGAAATGTTGCTTGCATACCTAAGCCTACGTATCCTATAATCTGCAACACGTGCGTTTTATGGCGCGAGACCTTGTATGGCTGTAAAACGATTCTTAATTTTATCGGTTGGATGAAAATAGACATTTTAGGCGTACCTTATTGGAATAATGAAGTTTATGTTATAGTACAGTGGAATATTAACTGTAATCGTCATCTAAAATTTAATAATAATAGATTTCGCTTCAATATAAAAATAATGTAGGTTTTAAAATCGAAATATCGAAGTAAAAACAATACCATATATTTTAACAAACCCATTAAAATGTGTAATAAAAATAATCATCCATTTTGTAGATGAAAATAGTCCGGGCAACAATGTATTTATATAAAATCCTAGAACAAAATGGCCTCGACCATATTGCTGCACTGCATGACTAGTGAACTTAATCAGCTCGACGACTTCAAAAACCTCGTCCTATTTGTATTTGTCCTCTTATGGCCTGTACACACCGACGACTTTAGTATCGACTTTAGACTTTAGTGTCGACATGGTTTAGCAAAATATTACGGTAGAAAATTCTCAAGTCGCATGACGGTATGTAGATACATTTCCCGGATACCACGTTGATGGTTTATCTTGCTAGTGGAATGAATAACGTTTCCAATGTTTTCCTTTAGTAGGTTCTCGACGTTTAATTGCATTTTGTCTTCTATATCTATGACGAGACAACCTATGTGGTATCCAGTGTTGCGTCATGTCTTGCAATTTCTGGCTTCACCAACAGTCCTCTGTGTACGAGTCATTACACGGTCCCATGATCTCATCATTGGTCTGACAGACATCGGCATTGCCGAGTACGAACGAACTTGTCCCCATTACCTTGGATGTTGGCAGTTACAGAGGCCGAGATTTGCAATCGTAAATCGTAATATCTTTCATCTCAAATGTTTACTCGGAGGATAAGGTGGGGCGTGGATTGAATGTCGGAGTTATTTTTGATTGAGATTGGAGCTATGCCGGTCTCTCAGATTGATGAGCGTGCAGTGTGTTTCTACATCATGTTATGCTAGTACACGTAGTATTTTACTAGTATTTGTATTATATTTGGAAGAAATATTCGGCGAAAGACCAATTGTAGTTAACAATAAAAGCTTCTGAATGATAAACGTATTGAATGCAGAAAGAGATATCTCCCGAGCTAAACTTTGCCATTGTAAATAACAATACCATTGTTAATACATATTGAATAAGTGTGTGATGTATATTCTCCAAACTGTAAGATTGAACTGGAATAAGACTCGCATGACAAAAATGCGAGTATCTGTACGAAATGGAATTATTAAACAAACTCCATTTTCGTACAGATACCCACATTTTTCTCATAGCCACCTCAATACCCGCGTCAATGTACTCGATGGTTTCAGCTTTATCAACTTTGGTTGCCTGTTTTAACAGGCAACGTAAACGAGTGCAACAGACTTTTTATAGTTGCAGCACAAGGACATAATTCAGTTTAATTCCTTGTTTAAGATTTGTTTATTTACACTAACAGACCTAACCAAAACGTGTAGCTGATTAGAATAGCGACCATTGTCGTATTAGTGCTAATTTTGATGAATTTATGCGTGTAATCAAACTCAGCGTATAGTGTATAGGTATAGTAAAGACAATAAATATTGTCTGTAAATATCTCTTTGAGTATAAAAATTAAATGTAAATTGTCAGTAGTTTAGTCATATTGAAAAAACATTTAAAAACTTTCGAATTTTTTATCGAGTTACTGACTAGTTTAGATATTTATTCTCAGATTATATGTCTCAGATTGTTTAAAAAAAACAAAATCTGGGATACCTGGCCTTAACTCTCTATCCGTTTTGGATTGCAAATTTAAATTTCTTTAGCCAGATAGCCGTTGACACAGACACGTACATGCTTATCATACGAATGATAGAATCCAAGTAAACCTTTATAGAGTCATAAACTGCCCATAGAGAAGCACCATAATCGGTGTAGCGAAAGCAAGAAGCGCTAAGAGCTAGCAATAAATCAAGAACCTTTCATCCGTATGACCCGTCTGACCTAATTACGAGTATTGGCTCCGGCCTGCAGTCACGATATTGCAGATTGGATCACTGTTCCAGTTTGAAGAAGCTGAAATCGGAAATCAGATTTGTGGCACGTGCTTGAGGAGATGCGGAGTCTGTTATTGCAGCAGAGCACTTGTTTTCAGCTGTAAAGTAAGATTTCTTATTTCCACCAGCAAATGTTCTTTAAATCGTATTTGTGTTTTGTTGAGAACTCGTATTTCTGACAATGTAAACAGAGAAAGCGATTCATTGTTGCTCTTTCTGTTTCTTTATCGCTTTGCTAGTGTTCGCTCTTTGTACGCTGTATCAGTAAAATATGCGCATGGAACCGATGAATAAACCGGTTTTGCATTGAGATTGTAAAACTGGTTTATTCACAAAACGGCAATGCAGTAGAATTAATAAAACTTTCACGACCTTATCGATCGTCTGAGGGTGTACGGTGCTGCTTACTGGGTGCTGCTCGAGGCTCTCACGTCATTTACAATGACGTCACGCTGTGTCCTTCCCTATTTTGCCTTATGATACAAAGCTCTAACTATAGGTACATGTAATAAAACTGTAACAGGTCCAATTCTGTACGTTGTAGGGGATATTTTGAATTTTTTTATTCTCTATAAACGATACTGAAGCCAAAACTGTTTTTTTTTTTAATTGTTGTCTTTCTTTTTGTATCTTGGGCGCGCATCACCACTGAAATTACTGTATGAATTCAAATGAAAGCTGAAACATTTATTGTGCGAACCGCGACGGAATTCTACTTGACTTACTTTCTTTTTATATATACAACCTGGGAGTTTTCAAATCTAAAGTAAAAAGCTCCTTTTTTATAAGAGTGCTTCACCGCAGACCACAGTGTTGCTTAATATGAGACATACCAAACATCCTGTAGGCCACGCGAACGAAGACGGGCACAGCTTGTGAAATGCTCAGTGGCAGGCTCCAGGTAGGTATCAAACACTTTGGTCTTCAATATTAGAATACCTATAACCTACAATCTGAACATTCTATTCTAATTATAACCAACGTCTGCTGTTGCATCATGCCAAATTAAATTATTTTATTTGACTTTCTATAATTGCTTTACCTATCGTTGTTTTTTTATGACCTACATTCAAAAATTTTTAGGTAATCCGGAACCCAGTAAGTTGTTTCTGAGTGTCTTAGGATAGGTTACTCGTAAATCCTAGAATATATAATTTAGCTTATGAATTACATCGCCATCACATCCACAGCCCATAACAGTCCACTGTTGGACTTGAGCTTCCTCTACATTAGTTTCCTCTGACGTGGAGAAGGCCAGTAATGCCATAATATCCACGCTTGGTTTGGCGTGTGGGTTGCCAATAGCAAGGTAGAGGCACAACAGAAATGACGCTGTCCATATTCTTGGTTTACCGATATCTTGTCGCCGTTTTCATATAGCCGCACATCTTCGCAACTCGACGAATCTGCACCTATTTTACGTGTACCTACATAGTTCCCGTTTACTACACCCGTCCAGGACAAGGCTTAATGCGATATTCTACTCTGCCAGACACCACACGGCTAAGCTAGTTGAATAAAATCTTAATATACTTTATTTTCTTTCTCAGGTAATACAACGATGAAAATGTCTACAAGTCAGCGCCACCGTGGAGTATGGTAATGTTTATGACCCAAATCCCTATTACATTTCAGCAAGATGTACTGTGATATTTTTTAAAGCATTTATTCTACTTTTCGTCAATAAACATTGTGAATCATTTCTCTTTGTTTCATTTGATCAGGGCAGGGAGGCTTACTCTATAGATACGGCCGTACTGTTTAAGTCCTATATAGGTTGGCGCAGCTATTGAACTCAAACTATGGTTACGAGTACACCGGGAGGCTTTGAAGTAACTCACCAGTGTTTAATTGCTAAACGTGTACTTATGTAATACTACTGAATGATGCAAACTAATTATTAATTGTATTAAATCGATAGAAATCTGCTTTACCGCAGTGCCGCCCACAGCAGTAGCTTTGTTCCGCCGTCTGTACAAAAACACCGTCAATGTCCTTGGCTCTTTATTAATGTGGGTTGAATGTTTTTGCTTACCTTATTATTACCTACACTTGTACACAGGCGACTCCGCTCGCTTGGCAGCGACAATTATGCTACTCAGAAACGCCTGAGCCAGCGTAGCGGGCAAAGATTGCGTTAGCAATGAAATAAAATATTGCTCGGCATTTCTGCGTAGGCGCTCTGCGGAAAATGTTTCCACCAAAAATTCAATTTATTTACTTTACACACTTTACAAGAAAGGGAAGCATGTAAACATAAACATTTTTAGACATGGAAATATCCGTGCCACGTGCCCATTTACAATCTGAATGGGTCGGTGGAACTTTGTTACAATTACAGTTCTTACGAAATAATTTACACTGAATGAATTGTTGGATCAAATAAACTTCTGTAGCCAACGGTAAACAATTTAAATATTAGAATTTAATTTTTCTGTTATCCGTGTTATTACTACCGCCCGTATTGCTGCTATACGTCTTTATTCCTTCGCGTTGGCCCTGCTAAAGGTTTTACCCGAAAAATTATAATAATGTAATCTGCTGTTGTTATTTATTCTTAGACTAAAATAAATACATTCTCGGCCCACTGACAAAATGCGCACTCCAACTAATGGACAGAATAAAAGTATTTTCGTTAGCTTTGGCAATAAGCATAGGTAGCTCGGCAATCACGTACATGCGAAATGTTTTATCTTATAATATAGTTATAGATGAATGAATAAATACCTACACCGTGATCTGGCCGGGAAACCTGGCTGTGGCCGTCCACAGAAATCTAAATACATCTTATTTTGATTTCCATGGTGGCGGCTCTACTAATCTCAACCTTCTTCATCTTGTAATGACAGTCGACAATGTGACTAGTATGAATACGTCTGGTTAGCGACTTTACACACAAATGTGACAGCCCAAAATTTTCATCCCCCCACTCCGTCAAAAAATGATCCAAGAAGTTGCCCGGCACCCTGCCTACCCCCATTTTACAAGGTGGGCGAAGTCGGTTGAGGTACCTTCCTATTGGTGATGAGATTACCGTTACCGGTGATGAATGGAGCCGAGATTGACAGTATTAGTAACAACAAGTGAAGTGGGAGCTCTGCACTGTACAAATCCGATATGCAATCGGCATTACTAACTGTAATCTGTGGTGGGATTCCGATTCAAATATAAAAACTACTTGGCCCGCTACGACTTCGTTCGCGTGCTGTCTTACCCTATAATATAAACCTTCCTCTTAAATTACTATCTATTGTTGTTTCGTAGTTTATAAGATCTAACCGTACATATACATATACAGAGGAACGGACAGCAGGAAGCGACTTTATTTTATACAATGTTTGAATGCATAGATATATGATTACGTTGAGGTATTGACGGTTATGTTGTTTGTATATTTGTGTACAATTTACTCGTAACAGGTACATGCCACCGTCAGCCGTCACCGGATACTTGCGCGTGACAATCGATACTCTTGGGACGTAACTCGAGGCTGCACCAGGCAAGGAGACCTGGCCCACTGGGCCGTGTCCCGCGAAAGAACTAGATTCTACACCTGGTCTGGCCTAGCCTAGAAACTAGTACTTATCCGGCTCGAAGGACCAAACAATTTCCATTACTTAAAAAGTTGATTTGTCATAGTTGAGAGACAGTCTCCTAGAACTAGCATTTTTGTGATTCAACAGAAACGTAATGTTACATCGAGTCACACGTTACACTTTTGTGTCACACTGTTGCCCAGCGGAGAAAAATTCTTCATTACAACTAAACAGTTCGACTGTTCAAAATGGCACTTAAACCTGAAGGTCTGTAAACACTGGACATGTCTGTTTTAACTGAAGAGTTCGACTGTTCAGTTAAAACTGAAGGTCTGTAGCTTTGTGGCTGTAACTTAACAAAACTCGCGTATTTTTGAACTATTTTGTAGTAAAATGTGAGTGTGTGTTTAAAGACAAGACCCCACCAAAAGTTCCTCAAAAATTATTACGCGTTGCGCCGCTTTCTTACATTTCCTCCACATTTCCAACTGCGCAGATTTCTCACTTGCCTACGATAGGATCTAATCATGTAATCGCCAAAAGAGTAATCCGATCAGTCATATCCCAAACACCCACATCGCGCCGCGATTGAGCAATCATCACGTCGCTGCAATTATCCAATTGGCGACACATTTCCGAGAAAACGGGAGCAGCGAGCGGCAATTTCGTGATGTCAGCTATGACGGAGACTCTGATGTTGGTTGGTTCTAATTGATTTGGCGTTTATCAGCTTATTCCCTGATAATACGACATATATTTATCTGCCAAAACTCCTTACAGATACGTGAGGAGCACTTAGACGACTTAGGTACGAGTCTTTTTCAGCGAAGTAATAAGGGCAGTTGTATCGTCTGCTGGTCAAGTAGTGTCCAGCACGACAGTAAAATCACTAGAATGTAGCACCAACTGTAGCAAGGGGCAGGCTATGTTATTACTATAACAACGGTGGTAGTAGTAGAAGTAATTATCGAAACGGGTCGCCAACCCACCTGCCAAGCGTGGAAGTTATAGCAATGCCTTGTCAATACCCTCCAGTAATGCGGAGGAGACCAAGTATTTTAATGATGAGCAAGAGGTAGATTTCCTGGCATTGGAAATTTACGAGGAAAATAGGATTTTCCCGTATTGTATAAGACATTAGAAAGAAACAAAGAAAGAATATTTATTGACACAAACAACATTATATACTGATCCTTCACAGGACAGAGGATGTACATAACCATAAACATTAGTAACCACTCTTCCATAATTAAATAAACCTAAGAAATAATAAGAAAGGACCTGGTACCTGTATATTGAATCAAAAAAGCTATAAATAGAAATACGCTTCCAACTTCTCTCTTTCCGGCAAATTACTTTGGTTGGCGTTTGAATGTACTAATTACCAACTAGGGAGGGTAAGAGGACGGTCGAGGTCTCCAACATATTACGACCGAATGTGATAATAGTTAATTACGTAGAGTGTTGGTAATTCATAGGTAATTTGGGTAATGAACCGAAAGTTTGCCAATTTATCTAAATGACACCTACTAAACTGCTACTGGCGGTGTGGTGAGTGGTGACCATAAAGTTAAAGGTATACTAACTGTATGGTGGTAACCGATGAGTGGAATTGCAAATTTGCTACTTTGACTCACAGGGCGGGTGACGTAGAGTCGAAAAAACATGGTTACATATACAGGAACTCTAACAAAGCGCGCCATTTTTCTTAGGTTCGGCCCCTGTCTAGGTAGCCATAAATTACACTCATGCCTTAATTAAAGGAAGGGCTGTCTCAGCGCTCTGTAATTTTCATTTTCAACCCCTAACGCCAAAAAATAAATCTTTATCTGAGTGTCTGTCTCCGACATAGAACTCGTAGCTCCCGAACTGTTACGAGCTGTTGTTGATGATTTCTAAAACCTATTTAATGAAACTAGCTAGTTATCAATTTAATACGACCCTACGATTATCTTAAATAGATGTCAGGTGGTAGGGCTCTTCATGCCTGAGGAGTCCGCTTGGCTGAATACCACCGCTTTATCTATTTCTGTCGCATTATTGATGCTTGCATTGTTAGGTTCCGGTTGAGGTATTTCATCTGAGTCCTCACAGTGACAACGCAACTGCGGTTCTGCATTTTTATTGCAAGCAGAAAAATGCAGAACCGCAAATCTAAATGCATGAATCGTAGGAGTTATGGCCGACAGTTACCGCTTACCATCAGGTAGGATGTCTGCTTATATGTCAATGCGAAGAATTAAAAAAAAAAACATGTCATAGGGCCAACCCAAGCCACCTTTTCGTGGTTCGTGCTGTCAGACGGACGAGGCTCTCACGAATCTGTTTTTCCATAACGGATTGTACGGGTGGGTGGTACTCGTAGTCCCCGCACGTAAAAAGCGAAAACAAATGAAAAGTTCTGCATCGGCATAATAAGTTAGGTATCAATTTAATCATCGTTCATGTTATAAAAAGGTGTTTCCTGTTACAAAGAAGTGTTTTTACCTTACTGGTACGAAAACTAAAAATACATTCCCTGTTATAAGATATCTACGCCTGACTTCAGTAATTTCTGTGTATTGTAATGGCTGGGGAATATTCTCTACGGTGATTGTTTACCGCGCCCGACACAATTTCCAATCAATCTGGAGTGATTTGGCATTCGCTTCTTGTTTAGGTAGCTGCTTCTACCGAATAGAAAGGACTGTTTTTATCGTTTCGTCTTTTTGTTTAAGTGAAATTGACAAAGTTTTGTAGAAGAACTTAATAGCCGACTAGCAACGATGTTTGCATTGTTGTGTTCCGGTTTGTAGTAGAGGTGTTCGTTATATTAGATAACGGGTAAATTATAACGGTATAAAAATATACGTATAACACCTAATATTAATATATAATATTAATTACCATTTCACACAACACAAGATAACCATAATATTATTCTAATTACCTTTTGATATTAATATTCGACTGTTGTGTTATTTTTTCTGTTTTATTCTGTTATGTATGTGGTTAACGTCGTCTAAAGTAGCAAAACTAATGTTTTTACGTGGTAATACAAATATATTGATTAATTATGCATTTTTATGTACAATTTTGTTACTTAAGGTACTAAATCAACTGGTATAATTATATTAGGGTGTTATATTATAACGTTAAAAATAACATAATATTTTATAATAGCATAAACGTTCTGTTATATTATATGAATATAACAGATCCGCGCATCTCTAGTTTGTAGGATAAGGTAGCGTGCGCAATGAGGAGTTTTCCAGTAGGTATTGTCAGTTGGTTTCAAAAAGCATCAATAGATGGCGCTCCTACAATTTTGGTAATCTTTTTATAATCTGTATGATGGTGGCAATGATTTCATGCAACTAACTAATACTAAACTTAAAAATAAAATGTTTATTAATATAAACATAACTGTTAAAGGTTGAACGAAGTGTAAAAAGAAATATTTATAGAAGTAGGCACTATGTTCCATTATTATTACAACCTCTAAAATGGTTGAAAACTATTGACAAATACAATGTTATCCAATACAACGTACCCAGTGTTTATATCCTGTTTGCTAAGAACCTATTTCAAGCGATTATCAATTACCAAAATTGTCGGGGCGCCATCTAGTGACTGGTTAAGAATGCTTTAGATACCTACTGGAAAACTCCTCATTGAAGACTTGACTAGATTCAATATAAATTATGCAACCAGGTTAAAGAGCTTCAAGTACAAGAAAATAAATGAAATCGTAATATTTATAATTTTTAAATCAAGTAAATGGACAGAAAGGAGTACATTTGACGCATTTGTACAATGACGTCACGGTTCAAAGTCAAGTAACAACAAATTAACGAATCAACATAGTCCACCTTCCAATTCCAACCTGTAGAAGACCGCCAGATACGAAACCCTATGGCAATGCTCGACGCTGTGCTGCGCAGCTTAACGTCAACCAGTTCAGGGATTTGCAAATGATTACGGGGTTAAACTGGGGATGTACTTTTTGTATGAAAAACCCAATTACAAATTCGAATTACACGATGTTCTTTAAACCATGAAGACGGAGAAAGAAACTATCTGATTTTCTTTTTTTGTATAAAATGAAATTTTGGGATAATTTTTGATAAATTGTGTTTTGTCCATAACCCATCATACCATAACAGACCACTGTCAGAATGGAATTTTGAAAATAATAAACAATTTATTGTAACTTGAGGAAACTATTGGAACCTTATCTGAGAGCGAGTAAAATGAGAGTCACGGGATGATAATGCACTTCTCATACCACAATGGTACCCACTATCTATTTCATTTCTACACGGCTTGTAAATTATGAAACCTATTATTAAGTACGGGTTTTAATTAATTCAATTTATTTCTGTATTCCTTGTCGAGTCAGATGTTTTAATTAATTAGCCTTTTGTGCTTTAGATTTATCTTCTATTAGGCAGCCCCTCGCAGTTTTCGCCCGCGCGCAGTTCGGATATATAAACTTGAAACATTCAACTATCCCGCGCGACCCTATTATTTATCCGGGCTAAAAGTAGCCTATGACGCTCGGGAATAATATAGCTACACCCTATTAGTACAAGAATTTTCGAAATCGGTTCAGTAGTTTCGATTACCCCCAACATACATACTCACAAATATACAAACTTTTCCTCTTTATACATAGTTATTAGTATAGATTCTTATGCTTCCTTTTTGTACTACTTTACTTAGGTAAAGTTTAAGTTATGTTTTGTAACTGACAATGGGTTATATGAGTTCGTTATGTCCAAGTTTCAAGTCCACTTATGTTCTTGGTAAGCGATCCATCATCATACACTTAAGTGTATAACTCTTGTCGGTGGAGCAATCGCCACTCCTCTCTCCTGTCCGCCAACCTCTTCATATCCTTATAATTCCCGGCGCTCACCATTTCCTTTACTTCCTTCCAATATTCAAATCTTCGCCTTCCTCTTTCTCTCTTTCCCTCGACGAAGTAAGCGATAACAGAAAACTACCGAAACACTATGCCTCCTCTGCTTTCTTGTTATTTATTGGTTTAAATAAGCCATTGTCATTCGTTGCCAATTAGACCGTTTCGCGGTGCGAAGTTATAGCCAGCCGATATACATAATTACGTAGAGAATTGCACGCATTAGTAAAAAGAGTAAACAGCAGTTAAAAATTTGAACTATTGGCCATATCGGTAATAAATAAATAACATCAACAAGAGACATTAGTCATAACCATGTGTTGTACAACAAACACCAATTTTTTTTATAGGAACACTCAGAAAGCTCATCACATCCATCCAGGCCATAACTACTGCAGGAATTGAGGTACCATATTAAATGTGGAAACCGATGCTCTTACGGTAAGGGAAAATATCGTGATGAAACCTGCACATTGTGTAACGTAACAATCAGATCAGGGTCACGGAGGTCAGATGACAGACACTCCACTATATTTCAGTACTAAAAAGCGCTTGCAGTAAATCTTAGAACACTTTCTGTTAAGCTAAAAGGTAACTTCACCCGGTCTTCGGCATCCTCGCGTCGTAAGTCGTTGGCTCTCGCATCCGAATCAGTGATGACAATCCATCGCTTCTATGGTCCACGGGGCCTTTTTCCTGATACTGGCAGGTTCAGGCACCCATTTCCCATGCATGTACTCGACAGACTCTAGTAAAACCTCTAATAATAACAGTTATAACTTCACAATATTGTTTTAGCTAATGTACTTTACAGAGGTTTAACTGGAATGACTAATTTATTAGCCTGGCCCACAGAGCTTTGTACTCTTGCAGTAATAGGCTACCCATTACTGCCGTAGCATACCGTCGCTTCTTAATACATTGCCCTATTTGAGATAAACCTATATTGCTTTGTGCGTGGGTGTCAATTGATCCCTCTCTGAGCTACATTTGTCGGCAGTTTCTGTTGAAATCCAAGGGTTATTGAACAACTAACTGTATGACTCAATACGTAAACATGTTAGAGTTAGAGAAACAAAATTACTTCTACCTGACTTTGGTATCTGTAATTGGTTGATTTAATAAAGAATGTCCGAAAGTAGCATGTGTTGTATAGGTATACATTACTTACGGGAATAGCGAAGCTAATAGCCATATATAATAAACTAACCTATTTTATCATTCTTCTTCTTAGCAAGTGGATGGCTAAATACATTATATTTTAGACGCCCAAAAATTGGCCACTCATACTGCATTTATAGTGGCTTCGATCATTGACTCAATAAGAAGAATAGCTACGAAAACGTAGGTGAATAAAAGCATATAAAATTCTTTATTTTTTCCAAATTAGCAATAACATAAAGCTGTTCATTACCAAAATCATCAAATCATTTTAGTTGGAAGACACAAAATGAATGCAGTGGAAAATCCGATGGATGTCTTCCCACGCATGCTCCAAATATAGGAACATCGCAACACAAACGTTATGCAATTTTAGTGCAACGGGATGCAGTCGAAGGATATCCTTGTCATGGATGTGTTTTGTCATGAAATTGGGATTTCCGAGACCTGTATGTTCTACTTATTGTTCTTGTAATAGAGTTGTCTAGCACTTTAGTCATTTTAAAATTGGAAAAATCTGTCGATTGTCGCTTAATCTCAATAATCATTACACTATTATTGATGCTTTCTGGATTGTAAATTAAAAGAGGTTATAAACTTTCTGATTTACAAAAAATATTCTTAGAAAGAGAACTGTATTTTACATATTAAACAATAAATGAATAACATATAATAACGTCACGTCTTTTCCATGTAGGGTAGGCAAAGACTACATCGTTCCACACTACGGTTCTGGCACATCTCGCTACTTCCACATTCATTAATCCTAACGTTGGTGTAGGGTACCTACTCTTGACCTGACCATTCTTTAAAATGTCATCGATTTTATCGTGATACGTACGTGACCGTGAGGTTTCCCCTTTCGACCACTCTATTCCCTCCTGTCACAAAATAAAATAGTATTTTGTGTTTCTGCCATAAATACTCCTTTCATTGATCCTCTCTACATGCCATACCAGCTAAGCATTTCATTCTCTATACTAGTTACTAAAAACTATAAATAAAATTAAAAAAGGAATTCTAAGCGACGCTTTTACGGTGGGGAAAAACATCGTGATGAATAGAGTGAATAGCGGTAGCAGGATCACGGTGGTCAGATGGCAATCGCTCCACTGTAATTATCTGATCTGCCAAATCCTGGATCAAGGTCAAGGCGGCCTCGTGCGCGAGATCATAGCCAGGACATTAAGACCAAGATTATTACGAAACAAACTAAATAAAGTCCAATAATAAATATACCTTTGTATGTTGTCGAAAAAATAAATCTTTGTGATATTTTACCTGAGTGGATAATCTTGTACAATTTCCGGCAACATAATGGTTCAGTGAGATCGTTATTCTTTGAATCTGTAACAGGATTATCGAATACCCTTATTTTCTTGCTTTGGTCTATAGTCGGCTTGGTATTTTTATTCTCTTTATCCTTGAAGATGTGCAGATTATAATGATCATGGACCATATTGCAGAACATATTGTTACAATCCTTAGGCGTATGTATTGTTAACGTTGAACCAAACCGAAAGCTGGAAAGCCCCGACATAAAGTTCTCTGTGACATTAGCGTGGAAAGTCCCGTCACGTCACATGTCCCGAAAGCAAAAAGGACTGACGGAATTAGTACAACTAAGTACCTATATACAAGCATAAATTATATTTGAAGTCTTTAGATATCTGTAGAAAAATAACCTAAATTATATTTGATGTCTGTACTTGTAGCTCACCTATTGCCCGTTCAACTGCTTGTTTTTACTGTTTCTTACGCGCCTAAACAAAGTAAGTGCGCACTGGATCGTTGCGCGCGCTGCGCCCGCGCCGGTGTAGTCCGCGTAGTGCCGCGATGGCGGTGTGGTGCGGCGCCCGCGTGCTGCCGCTGGAGCGACGGGTCTACTCCATCACTCTGGTGGTGGGTGAACTCCGAGTATCCCTATTGCTAGATTAAACTAAGTGTCGACGTAGAAATAATCGTAACGGTGGTGACAAATCGGAGATGTGTAATGGATGATGTGGAGATTTTGTGGTGTTATTCAGGAAAAGGGATATTTTATCGTACTTCACAGCTTTTTTAAACAAGTTTTAATTATCCGAAAAAATTTGTGATTTTTAATTTGTGGCGGTTTCCATTAAATAAAAAAATATTATATCGCTAAGATGGCAAAAAATCGTACAGCCCGATCTGCCTGGTTCAATCGTAATTTAAGAAGTTTTTTGCCCGATATTGATTAAAAGTGACAATCATCCAATAATTTTCACTAAGTATGTAGAGATAACAGAAGTAGCGTAGGATTACTTGGAACGTGGTCGATCTGATGATGAGGAGTACTGGTGACAGTGTGGAAAATTTGTGCAAATGTCATTGTGTCAGTGTTTCCAAGGAATATGCAATTTTTGCACGGTTTGCGTATTTGCATTGTGTACCGAGCTACAGTTTCACTAATATACTTGCTGTGATTGATTTAAATAAATTCGTATTTTAAAAAGAAACCTTGTTCAACTACCAAACTACGGCAAAAATTAACAAAAGACAACTTTTGTTAATTTGTTTGGAACGAAGTTTACTTGATTCGATTATTAGGTAGGCACACCTAATTCAGTATGTTATAAAATGAAGTCCACTTAATTGTAAGATAATCATTTGGGCTTAAAGAGAATTTCAGTTCCTGCAAAATTCACTCTGTTGAAGTCGGCAATGTGTAGTACCAAGTTGCTTGAACTTTTGTCTAAAATTCTTTTAGGAATTACAATGTATCTTTGAGATCTTCCTCTTACACTATATTAAAATGACTAATAGGATTGATTTCGTTAAGAAATTATACATAGGTACCATTATTTCGACAAAGTTCTATTAGCAATTTGTTGTAGGAAATTGGTTTCTGAGAATGTTATTTTACTCTCGTTCCTTAATAAGAAATAGCAATTTAGATTCAGTCTGCGCTTGACTCGAATATAAATCGAATAATATCAAACTCGGTTATTTTTTGCTTAGTGTGTTGAGCTTTGCTTGTTCTATTGAGAAGTATTCAAAATATTTTTTCTTGATTCACAACACACTCATTCAATATCATATTATATTCTTTGGTCGGTGGCACCACCGTTTCTACGCCTTTGATTTAGGTATCTAGCTAGTTTTCCTCCTAGCTAGGCTCTGTGTCTTGCTTTTTTTTCTCTACTTTTTATAATATTCTGCTCTGTCTAGTTTACCTATCCTAAAGTAGGAAAGTTATTCGGTTGGTGTGTAGGTACTTCGTATTATACCAAGATTCAGATACTGATAAAGATAGTTTAACAATCAAATGTAATTAAAACATAACCAATAATTGACTTTATCGCAAACATTTATTCATTAATTGTGTGAATAATCAACCTCTGCTGAAGGTTCTGCTGCTCTTCAAAGGGCCACAGCTTATATAAACATTACCTTCGAAGCACGGACCCGATAAGGAGAGTTAAGATTTATATAATGAATAGAGTTTACTTGTCAAAATCTTCTAAAAAACCAACCTACACATAGGTCCGTGTATGCTACCTAGTGTATGGTCGCGGTGCTTTTCCCCTGATTCTGGCCTATTTTACCTACGCCTATTTTGATTTGCGCTGTCTCCGCTTATTGAGGGCGGAAGTCGGGTACACTATATTTCCTACTCATACCTGTTACTTCCTTATTTAATTTGTTGCGTATTTCAAGACAGTATTAGCTTGTCCTGCGCCTAAGTGTTAAAGCTCAGAACCTGTGTGTAGTCCCCGCTGAGATCCTGGTTACACAGGAGTTGCAACAGTGCGAATGAGTGGTGGAGCAAAGCCCGATACACATATGTGTGGTCTCTAAGGCCTTAGTATAGGCAACGAATTCCATATCTTCCTCTCGGGTGGCCCAATAGACATCTACACTAAGGGCGGCGGTGGTCTTTCCATCAGAGGACGTGGACACGCTTGTTTGTTTGCCTAACTCCATCATAAAACAATCTTTCAACACCAGAACAACCAGCAAAGCAGCCCAACGTCCAGCATTATCATCTTGGCGTTAAATCCCGGTTGCTCTTCCGCGCAAAAGCGCCTGGGGTCCGCCGACGTGGACCAATGCTAAATTTTTCCAAAAAGAAAACGTTACTACAAGTACGGCAACATAATCATATAATGCTCAATTTCCATGTTTGCTCGCGTTACAGTGAATTTGTAACAGTCAGTGTAATTGCGCGATAACATCTCGACACTTCGCCTTATGATGTTCTTGGACCGCGACTAACGCTGAAGTGGCTTTAGTGTTATATTTTCCACGAACGCCGGTGAGAAACAATGTGGTCGCGTTAATCTTGTTCTGTAGATTACTGTGACTGGGTAGAGATGGAGGTTGCATTGATATAGGTGGTAGGTTTTGTTTGCGTTTTAATCTGCAGCAAAAATACTTTAAGAATCACGAACTCACCAGAGAGGATGACGAAGGCCGAGCGAAGTGGTCAAAGAAAGTAGAAAGGTGGAGCCAAGGCCTTCGCTGGCGAGGGTACACCCGGGATTGACGCCAGTAGCCTAGATGATGATTGATGACCTGAGTGGTTGAGTTAGATAACATGTGTTATCCCACCCTAGAAAACTTCCTCTTAAATCACTCACTCTATCTCTTGTTGAAAATCGCATTAAAATCCGTTGCGTAGTTTAAAAGATCTAAGCGATCTAAAACATAGTATACATAAACATAGTACCTATTGTGTTTCTGCCGGCGAGAAAGGTTTCCAGTGCTCCATGGGGTGGGAATTTGGGGAACCGAGGCTTTGGCATTGGAGAGGCATTTTCCTTTTTGCTGCCAGAGCAACGTGTAATAGAGGTGGGCAGCGCATTAGCGATAGGAGTGGTTGTGGTGGTGGTGGAAAACCAGGAGTGGTTTTGCTAATGTCTGTAGGCAGTGGTGACCACTCCATCGGGTGGCCCGCTTGCCTGTTTGCCTACCGTATGACATAAAAAAAAAACATACATAGAGGGACAGACGGCGGCGGGAAGCGACTTTGTTTTATACTACGTATACAAAGCTCTGTAATATAATTTCAACTTTTTTTAAGTAAGTAAGTTGGTATATTCTGTAGGTATATACCAATGTATTATCCTATTTCAATAAACAATTTCCCAATCCACAAGATCAAACAAAACAATCTCGTCTAATCTAAACACCGCCTACAATGCGAGTAGCGACCCCTTTTACCTACAACGCTGGTTCAAATATAAATTAGAATAATTTCCTTTTATTACCTCTACTGCCGTTCGCTTTTATGCCAGTTGTTGTTAAGAATTGAACTTTACGGTAAAAGCTTCTACTGCACTTTCCTTCTGCGTTGTAATTGGATTTTGCAATCAGATAATTTGGTTCTCAGTGCATAATATTGCCTTTTTGACCTATACGTATAATACGTTGTCTTGTTTCATACTGTCGTCTAGTGAAACCTTTATTCATTTCACGAACTATGTATATTAGAACTTCAAGTTTACAGAAGTTCGTTCTGCAATAATATATGCTGCGATTATGTTCCCTTTTAATTTAATAAAGATTAGAGTGACTACTTTCTGACATTCATGAGCGTCAGTAAAAAACCTTAACAGAATAAATGTATTTTATTTGATTGATTGATTGAGTGAATAGGCTGTTTCTAGACAGACTAGGTGAGATTTTGGCCAAATGCCTGGCTAGTTCTTATAAACAAGTCAGTCTGAAACTGTGCCTTTTTGCCGATTCTACGGCTTTTGTTGAAATTGTAAAGGTCGTGGGTGGTGAAAGCTCGATTGGTATTGACTGTTCTGAAAGTAATGACGTTGTTGACACGAGTAGGTGTACTTTAAACTAGGCGAATCGGTCTGTCCTCTGAGCAGGCTGTACCATGATCTAGGATTTTGCAGATCAGCTAATAACAGTGGAGCGACTACCATATGACCTCCGTGATCCTGCTACCAGGGGCACCTGGCCAGACTGGATAATGGTTACGCATTCAGTCACCTGAATGTGCAGGTTTCATCACGATGTTTTCCCTCACCAGTTAGTCTTCAACTAAAATACATAACTCAGACAAGACTCATTGGTATTTACATGGCGCCAGTGGAGCTCAAACCCGATACCTCTCGCTTGCGAGTCGGATACCATTACCATTAGGCCACCGCCGCTCCGGCTGTGGGCTGCCCGTGAAATCGGAGGGCACGCCGAGTCGCCGACAGTCACGGTCGCGGGCAGGATGGCAGTCGATGAACTCAAAACGTGGTGGCTCGACCTTGCACTACGTTTGACGAGGTATCGAGACTATCGGACTATCGGGCTGGCTACAGTGGCTGTGGTTGGGTTTAAAATGGTCTAATATGAGGTGGCGGGACTATCGGGCTGGCTACAGTGGCTGCTAGGTTTGAGATGGTTTAAATGATTGTAAATTTGACTGAGGTTGCGAATTTTGTGATTACATTGACGCTGTTGCGTGTTTAGGTAATAGTATAAGTTATGTAAAGGATAAACTTGAACAATGAATTTTAGTTTTTCGAATATTATTGGGGTTACACCGTACTTACGTTATTTTGAGGGCTTGATTCTTTAGTTCCACAGGATACTCGCGACTCGCCCCGAATAATAGTATACACCTAAAGTAGTTTTTGAGTTTATCGCGTGTTATCCTAACCTATAAACTTCTGCTTGAATCACTCTATATATAGTTGAGAATCGCATTAAAATGTTGCGGGATTATGTTTATATTGTGTAGTAAGTTTAAGTACATAAATAACATGAGACGAGATGTCCATCACGACTCTAGGATTCAGTAGTTTATTCTAAATCGGTTGAACGCTTGCCGTACCATTTGCACCAAACAACAGAAAGGAGGAAATTTTATTGTATAGTGTTCGATTTCCAATAACGTTGTCTAGACCGTTATAATAGGTAACTTTCCTGAAAGTAACTGTTTATCTTCAGGTAATCCGCTTTTTTATGATTTACAGAATCAGGTTGCTGCTTAGTTATAGTCACTTTATACAGTATTGTGGGCCCGGCGCGACTCCGTTCGCGTGGCGTTCTACCCCAACGCTTCTCTACCCCTACCCCTACCCTACACCTACCGTACATCTACTCTACCCTTTTTTTCTTACTTATAAACCTTCCTCTAGAATCACTCTATACAGGGTGGATTTTTGAGACGGGGCAGTAAGGGCAGGTACCTTAACCATTGCAACTAGAGGGAAACGCTATTAAGAGACTGTCATTAACTTTTTCAGACAGTTTTACCCCCATTTACAGATTTTGAAAAAAATGTACAGTCAACAAGAAAATTTACACAAAAACTTTTTCTTATGTCAATCGATCCTGTTTCTTATAAAGATCAAAAAAGTCTATGAGACCAACTGAGCTTAGAGTACTAGAAATGTCAGAAATCGCAAAAAACTTCTCCCACACATTTTGCAAAAATAAGTTAAGGTTAAGGTTAAGGCCCTTACTGCCCCGTTTCAAAAATCCATCCTGTATATTGCTGAAAACCACATTAAAATCCGTTGCATACTTTAAAAGATCTAATCGTACATAGGGACAGAAGCCGGGAATCGACTTTATCTTATACTATGTATGTTTATATCTACTACGTGTCGTTTTCCCAGCTTAATGTTTAGAAAGTGCGCAAACCTGGTTATATGGTTTTCGAGGTGACAGTGAGTGATGGTATCTTTAGTTTCGCGATCTCTTTACGACGTGCTAGAAGCGATTGTGCACGGCTGAGGCCGCCGGTTGTGGATAAATCACCTCGGTTTGCTCTCGCTGTAACGAAAAGGAACTTTGTGTTGGCCAATTGACTAGCAGTTGGCTTGTCATTGTTTACATAGGTACCAGACGGCTTCGTTTTAAGTACTTAAATACATTTTGGTAATCTTAACGTTCAACAGCGTTGAGGCCTATAATTTTTGCCGTTTTCAATTTAATTGTGGCAACCTGAGCATATATCCAAGGTAGAAACGATAAAAAGCAAACTTAATTATTCTAAGGGGAAGTGTTTTATCAGCCAACACAAATAGATTCATAGGAAAGGATGGGAAATGAGATATCACGTTTAGTTGGTAGGGACCTAAGGTGTTGAACGGTTCCCCAGTGCTCGATGAGTGACACTACTCACTAGCTACAGTTAGTGAAATTGATATCTGAATACTTTATCAGATATTGAATATATCAACATCCAAATCATAAAGGAATTCGCCCTTCCTACAATCTTATATTAGTTCGTCAAAAACGTATAAAGCCTTTCTATTGCGGCCTTAGTGCGTCACAATGATCCAAGATGGAGCGCAGGTCTCAATAATCTTAGTGAGAGAGAACCAGTAGGCTCATTGCTAACATTTCTCTGATTTCATGTATTTAAATTGTTATTTTTGCGATTACGTATTATCGATTTCATGGGTTCTGTTGCGATAAACTGTAACTTTTAAATCTGCAAAAGTAACCATTTCAATCATTGAAACCAGAGAATTGTTAGCAACATAGTTACGTAATAGGCCTACAGGTCTTTTCAGCGCGGCAGCGTGCCGCTGGGCTGCCCATGGGCAAAGGCCCATGCTGCAAAGACCTTGCTCTGATTGACATTATTGTTGGTTTCAGATCGAGCCGAACACAGCGTTCCTGCGGGCGTCGCGCGCCGGCCAGCTCGACACGGTAGTCGAGCTCCTCGACTCCGGCGCAGTCAAGGACATCAACACATGCAACTCGGTGAGGTTCAAATTCTGCTATTTGCATAGTTTATTGTGGGACGATGGCGTGAGCATACAGCTCACAGTGTGTTCTATGCTCTCATTTCTTATGTCCGAATTCACTAAACTGCTTTCAAACAATGGTCGTTAATGCAGGAGGATTGGCAGATCAGGTAATTACAGTTGAGCGACTGCCATCTGACCTGATCATATTTGATAATGCTTACACATTCATTCTTCTACTTTCAAACAATATGCTTACGTATTTATAACAAAGGTAAGAGGATTTTGCCGGTGGCTACGATTCTGTCAAGCCTGAAGAGTCCGCTTTGGTGACCTTATCTATTTCTGCCGCCAAGCAACAATGTTTGCGTCGTTATGTTCTGGTTTGAAGGATATTAGCCAACACAGTTGCAGGCATTTCATCTTAGCCCTCACAGTGACAACTATAGTACTATAGAGCTTTTACCGAAAGTTGGAAAATGATACGCAGTTGCAGGCATTTCATCTTAGTCCTCACAGTGACAACTATAGTACTATAGAGCTTTTACCGAAAGTTGGAAAATGATAAGTCGGGAATCGCGTTTGCACGATTTTTATTAATTGTAGTATTAATCCTCTAGCAAAATGTAACAAGAAAGTAATAAATGCACTTAACTCGGGCTCGGCCTTCGGCCCTTTGAGAGTTCGTAATTGTGTCAGCTTCGTCGGGCGGGATTCCTTAGGGACTGTCTTCTGCTTTCACCACTTTATTTAGAACAATATATGTTACTCTAGTTTAGTAGCCTGTATTAGATTGAACGCAACGTCCGGGACTCTGAGTACTATAATAATAAAAGCCCCGTTAATCAGTTACAACGTACTTGCAAAGTAATGAAACGTCGATATCAGTTGTTTTCCAATAAATCATATATTTTGCTCCGCCTGTCCAGAAATGTTACGATTAATTTTTTAACTTAACTTTTTAAAAGTTATCGGTTAAATCTGGGCCACAACAGGTAATGCTCAATGTGAAACTCATTTTCCGTTGTTAGCATTATAGTGAATGAATAGCACTGTTTCCCGTCTCGTCACAAGGTTATGTGTGTGCAGCGACGCGATCTAATGTGACACATCCTAGTGGGGCATATCCTGGCCTCAGGTGCAGGTAGCACTCACTAGCAGGGTCGTAGTATCAACTGTGTTTACTACTGCTATTTGCTTACCTTTCCAGGACTAACCGTTTCTACCCACGAGTTTCGAAGGCGTTTAGACTATATTATATGTACGGTCTAATGCGCTTGTCAAGATTTCATTCTAAGGAAAACCTTTCAGTTTAGTCACATAATGGTCACTAAAGTAAAGTAAAATACTTTTATTCACACACAACACAATATTCTTAAATATTCATAGAAAAAAAACCTACTACACCCATGCATATTCACCAATATCAACCGTGTCATTTTCAAGATGCTTCCTGTCGCACACTACCACTGTATGAAATCAGCTTCCTGGTTGCGACTTTAACGATGGAAATGTTAAGAATCGGGCCTACGCCTAGATAAACATATAGTAGTCTTTTGCACCTTAAGATTGGCAACGCATCTGTGACACACAGGTGTTGCGAATTAAATGACTATAATAACTAAGATTAAACTTTTGCTCGATTTTCTCCAAGAGAAGAAGTAGTTCACAAAGTTATTAACTACTTGGCTTTATACTGCCACGTGCCGGGAAGTTTTGATTCGCTTTTAAATACAGATTAAACAACTTTTTATGAATGTTATTATTCGTGTTGCAGTATGTGAATTAACTTATCAATGCCACATGAGTTCTATGAATGAGTAGTATTGTATTTGCGAAGGCTGCACGCGGTTTTTATGTGAAACGTGAATTACGACGCAAATATTGCATATGACCTCGTCTCTCGATATACTTTTGTCATACAAATAGAGCGTTTTACTAGATATACCTATGCCCTTTTTCGAAGACGTTTAAAGAGTATATCACTCATCTGAAATTATCTGGCCGAATGGTAGAGCTTACACTACTATCCACACACCGAGTGTCCTTATTAATACCATTAGCAACCAGTACTAGTCTAATATTAGACTTGTGCCTGTTCCAAGTTAGTGGAGAAATTACCATAATATCGAGATATTATATTATATTCCCAAGGGTTTAAGATTTCGTATTCATTTCGAATCTACACTAATTCTAGCGGTCTCTCGCTCTCCCTCATTCAAACTCGCAGAAAAAAGCGAAATCTGCTATTGGGATATTCCGAGGGATACTTTTGCTTTTCCTTAACATAAAGTATCCTATGATATGTCTCTCGGGAAAGGTGTACTCCTATTAGTGAAAGAATTTTCCAAGTCGGTTTAGTCGTTTCATAGATTAGCTTGTACAAAATCTTCTTCAGTTTTATACATCTATCTATCTATACATTCAAGAGTCATCTGTCACAAAACAATTCTGTATTCCATGCCTTTTCTAGGGTCTGCTCTAGTAGGGAAGTGCTTTCAATAAACTTGAAACTTCCTATCTTCTTTCCCAACTTTCCTACTAGAACCTTCCATTAAAAATTTCTGGTGTTTTGGCTGTTTACATGGCGATTACCATCCGACCCGCAATGCGTTAATCGGTGCATTTATCCGATGAAATATTACGTCACAGATAGCGGCTTCCACTCCACTTTGCGTTAATTTCTTTCGCGGCGATTACCATTCGCCGTACAGCGAAAATCGATGTTGTGCCTCGGATCGCCGTGCTGGTTTGTTTCGCTCCAAATAAGAAACAGTTACCCTATTTCATTGTTTAGTGTTGCCACCACCGTTAGTGCCGTGTATTTTTATGCCGGTTTGTTGTTATCGGATTCGGTGGCGGTTTTGGTTCGTTTTGATTCGATCGCTATGGTATTTGATATTGAAAATCAAAGGCCTTACTTCATGTATTTTCCATCGCTAGCTGAGCGACTAGAAACATAAATCTAAACGAAGCCATATTTATGTAGTAAACCCTGGGCATATCATTCTTAAAGGGCCGTGCGCCCTACATTTACATTGATCTGAAAGCAGCTGGGGCCTTATTCTTACGCTGTGACATCTCATATTCGACATTCTTTTTCTAGCTAAATATCTCATTTAATAATGATATTTTAAAACGATCTTCAACAATAAAGGATTAGCGAAAATTGTGGAGTCTTTGTTTTTGCTTGCAATAGAGATTCAAAGACTTTTAAACTGATATTTGTAGTTACAGAAAATGTCGAAAGCGCGAGTATCGCCCCCCTGGCCCGCTGCGACTTCGTCCGCTTGTTGTCCTAGCCTATAAACCTTCCTCTTGAATCACTGTCTATTTGTGAAAACCGCTTGAAAATGCATTGAGTAGTTTTGAATTTATCGCGAGCAGACAGACAGACGCGGCGTGGGTCTGTGTTTTATATGTTGTGATTAAGTCATTGGTTCATTGTTTTGTTTAGAATTGAGGAAATTGCAGTGTTGAGAGCCGCAAATGCGGCTATTTGACTACGGAGGTCGAACTTTTTCCCTTCTATGAGCAGTGAAGAGATGTAGGTAATAAAGTAATGTTGATGGTGCATAATCGTACACATTTTAGTATGGCATACCTTCGTTATAATTATGTGTATGGTGTGTGTTGTGCGGTGAAACTGAGATTGTTATCAGGACTTGTACTGACTGAAACGTGTGGTTGGCTGAGAAATGGCAAAAGATTTTAATTGTACGTTGAATATTAGGTTACCAAATACGACTGAATGTGCGTCGGTAGCCGGACGGTTGAGTATCCAACTCGTAAGCGAAAGGTCCCGGGTTCGAATCCCGCTGCGGCCATGTAACAATGACTCTTTTCTGAGTTACGTACATTAGTTGAATACTAAGTGATGCTCTTACGGTAAGGGAAAACCTCGTGATGAAATCTGCAAATTCAGGCATCTGAATTTGTAACCATGATCCAAACTGGTCAGGTTCCTCTGGTAGCAGGGTCAGAAAGGTCAGATGGTAATCGCTCCACCGTAATTACCTGATCGCCAAATCCTGGTTCATGGATAAGGCTCTCTCAAGCTCAACCGGGACATTAACGCCAAGATGATTTTTTTTTGTTAAATACGTTTGAATGTGTAATTATGTGCCAATCTGGTCAGTTTCCCCTATTTACAGGGTCACGGAGAGCAGATGGCATGGTCATACGGGAAAAAACTAGAAAGTAGCTTCCCCGCCTTCCGCGTAGTCTAGTATACTTATGTCGCCATGTATGTTATGTAACCAACGGAATTTCATACACTTTTCGCATCATCTATAGACAATTACCCTGAATGTGATACGTTTAATATTTATGTATGTTACTTTCCCGAAAATTAAATAAATGAATGAACAGTCAGATTTTCCTACATTTTATTGTTGTTATTTTCTTGTTGTTTCTGTGATATTTTTTTTCGATCTCTACCACCGGCAATAAACTCTCACCAATTAGGTTTATAGCGGTCATAATGTACAGTCAGCGGCGCAAATGTATTGCGGTTTAATTTCTCGGTCACACGGTCGGCGGGTGTACGCTGTACGTGCTGTCTGGGCTAATTGTCTAGCAGCAATTAAGGGTTTTAGCCAGGCTTTCTAAATCTAAAGGGGTATTTGTAACGCCTGCAGAAGGAACTGATTCTTTGTTTTGTATAAATAAGTTGGTAACCGTCCTCGTAAGTGGGTTGGAAATTTGGAGATTAAAATGCAGGACAGCAACACGATCAGAATGTCATCTAGACTTGAGATATTTTAGTGCACTCCGCAGCCGTCTTCCATAATTTCTCATGATTAGGTTATTGGTGACCTTTTTCGGTTTCCACCAGCAAATAATAATAATGTTGGCGTTAATGTCCCAGGGCCGAGGTCAAGGGCCCGGAATTCGCCTTGACCATGATCCAAGATTTGGCAGATCAGTAAATTACAGTGGACCGACTGCCATCTGACCACCGTGGCCCTGCTGCCAGGGAGACCTGATCAAATTAGATCATGGTTACACATTCAGTCGCCAGAATAAATAAATAAAATAAATATTCGTGGACAAATTCACACAGCGCCATCTAGCCCCAAACTAAGCAAAGCTTGTGCTATGGGTGCTAGATAACTGATATACTACTTAAATACTTTTAAATACATACTTATTATACATAGAACACCCAGACCCGTAACAGAAATTAAAATTCATCATTTCAATTTCTGCCCGGCCGGGAATCGAACCCGGGACCTCTTGCGTGGCAGACCGGCATGTTGACCATTGAACCACTCAGGTCGTCAAAAGAATGTGCAGGTTTCATCACAATGTTTTTCCTCACCGTATGAGCATCGGTTAGTATTCAACCTAATCCACCAGTAAATAATATTTAAACATAATTTTAAATCAGTCACACAAAACGACCTTCATATTCTACGTTCCGGTCTAGTAGGCAGCAGTAGTTAGGGTAGATACTTTTACATGAGCCAAGTGTATTTGTTACTGTATGTTTATTGCTTGTGATAGTTGCAATGGATGAAGTTACATGTTCGTTGTGTAATATTTATTGCACAATTGTGAAGTTTGCTCTATGTCAATCGGTAAAGTCAAACAGGGCCACCTGATGGAATGTGGTTACCGCTGCATATAGACAAAATTATCAACATAATTTTAAATTAGCAACATTAACACCAGGGGTATTCACCAATGCGTTCATCATCATCGTCCTATCAGCCGGAAGACACCCACAGCTGGGCATATGCCTCCTCCAATGATATCTACAATAACCGGTCTTGTGCCTTCCGCATCCAGCAGCATCCTGCGATATTTACCAAATCGTCGGTCCACCTAGTGGGAGGCCTACCCACGCTGCGTCTTCCGGTACGTGTTCGCTACTCGAGAACCAATGCATTGCATTGAATACCTCTAAAACCCCAGGACACGTTGTATTGTACAAAAATATAACACCAATAGAAAATACTTAGTTCATTTATCTATATCATTCGTTGGTTCAGAAGTCGAGAAGTTAATCTTTAGTGTTAGAGACAGCAAAACCGATCTCTGTATGAACTGACACGCAAAAGAATGTAAGCGTTCAGACCAGCCACAAAAAGAGCTATTCAGCTGTAACTGTGTGACAAAAACTGCCATAATAGTCGTGAATGAACTGGCATGTTCTTAGATTAGTGACTTAATCGAATTGTGCGTATGGCGAATAGATTCGTTATGCTTGTAACTATTCGGCTGGCGATGTGTAACTATTTGTCATAGTCTTGGTCTTTGTTGTGGTCGACTGTACTTGCAGGTTTACGACTATATTTGTGACTAAATTGACGTGTATTCCTCAAACATGTGTACATTGTAGTGATATCGTTTAGGTAGAAATATGGTATTCATCCCTTAATCCTTGCTACTTATTTAACCGTGCTTTAAAGACTTCATCATCCGAGCGGTCAATCCAGGCTTCTGCCAGGGTCGGCTTTCCTGCTCTTGTTTCTCCACTTTCTTCGATCTTCGGCAATCTCAAGTAGTAAGCCGTTGACTCTTGTACGCATCCGACTCGGCGAAGTCAGTCCATCGCTTCTTGGGTCTCCCGCGGGCCTTTTACCTGATACTCTGATACTCTGACTGATGATGTTTAGGCGCCTATTTCCCAAGTATCCTTGGTGCTTACAAACCAGCGTAGGATTTGAAGCCTAATTAAGTCTATTATCGAGTTTTCATTGAGACCGTTATAAATGCCCGAATCTTTAATCTTATTTTTATTGTAACGTCGAACGTTGCCGAGAAGTCGGGGGCAACTAAGCGTAGCTATATTATTGTTATGGTTGCTCGATGGCTACTTCAAACGCATTTTTTGTTGCTAGCGGTTTTTCCATAATCTGATCTTCTTGAAGTTCAGCAAGCTCGAGCCCAATCAGTGTTACAAGCTATTGATTACGATGAATTTTCTACTAACTTCCATTCCTTTGGATTCCAGAACGGGCTGAACGCTTTGCACCTCGCCGCTAAAGATGGCCACATTGCCGTCGTGGAGGAGTTGATCAAGCGAGGCGCGGTTGTCGATGCGTCCACCAAAAAAGGTGAGAATCTAGACGTTTAAGCCTAAACTTCGATTGGAGTGAATGACTCGAGTTTTTGTCTGTCGAGTGGAAGATAAAATAATAAAGCTCCACTACGACAATTTTGAATTTGGCATAAATTGAAATTTTTTTTAGGTATAAGGACAAAAAGGAAACTATGCTGAAGAAAAGACAACTGACGCCCCTCTATCCATCATTGTTGTCGTACTCAATTGTTTTGTAACTTTACCTCTCGGACTGAATCTAGCAGTTCCTTATCTAGTTCATACATCATAAGTCCATGAACCAGGGACCAGCGTCTTTAAACACAGCAGCAGACAAACAAGCAACTGGGCAGCAGCGTTTTCAACACTGCTTATGCCATATCTCTAAGCATGGAGATTATGACAAAACCCTCTACTAATGAAGAGGAGTATCGAGTTCTGTTGTTCCATCAGAGGGCATTCCCATATTGGTCACGTTTGGCAGGCGGATTGGAGATCGCAGCGTTTAAAATGGCCAAGAAAAGTATTGTTGTCCAATTTCTGCTTTACTGATGTAATAGGTAATCTTTCATCATTCTAGTCCACTGCTAGCCATAGGCCTCCCCCAACAAGCGCCAATACACCCTGTCTTCGGCTTGCCGCCTTTCGCCGCGCTCGGTTACCCTTTGTCTTACGACTTGTCAGTTTGGTAGCAAACCAGCTTACGGCCTGTCTGATGGTAAGCAGCCACTGACTTGTCATTGAATGGGGTTGGTGCTTTCCACTTCTGCCGGTCACCACACGTCGTATCTATATTACAAATTTCCTTGAAAAAACAAACAACTTCCATAATTAAATTCTCACCGCTTCCCTCCCGCAGGCAACACAGCGCTGCACATAGCATGCCTGGCGGGCCAGGAGGCGGTGGCGCGCGCCCTGCTAGCCGCCGGCGCGCGCGCCGACGCGCAGTCAGCGGCGGGGTTCACACCGCTCTATATGGCCGCTCAGGAGAATCATGCGGCGTGCGTCAAGATGCTGCTGGCTGCTGGAGCCAGCCAGACACTGGCCACCGAGGTAGGATGTAGCCCCAGCTGATATATATAGTCTTCAGAGGTATGTTATGGCCTCATTGAGTACATCCTATGGGATAAGGTGATACAGCGATCTTAGGTTTGTTACAACCCCCGGCGACAGATCATCAAAGCCATGACATAGCCCCAGCCGATACAGCTAGCAGCCTGGCAACAATCCGCTGCCGGCTTTAAGCCACTATACATGCCCGCTCATTGGAATCACGCGGTGTGTGTAAAGGTGCTACTTGCGACTGGAGTCAGCCAGACATTGGCTACGCTAGGTATGCTATACACAGCGATTAGAGGTCTGCTACTTGCCCAGGTGACACTGCCGACACACCTATTAGGGGCATGCTATAGCCCTAGCCAATACAGCCACCACGGTGCCTCAGACGGTGCAGTTATCGAAGACACAGCTGTCAGAGGTATACAGCCCCAGGGTACTTCAGACATCAGAACCATCTGCGCCAAGCGTAAAGCGCATTCCGCAGCCGGGTTCATACAGATGATGCTCACGGCTGGGGCCAGCTAAACACTGGCTACCGTAGTAGAACCTGGGGCCTAAACGTATCTGTTAACTTTGCTCTCAATTGTCACAGTGTAAACAGCGCAGCTTGTTTCGTAGTGTTGAAATAGAGCCCATACAGGTTTCGATGAATCATAATTTAGCCATTAATGTTAAAAAGATCTTCGTGTTTATTAACGAATGTACCCGAAAGTTGATTTGAACAGATCGACTTGTTCCAAATCTAAAAGTTTTGTTCTCTGGTGAGCTTTTCGTGGTTAGGCTGACTTGCCTTTTAAGATACACATAGACATTGACTTATCTTTAAAATAACCGACAACCTATCTGACTTGTTTCACAAAACATATCTCCTGATCTAATATCGTTTCTCCCACGCTCCCCAGGATGGCTTCACACCTTTGGCAGTAGCGATGCAGCAAGGCCACGACCGAGTTGTGGCCGAGCTTCTGGAATCAGACACCAGAGGCAAGGTGCGGCTGCCCGCGCTTCACATCGCTGCCAAGAAGAACGACGTCAAGGCAGCTACTCTACTCCTAGAGGTAAGCTACTTTAGCACTATACTAAGGCAACAAACAAAGATGCGTGTGTATTAGATACCGAAACTCAGCATGCAAGCGGTCAATCCTGGGGTCCTATTTTTGAAACCGCTCGCATCCACGCAAGCGCTCGCGTGCGCTACCTATCTCTGTCACACTTGTGGTAAGTTGCTAGTGATAAAAAAGACAAGCTTGCTTTAGGCGAGCGCTTGCGTAGATGCAAGCTGTTTCAAAAATAGGACTCCAGGCCTCTGCTAAAGTCCGTTTTCCTGCTTTATCTCCTCCATTTTGTCCGATCTTTGGCACTCTCGCGTCGTAAAACGCTGACTCTCGAATCCGACTCAGCGATATCAATTCATCGCAGGACCTCCTTCCCGATACCGGCTGGTTTAAGCACATATTTTTCACGTATCCAATCAGAGAAAGTCTGGTAAGAAAGTCGTGAAAAATACGAGCCATTTGATTGCAGAAATACCTGGTATAACAGAATTTCATTATTACAAGAGCAACAGATCCCATCCCATTCACGGCTTTCTCGCCAGATAATACATACATACATATTCATACATATATGTAATTATTACTGATTAATTGATTTATTGTGTATGTATTGACATGGTTAAATTTATGATTTTATGAAATTGTTTGACATTAATATTTTTAGTTAATTGACATAAGTATGGAATTTGACATTGTTATTATTTTTATATTTTTGGTAATGAATTTAAATAGATATGGAATTGTAAAATCTAAAAAGATATGGAATTGTAAATTCTGAAATAAATGATTATTTATTTATTTATTATTAATACAAAACACCTCCTCCTTCCAAGCAGCAACACACCCAGCCAACACTTAGAAACCTCTCAATTCCAGAACGAACACAACCCAGACGCCTGCTCCAAGTCCGGCTTCACGCCGCTGCACATCGCAGCGCACTACGGCAACGTGGGCGTGGCGAAGGCGCTGCTGGCGGCCGGCGCGGACGCGGGGCGGGCGGCCAAGCATAACATCACGCCTTTGCACGTAGCCAGCAAGTGGGGGCAACTCGCTATGGTCGATTTGCTGGTTGAACATGGTATGTTTTGTATTTTGTGGTTATGGTGCTTAATATCTCATATAGGCTGGCATTTGACTGTCCGTCGTCTACGTAACAGTGGGTTTACGACCGTCGATATCCTGATTGTCCCTGAGTGGCCCTGGGTCCACATTGACTATGATCCAAGATTTAGCAGATCAGGTAATTACAGTAGAGTGACTGTCATCTGACCTCCATGACCCTATTGACATGTTTACAGGGGTATCTGACCAGATTCCATCACGGTTACACATTCAGTTGTCTCAATGTGCAGGTTTCATGACGATGTTTACCCTCACCATAATAGCATCGGTTAGTCTTTAACTAATGTAGGTACTTTACATAACTCAGGAAACGACATTGGTACATAGCTGTACATAACTTAGAAAAAGTCATTGATACATGGCGTCAATGGAGTACGAACTCGGTACCTCTCGCTTACGAGTCGGACCCCGTATTGACGACGACCTTACCATTCCCACTCCACTTTCCAAGTGCGATCTTCACATTTCTTGGACCCCTTATATGTAGACGACGATCTAACCATCTATACCCTACTCTCCAGGCGCGAACATAGCGGCGGTGACCCGCGACGGGCTGACCCCGCTGCACTGCGCCGCGCGCTCGGGCCACGGCGCCGTGGCAGCCCGACTCTTGCATCACGCCGCTCCTATTACTAGCAAGACTAAGGTATTTATACTCTGTTTTTTAATTAAATAGACTGAAATGGCATAAGCTTTAAGTAAGCCAAGCGTACGTTGGCGTGTGGTAAAACAGTGGAGTAATATTTGTGACTAGATACGGTAACTAAAATGAGACAGGAGACGCCACTGTTAACTCCTTTGTACAAGTGTTTTTTTAGTCAATGGTGTTAGGAGATCGATTTTAGTGTAACCGTATATTCTTCTTCAACCTTCATCTTCCTTCTTCTACCTATGTAGACATAGACAGTACTTTATTCGGTTCCACACTATATCCTTAGCCTTATCTAGTAAATTATCAATCCCGGCTACTGGCAGAGTACAGTAAATTATAATGATTAAACATTTAGTAAAACCAGCCAATAATGTAATGGAAACCGAAGTGTACCAATCTTAGCATAATGCTGTTTGATCCCACGCACGTCACGCGAACGGCTTGTCTCCGCCATGCCTGTCCAGACTGAACGGTCCTGGGATTTCCGCATCCAGCCCTTCCCTGTCACTTGGGACAGATCGTCGGTTCATCATGCCTGCTGTCTTCCGCCATTCCTGCGCCTGGTTCGCGATTCCCACTCCAGTAATCTCCAACCCTACCTTCCGTCTGCTCTACAACATATATGGACCGCCCATTTCCACTTTCATTTGGCTATGGTTAGTGCTATGTCGGATTTTGGTGTTTCGTATGCGATCTCTGGGTGACTTGGAGTTTGTGTACCATCAGCTTAATGAGCGTTTACTTTTCCTCTTATAATATTAAAGTTAAAAAAATATTAATCTAGAATATGTGCGGATGGAAAAATGTTTGTTACAATTTATAGAGGAAGAAACAGGTTATAAAATACGGGGTAATGTTATAAAAACTAGAATAAGCAATGGGAAACTTACCCACTCATCTACTTGAGGTGCTGTTAAACAATGTAATTTTCCCTAATTATTGATGAAGATTAGGCGCCTGGCTCATACGGAAAAAGACACATTGGAATTTCGCCCAATGTCATATACTAAAAATATGGTATTTTGCGCCAAGATGTCATTTCGCGTATGTGGCATTCCGCGCCTAATCCATTGAGATGATGATTTAAGATGATGTCTCGCGACCAAGCTAGTCTGGCCAGGCGCGGGTCCAACCCCCAAAAAAGGTCGTTGGCAAGATCACCTGTTTGTGGGTTTGTGGGTCAAAGTGTTTGTGGGTCTTGCTATACCTACCTTCACGGATACAGGCCAAAAAAACATGAGCATCAATAAATTTTATCTTACATACGTTAAGTATACATGGACAGCTCTGTACGAAAATTTAATGGACTGACTAAAATTGACATTGCGGCCTTCTTCTGCTAATCCTTAGAAGAAGTTGGCACTAAGGCAATTCAACGAATAAGCGAGCCCAGCGAGCTCCGAATTTATAACGCAATTCCGCAGTTTTTAGTACTTAAAAGCTGGGACAAATAGTACCTATTATAAATAACATAAATCAAACAATGAGCGAGCGGAGCGATTCTATACATTCGGGTTCTGGGCATGCCAATCGTGCCCACAACGCTGGATCCGCGCTTGAGTCTGGCGTTCCTACCTAACCCACCATTATCCGTTCCAGAACGGCCTGACCCCCCTCCACATGTCGGTGCAAGGCGAGCACGTGGAGACGGCGCGCGCCCTCCTCGCGGCGGGCGCACCCATCGACGACGTCACCGTCGACTACCTCACCGCGCTGCACGTCGCCGCGCACTGCGGACACGTCAAGGTACGCCGCACTATTGTCGATAGCGTTGTAGACACGTCAAGGTACACGGCACTCGTCAAAAGCACTGCGGACACGTCAAGGTACGCCGCACTATTGTCGATAGCGTTGTAGACACGTCAAGGTACACGGCACTCGTCAAAAGCACTGCGGACACGTCAAGGTACGCCGCACTATTGTCGATAGCGTTGTAGACACGTCAAGGTACACGGCACTCGTCAAAAGCACTGCGGACACGTCAAGGTACGCCGCACTATTGTCGATAGCGTTGTAGACACGTCAAGGTACACGGCACTCGTCAAAAGCACTGCGGACACGTCAAGGTACGCCGCACCATTGTGGATAGCGTTGTGGACCCGTCAAGGGACACCTCATCAGCCACAGTCGTCAGTAGAACTGCGGACACGTCAAGGTAACGTACAGCAATCGTGTGTTCCTTGATTAATATAATCTGGATGACTTCAAAGCAAGAGTGAATAGGCTGTTCGAAGACGATGCTCCATCTTCGGCCGCATCGTCACTTACCAATAGGCGAGATGGCGGTCAAATGCCTGTCTTGTGTAATATATAAACATAAGCAACATTTTTTAAATATGTTTTTAATGTGCAACAAAGACAATATGCAATTAAGACAAGCAACAAACAAACAAGGATCAAAACTAGCACACCAAAATACGCAATGACGCCTAACAAGCGCCATTTCTAAACCGGCCAGGGCATAGCCTGGCCTAGAAGACGTCCGGGCACGGGGTTAGACCCATAGGTCCGCACCTGCCTCCGCAGATTGAGGAGCAGAAGACTCGAGAGAGTGTGTAAGACAGGCATATTAACGCCATCTCACCTGTTGGTAAGTGACGATGCGGCCGAAGATGAAGCAGCATTCTCTTGGAACAGCCTACTCACTCCAGCCTTGAAGGCATCCAGATTATATTGATCAGGGAACACACTCGCAGGCAGCGCGTTTCATTCCTTAGCCGTACGATGCAACGTTTACAATCATATCGTATCATAATTATTTGCTTCCCACAAAGTTGTTACAATAAATATGTAGTAGTAGTTTATGCAACTTGCATATGAATGGGGGTATTAAAACATGAGTGTCTGTTTATCATACGAGGCGTAGCCGAGTACATTTCAATAGAATAATAATGGTAACATTGAGTGTTGTGTAAAACGGGACTAACATACCACCAGCTGTACTGGAAGAAAGACACTGACGTAAATTGTCGTCGTCGATTGTCGTAAATTTGTGTCACTTTCCAATAATACTATAACTCACGTTCCACACCACCAGGTGGCGAAGCTGCTGCTGGACCGCAACGCGGACGCGAACGCGCGCGCGCTCAACGGCTTCACGCCGCTGCACATCGCCTGCAAGAAGAACCGGCTCAAGGTCGTCGAGTTGCTGCTCAAATATGGCGCCAGTGAGTTTTGGAATTTTGGAAAAATGAGGGGTTTTTAGATACCAAAATGGAGCAGATGGCGCTAGTGGGAGGTGAGGTCTGCTGTCAAAATAAAGCCCTGTCGTTGGCTTGAAATGTTCAGCTATTTTACTGCTGTTGTGTGTGTGTATTGAGCATTACCCTCACGGCTCAGTAGCGCCATCTGGTGGATTTTGGCGTCGTGAAAACCCTCATCAACCCTGTCTTAGCATTAAAATTTGTTAATTCGCTACCAGAGCACGTATTACGGGATTTAGAGGTGGCCAACAACAAATTTGTAATAGACTGTGACGGCGCCATAGGTTATGCTTAGTCATCGAGTACAACAAAAATTCCACATAAATTCCGTTTAAAGTCACATTATTGGTAACTTTAATGTGGCTGAAAAGCGAAACTGCCAAGAAGATGTGAGGCACCTCAGTTTTTTACTTCTAGAATGGTACAAGTGGATTAGTAACTAATATCGCAAAGAAAAGTCGAAGATTGTGTTAATGAAAAAAAAGGTTGTGCCAGGTTGTGCACGGGCAGACCAATTGTAGGTCTCCTAAACCTCTACTATTGCTATAAAGTGGATTTTATCTTGTACACGATGACGTAGGAGAACCTACGGTGCCCTCACAGTCTATGATGGCTGCGGTGACGACTTCCCACCAGATATCCTTACCTCTTCCTCCACCAATTAACAAAAAACCCTCCCCAGGCAAATCAGCGACAACCGAGTCCGGTCTGACCCCCCTGCACGTGGCCTCGTTCATGGGCTGCATGAACATAGCGCTCGTGCTGGTCGGGGCCGGCGCCGCCGCCGACGCCGCCACGGCCCGCGGGGAGACCCCGCTGCACCTGGCGGCCAGGGCGCACCAGACGGATCTGGTGCGGGTGCTGTTGAGGAATAATGCTAAGGTTGGTGCTACTGGTCTTAGATATAGGTTAGGTTCAGTGGCGTTACTGTCATACAAGCCCAAAAGCCGGGCTTGCCTTATAAAAATAATTACCGATAAAAAATCAAAGGTAATGCGAGCGCGAACTATTTAAAGTTCGCGCTCCTAATACTTTTCAAACTACGTGCACACCGCCGCGCCGCGAAGCAGCGCCATCGTGCGCCTAGGTTACGAAACACGATCCGAACGCACTCGCAAGTTGAGACTGAGTTGAATTGAGATGCGGCCAGTCATCTCGCTCGGACGCGCTGGCTTGTAAGCGGGCTTCGATTCCGGCCGGTATGTCTCTTTCTTACATATGAAAACTGTCCTATAATGAGATATAACCATACGTTTGTTTATATAGTAAATTGTGCGAGACTTTAAGCCCTGCATGCGTATGAAGTTGTACACGGATCTGTGCAACTTAGCGCATGCGCAGTAGGTACGTTTGTTGAATGCTGGAATAGGTACCAACTTCACTATTGTTTAGTTTGAGCGGATAAGTAATTAGTTTTTTGTTGTGTTTGTGTTGTGTTTTGTAGTAAAAGTGATTTAATTAGATTGATCAACAATAGACGAAGTAAAGTCCCTTGTGATGGTTTAAAATGTGCTCAAATTTTGATTTGTATGAAAAAGGTAAAGTTTTTAAACATCGCTCAGAAAATAACAAATGATTTCCTTATATGTATTCCTATTATACCTATTTCACAGATTAGTAAATCGCTTATAAGACAATTTCATAGATCGGTGTACCAAACTCATTGAATTGTTGGTTGTTCTCTCTCGCAAGTTACAGTGCTGGTATAAAACTGAAGAGTGATAAGTGAGGATCGATCAGTAATGTGGCAAAAAGATGGATTTATTTTTAATAACCGTAAAAACTACAAAAACATTCTCTCTCGGCTTGCCTTACTCTGAAACCCTAGGCACGCCACTGGTTAGGTTCACACGTTGGAACCGAATTGGTTGTTAACTATGCGGTTCCAAAGGAACTTTATCCCAAGCGTACTAAATTTGTTCACACTGGAAATAAATTTTTTAAACCTTTCCTGGTAGAACTTCGTGTTGTTTTGCCCTTAAAAGTAGAGCGAATCACTAAAATATGACAATATTAAAATAGAGTTACTGGCTTTTTTCCCTCGTAGGTGTAGGCTGGAATGTCTACCCTCAATTTGGACGAAGCGTTATGTGAATTCGTTTGTGTTGACGGGGGTGCCGTGTGGTGACCGGTAGAGTAGAATAGCACCAACCCCTTACACTCGTGGGTGTCGTACAAGGCGACTAACGTTTAGAGGCAAAATATCTAGTCTCCATAAACTGGAAAATGGGCAGCAGCGTTTTTCATTGTTATGTTTGCAACACTGCGATCTCCAACCCGCCTGCCAAGCGTGGAGATTATGGCAATAACCTCCCTTTTTGCGGGAGAGGCCCAAAGTCCTGTAGTGGACTGTTATGGGCTGTGATGATGACGGGGGTTGCAATGCTAATTCTCTGTTTTTTTTAATATACATGTCATATAGTCATGATTTCGTTTGTATTATGTAAGTTGTAAATATTCTAATTGTGACAATATTATATAGCGCATGAAATTATTTTCAAAATTTTGCAATAATGAATTTTGAAACTATGATCGTGCGACGATTGGGGTCCGTCAACTTGTCATTAATTTGGTAGTGATGGGGTTTTCGCGATTTCAAAATCCACCAGATGTCGATACTGAAGAATTAAAGTCAATTGTCTGTATGATGACGAATTTGACTCCGTGAGTACAAAATATACTACAGCACTACTGGGACTGGGTAAATTTTAGGATCACAAAATCCATCAAATAGTGGAGTCAACATCCGTTATTGGGCCTTTGATGATACCGGCAACAGAGGCCGACCGCATAACTCAAATTAATCATAATTACGAGTGTAATTACTATCATCATCACACCCAATTAAATTGCAAATTGATGCGAGAGCAATCACGTTCAATTTTAGTTAGTCGCTGGCGGCTCCGTTTTGCAAGTTCCAGAACTGAGTTTTCTTAATCTTTCTCCGTCTGACTTGGCTACTACCTCCTGCTTATACCTGACTGTACCTACTCACTCCAACCCCTAGGTGGAAGCCCGCGCCCGCGAAGAGCAAACCCCCCTCCACGTGGCCGCTCGGCTCGGGCACGCCGACATCGCAGCCTTGCTGATACAGCACGGCGCCGACGTCGCCGCCGCCACCAAGGACCGCTACACGCCGCTGCATATCGCCGCTAAGGAGGGTAAGCAGTGATACAACACCCATGTTCGCTTCACTTACTTACGCATATGTACACCACAAAGTCGTCATACAACCTTACCCTCCGATACACGCCGCTGCATATCGCCGCTAAGGAGGGTAAGCCTGTGGAGATACAAGCATACAACCCACATGCGCTACAGTCGCACGTGCGTAAATACAAAGTCGTCAATAGAAACTACTCTCGAATACACGCCGCTGCACATCGCCGTTTGGAGATGCAATATCACACGCTGCTACACTCAAACACAACACTACAAACTCAGCATTATAAATAACACCCAACCCCGACGCAAACAGTCCAAACTCGTTGATATACAAGTGCATTGTCTCAACTGTAATATACAAACTTATCGCCATACTGCAAACTCAACGACACATTGCTTGAAGCAACCGATACACATTGTCCAAAATCACATTGTACACACACGTCACACTGCCCTAACTCTCGGCGAGTTTATAGTTATACCTATGTAATGACAATGTTCGTTTTCCTACGCGTATACTCTGCGGACCCTCACAAACACTCTTCCCTATCCTGACCAATAACGACTTCCCTATAACGAAACTGACTCAAAATCACTGATACCCGCTCAAACACAAACAAAGTTTCCCCATCTTTACTCAGCTCATAGGCTGCGGTGACTGCTTGTCATTTTTATTTTTATCAAGCCACCTTTTTCTAGCATACGACTAGTCAGTCAAGACATTACAGCAAACGCAATCTAACCCCACAGGCAAAGAAGAAGTGGCAGCGATCCTCCTAGACAACAACGCCCCGATCGAGGCAGAGACCCGCAAAGGCTTCACACCCCTACATTTAGCTGCTAAATACGGAGACACGGGGGTGGCTAGGCTGCTATTGGCGCGGGGGGCGCGCCCCGACGCCCCTGGCCGCAGTCACATCACCCCCCTTCATATGGCCACTTACTACGGTCATCCGGATATCGCACTGCTTTTGTTGGATAAAGGTATAGTATTTCTAGGTGTTTGGTTGAGAAATTTCATAAGTTACGGCACATTTTAGCGGTGCGTAATATTCTTTCCAATTTTAAATTATGTTGATAAATTATATAATGTACATGGGACAAACAAAATGATTGTTTTGCGGATTTGGAAGTGTATAAAATTTATAAATAAATAATCGTTGATAAATTCACACAGCGCCCGTCTAGCCCCAAACTAAACAAAGCTTGTACTGTGGGTGCTAGATAACTGTTATACTACTTAAATTCCCTAGACCCCTAACAGATATTGAAATTCATCATGTCAATTTGTTGCCCGGTCGGGGATCGAACCTGGGACCTTTTCCGTGGCAGAAGAGAGATGTTGACCACTGAACCACTCAGGTCGTCTTTATTCATCGTATTTTCACATTGTTAACTTTTATAAACAAAATTAAACAAAAGGATACTTTTCGAAACATTCAGATCAGACAGAAGTTTCTAGTTTTTAGACTTCGGACATCGGTCTGTCAACAGTTTAAAACTGTCTCCAACAGTTGTAAGCAGTTTAGAACAAAACAAAAGTAAACAAACTCACAGCATTATGCTGAGACTGGTCCATTTCGGTTTCCGTTACATCACTGGCTGGTCTTACGTAAATTACAATAATTATAATTTACTGTACTCACCTTAGGTTAAGGATGTAATGTGGAACCGAATAAAGTGCTGTCTATGTCTAGACAGTTTTGAAGACTGCTATGGGAACCTTAAGATAGTATCGAAAACAGAGCTTTACTAGTTCCGTTTCTCCCCCAGGCGCGTCACCGCACGCGTTGGCTAAGAACGGCCACTCGGCGCTGCATATCGCGTGCCGTAACAACCATCCGGATATCGCATTCGCACTGCTAGAGCATGGTAAGTCCGGTTATCCGTTTTTTTTTTCTTTCATTATAAGAAACCCGCCAGCCGCCATTTGGCCAGAAATTGATCGCCATCTGACAAGGGAAGCTATCTCCTAACTTTTTGCAAGTTTTATGACTTCATAACGTTTTAAACTATCGCGGTTATTATTACACATTTTGAGGGTATGTTCCGTGTTTATGTAGCCCAATAGTAGCTCAATCGTCCTGTGACCATGATGCATGCAACTGTGTCGAAGTATCGGGCTACTCGTCAACAAAGGTACGCGGTAGGAAACCCGGAACATACCCTTATAATGTTTTAAGACTTCATTATGATTCCGATTGGCAAAGAAAGTCCTTCACATGTACTAATGAACCTAACCGACAGACATACGTCGGATAGCCCAAGCATACATCATCATCACAGCCCGTAACACTCCACTGCAGGACTTAGGGCCTCTCCCACGAAAGGGGAGGTTATTGCCATAATCTCCACGCTTGGCAGGCGGATTGGAGATCGCAGTGTTTAAATATAACAATGAAAAATGCTGCTGCCCATTTTTCAGACTACGGAGACTCTTGATCTTTTGTCTCGAAAACATTAGTCGCCTTGTACGACACCCATGAGTGTAAGGGGTTGGTGCTATTCTACTCTGCCGGACACCACACGGCAAAGCCTACATATTCTTTAATATTACCTAAATTACTTCTTCTTCTTAACGAGTCGATGGCAAATTACATTAAATTTTAGACGCCCAACAATTGGCCACGCACACTGCATTTTTAGTGGCTTCGTTAAGGTCTTTCGTAGTGCAGGTGTCAGGGCACAAAGGGCCTAAACTACTATACCGGATTTATGACTAAAACCTCATGTCCATATACCCAGACGCGGCAGCGGGCGTGAAATCGAAGGCGGGCTTCACACCCCTTCACATGGCAGCTCAGGAAGGCCACGAGGACTGCGTGGAGATGCTGTTAGAGCGGGGCGCCGAACCTAACGTGCCTGCTAACAATGGTAAGTCACTTCTCAGTTTATTGCGGGTTCTAAGTGTTAGCTTGGCTTGTGCTGTTTGATAGTTCAAAACTCGGGTTTCTGTGATTCACGGAATCACTATAGATATAAATTGTACAGGAGATATGGAATTTGAGCCGTTGCATCCGCTCCAATTTGGGACTTTTCTAGAACAGGGTTTCTCAAGCTTATGACTGTACCCCTGTCTAAGTTTTCAGATGACAGCGGACCCCTTAACTCCATAAAAGGCAACAAATTCAGTGCCCAGCAAAATATTTTTAATTATGAATATAATGTCGCAAAATATGTAAATTTTAGCAGAATTTTGGACAATTTTAACCTTATTTCTGACTCAGCATCAAGTTGATTTCAGTATTTCGTTTTTATCATGCATGATCACGTCTGAAAACCCACTCTCACATAAAAATGTTGTAGCGAAGGGTAAATCTTGTCGCTAACCCCATTTTGAGAAAATAATCTTATAGCGCCTTTTCCGTGTGGTCGCAATAAAATTAATGTATTATTTGAATCAAATTCTAGTTTAGCGATAGACATTGATTACTATTCCTAAAACTTGTTAACCTCCCAACCGCTAAAGTAATCCGCCCGTTCGGTACATAAAATCAGTCCTGACAGCTTATAAAATTACACCTCCAATCCCACAGGCCTGACCCCAGTCCACCTAGCGGCCTCCGAAGGTCGGACTGGTGTCCTGAAAGCCCTGTTGGCCGCTGGCGGCGACTGCAACGCGCGAACCCGCGACGGCTACACGCCATTACACGCCGCCGCGCACCACGGACACCACGCCGCGGCCAAGACTTTGCTGGAGAATAAGGCCGATATCACGGCACGGGCGGCGCATGGGTGAGTCTAACTAGGGAGAAAAAGAGACAGTGAGAAAGGGAGAGAGAGAAATGCAGGGAATGTCTCAACAAATACACGAAATAACTCAACAAATACACGAAATAATCATCTTGGACGCGAGGTATCGAAGTAGGTATAAGGGGATTGCAACGCCAACCAAAGAGAGAGAGAGTGAGAAAGAGATAGAGAAAGAGATACATCAAGGACACGAAACAAACATCATGGTCGCGAGGTATCGAAGTAGGTATAAGGGGCATGCAACGCGTGAACCCGCGACGGCTACACGCCATTACACGCCGCCGCGCACCACGGACACCACGCCGCCGCCAAGGCTTTGCTGGAGAATAAAGCCGATATCACGGCGCGGGCGGCGCATGGGTGAGTCTTACTAAGTAGAGGAAGAGAGAGAAAGAGATAGAGGGAGAGTAAGAAATGCGAGGGAATAACTCATAAAGGACGCGAAATAATCATCTTGGACGCTAGGTATATTGGTGAGTCAAACTGAAGGGAGGAAGAGAGTTAGAAATGGAGGGAATAATCAGCTTTGTCGCGGGGGCAGCGAATGGGTAAGTAAAACTAAAGAGAAAGACAGAGAGACAGTGGGAAAGAGAAAAATGGAGAGAATAACTCGTAAAGGACACGAAATAATCATCATGGTCGCGAGGTATCGAAATCGGGCGGATATTACGGATACTACTGCGTTCTAGAACCTTCTATACAGAGCTGTGCCTTCATGCTTCGACCTAGGGTCTGATGGACATCACGGACAAATGGAATACTCCGTCTAATCCTATTGCTGTCGGTACGGTCGTGATTCTTGTTATAGAGAATGCAATCTCCATACGAACCCGATCCATGAGTTAGTCCAGGGTATTTTCGATGGCTCCCATATTATAGAGAGAAAAAAAATACAGAGAGAGGGAGACACGGCACAATTGATCAAGGATAATTACACTAAATATGCGAAGATATATGTTTGTAATATTTGTAAAAGACTTTGTTGCTTGTAAAAGTTTGTTTCCTGAAGAAAAAAAATATGTGTGTATAATGTAGAAAATAAAAAGAGGTGGGTCAGAATATTTTCAATTGTATTGACGAGACGTTTGGTCCACAGGTTCACGCCACTGCACCAAGCCGCGCAACAAGGCCACACGCTCATCATACAGCTACTGCTCAAGAACAACGCTGACCCCAACGCTTTGTCGGCTGTAAGTGTTCTTGCATTATGCGTTCGCGCCCCTACGAATGATGACAGCTACTTCGATTTCTAAAGCATGTTTTAATAGAAAAAGTCAAAACAATTGAGCACGACAACGATGAGTGTGGCGTAAAAAGTAACTAACACGCCGCCAATAGGAAACTATACCGAAAAAAAGACAACAGACATCCACCTCACTGTCGTTATTATCGTTGTCGCGCTCTATGAGAATTTTCGCGATTCCAGGGGGCGCTACTGAGACATGAGTCCTGATGTTCAAAAAAAGCGCTGGCATTGGCTGAGTTGGATTAAATCCGGTATTTTTACAGCAGTTGTATGTGTCCAATGACTCGTCAGTATTTTGACAACGGACCTCACTTCCCAGTAGCGCCATCTGATGGGTTTTTAAATCGCAATATCCTTCAAGGTTTTATTTTTAGCCATTGAAACGTTTTCACAGCAATTGCGTAGTTTAAAAGAGTTAAACGTAAATAGATACATACATCGAAACATAGGGACACACGGCGGGAATCAATTTTGTTTTATACTATGTATATTATATGTAAATTCCGAATACCACAACAAGCAACATTATCCCAACAGAATGGGCAAACGGCGTGCGCTTTGGCCGACCGTCTCGGCTACATCAGCGCCGTCGGCGCGCTGCGGCCCGTCACGGAAAACACACTGAGCCAGGCTGTGGGTGACTCTGGTGAGTGCTAATTTAAGCCTTTTTGTGATAAGGTTAGGGTTGAGATTCGGTGCTGCGGCCCGTCACGGAGAACACGCTGAGCCAGGCTGTCGGTGACTCTGGTGAGTGATGATTTAGACCTTATTATTGTTAGGTTAGGGTTGAGATTCGATGCTGCGGCCCGTCACGGAAAACACGCTCAAGCAGGCTGTTGGGGACTCTGGTGAGTGCTAATTTAAGCCTTTTTGTGATAAGGTTAGGGTTGAGATTCGGTGCTGCGGCCCGTCACGGAAAACACGCTCAACCAGGCTGTTGGGGACTCTGGTGAGTGCTAGTGTGGACCTTATGTGCATTGGTTAACGGTTGTTTAAAGAACAGCCAACGAAAGATTTTTTTAAAAGTTCTGCATTTACGTTCATTTCTATTAGTTACCTACACATACATAGGGACAGACGGCGGGATGCGACTTTGTTTTATAGGTACTATGTATAGATATTATTGTGATATTATACGAATTTTACTAAAGCCAATTAGGTTTAAAAGATAATTAGAGCTAGTAAAAACATTTGGCCGAAAACAATGTGTCTTATAAACGGCGTTATTAGTATAATAATATAATATTATCTGTGTCGGCGTGTACGTTAGCGGACAAACTAGACTTTAGGCCAAATTAGTTTGGCCCCCAAACTTTAGACCGAACTTAATTTGGGTTGCTTAATGCTATATTACTGGAGTACAAGAACGATTAGAAGATGATACACACAAACTTTTAACAAGTTTTTAGAGGTCATACTCGTAACTTCTATCAAACATTGGAAACCTTGATAATTTAGAATTTCTATCCACATACTAGGTACAGAAAACGTATATCGACCTACGAAAAACCAGTATAAAAGGAGCTAACATTACTATACGCCTCCACGGAAACCCTAGCTCATCATTTTCTGGTGTTCCGTAGGTCGTACCGTCACTGTACGATCCATCAGGCTCAATAACACATCTACGAGTATACCAAATCAGCCATATCAAGCTCGGCCACGAAAGCTGGTTCGTGTAAATATCGCCATTCTGCGCGCACCTAAATTTACTTAATCACATCCGTTCGACTGCGCATAAATCTAAAACTGGATATGTGCCAGTACCGACACCGACGCCTAGGCGTTCTAGCATTGGACTTTAGAGTTTATGATGGTGCAAAGTTGAATACATAGATACAAGTTTTCTCGAAACTTAGAGATGAAATTCAACATCGAAAGTGTAAACAAATTGCCCCTATAAAAATAAACCCAAGGGGTGGATTATTTAAAATAGTGTTTTTTTAAATATTCATAAGATTTTATTTCATTTTGAATTTGATAATTTTTATCAATTTTTCTATGATTTTAAATAATCCACCGCTTGGATTAATATTTGTAATGGCAATTTGATTACACTTTTGATCGTGAATTTCACCTCCGAGTTTAGATATTGTCTTTATTAAACGTAAAGTGATTTTTACCTAATCGCTATGGTGAGATAAGTATTTTCAATATACTAAAACTATCCTCATTGCTTATATAAAACGATAAGTTCTCGGTAAAGCAAAGTCCGATCAAAATCACGAATCGTAAATCTATGAACTAAAATAAGCTTTGGTCTCGTCATAAGTAGGGTAGGGGTGGGACGCCACACGAACGAAGTTGCGCCGGGTACACTTGTACTTGATGTACCTGGGACGTACTAGACTAAGGTAGCTAGCCTATATTGTTGTTATTATTTATTGTCGCATAATTTTGACGTTCAAGGTCCGCACGTCTATCAAAACGGTGACAAATATTATTTGAATGGTACAAATAAAAAACATCGCTCTTTGTGAAGCTGGCTCTGCGATCAGCGATGAATCAACGCTAGACGTACTTATACTATGACCACCAGCGCTCAAAATGAATATTGTGTCATTTTGTGACACCGGTACCTTAGGCAACAATTTATTCTTATGTCGATGAGCACAGAGTTTGTATTCGAATGCGCATGTGATGACGATAGCTTGATAAGTTGTGTACATCATCATTTTTGTTAAAATTCTGGTAGTACTTATCAGATCAGTTTATGGTTTTAGCATCTATAGTCTATACCGATGATCTAACTTCATCACTGATTCCCCTGTCTTGGAATGATGGTCTGTCGTACAAGGCGACTATTACAATACATATAGTAGGCCGTATTCCGTAATATATTTTTATAACTTCGGTCTCCAATCCACCTGCCAATCGTAGAGACTTTAGCAATACCCTCCACTGATATAGGGTAAGCCCAAGTCCAGCAGTGGACTTATTATGATGTGACGTATGTTATTTGTCGATACGAAAACTCAGCGGCTGTTCGAAATGAAATTAAAGTCGTCCCATTCTCTGAACTCGGTTATGCAATAAAAAAGCAATCTCCATTATCTCGACGAGCAAGGTGACAGGTCAAACTATTCTACCAATTGACTTATCAATTCTGCTCCGGGTTGAATCATAAATACCGGGCTTATACGTTTGTGTGTCAGATATTTTTGGCGTATGGGCTGTTTTTCTTTTCGTATATAGTTACAAAGAACAGTATAGCTAGCACAATGTGCCCGCGACTTAGCTCGCGTCGCGAGACAACCTTTGTTTCCTTCACTCAATACTAAGAGGAAAGAGATAGCAGTATCTATGCCGCAGCTTTTCACGCTTGTCGCACGCGAGAGTGCTTGCCATGCTGCTATAAATATTAGTCCTTTTATATATCTAATGTATGATATGTATGTATGAGGTAGACTGTTTACGTGAATTGGAAAGGAAATCACAACATAAAGTTTATAGTGCGCTGTAAATATCCATTCACTAAAGTTGCATGGTTAATAGGAATACACCCACGCCACACCTGTATTTGTAAGTAGGTTTAAAGGTTTGTAAATATTTCTCTCTGTATAAAATGTATTCGAACGAGCCTAGGGTTTCTGTGATCTTTAAGTTAATACGAAAATACTTTTAGTTATTCAGAAATTGTTTTGCGTAACGCAAAATATTTTTACGGGCAACCACGAACATTATAAAAAAATAGCCAAACGAGTCACGTTCAAAGTCAAAGTTCTTAGAAGTTAGATGCGAGTGAAATTGTTTGCTGGATTATGCAAATATTGAATGTAAAATTATTCATATTTAACACGCTGTTAATTGTTTAAGATGTGCATATAGCGCTTGCAGCTAACTTTCGAGTCGCCTAAAGATTGAAGCGTGTTGTACTATATTCTTCTCTGGATACCACACGCCGTTTTATTATCTATTAAAATCATTTAATTCCTATTTAAGTACTTATAATAAATTTGATAGCTGACATAGAATGAAACGGTCTCACTTCGTAGGCAATAAGACAGAATTTTGTGGGTCAGGCTTGGTTTTATAGCCGAGCAGCAGCTAGCATACGCATAACCGACCAAATAATGGTGCCTAAACACAACGCACATTATGCCCTATGCCCGCTTTCTGTGCGGCCACCGATTGTAAGCAAATGAGCACATATTAGTGTTCAATGTGATGAGCTCAACGCCTCCTCCATAATGCATACCTGTTGCAGCGGTTACATAAACATAGCTGTTTGATAGCCATTCCATGTGTGTCATGTATTAGGTACCGCGTAGATAACGCGCGGACGCGGTGTTCCAGTCTATTCGTGTGCGCAGGCGCAGCGCTAGGTAATAAACGTGTAGCTGTATGTATAGCTGTCTAGGATATGTGCAATGGGTATATGTAGTTCAATACAATGTCGTAGTAATTTCTGTTTCTTCTTGATTGTCACGATGACACACTTCTTCTTACTGAGTAATGAAAGAAATATTATCTTCGCGTCAATACCATTGTGTCATGATCCAGGATTTGACAGATTAGGTAATTACAGAATCCGTGAATCAGAATCACCTGACCTCCGTGACCGTGTATATAATGTTTAGACTGGCTTTGTTACAGTGGAGCGACTGCCACCTGACCTCCGTGACCGTGTATATAATGTTTAGACTGGCCTTGACTGAGTCCCCCATTGTGCAAGTTTTGGCAGTGAAGTTTTGATCTGACAAATCCTGGATCATGGTCAAGGCAAGCCCCGGGCCCTCGCGCGCGAGAACATAACCGGGACAATAACGCCATGATGACCATAATATACTTAGGTACTACGCGACTACAAGGCGTGAAGTCTGATTTCTCGTTCATAGATATGTTACGAAAATTTGAACCAAACGACTCTGTTTCTTCAAGAACCGGATATGAATTACACATTTCGACAGACCGGAAAATCAGATCAAGCGTGCCGACTAGACAAGGGTCGTGGGGTTATCTTCACAATAGATTTCGGCGTGTCTACTAAAGATGTATGGACAACTCGGTAGGTTTTCTCTCATTTCCGTAATACAATAGAACAAAATAATTAATAGGTTCATTTATTAACTAATTTACTAGCTTTTCGCGACTTCGTCAGCGATAAATCCGGTTATTTTTAGATATATTTTTATATCACTAAAATGACAAACAAGCAGCTTTACCGTTACGTTGCCTATTAGCGTTTGGGAATACCAGGGGTTATCATCTCCTTGGTGCCGACACCGGAACAACATTTTCACACCGTTCTTGATGAACTTCATTTTGTAGGTACATGATGATCAGTAGACTCGATGGTTGTCGTCTATCTCCTTCCCAAATTATATACGAATCAGTTTAGTTATGCAGGCGTAATAGACAGACTCGTATTTTTGCATTTATGATATTAGTTTTTTATTTATCAGAGGCAGGCAAACGATAAAGCAGGTCACGTGATTATACTTTTGATGAACGTACAAAAATATTTTTAAAATATGTAAAATTCCGACTCGTGTTTCATAAAAATCCATCACCCCTCCAACTTTAGATATTATTTACAGGAAACCTCTCTTCGATTCAATCTGGTCAGGTTTCTCTGTTAACGGGGTTACGCGGAGGTCAGATGGCAGTCGCTTCACCGTAATTACCGGTAGGCTAATAACATAACAATGCTGCCAACATTTCTCTGATTTCAATGATTGAAATTGCTACGTTTGCGATAACGTATGATTGATTTAATAGTTTCAGTTTATTGCAATGGAACTTGGTTAGCAACTGAACCCATGAACTCGATTATACGGCATTGCAAATTTCCATAATTGAAATTAGAGTATTGTTGGCAACAGCGTTACGTAATTGGCCTATAGATCTGAAAAATCCTGGACCATGGTCAAGGCAGACACCAGGCCCTTGCGCTCGAGAGCACGAGCACGATATTGACGCCAAGATGATCAACCTCTCTTCCACGTTTCTGTATAAGTTCGGTTCAGTTGCGTTCAGTAGAGGCGGTTAGTCATTATCTACATTTATACTTACTCATACAGACTTATATAGATTCTTACTCTATGCACGATGCCAGATGCATTGTTCTTATCACATTCATTGGATGGCTATAACAGTTACGTGTCACAAGCCACTGTGTCACAGAGCTGTGACGTCAATCGTGAGTAGAGACGTTGAATGAAACTAATTTACGAGATGTAGGCTGGCATCTACAGAGCGCTCGTGAGTTCATGTCCATCGGGCCCGACCGTCTAACTCATACGGATTATACTCGTACATCGCCATTTTACTTGTTCAAACCGCAACCGAGTGAGATAGCGACGTATCGACTTCAATAATTGCTACTCGAATTATTTAAGCGGTCGTGCACGATGGACTTTAACTCGCGCGCATATAGGAGGCAATGTGATATCCGGCAGCACCCATTTCTTGTGTTCACGGCATAGCAGCATGGACCTCCGAGTGGACAAGATAATGGGCAGCAGCGTTTGCTGATTTATGTTTTCATCACTGCGATCTCCTGCCTGCAAAGCGTGGAGATTATGGCAGACCTCTCCACGGATGCGGAGGAGGTTGTAGCTCAGCAGTGGATTGGCTTAGTGGATCGTAGGCAATTTTTTTTATGTTATCCGGCAGACAAACAGGCATGCGGGCCACCTGAAGGAAAGTGGTCACCGCCGCCTATCGACATCAGCAACACCAGGGGAGTCACCAATGCGTGGCCCGCCTCTAGGCTGATGGGGAAGTAAAGATCAAACCCCGGAGATATCACTAATATCTTGCTTTATTGCAGTGTATACTAGACGCTTCTTGATACACGCTCACGTCGAAACAATGGCATTTGGCCAATTTTCGGTAACTTCTGATGTCAGCTACCGAACTGTATTATCTCCTTGGATTGGGTATTTAGCCTTTTCTTACACACGCGTTTCAGATCATACGGGAATCTGACCTTCCAGATTCACCCACATGGTTGTTGAATGCTATAATGGGCCCAATTACGACTGCGTGCTGAGTCGAATCCGTGACTGCGTGAAAGGTTACTTCACAATAGATCACTGAAGTTCGAAGTTGAATGCCTACGTCTTTGCCACGGCACATTCTTAGTGAGGTGTGATGTAGTCCATATTAACACCTTCGTTTAACAACTGACGTAAGGGCATCGCGAGCCTTCTTAATGAGTCCCGAAGTCTTTCCTTTGCTCTATAACATGGGGTTCTTCAAAAGGCATGTCTATAGGTATCTCAAAGGCCGGCATCGTATCCGATCCGCTTAGGTTGCAGATGTCCTGGACGATGGTAGTTGCTCTCCATCAGATGGACAGTCCGTCCGTTGCATCACTAGGCAATAAAAAAAAAAACGCTGTCTTTTGTAGGAGACAGTGCGTGTGGAAAAATACCTGTTATTCATAAAACATTTAACTCCAATACTCAGGTTATTACTGAATTATCAAGTGTTTACAACACTTGATAATTCAAGAACTCGATCGACAATATCCGGCTCGAAGGACCAACAACTTTTAAACTGTTCAGAAAACGAGTATTGTACTAAACCATGCTAACGAAAAGTAACGTTAAAGTACCGACTTTAACAATACGAGCATTAAACTTGGAAGAACTGACAGTCACATTCAAGGAATGTCAATCTTGTCTCTTAAAGTGCGAAACACGCTCTTAGACAACGCCATGGGTAGCAAACAAAAATAAAACTGTACAGAAGGTGCACACATGTTCCGCATACATTGTCTTCCACCATACAATCGGGTTTGACTCATGACGTCATCGCTGTAGAATTAGCGGATAGCTCAAAAACAGGTATATTTTTCCCTTGTGTTTATGTTTTTCTGCCAGAGAGTTAAGAAGTTTTATTAGTAGAGAGGGCTGAGGTCATTTATCTTTTCTCTAAATACTGTTACTTATATTTCGGATGTATCCTAGATCTGTAATATCGTGGTGCGAAGTGTAATATTCTGAAGTAAAGCCGTTTCAGTTAGCTGATAACAAACTTCATAAATAATTTGCATGGAGTAATTATATCGTCACGATGCACAGACAGCTCATGTCATTGTCATTGCATAGCTAATGTAACACTGAAACGTTGACAGCATACAACACAGCTAAGCTAACAAATGTTAATAACTTGAAAAACATCTGTAAAAACGTCACGACAAGTGGTCAGGAATTGTTCGCCGATGAGTAACGGTTCGGGCGTGGGATTAGTATTCTGTGAGAGTCAGAGCTCTGTGTAAAAGTTTTTGCATGCGCTCGCACGTGAGCCGGCGTCAATGATACAGCGGCGCAGTCGCCGCGCGACCTCCCCGCGTATCACGACGCGCACAACACAACCCAATTAACCAATCACACCGGCCAATTCGGATATAGAACAAAACAAAGTACTCACTCCCCCCATTCATTCGGCCAGTTCCAACTCCATTTTCGAATCGTCTCGCCGGCCAGTGCTGCGCGTCGAAAAAGTTTAGTGTGCACGTTAATTAGTTCGAACTTGGAAAAGTGTTCGCGCGTTCGGTTCGGAAGCCGGCTAATTTCCGCGAATGTTCGATGATGTAACTGTGGATCGTTGAATAGTGCCTTTGTTCTACTAACCAGTGGTTTACACAGTTCGTTCACAGAAACTGAAAGTGTTGAAGTGACACGCTAAGTACTGGAAACTTATAGGCTGTAAGTAATGCCTTGTTTACTTTCTGCACGTACTTTCGAGACAAATTTTTCACGATGAAAGTTGGTTTCAAGTGGTGAAATGAAAGTGTTGCGACTTATTATAAATATTTTTCACTTCAAATGCACATACTGTGAGACGATGGCTTACAGCCAAAATGTATTATTAACCTGTGAACAGGAATTTTTTTTATTTTGCTCCTGGATTACTCGACAGAGCAAGATATTTATAGCAGAGTGTGTATGAATTTCATTTTGGTGAATGATCCAAGGTTGATTTGTATTTCTTTGAAAGAGTAGAGACCGTTAGATATGTATGGTTTACTTACTTCTCCTGTACATTATGGGTTAGGTTACGGACAGTTACATAGCTTAACATTATAAATATATCGTGGTAGATAATTCACATAAATGTTACAATAACCGCATTATATATAACTGCACGCGAAGGTTCTAAAGAACGTTTCTCGCTCGTATGATTCGGACGAAAAATGAGCCACAGTGTTTTCTTTGAACTATAAATGGGATCGTTGAAGAGGTATATTAGAGGTCTCTTCAGAGGCGGGTAACGCATTGGTGTTGCTGATATCCATAGGCGGCGGTGACCATTTACCATCTGGTAGCCCGCTTGACAGTTGTAACATTTAAAAATATACTACCGTAATGAACGTAGGTATTAGTTAATAAACTTATATATTTTCCTCAATATTAAGGATAGCAAACTGCGAAGTTACAACCGGCAGTAGTTTATTATGATTCAGAGACCTTGAACCGCAGTATTGCTGAGAGCCCCGAAGCTCTACATAAGCGCTAAATATCCATTAAGTAACCTAATTGCCATAAACTTAAATTAGCATGTCTGAGTGGAAACACTAACCAGTTTAGATCGTACGAAATCTTGCTTTAAAGGCGCAGAAAAAAAAGGTGATGTTCTAAACGCAGATAAAGCAGTGTTCATAGGATTCGTTTGTAGACATTAAGAATTGGGAACGTCATCCTTTTTATAAGTCGATTAAAAAGAAGATATGGGACTCTACCTATCATTGACGCTATTAATGTAATTTTTCTCAGAATGAGTTTTTTTTATATACAGAAGGGCAGACCACAGAGCTCTCTGTATTTACTTTGACATCTGTATATTATTTATATCAACCTGTGTGTCACAATAAAAGTATTTGAATTAATTTGAGTTTAAAGATGTAGGCTCGTTTCTTAAAGGCTCTAATGTCGGCTAAAACCGGCTTAGGAATTTATTTATTTGGGCTATAGGGCCATTTCGCCAGACTAGAGTAGCAGCAACCACTCCACTTATTATGGGACTATTACACTCCGTCTGGAAACGTCATAAACCAGAAAATGGACAGATGCAGTCTCCAAGCCGCCTGGCAAAGGTTATAGTGAAACCTCCCAGTCAGGGATGCTCATTTGTAAATTATAATGAATGGTCAGGGGTATTGTAAAACGTTCATAGGCTACCGTAGGATAACTGCTCACCATCAGGAGGGCTGTTAGTTTTGTTTTCCGCAATATTGTTTTAAAAAAAGTATAACGTGGTATAAAGTAACATGGCATGTCTTTGTCTCTGTATGTATCTGTCACGTGTAGTAAAATATATAGCATGAAATGTCCAATTCCGAATTTCTTTGTGCCGTCTGCGTCGGTTGATCGTAAAAGTATAAAGGCGCAATGGTAATTTCCTTGAATAAACAAAATGTTCGCAAGTACGTTTGTTAGCATTGATATTCGGCCAAACTGCGACTTGTTTACTCAAAAACTGAGATAAACGCCGACGAATTACCTTTTAAAGATACGGATAATACGCGAGGGAGACGTAGCGGCGCCACTTTCTGAGATTGTTGAAGATGTATCTTACACAAATCGCGAGTTCCAAACTTTTGCCCACACTGTTATTTAGAATTAAGTTGGAAGGTTTAAAATAAACTTGTTTTTCTAACAGAACATTGAACCTAAAAGTAGTTAATTCTGCAAATAACATACGAGTTATAGCTGCATATGCAAAGAGGATTCTAAACGACTTATAAAGGTTAAGTTTCTTAAACCATCATTTCGCATCGTCATTTCTAGCGCAAATTTTATTCTGATTAAAAATGTGATGCATCGTTTGCCGACCAAGAGCCAGATTATAAAAATTATTTTTCTTTTTTTTTATTCGACGATTATGGCGTCCGAGTGATGTAATACGGCCAGTGTGACCTCAACGTACGAGTTATCTCTCGGACAGGAACCTGTTCCATGGCTGTATGGGCGTATAGGCTGTTGCCTCGAGCAGATAGTTTGCTGCTGCTATTAAATTAAAATGTAGTTAAAATGGTTTTGAATAATGTAACAAACAGCTTCGGCGGGCTTAGCTGAATTGGTAAATGAACCCTGATTATAGATTACCGTGTCTAGTGAGTAGCAGTAATGAGCGTACAGACGTGAAAACTAAAATTAAATTATAACGTACAAGCGTTTGGTCGCGAATATTTCAATTTAAATGAAACCTAAATTCACAAATCGTAGAGCGAGAGAAGCGGAAGACAGTAAGAATAGCCTTTTCCATCAGATGGTCTAATCTGGTTTTAGCTCTATGGTCATACATTACGTCACCAAAGAGATTTATTTATTTATTTATTAAAGCTTTATGCACTAAAGGTACATTGGCGGACTTAAAGCTAAAGTATTAGTCAACCGTGAAAAAAAAATATGAACGAAAACGGTAGACGGTGCGGGATAAACAATAAGGTAAGGTGAAGGAAGAAAATACTTTACATAAATAATTAAATGCTAAATTTATACAATTTACAAAGATACAAGATTATAGGTGAACAACAAAAACATGTATGGAATGATGTAATTATAGGGCATGCAGATAATGCTTGTGTACAGCCTTTTTAAACGAGTATTTGCTAGTCAAATATTTATGTCAAGAATTTTAGTTTTAAAATGTTTTTTGTACGTCACTGTCGTATACCGTCTACCGTCAAAAAAGCGGTGATTCATTCCTACGGGGAAAAAGAGAAGAACAAACCAAACCTGCTGCCATCCATTTATACCATCCATAAAAACTACTGCTTTTTTCCAGAAGTTTGTCAAGTAATTTACATATATCATTAGCATATTTCTAACGTAGCCACAACACCGCCTAGAGGCCGCAAGGGTTCAGTTACAAGTACTAATGTTTTAGTGTCTATTAGAGGCAATAACTGTAATAATCTATGACTCAATGTTTATTAGAGATTTTGCTCTGTTTCCTTCTAATGCCCATTGCAATGGCAGTAATAATTAGACACGGAATATTAGTCACGCGTGCTTGATAAGAGCGAGCCTCCGTTATCAGTGTTTCCATGATTGATACATGTTGCTGAACGAAGGCTCGGACGAAAAATTAATTTATGTAGTAACGTGTTTCTGTACCCTTTTTTACCAAAAAGCGTAATTAAAAGAATAGCAATCTCAAGAACCTAAAGGAAATCAACATTGATAACTTATTTCACTCAAATAAATTAATGCAAGAGTCACAATAGGTTAAAAAAAATTCATACCGCCGTAAAAATAAGTGCTAAAAAATCAGCACATAATTCATAAAATTCGAAGAAATATTGTGTAACTTAATGTTTTGGTTCATTAGACAATCAAGTGTAATTCAACTTTTTGTAGCAATTTGTACGAAGGCTGAACTCACTAGCGCTTGTAATAAACAGATTGTTTTAATTTTTTTCTGTTAGATTATGATTCATCTGGCGATACGTAATGGCGTTATTGACCCTGTAGAGTTGTATGATCGTTTTGTCTATGGTTAATTGTCCATGTCTATTTTGTTATTCGATTTTTAAAGTGTTGCTGTTGAAGCTAAAAATATATGTTATAATTATAATAATATTATGAAGTAAAATGCATATATACAGTTGGCACTGTGTAAGAGCGTCGGTAGCCGGGCGGTTGAGTATCCAACTCGCAAGCGAGAGGTACCGGGTTAGAATCCCGCTGCGGCCATGTACCAATTACTATTTTCTGAGTTATGTACATTAGTTGAACACTAACCGATTCTCTTACGTTGAGGGTAAACATCGTGATAAAACCTGCAAAATCAGGCAACTGAATTTGTAACCATGATCCAATCTGGTCAGGTTCCCTTGGTAGCAGTCACGGAGGTCAGATGGCAGTCGCTCCACTGTAATTACCTGATCGCCAAATCCTGGATCATGATGAACGCGGACCCCGGGCTCTCGTTCTCGAGAGCACAACAGGGACATTAACGCCGAGATGGTGACAGGTGGCACTATGTGAATTGTCCAAGTATATATATAACTCTGTAACAGAACAAATAAAATTAAGCTAAGAATCCAAAAGTTTCTTTGACACTTTGAAGTCTGTGTTTACTTCGAGCTTTGACTCAGAAACAAACCCTAAGTTCTACTCGTAGCTGGGTACATTTCCATCCAAGCATTTATTATTTATTTAAAACATTCATCAACGCTTTATATATTTAAATAGTTTATTACTTTTACCTGAGTACACATTATCGCATAGCTTTGATGTGACTGGGAAAAGGAAGTTTCATACTATGCCGTGGCGGCATAAAATTACGTCATCGGCTATGACTATAGCGCGTAACTTGCCTCTACTGTCGGTCCGACATAACACGGCCGATGAAAGTTGTATGGAAGATGGCAGGTAACGCATTTGGGAATGACTCCAGGCCCTACTAACAGAAACACCAAGTCTTGATGTTTTCGCCGATACATGGGGCGAAATTATGCGGAATACCCTAAATTTCTCAGAAACCTATACAAATTAAGTAGATTTTATATCGCAATGTACAATATGTCATGCTTAGTTTTATTTTTCTTGTCGAGGTAGACTTGGAGTAACTGCCAGACTAGACTTAAGTAGAGTCATGCTCAAATTTTATTGTAATGTTTGATATATGGCTCTTGAAATCCAGGAAAACTGTACATACAAAAATACTATAAATAAAAAACAAACTTACTAAGTAATTTAAGGAAGAGTAAAGTACATACAAAATAAAAAAGGATACCCAAAAATACGAAAAACAACGTTAATAAGAAACCTTATGTGACCGAGACCTTATGGACTTAAACAAGAGTCTTCTTTAACAAATTTAACATTTAATTTAACAACTATTGCTTCGACGGTGTAATAATAATTGAACTATTCATAAAAAATATTATAGTTTTCCATTATATTTTTTATTTTATTGTTGACATTACCGGCAATTCAAATTAAATCAGCGGCTAACCGCAGCATCTCTCTTGCCACTAAACCATCATTCTTTTTTCAATCCAATATACGCTATTAGGTCAAAAACGAGCCTCCTCAACTTAGCCGTATAATCATCGACGCATGCCAGTTACGTTCTCAGCCTGCCGGCTGGCCGCCCGCCAACAGTTATCCTTCTGGCTCCGAAATAATATTGTGCCCACTTTTAGACGTCCAGAAATAAATAGGCAACATTTATTATTTGTCTTGTTTATTATTATTATTATGTTTAGGCATTTCTTCTTTTTGCTGAGTAAAGGTAAATGGTACACTAATAAGTACCTACGCGCATAAAAATGCTATTTTAAACACTATCTAATGCATCTACACTTCCCATGTAGTGACATTATAACTTTGAGATAATGCCTTTGATACGAGATGTATTTTACGATCGCTTGACCTTCTCTAATCGTTATGACATCATCGAATAGGACCTCAACAACAACTCGACGATTTACGACTTCCGAGTTCGCTGTGACGTCATCCGTTTAATATTAAACTGGAGAGCCGTAATCTGTTTCACTAATAAACTAATAATAGTCTAGGAGAGCATCGGTGGTCTGGCTTAAGGGGTCCAATTGAGGCGACTGAATGAACCATGATCCAATCTGGTCAAGTTCCCCTGTTAACAGGGTCACGGACGTCAGATGGCAGTCGCTTCACTGTAATTACTTTTTCTGCCAAATCCTGGATCATGGTCAAGGCGGTCTTCGGGCGCTTACGCGCGAGAGCACAACCGGGACACCAAGATGAGATCAGTCTCTATGTATATGTTCTGAAGCACCCCACAGACAACAGTGGTGGTGGGAGTTGGGGCTTACAATCGCGGGCGCCCACTTGCCGACCGCGTCCATAGACTACTAATCTATGACCTATCAATGTTATGGGGCGGTCGGGCCATGTGCCAAACGTGTCAAACAAAAATCGAATCAAAAAGTTGAAGTACCGAGTACCAAACCTAACTTACAAGTCACTTAATGTTTAATCAGGACAAATGGTCGTCTATTTATATTAGCGACGTCTAACTAAATGTAAAAATAATTCATATTAATGGATGCCATGTCTTGCCTCAATAAAATTATGGAGTGACCTTGTAGTATAAGCTTTTATAAGCGGATAGGATCACATGCTAAATAAATCGATTCGATTGTCTTCCAGAGCCAATATTATCAGTATCTTTTGTTACGCATTTATACCTAAGTCTGATTTACTGAAACAACAACTAACAACCAGATGCGAATTAGGCGTCCAAAAGTTTCTTTGACACTTCGAAGGCTAGGTTGCCCTTTTCTGACGCGTGGACTACAATGATGTTCCAAAAATAGAATCCATTCCGACGTGAAGAAAAACTAACATATATACAGACTTTTAGGATTTTGAAAGTAACAGCGTGTGGTGGGTGAGCCACGGCCAGCCCTGCGCCCAGCCGACGTGACACTGTGTGTTTCCTTCCAACTTTCCTACCTCTCCTTTTTACCATTGAAAGACATATTTAATGTCCTAATCAATAAAGAAATTCTGAGTTAAACGCTTCGCGCGTATAAAATCAGAAGCTCTAGAAACATAAAATTTATATGTGAGGTATTGCTTACAGCTTCGCAGAATCCAAAGTAGTACGCCACACGGGAATAGTACGGCTTTCGATCAGTAAGAGATTCTTGGTAATCCGATTAGTACTTCCAGAGATTATCCCTTACAAACAAGCTTATACACAAAGGACTACTTTTCTAGCTACTAGTTGTTTACCCCAACGCTTGTAGTACACACATAAGTATATATAACTAGCTGACCCGGCAAACGTTGTTTTGCCATATAAATAATTTCCTAGTAAAATTAAAAATTTTGTCTAAAAAATAAAAATAAAAATTTTGGGGTGGACTACCCCTAACATTTAGGGGGATGAAAAATAGATGTTGGCCGATTCTCATAGATACCGGATAAGCACAAAAAATTTCATCAAAATCGGTCAAGCCGTTTCGGAGGAGTATGGCAACGAAAACTGTGACACGAGAATTTTATATATTAGAAGATGTCACACCTTTCTCCTATAGGGGTAGGCAGAGACCACATTTTATTTATTTATCACAAATACACATACACATTGTATAAAACAATGTCGCTTCCCGCCGTCTGTCCCCATGTATCCCTATGTACGCTTGGATCTTTTAAATTACGAAACGTATTTATTGCGGTTTTCAACAATACGTAGAGTGACGGAAAATAGGACGGCTTTCGATTATCAGGAATTCTACTTTCCGCAGAATATTTTACGGGATCAAAACTATAGTGACTTCACTCGGGAATAGTGTCGTAATTATTTTCCAACTCGCTTTAAAAGTGTGAGAGGTTATCTATCCACTGTACAGATTGTAACAGTTTTAGCTCTTTACAGTATTTGTATAGATTATTCGATAACAACAGCAGACAACCTAGTCGAACTGACAGCACATGAAGATAATTAATAAACAACAAACCAGTCTGTATACTGTGAGATACGATTTAGTTGGTGCGTTTATTTTCTACGAACTTCTAAGTTAGTGACTACCTATAGTCACAGTTGAGACCATACATTGACTGCGTGTTGCGTGATTTGGTTTAACGATTTCGAATCTACTGTGAAGTACAGACTGAAGACAGGCAGGTATCGCTGCGTTAATCCCTGTCAATGCTTCAGTTATTGAAGCATCGCGGGACTCGCATAATTTATTGGATTTGAAAGAATGAATATTTAGATTTTCTCCGCCGGCCAATAGCTCCACACTCACAAAACACAAGACTATCACCGGTATACTTCGACGCGTGTTTCGCTCCTCCATGGAGGGTGGAGCGTCCTCAGGGAAACATTAGCCGTAAGCCCAGGTTTACGGTTATGAGGATTCGTGGTGATTGCTGGTGCGTGGCGGTTGTTTCGTGGTGCGTGGTAAGGTGTTACAAAAGTAATGCTCATTCCCTACGTTTAACGCCTGTGCAGTGTGCAGCCCTTACATTATACCTACGTAGTTTTGTGACATAGCCTCGTAGAGCTCGCTAGGTAGAGCATAAAAATAATTTTTGTATTTTACTCTGTATTGGTTATCAAAATCGGACGAGCAGTATGCGCCATGCTGTTTTTAATATTAATAAGTTGAATAAAAGTAAATATACGTCTTTTACGTTATAATAAGTGACAACGCAATCGACGGCACAGTTTTTTACGTGTCTTAACTTTAAACTTTTCACTCCTTGACTGTTCGTATTATTAATGTGCATGTGAAGCTTACAACTTCAAAGACCGACAACATAAAGAATACACTGTATAGGACATTACCTTAGCTATGATTCTATCAAGCTTTGAGTATTGGTACCAACCAGCGGAGCCAGATTTTTCGGAGAAAGCGGGATTTTGAAACATTTTGAGCAAAAAAGCGGGACGTAAGATGCCGAAAACGGGACAATGTAAAAAACACGGCAATTTCAAAAATGGTTTACGAAAAACGTGATCGGGAAAGCTGATATTTTAAGTTAATATGAACTTAAATCAAGGAAACTAAATTAAATACAATCTTTGGTGGTTTTGGATACTGTTTATTTAAATAATCTCAACTTTTCCCCGAAAAGCGGGACTAAGCCTGTCCTGGACGGGACATTGAATTTTGGGCTAAAAATCGGGACGTTTCACCGCCTTATGTATTTCTCTCGACAAGCAACTGTGTGCATTGTTGTGTTTTAGTTCAAAGAATAATGTAGCCAGCACACTAACACCTACTATTCTTAACCTTGTTTACATTACAAGCTAAATGCTAAATAAATGACATGGGCGACAATTACCGCTTTCCGTCAGATGGTCTGTCTGTTCGTTTGTCACTGACACCTATCCCAACTCGATTGTCCCGAATATCAGTACTAGTCGCACGTAACAAACTAACATAAGCATGCACCGTGGTCACGGCTAGCCGGGACCATGTGAGAGTCGCAGAGAAGCCCGCCAGTTCAGAGTCGTGGCAAATCGACCGTCACTAATACGGCTTGCTTGAAAACGTGCCCGTGGTTGTCGCTGACACCTTGGATATTAGTGCACTGAGAATAGCGCTGGCGTAATGTTTACTTTATATTTGGTGCCCATTTACCACTTAATATAGCAGTGTGGCGTGTTGGCAATGTCGAAATGTGTTATTATAGTTGCCTTACCTTGCTAAACCATTTAAACTCCTCATCCTAGGGACAGGGACCAGTCTGTTTATTTGAACCATGTTTATAAATATTTTGTCAGCTGTCTTGCGCCTGCCACTTTTGTATGTTCAGCGTTGTGTAGGCAATTTTGCTCGATTTATTTCCACAGGCGTTTACAAATGGTTTGAATGATAGCACCTCATACTATGTATAAAAAATAATCATCTTGACGTTAATGTCGCGGCTGTGCTCTCGCGTACGAGGGTCCCGGGGTCCGCTTTGACCATGATCCAGGATATACAGTGGAGCGACTGCCATCTGACCTCGGTGAACCTGCTACCAGGGGAACCTGACCAGATTGGATGATGATTACACATTCAGTCGCCTAAATATGCAGGATTGCTCACGATGTTTTCCCTCGCCATAAGAGCATCGTTTAGTATTCAACTAATGCACATAATTCAGAAAAGAGTCATTGGCACATGGCCGCAGTAGGATTCGAAAGCGGTACCTCTCGCTGAGCCTCGCTTAAGAGTCAGGTACCTTAACCACTCGGCCACCAACGCTCCTCAGCACCTCACACTATGTATTAGTGGATTAATAATTTAGTTTAAAATATGTTGAAACATATTTTTAACAGAGCTAGCAGTTAATGTACGCTCATGGCCATGGTGGTTGGTAATCGATATTGGAACTTATGCATTTACGTAAATTACGTATCAAATTAATCTGTCAAGGGAGAACGAATCTAATGACTTATATGAAAATGATTTATATCAACGTTATCGGCTTTCAGATCCGCCTAATGACTTTCCTTTCAAATTATGTCACGAGTCCGCCTTGCCCTCGAGTCATTGCCACTGTATCACTAAAACTAATCGCGTCCAGTCACGCAGTTTTGTTCCCAATTCGGGTTTGTGGGTATAGGTAGGCAGAGTAGCTCGCTCCCCTACATTTTTCTACCTACCAGTTGATCGCCCTTGGACTAATGTTGTTGCTATAAATAAATTCAACGTTTACAGACACCATACCGTCGGAAAATATCGATTGCCGACTCCGAATAGAGCCCATCGATCCGTAACACTTGAAAAATTAAAATAGATTCAATCGTAAATGTACCTTACAGAGTTTTCGAACTCAATGGGTAAGGCTTATTGTGTAACAGGATTTTGTTGTCGGACTTGTATTTTAATCAAGTTTAAATAAATGATGATGTTTCAATTTAGATGTTATAACAATTTCGGTAATATGTAATTTAACAACTCATGTCATCGTACGTGTTATTTATCGAAAACACCTTTAAAACAAATGAAAAACTACTACTGTTAGTAATACTCGTAGATCCACTAGCAAATAACGGAATTCTATTTATAATAAAAACTTCTTTCTTCACTATCGACAGCTGTATTTTTAACACCCAATTTCACTACGAAACACCGCCGTGAAATATTAATTGGGTGGAAATTAACATTATGTTATAGGAAGTGGGCACACACGGAATAGTAATCCTCGGTTTGGCCTTGATTCCCAATCGGGCATCCCGCCGCGGCGGGCGGCCGTGGCTGTGTGAGCTCATGCCTTCGCCTTACGCCACGCCTGGCAGCCCGCGCAGACTGCGAGCGACGGCAGTACCGCCTCAGCTCATTAACAGGCTCTATTGTGGCCAGTATTTCCTCCGCCCGCGACACCGGCTGCAGTTACCGTTGCTAGTCCGGCACTAGTTTCCGAACGCGCATCTGCACAGCGCGCGCTCGCGCCAAAAATTAAAAAGTGTAATAAAAAAAAAAGGAAATTGCGCGCGCAAAATGGGTGTCGTGAAAAAGAATAAACCGAAAAACGAGAAAGTAGACAATGCAAATAATGTTAACGGTGACAAAAATAATGATAGTTCACAGAAAAAAGATGGTGATAAGAAAAATAAAGTTTCCAATGGAAAAGCTAAGGGTGGAAAATCGAAAAAGAAGAAAATAGTGTCGTGTTTACAGTGCATCAAATCTCATAAAGATGATGGTATTTTCATTTTATAACTTTTGGACAACCCAGTATGGCTGTTTTGATATGCTTCAGCACTATTTCAGGCATGTTTTGATTACTGACACTGATAAAAAATAAGTTCATTCTTTCACGTTCCTCTAACTACTAACTGTAACCAAATCAAAATGTTAAGGTAGGTATGTGTATTACACATTTGCCGGAAATAGGTATTATTATTTAACCTATTAGTTTTTGCCCGCGAATTGGAACTTTTTTTGTATTGCCTAGGGGAGGCACACGGACTGATGAAAAGCGGCCACCGTCAGATAGAACTTCTGCATTCTTGAATAACAAACATCACAAGTTTTCGCATTTATAATCTTAGTAGGATTCGATTCAAAATAAAAACTTAGGATATAGATTTTTCTAGATACGATAAAACTGAGGTAGGTATTTACTTTCAAACAAAAGTATAAGCTGTAGCTGTTTTGATAACGGCTAACTTGTATTAGTAATGTTCCGTTTTTGTAAACACATTTAAGTTGTAATTTGTGTACAATAAAGAATTAAATGGTGGTTTTTCTTGTTGTTACGTTTGTTATTATCAAAATTGCTGGCAATACATACATACTGCCTTAATTTCTGCCGGCATGCCATGCCAGGTGACGTGACATACTGTCGTAAACAAAATTGACCAGCTGACGCCATTTTTTAAAACTTATTGCTGTAGACAAAAGATTAAGTAAGATTACTAATATCTCATCAAAAAGTGACCTCATGTTTACTTTTCGCGTTGCTAATTTTATCTTTTTCATAACAACTTTATGAGGTGTATAAGGTTTGCTTGACCACCGCTAACTCGCCTGAAAGTAAAATACGTCGCACGCTTACTTAAAACTGTCTTACTATTCCCTTCACAGTCTCACTGTGTCGAGTCTCACCTTGTCATCATCATTTGAAAGTACCCAGGTTTTAGGTAAACAAGGTTACAAATATAGTCATAGATCGAAGCGAGCTTCTATGATTGTTGACGTTGATTGTTTACAAGTACATACTCTCAGAAATAATAGTCTTAGGATGTATCCTCCTCCTCAATCGGTCCCTCAATGCTGAGGATCGTGACTCTGCGGACGTAGCAAGGAGGTTTTCGTTCTCCATAAGCTGCGATCACGATCAACAGCCTCTTGAAAGGTCACGCTACCGGCATTTCCAGACAACCCGACACCTTGTTGAACCTTCGCGGTCTGAGCTTCGGCCTATGGATACTAGCTCCATCAGGCGTATTCAATACATTGCGCTCTTCTAAAATCCAGGGACACGTTGTTCTGGTGCTACTTTGTACTGTCTCGGAAACCACGCGGACCCAAAGCATAATAATATAAAAGCTTATTACACAGCGTTAAATACTTTAAAAAGTTCATGTCATCGAAATTTCTTGTTTTAAAGTTTCCAAAGTTCAAGACAATCTTCATAAATACCTGTGCAAATATTATGAATAAACAGATGACCTCTACCATCTGCCCCTCTTTGTTAAAATCTTCGACCTACGCTTAGAATCTCAACTCAGGTATTACAACCCACAGACATTTTCTATATTAAACTTGGTATTATTAAAGTGTTTTGCTGTTTTTGCTATTAAGAGAGAAACAAAAATGGGAAAATATTAGTATTGACATTTGTTGTGATCGTGGCCGTATAGCTAAGTCATGTAGCTAGTACGCGACCCGGCAAACTAATTTCACAGAAGATTGCACAAGCATCATTTCTTAAATGTTTTTGTCTTCTTACTGAATAATTACTTACCTCAAACCACGACGACTGGTATCTTTTACATCTGATTTCGTTTTGTAAATAATTATTTTCGAACCTAAACTAATCTGTGCCTAACCACTCATCGGTTAAAGCTTTAAAAAAGTTGCCGAGATTTATTTAAATGTATAAATATTAACTTCAGAAACATGGAGCTGGCCACGGTATACCAAAACATGCTGCAAATAATATACTAAACAAATAAACTTTCATTCATTCTTGGTAGCGAGCTTTGGCGCGACATACAAAAGTACTACACTAGCTTACGGTCATCACTAAGTCCTATCACACTGTTGCATGTTAATGTTAAAAAAATTTAATTAACTGGAGAACAAGTTCCCATATAAGTATGTCGATGGTCAACCCTATACATATGCTTATATCTGTGCGCAAACCTACGGCATTTAGTGTTTTCTTTTTTTTGTTAGTAGCTAATATTTTCTTTCCAAAAATTTTAACAGCCAGTGTGCCCGATGCCTCGTTTGATACTGGATTCAAAACCAAAAACGGCAAACGAAACCCTTTCATGCCAAAACCTTCATATGATCCTTGAATCTGCCAACCATTTGGCGACTTCCACTGGCTACTAAAGTAATAGATACACGATTTACATTTGATTATGATCCGCGCAGCAGACAGTCCGGCTGGCGTCACGTATAACCCAAATTCCCTGTTTACGTCCCGAATAGCCTCTTTCGCAACGCGCGGCTGGTTTCTTATTTAACACGCTAATATATGGGGCTGTCAAGGATGCTCTGGCCGCGAGCAGTATTGGTCGGATCGCATGGAGCGCGTGCTTCGCTAATTTGGGCTCGGACGCAGCACGATTGAAAGAATTTGGTGTGGTTTTGGGCTGTTGAGAGTGGAGTTAATTTCTCTCTTTTAAATAAATAATAATAATAATAATAATAATAGTTTATTTATCATCTTATAAAGTTACAAAATATAAATTTCACAATAAAACAAATATATATACACATACATACATATACACATACATATCAACAAAAGCGAAATCAAAATATATATGATGACAAATGGGCTTATGGCTCAGGGGAGCGTGACACAAGTCCCACACCCCTGCTATTCTGCCACTCCCCACAAAACAACTACCTGCTAACACACACACACACAAAAAGTAGTAAAAAAAAAAAAAAAAAAAAAAAACTGGATATACATAAATAAAAAAGCACACAGCCACCAAAGCATATAACCAGCCACCCCACTGCGCAGCGTCACACCCCACACACCAGAGCCTGCTTCGACAGCAGCCAAGATTTACAATGTTTACTGAACGTATTTTTGGTGACTCTGACTAGCCCCCTTATAGGTGGAGGCAAGTCGTTCCAAATCTTGGCTGCTGCATATTTGAAACAGCCCCTGGTGCGTGATAGGGAGCATAAGGGTAATAGCAATTGCGGACCTCTATCACGAAGCCGAAGACCGTCGAAACGCTTCCATATTAATTTGTCAGTTAGATAGACCGGTTTCCTGTTACGTACAATCGAATGGATAAAGGAAGCATATTTCAACGATCTTCGGTACTCCATACCCAAAATTCCTCTAGAAACCAAGTGAGGGGTTATATGCTCTCTTTTGCCAATACCGAAGCAATAGCGCACACAAGCATTCTGCACCCTTTGCACAGCTTTTGCTGTTTTATTATAAAGACAAGGCCCATACACGCAATCGCAATAATCCAAGTGCGATAACACAAGAGCACTACACAGGTCCATGCGTATCCGGGAATTAAGAAATGGCCTAACCTTATACAGCGCGGAAAGCGAAGCATAACATTTGGGTAGTTTACCCTGTATGTGTGCCTCGAACCGCAAGTCCTCGTCAAGGACTAAACCCAGACTCTTTACCGTAGCAGCGCTTCGGATGGTGTCCTGCCTAATTTTTATAACCGGCTTTAATGCCTTCACCTTTGCAACCTGGTCCCTAGTCCCGGTGATAATATAAACAGTTTTTTGCGGATTTAACACTAAACCATTTCCACTGGCCCAATCTGCAATACCGTTGAGATCCTCGTTCAGCTTGCTCGTAGCAAGAGCGACCCCTTCGTCTGACGGCTCAGTGTGTATGTAGACCTGCGTATCATCAGCATACAGATGGTATAGGCAATTTGCGATCGAGGTCGTGATATCGGCTGTATATAACGTGAACAGTAGAGGCCCTAGAATTGACCCTTGAATTACACCCCTTTTCAGTGGAAGAGACTTCGAAAGCACCGACTCGCCACGCCCACTACAACACCGTACCATCTGCATCCGATTCTGAAAATATGACTCAAACCACGAACAAGCCAAAGATGAAATACCGTAGAATTTTAATTTAGCCAGTAAGAGTGGGACGTCAACGCAATCAAATGCTCTAGTGAAGTCCAGCAATACAAGAATTGTACTACAACCATTATCTGATGCTAAAAGTATATCGTCTGTTATGTTGAGTAATGCCGTAGCGGTACTATGCCTTGCACGAAATCCGGATTGCAAAGCAGGGAGAATGGCATTAGTTTCCAGGTATGAGCTCAATTGAAGCTGGACAGCTCTTTCGGCAACCTTGGATAGAGCAGGCAAGATACTAATGGGGCGAAGGTCCGCTGCACTTTCGACACTTGGTTTTTTGGGAATCGGAGTAACAAGTGCAGTTTTCCATAAGCTTGGAAACTTACCTTTCAAAATTGACGAGTTAACAATAGCCCGGAGCGCAGGCAGAGAGTGCGGTAAAGTAAGCTCAATCATTTTCATGGATATCCCGTCAAACCCCATATAACCAAATATAAATATTCGTGGACAAATTCACACAGCGCCATCTAGCCCTAAACTAAGCAAAGCTTGTGCTATGGGTGCTAGATAACTGATATACTACTTAAATACTTTTTTAAATACATACTTATTATACATAGAACACCCAGACCCGTAACAGAAATTAAAATTCATCATTTCAATTTCTGCCCGGCCGGGAATCGAACCCGGGACCTCTTGCGTGGCAGACCGGCATGTTGACCATTGAACCACTCAGGTCGTCAACCACTCAGGTCGTCAACGTTGGACGTCTCTTCTCGTATTGATAGAGTTAGGTCCTGCTTCGATCAGCTAGAAAATCTCGCGTGATTTCGACAGACTGTAAGATCGCGGCCCTTCTTTTTCTGTTTTTCTTTTTTGATATCTTACTTGGGCGCCAAGTGACGATGCGGCCCAAGATGGAGATGTCATTGTAACAATTATTAACGCAATCTAATACCCAGTGTATATTGCAACAGGTAAAAAAGTACCCCTTTCGCCGCGGTCGAACGTTACTTTCATAAAATACTTGCTACGTTAAAAAATCACAATGAATCTTGGTACCTACATTGGGCACTCATTACGCGCTATCGCGTGAGACGGATGTGGTGAATCCACCGCATCACGTCCAACTGGTTGTGGAATGTTACGTCAAATTAAACGTTACAATAGGAATTTTACGTTTTATTGCTACAGATTCCTACGGTCGCGGTTTTTACCTTCACTTGGTAACTGAACGATATACCTGCTTATATTCTTCAACACAATCATCCGGAAGATAGTCACTAGGAGTCACAAGGACAATCGCCTTCTCATTCTGGTTAGCCATTATGTTTCTCTACCTTTCCAAGTATAGAAGTATGGGAGCGTCGGTGGCCTAGTGGTTACGGTATTCTACTCGCAAGCGAGTCCACCATGGTCGTGAGCGTACATTAACTACTAACTCTCATAAAATATGTTAAAACATAATTTTAAAGTAAATTTAAAGATGTGCTAGAAAACGGTGGTTTGAAGCTGAATGGCGACAAAACAGAGTATATGGCCAGCTGCAGTGCGGATCCCAAAACCATCCGTATAGGTAACGAAGCTGTGATTTACTCGCGAGGACCTATAATTGGCTTACTGTTTTAGAATTGAACTTTATACATTGTAGTGTAGGTACAGCTGTTGGTACTCCTACAAATAAATAGAACAGATAAATCCAAATACCTCGGATCCGTGATGCACGAGTCCGGCGATATCGACCCCGACATCAAGTCCTGAATATCTATAGAAGTAGAAAAGTCCCTCAATGTTTCTCGTAATTTGGACGCAATCGTCATAAACTATATGCTCTAACATCGCTGATATCCCCACGTGACAGTCACAGACCGGTGCGCATACCAGCGCGGGCGCACCGATTGCGATCCACGCCGATGCTATTATGTCACCGGCCAAACAGCACTAAACAAAAGCAGTACAAACCTCGAAATCAACATCAATTTACGTAGTTTTGCCAAGTAAGGTGGGTGAGGTCACTGCTGGAAGTGTGAATTTTAGTTGAACTGAGTTGAAACGAATTATGTGTTTTATTGCTACCATGAAAAGGTTCAGATTAGTACAGCATGAGAATACACATTTTTCTGCATGTAACACTTGTTTCAATATGTAATAAGTAACACTGGTTTACAACATCGCCGTATTAATTGATACAAACAGATCGCGAGTATCGAATTCTTGATGGATGTACGAAACCCAATGAAAACTCGTGTATTTAGGTTATTTTAGATATTGTATTGGTTTCGGATACCTCTACTAATTGTAAGCTTATAAGTTAAAAATAGTTTTAAGTTTGGTTAGAATTTAGACTCCGCGCCTATCCGAAATTATTCGAAACTATTAATCCATTAAAAGCTAAAAGTCACGAGTTGTTTTATTATTTTGAAATTATTCGGCTTCTGTTACAGGGATAACATCGTAACATCCCTGTTTCAGATAATCATCATCAGTAACGTGGAACTTAACAGTTGCTACTAATGTAGCATCGAGTGCCAAAATAGTGTGTATGTGTATTCACATGTTTCACATGAAGTTACCAGAAAAGATGTTACGAATGACTAAGCATGTAAATATTTAAATATAGGTATTGATATTTCGTTCATGTGACTGAGTAGGTATACGTACCGTATTTGATGTACTACTTAGATGTAGCTATTTCAAATTATAGCGTTATTGATTTTGAACTTTATTTCCTTCATTCTATTTATGTCCTATCTAGACTGGTTCAGACTAGATTTCTTCACAATATGATTACATAAATAGAACGTACTTGCATTTGACGACCTAAGTGGTTCAGTGGTCAACATGCCGGTTTGCCACGCAAGAGGTCCCGGGTTCGATTCCCGGCCGGGCAGAAATTGAAATGATGAATTTTAATTTCTGTTACGGGTCTGGGTGTTCTATGTATAACAAGTATGTATTTCAAAAATATATAAGTAGTTTATCAGTTATCTAGCACCCATAACACAAGCTTTGCTTACTTTGGGGCTAGATGGCGTTGTGTGAATTTGTCCACGATTATTTATTTATTTATTTATTTATTTAAGAAAAAGGATTATAATTTGTTATGATTAGATTCTAAGAGAAATATATTTTGAGAAACTTACACGTGTTACTTACGAGTACAGTCGGCTGCACTCGTATCTATAAGTTGTTCTAACATAAGTTTTTGTTTTCACACAACACTGATTTGCAAGGACAAAATGCTCACTATCAGATAGCGTCGACCGTATAGTTATTTACGACAACTATGACCCATACACATGGCTCTCGCGTCGCGTCGCATTATCCAGATGCGTTTTATGTCATTTAAAATGTGTGGCATGAATATTTACTACCTACAAACAAACGTAGGAATTGTAGACTATGTCGGTGTTTCACGTTGTATGAAACTGTTTTTATGGTCACCAAGTGGTGTCCGGCTACCGTAGCGACGATTTAGAATTTTTCTTCCTCTCCCAAGGCTTAATAGGTCAATAAATGGCCTGGTTTTTTTCTCTACTTGGGGCTTAGGGGGTTATCGCACCTGATATTATTACGCCACTGCTAGCGATTTTCGAGCGTCTCTGTATTCTTAGGTCATTGGCAAAAGCCCACGTCCACATGGTTGGTGGACTTCTTCCCCACAAATACTAAATACTGTAATATCGTACAACATCAAATATATCGTTTCAGATTATACTTCATTGCAGCTGCAGAGATTTGTATGTTTTAATCCGATAGTGATAGATCATTGCTATGAAATAGTTCATCCAGACAAAACATTACGCGTCCGTGTATCTTAATGTCACTCAAAATCGCTCATTACAACGTTAGCTGAGCGATTTCCACACAATTCCTGTGTTTAAATTTAGTGCTCAAATCATAGTGTTTTGGCTGGCAGCAAAATGCGTGTGCATTGAACGACCTAGAGTATAATAATGTAGGAACTACCGAATAGTACGTTATAATGGGACATGAGTTCGCTTTGACGTACTTCTGATTGTTTTGGGATAGTAAACATGGGGCACGCAAGGTCATATCGTCAATGGTGTGACGAGCATTATTCACGAGTGCTGTATTACCGAACCTCTGGCACAAACATGGCCGATTGTGTCAGCATTTTTTCACTCATGAACTCGGTTAAGTTATTTTTTGCTACGGGATAACTAAGTGTGATTTTCAAGGCAAATTTTTATTATTGTAAGACTATAAAAAAGAAAAAGTTCTTTACCTCATTGTATAAGTCTCAAAATTAACCCAATGTCAGCTTAAAGCACCTCGAAAAATGGGACACAGACGGCATATAGATATACGTTTATGATTCCAATTGCCACGGGACCCACTATGAAACCGTGAAGCGTGGAAATGTTAGGGGAGGAGGCCTTTACTCCCTCCTGCTTCCCTCACAAAAGTTCACATTTATTTGGACAATTATTTCTGAGCGAATCAGACACGACTTTGTTAGGAAAAAATCAAGTCAAGCACAAAGCTTTTCATTAGGAGAGTTACTCCTTTCGACAATATTATTAACTCATGCGTAACCTATATTGTTTTATTGACAAAATAGTTTGCAGTGCAATTTTACTTTTTTTTGTTACTAGGGAGTACCTGGCTCTAAAATAATATTTAACTCATGCGTAACCTATATTGTTTTATTCACAAAATAGTTTGCAGTGCAATTTTACTTTTTTTTGTTACTAGGGAGTACCTGGTTCTAAAATAATATTTATAACAGCTATATTATGTGTTATATAGCTGTTTGTACTCCTATAAATAAACAAATAAACTCTTTTGGAAAGTATTTAACACAGTGGTGCAAAAGCAAGCCCAATGCAGCGATCCAGCTACCGTGAAAGCGAACCATACTCGTTTAATTACTGCATCCCAACCTAAATAGCACTAATTACCACTCCTCATAGCTTCTATTTTAGACCGGGTCCGGTCTCGGTTCAATTGCTTGGCTACTGTCGGGTTAGAGATCATTTCGTCAGTAGAAATGGGTTTTGTAATAGTACCGGTAAGTACTTAATGTAGTAGGCAGTTATTACTTATTTCGACTATATAGTATTCTTTATTGTACACACAAAAATGTTACAATAATGGAACTTTATGGTAGTTTACAAAGGCGAGCTTATCGCTTAACTATCCACCTGTCGTGGTCTAGATTTTAAATTGAAAAATACTACTGAACTAATGAGCCTGGCGACACCACACATAGTTTGAATCTGTAGTAGGTGTGTACAATTTTCGCTAGATGCAAACTTAGTAAGTATTTATATTTTTGAATTTAGTTCTAAGACAACAAAAGTCTTTGTAAACATCTACAGCTTGTACTTTACTATCTAACTTATCTTTGTAAAGTCTCTACAGCTTCAAAACTATGCCGAACTAACTTCCAACAACATGAATAGACCTTGAATCCTCAGCGCGATGACACAGCCTTTCAGCATTGCCCTGTCAAGCTCTGATGCCACTAATGGCCTATCAAGATATATTTTGTATCAACGTCCTTGTCTATACGGATATAACTTACGTACAGTATCGATTGGTATTTATATTTAGATGTTTTCTCAGGATATAGGTTATTATGAGTTCTATTTTGTCATTTCCATGATCTCATGTACTTAATACCTAGGCGTTCGGACAGTAACGAACATGATACCTACCATAGTAAAAACCGCCGAACTGCTTTTGATGTTTCTTTGCAGCTTATATACTAGAATAATACATAGTCTCTAATTGATAAATAGTCTCAAATTGGTGTAACAGTAGGTGGCGCTCTCAAAAAAGCGGGCTGTCACAAGGTAGTGTTCTTGCTTCCCACGCTTTTTAATATCTACACAAATGACCGGCTACGATCGTTGAATACTTTCAGTTTATATTTTAAAGTGTTATAACATAAAAGTAACATCATAATACAGGAAGCTTGTTGCTAATTATCTACTTAGTTCTTATCTAATAACGAGGCGTGATCTAAAAACAAACAGCTGACCGTGAAAGACCCATTAGCCCGCGTCAACACTGGCTGCTACTAATCTTTGCATAGCATAGTGCAAGGAAAACACTAAACTCATTACGATGCAATTCTCCTGGGCACACTGTCATGGTAAATTTGCAATCGGCCTCAATGATTGTGCGATGATCTCATCGGCTCGTGGGCTGTAGAGCGAATGGTTACATCGATGGTTGCCTCCTAATGACAGTTTGCAGTTTCCGCTGTGAAGTAGCGTTTCCGAAGAGCATACATAGTAGCTAGGTCCTTTGAAGATGAGGCTCATATGTTACTTTCGGGTTCGTCATTACCTGAATTGATTATTACAAATTCACACGTTGTATGCGATACGCGTATTTATGGGAACTACCCAATATCTACAATGTACTATAACTTTTTGTAGGTACATCCTCTTTTTGAATTTTGAATTGAATATACCTCTGCACATTAACATGCAACTATATGACTATTGCAGTAGTTTTATATAATAAGTATGTATTTAAAAATATATAAGTAGTTTATCAGTTTTCTAGCACCCATAACGCAAGCTTTGTATCTACTTTAGGGCTAGATGGCGCTCTGTGAATTATCCAAGCATATTTATGTTATTTATTACCCACTTAACACGCTCACTACTAGAGGCATATCACAGCGCTTCATAAACGCGGTAAACAGTTGCAGCCGACCTTTTATTGGAAGGTGATATCATCAGGCGCTCCTAGGGCAAATAACATTAACTACCCACCGCTAACACGTGACGCTGATGGACTCACGCAAGGCTTTTACTATCGGACGAGATTGAGATGGCTAAGCGTAGCTATCTTGTAGATAAAGCTGATAGGTATCATTAGTTTTGCGTAGCTTCATTCTTGGAAGTGGGTTGAAGTTATGGAATAGTGAGAGACCAATAGAAACTATACGGGACGCAGGGTAACACATACCATCAGATAAGACGGCGGTCAAGTGACTGATTATTAATAAGTAAGAAAAGGTGCAGTTTATGAGTCCAGAGAACGTTCATTTTCTATGCGTTTTCATTAAAAATTACATTCGACAAATTCGGTTTTAGTAAGTACATCCGTCTATAATAATATGTTTACCCTCGAACCCATCTGAAAATCATTTATTGTAAACCAGAAAGACAAATGTTCTGCAAAACATATTTGTTCAAACGCCGAAAACACAATAACTACATCCAATATTAGTCAGATAACATCTTTAGAGCGGAATAGGTGCTAGTAGCTGGATGAGTCACGATAAAAAAACTCATGCGCAGACGTAATTGCGCAGTGGAAACGCATGCGCGGGATTTAAAAGCATTCAGAGATATTGTCTGATTGGCTGATATCTCGTGAACGGTAGGAAATTGAAATAGTTATCTATATGCTATTTATACTGTATATATGCATTCATTCATATTTTATTGATAACTAGCTTTTGCCCGCGACTTCGTCCGCGTGGAAATCGTTTTTAGGGCCGTTTTATCTCTTTCCGGCGCGACCATTTTCAATGACCTCCCTAATGTATGGAAGATAGTACTACGCTGAGGTCAAGCTGTAGTACTACTGTTCAAAATCAATTATACCTTATATGTTGCCCCGGCTATTAAGCCGCTATTGAGCTATACAATAAGTTTCATTCAAATCCGTCCAGTAGTTTCGGAGATTAGCGTGTACCAACAGAGAAAAAGACTCAAAAACATTTTTTTTTATTCTCTTACTATTTCTTCTTTGGCCAAAATTTTATTTTGTAAATATTTTTTATGTATAGACTGTTAAATTACATGTCTATGCATCTATTATATGCATGTAGAAGTTGGGACCATTTGTTTGTGTGTGGTATGAATGTTTACATGACCTCACTCGCTTCTTGTTTTTGGATGCGTAAATGGGTGAAGGTTTATTTATCGTATTTAATCTTTAATGTACAGCAATGATGTAAGTGAGATCGCTTCCATCGTTTCTGCGTCTGGTACATATATTCGGGAAGCGTTTTTTAAACAACCATACGAACGTGTTTGGTACGTCAATATTTGTTCAAGCCGACGTTTGACTTCGTGTATTTATGTTTTTGTGGACGGAATCTTTAGTTTTTCACCTTCAATGAGTTGGTTTCTGAAGGACAGAATTTTGTTCAAATAATCGTTGTCGTGAATGAAATCGGTGTTTTCTCTAAAATCACTCAAAAAGCAAGAACTTCTTTAAAACGGAACATTAATTTATTCCATATGATTGAACGACTAATTTATTTATAAATTCTTCCAAAGAATACTAGAAACCTCAACTCAAAACTACATTTAAGCGAAATCCTACAAAGTTTACGCATGTCAGTTTGAAATAAACATTTCCAACATTTTGGTTGTGGTTTACATTTCACACAGATCAGTCTGGTATGCGTCTTCGGTGGCCTTGTGATTAAGGGGTTCCACTCGCAGGCGAGAGGTACCGGGTTCGAAGCCCATTGCCGCCATGTACCAGTCTTTTCGGTGTTACGTAAATTAGTTGATCACTAACCGCTGCTCTTACGATAAGGGAAAACATCGTGATGAAACCTGCACATTTAGACGACTGAATGTGTAACCATGATCTAATCAGGTCAGATTAATAGGGTCACGGAGGTCAGATGGTAGTCGCTCCACTGTAATTACATGATCATCCAAATCCTGGATCATAGTCTAGGCCCCCGTGCATTGGCATACACGCATCTTAAATAATGTTCCAGTACCTTGAGGTCGGAGGAGGTACTAGATAGACAGATACATCAGTATTATTGAATGAAAATACTCACTCCCACGCAAACTAGGCGAATCCATCTTTGGTTGAGGAAAATACCCAGTCTATATTTGTCCCTTGTTGGGCACCAAATACTGCGAACCTTTCTTTTGTTTGTTGACAACAAGTGGACCGGGCGCATATTCGTTCGCGTAAATCTACTTTACCTACCCTTTTTTTCTTGCTTATAAACCTTTTTCTTGAATCACTCTATCTATTATTGAAAACCATATTAAAATCCGTTGCGTAGTTTAAAAGATCTAAGCGGATATAGACCATACATACAGTACATAGGGACAGACGGCGGGAAGCGACTTTGTGTTATACTATGTATAGATAGGCTTGCATTTGACCTGGGAAGCGACGATGAGTTCGAAGATGTAGCTTGCTTGCCTAGATGATATTCACTCTTGATCTGAAGACCACAAGATTTTTTTTCGGGGGACAGTGTTGCTAGGTAGGGACAGAGTTCCATTAGCGAGAATAAGAAAAGTGAATGCTAGCTAATCGCTGAGTACAAAATGGTAGGATGACGTAATTTTCTCCCTCCTCACTATCCGATAGGAAAAGAGCGATGTGGAACGAATTCGTAGAGCTCCTTGAAGCACTTGACGCAGAGAATTAGTGAATTCGATAGAAGTCCGATAGGCAGGTGTGGAAAAAGCCACCGGCAAGTACTGCGCGCACCTCCCGTGATTCGGTCTGACGCGGTCCGTATGACCAAGAGGTCGGTAGGACCATGGGTGTTGGTGGGCCATCAGGCCGGTCCGTTACTAGACCTTATTGAAACAATAAGTAATATGATTTACGTTAATAATGACAAAAGACAATTTAACCGGCCACCGACAAAGTCAATTCGCCACACTCGATAGCGGGTCAAAGGTCAGAGTGTCAGGTGGCGACTTGATGAGGTGACAGTCAATTGTCATGTCACCCACGCAAGCGTGCGAAGCGAGGTCGCGCTGAGACGAATTGGCCATAATCTTTGGCCGTTATGCAATCCTGGCATTCTTGAGTCCACTATGGCGCTTGAATTCATGAATGAACGTGATTGAAGCTAATATTTTGTGTAAATTGTTGTCTCTGGTGGGCGTAGGAACGCTTCACGGGAATTCTTTAAATTGCTGCTGTATTAAAATTTAAAAGTATCTGTTTAAAACGTTGCGGAAGTTTTTCGAGCGAAGTTCCTTCTTTTATAGTCGGCAATACCTATATTTAAATTTTTACTGCATTTCAATGTTGTAAATTTCGTAGACGTAAAGTAATGAATGTGAGTTTCTGCGTTTGACTATTGTTTATTTTTAAGAATTATACAATCTGGCGACCTTTTTATGTATTCCTTGGAGCTGTGTGTTCATCGCGAATGTAAATAAAGGTGATGTCAACTGCATTCGAGTTTTATTCTCGACTGAATGACCTAAGTGGTCTTTTATCATTCAATTCTCGATGTGGACCGAAGGAAGTTAGCATGAATACAAAGTGTGTTCAGCAGAATTGTGTCGGAGACTGCATTTGTGGCACTATTTTAGTCCGATTCTTTGAGGCAATTGCAAATATGTCAGTAGACCGCAGTTTACAAATTAGTTTATCCGTCTCGATGCGAATGTTTGCTTTTTATCACAATATGAGTACGATGTCACGCAATCGAAAAATGACAGAACGTTTACAAAGTTTACAAACATTTTAAAGAAGCGCCAAAATGTATAAACCAAAAACAAACTGTGTGATGATAATAGATAGTTTAGAATGAAATAAATAACCATAAGCAAGCTCGAATACATGAGGTATCGCAACCTCAAATCGTATAAAAAATCATTATTCATACAGGATTTTCTTAACTGTAATGCCGAAATAAGTTCATATTTATTTCTGTGATAACGCCATTACGGCCTCCAGAAAAACAATATGATGTATTAATGTCATACCCACCACAACGAAAGCCCACTCTACTAGACCCTACCTACATTTAGACAAAAGTTGAAAATTTCGCAGTCAACGAACTTAACTGTACTCAAAACAAAATGCAGCAGTGGTCACCGTTTTGGTCGCAAGGAAGAGGGACGGCGACATGGTATTCGTAAACAAATAATGCATCTGTTCTTGTCGCACTCGCTGTGGCTTGCTGATTTTGTATGCAAGCGCGTACGGAACGGGGTGACCAAATCGCTATTGTAATGTGGGTACTTCCTTCTACGCCCCACACCGTACCACCGGAATTGGGAAGCCACTTTCTAAGAAAGTTTTTGGTCTCAGCTAGCGTTTGGGTCATTGACTTGCTGTCTTTTGTCGCACTGTATCAGGAATTTGTTTATTCTTATTGTTTTGCTTGAAAATGTTTTAACTACATCGAAAAATGAGCAGCACGCATGGTGGTAGTCACTGATATCCGTAAATTGATGTCGCTAAGATCGATGCAGTTAACTGAGTAGATATGAAATAACTATGGAGCATTTTATCACATCCGATGGACGTACAGCTTTCTGTATCTGTTAATATCATAACAATTCGTACAACTTTATGGCTTTAACTTTGGGGCAAAAATCATCCTCACAGTAACAAGATTTACATTAAGCCTTTACATTTTCTTACACATGATAACATCTGACCTCGTGAATGTTATAGGCAATAGTACCATTGTTTATTTACGTCTACGGGTTGTCTACTACTTTTTCATTGATACTATCTCGGCGTGCCAAATCGGCTACCCGAGACTATTCAACTGTCTCAGGGTCCCAGCGGAAGAACTTGGTAAATTTTCAGGACGCACATCTAACGAGTGCCTAGCTCGTTGCAGTGCTATTTCGACTGCTTTCGACTGCTATTCGACTAGCCTCAAAGTATGAAATGGTCACCCATCCAGTTCCCGGACTCTGCGAGCGTGGCTTAATTTTTGTTGCTGCCACTAGACCGTGCAGCCGTTCTTGTAAATTATTATTGTCACTATAGTTTAAGAGCATTGTAAAAACAAAAAATGTAAATTTCTTTTTTATTGATTGCTGTATTGGTGTGTTATAACGTGTTGTGATGTTGTTGCAGGCGGTGCGGAGGGCAAGTACCGTGTGGCTGCGCCTGAGCTGATGCAGGACACATTCATGAGCGACTCCGAGGATGAAGGGGGTGAGTGAATTTCTTTTTTATTCCACATGGTTGGCGAACACGCTTACACGCCCGCCTGGTGCGCAGTCACCGCAGCCTATGGACGTTTGCAATCCCAGGGGCATCGCCCACGCGTTGCCGACCCCAAAATTGTGATATTTAAAAAAATTATATACCGTCACGGAGCGCCAATCGGCGCCCGAGACTTCAACCAGTATCCAGGTCTCCGCGGAAGACCTTGGTCCACCTCGCTTGGCCAACGGTATTAGGAGACGCACGTAACGAGTGGCGACCTCGTTGCGGTGCTGAAGTTCGATTACTCTCAAAGTACGAAACCGTCCCGTACGTTTCCCAGCATTGACTTATCAATATATTATGTTACTAGCTTCTGCCCGCGACTTCATCTGCGTAAAATTCGGTGAATTCATTCCGGACCCGTTCCCACGAGAACCACGTTGAATTCCGGGATAAATTATAGCCTGTGTGCTATTCTGGGCTGTAAGCTTCATTACTGCTCACTATCATAATCCGTTCTGAAGTTTTTGCGTGCAAGAGTAACAAACATCCTATCTATCCATCAATCAATACAATCTTTCGCATTTATATGTAATATTGGTAGGATAGTAGGATTTACTGTCTGACGTTGTATCCTGATTCAACTTGTCATAAAAATCCCAAACATAATTTAGCATTATTCCTAAAAAAACATTCATATCGTTCAAGAGGTATATTAGAGGTCTCTTCAGTGGTGGACAGCACATTGACACACAGTGGTGAGACATTTGTCCATAGGCGGTGGTGACCACTTTCCATGCCCGCCTGGTGGCCCGCTTGCCTGTTTGTCTGCCATACAACTTTAAAAAATACCATTATAAGCAATTGAAAGCCACCGCCACATCGGTCATACCAAAGATAATTAAAAATACTCGTGCTATTCCTGCTCGGGTTGAAACTATAAATATGAATAGGGTGCATTCGCTCAATTACTCTACGTAATTACAATCACAAAGTGGAGTGGAATTAGAATTGTGATAGGTGATATTATCATCTAGAAATAACTGACCCAGTTGGATGAAGCTACTTGTTTTACCTTATTTGGAAATTCGTTGGATGTTTTTGTATTAGCTACCATTTTTTAATAGTATCACTACTAACTACTCGATTCCCGAGTGTCTGACACTCGGTTACAGAAAAGGAGGAACTTTAAAATTTTATGACTGTTTCTGCAACCGAGTGTCAGACACTCGGGAATCTGGTAGTACGTTTAATATTTCAATTAAATAGTTGCACAATACACAATTCTATTCTTTTGTTCCCCAAAACTTGCATGAAATTTAACATAATAAGTGATGTTTGGAATTGTCAAGTTGTCCTTCCAGCCAGATCATAAAGTAATCCTTTCGTTCAGCTGATTGGCGACCATCACCGTTATTTTGAGCACATCTTACGTTTACGTAACCATTTCAATTTTACTTGATTCGCGCTGTTGTGTTTCTAAAAATAAACGTTCGAAAGGTCGCGTAGTCGTACCTACATTCTATTGAAGAAGACCTACAAACGTAGTTGCGGGCAAAGGGCAAAAGCTATTAATATAATAGATTATATTGCTATGGTGTGTGGTGCCGCCACCTCAAAGAATAGTACCACCCCATCTCTTTCCGTGGGTGTCGTAAGAGGCGACTAAGGGACAAATCCGAAAGGTGGGCAGCAGCATCTTTCTGGGTAGATTTACATCAACTGCACTGCGATCTCCAACCCGCCTGCCAAGCGTGGAGATTATGGCAATGACCTCCCCTTTCGTGGGAGAGGCCCGAAGTCCTGCAGTGGACTGTTATGGGCTGTGATGATGATATTGCTATGTCAATGAGATACGTATTTTGAGAGTAATCGAACTTCAGCGCCGCAACGAGCTCGACCGAGTGATGTGCCTCCTAATACCGTTGGCGAAGTGGAACTATTTGCTATAAGCTTGTCATCAACATATATTTAAGAGTATAAGCTTGTATTCAATAAATATGTTTTCATTTCGTAATTTTAACTTCCAACTCTTTATGGTTAGTCTTTTATCAAGCATGAGGAGTCCACAGTGAGTGGATAACCATACCATGGATGGGTCTTGTCCATATCTGTCGTCAAGTAATAATACGTGCATTGACGCTTTGTTGCGTGTAGTCTGATGTAGCCAGTTTCAGGTAGATTAGCCCACAGATTCTGTATGTGAATCGTGTTGTTTATGTTTAGGAATATGTGAGCTGTATTAAAATTTACTTTACGAATGTATACAGCGTGCCTTGGTTAACGAGTAGCTGATATTTCGACGCAATTGCGTCATGGTCACGGGACGACCAGGGCCTCAAGTCCGCTAAACTAATGACTCTACTGAATTGTAATTGGATCGCTGGACTCGAAGCCAGTAAACCCGTAATCTAAATTTTAATATGTATGATAATAGCCGCGATAGTTTAACAGTATGTGACCATGTGTTCTCGATCCCATATTCATAATAAATAAGATCAATATTATTTAATAAGAGAGAGGTAAAATCTTAATTGTTAGCTCCGAAACTACTGAATTGATTTTGAAACTTCTATCACAAATAGGAAGCTTTAGGTTACTTTTGCTTCCATAACAATGATAGAATCCCGCAGTAAACCGCTAGAGGTGCACGAAATTCATGCTCTTAGGCGTAACATTAGAAGCGATCAACGCATTAAAAGCGCCCTTGGTGCTGCTGATGACAGCAGGCGGGATGATCATGTTAAGGTCAAGGTCAGGTGGCTCGTTTGCCTCCCTTTATCGCAAAAAAATGTGACACTCCTTGTCTGCTCCCCAGGCGAGGTGGAGTGCCCCATCCAGCAGCAGCAGCAGTACCGCTACATGAACAGTGAGGCGGGAACGCTGCAGCGTGCGCGCCCGCTAGAGGACACCGTCACCGATGGCCACCTCTGGCCCAGCAACAACGACAGCCGGGTCGCCACCATCGACCGGCAGCCGCTGGATATCGGGTGAGGACCCTGGGCCCTTAATATGCTCCACGATGTAAGGATGACAGTCTGCCCGGATCGCGTTTCCCGATGGCGAAAAGGGGCTCTTTCACACACTCCGAAATGCAAGCTGTAGAAGACCGGCAGGGATTGGGATTCAGGGATTGACATGGTCCCCGATAGCCACCTCTGGCTGAACAACAACGACAACCGGGTTGCTACCATCAATAGACAGCCGCTGGATATCGGGTGAGGACCCTTGATCCTTAATAGGCGCGACATAAGGATTAAAATCCTCCCGGATCGCGTTTCCCACGCTGCGTCTGACTGTCTGTTCGCGTAAAACTCAATAAACTACTTAACAGATTTCATGTGAGCTTTACAAGTAGACAGAGTGATTCATGAGGAAGGTATGGGTGTATAATTAGTTAGGTTATTACCCGTGCTAAGCCAGGGCGGATCGCTAGTACAGTAATAAAAAAATACGTTTAATATACCCGGCCGGGTGTCGAACCTGCGTGGGACCTGTCCCTGATTGGTCTGGTGAGCACTGCATTATTCTGTTTGCTAGGTTGTCAAGGTAAGCTTCAGTGACCGTTCCGTGTTGTAACTATTATATGAAGTGGATTAGTATTCTTACTAAAGGAAGTCATACAAGTGCATCGTACGAAGCGCACGCAATAGACTGTCAGTACCGATGACATTTGCATTGCATCAGCAATCTGATTATTGCTAATACGGTGGACATGTTACCACACAGTACTCTCGTTACAATGAGAATTAACTCGATTCATATATCCATCAGATGGTGCTGCTGAGGCGTCAGGTCTGATGATAAATGATATGACTTTTGTTCTCAATAACGTCATCTGGTTGATTTTGAAATCGCGATGGCCCTCATTTGCAAAAGATTGGTACAATTCAGATCTGAGGCCTTATTGTACATCACCTTGGTTGATACCAAGGATCCAAGTCCTGTCAATAAGCGAGTTAGTCCGTAATATTTGTCTTTCGTTCTATCGTATATAGGTCTCTTTCGGTTTGTTACCTCTTTCTCTCTGTCTCTGCCATAGACAGTAAAAAACATATCTTGGCGTTAATGTCCCGGTTGTGCTCTCGCGCACGCGCCCTGACTGTGATCCAGAATTTCTCAGGTCAGATAATTACAGTAGAGCGACGCCATCTGCACTCCTTGACCTTGCTATCAGGGGAACCTAATCAGATAAAATCATGGTTTCACATTCAGTCGCCTGAATGGAAGCCATAGACATAACCAAGGACTAATTCATCAATCTGTCAATGCCGATGTTGATGCATCGCCTTCATAACCGAATAGGTCACTGTGGATGTTTTTCATACTGTCCTTATTGGGAGAGTAATTCCACAGTCTCGGGGGCCGATTGGCACCCCCTAGAATAGCACCAACCCCTTACACTTGTGGGTGTCGTACAAGGCGAATAATGTTTCCGACGCAAAACTTCTAGAGTCTCCGTAGGCTGGAAAATGAGCAGCAGCGTATTCCATTGTAACATTTATAACACTGCGATCTCCAACCCCGCCAAGCGTGGCGATTATCTCAATAACCTCCGCTTTCCTGGGAGCGGCCCTAAGTCCTGCAGTGGACTGTTATGGGTTGTGCTGATGATGATTCTTTCCTTGACAGGTTCCTGGTCTCGTTCGTGGTGGACGCGCGCGGCGGCGCCATGAAGGCAAAGCGGCGCGGCGGCGTGCGCATCATCGTGCCGCCCGCCGCCTGCGCAGCGCCTTTAAGGGTGACTTGCCGGTGAGTACTGACTGAGGAACCCACTGAGATGGGGGAATAGTTTTCCATTTGGAACAGTATTTGGGCCAATTGTACGCTGGCCTGGTGTACGCCTGCTGGCTGTGTATCTTTTTCCACGGACTGCAAGCAGTGACGCGAGCGCGGCGCTCCGTGAAAATGGTTTCATACTTTGTATGTAAGTTGCAAGTAGGCGTACACCAAGCTTACAATAACCAGTACGCGTGTATGAAGGTACACCTACATGGAAAGTATTGGACAGTGACGTTTTTTTTTGTACAAACTTTTCCCCCTTAGTGCTCCTCGAACTTGTAACATAAATCTATAATTGATGATCGATCGATTATAACGCTCGCGTCATGAATAAACAATTACTGGAATCGGCAGAAACAGAAACCCTTGAATTTCTTTGTCATAGCTTGCTTTTATCTATTACAAATATTAATGATGGAATTTTCTTACAATTTCTACATTTACACTATGCAATACAACTAAATCTGAATACTTTGATGTTCTCTTATCTACACTCATAGCGTAATGTTCCAATTTCATATTCGAAAACAGTTGTTTAAGGATACACTTTTTTCACGCCAGTCTATAAAATTTAAAAAAAATTACTTTTCGATACAGCATTTCCCATACTATTTTCATTACGGCTGTATCGTAAAATAACTTTTTAATCATTATGCAACACTTTTATTTTTATATTTTTTGTCTGGCGCCGACTACGCGACACGGCGTAATGTAGGCTGAATACTTAGATGTCTTTAACAAATTCAAATTTAAAATTTAAATTTTCCGGTTTATTTTCTGTGTAATTATTTTCCCGCTAAACAGAATTTTTTTTGCAATTGTTGTAATTTGTGTTTGTGAATGTTTTTCTTTATTTTAAGCAAATAAATAGATAAATGTGAAAATAGTTAAGTGAATTTCTCGCCGCTTGATATCCTTGACGCGTAGATACAACAGAACTGACTCGCAGCTTACTTACAGCTAAGTTGAGAAAATTATAGGTATCTATGATATTTTAACATAAAAATATGAGTGTAGATAAAGTAGTGTATGCAACTGCATATAATTAGGTATTAAAACACTCGTGTCAAACTATTATCATACTCGGCTACGCCTCGTATGATAAACAGACTCTCATGTTTTAATACCCCCTTTTATATGGCAGTTGCATAAACTACTATTAACTTTTTTTTATTTTTCGAAATACTCTTCGTCAATTGAACCGAGCTTTTATTGAAAAAACACCGAACGTCACCGAAGCCAGAGTCTAATAAACTTATTTCAAGTCTACTTTAGAACCTTGCGGTAACACTCTAGTTAGCCACCACACACTTTCCTACCAACGACATATCATAAACATATCCCACTCTGTGTGTATGCCTGCCTGTGTGTGTGTGTATGTTTGCCTTTGCCGCGGTTTTGGGCGGCTGCCATACACCGCGCGGCGCTGTGACGCATGCCGTAGCCGTGATCTTATACAAGGTCACGGTTGTACCTGGCCTGGGTTGGCTGCGACGTAAGGTAGCCATAAAGATAGGCCCTGTATGGCGCGGGCCGTTGGTTTTTGGTAGTTGAGTGGACTTGATTAAACATTGGGCTTGAAATTGTTATATGCTTAGTTTTTAAAGAAGAGATGGGATAATTATCTTAAAGCTAATGACGTTTTCCTCGATTATCATCCATCCCATAAAATTATTATTCGCCTTATTATTTCCTTATACTCGACTTAGATTCGATTTATATAACGATTTATGTCATGGATGTAAAGGGATGGACGTCGTTAGTAAATTTTAAAAGAACTAGCCAGTTTTGACCGTCATCTCATCTGGTGGCAAATAAGATCCAGCCGAAGATGGAACGTGTCTGTCTAGAAACTGTTTACTTCTTGAATCTGAGCTTATTAATATGTAATATGCAATATTGTATCTTTAGGTATGCAGAGACCATATTAATAGAACGGTAGAACAATTATAATACTACACAGGGACTGCCAATAAACAGAACGACCCGTTTTATCAGAGCCTCTGTGTAGCGTTTTATTTGTTCGTCTGTAAGGCACACACGAAAACTTAAATCTATCAACAATCAACTTACCTCATACTATTCTCTACTACAATTTCAACCCTCCCTACTCATTCAGGGCTGCAACCCGCCGCTCGCCAACAGCCGCCCCTCCACCCTTAATGGAGGGCGAAGCCCTAGCCTGTCGGCTGCTAGAACTACAGCCCCCGGGAGCCAAGTTCCTGGCGCCAGTCATCATCGAAGTGCCGATATACACCGCCCCCTGCCGGGAGCGGGAAATCGTCATCCTGCGATCGGACACCGGCGAAACCTGGCAAGATCACTACCTGCACAACAATGATAATCCTATGATACAGGTTCGTTTGAGTACTGTGGAATTTTACTTTTGGTAGTCTTAGGGCCGATTTTTCAATCCTCAAATAAAACATATCAGTCTGATAAGTTATAGTGCGACTAAAATAAAATTGTATCATTACTTCATAATTGTAAAGTATCATAGTTCGTTTTAATTTGGCAGTGTATTACTTTATTGGACAGATAAACTTTATCTGAGGATTGAAAAATCGGCCCTAAATAATTTATTTATTCATTCTTTATATTATATTTTTTAGTTAAAAACTAATGCATTGTACAAATTAGGTAATAAATTACAGCTACTACACAAACTACTTATTACAGGCACTGTAGGGCAAATCTGTGTAGAGTTCTGGGGAAGGCCTGTACCATCCGCATCCATCTGGTACCTGCTACTTTTACCAGGGTCTAAGGTCATCAGTCCACTTTGCGGGAGGCCTATCCTCGCTGCTTTGGTAGTACTGGTACTCAATTATATGCTGTTACAGCTAACACTACCAGTTTAAACATTGTAGAGCGTAGTTTGGCCATTATTTTATAAATCCCGATGTGTTTAGTTGTTATTATGTTCTCTGTATACTTTACTACTTTGCGGACTCGTACTAAACGATCTACCAATAATTTTTTTGCATATTTACCATGCGAATACAAAAAATAACGAGAACACATCCTGTCATTCAAAGATGTTTGTTTGTATGTGGGCGTTAAAGGGGCAAGTCCGTTTTCAAGGAGACTGTAATCTGCATCTTGCCTTTTAGGCTGTCGAGTGGGTGCGCTGATGTCACGGCACTCAACGTCCCTTCTTTACATGTGTAGCGAGATATATTCGCCGGTTGGCACTATAAATAAATCTTTATTACCAAATTTTTACAAAATGCAAGATTTTCGCTGACTCCTAAACTTGGTTTAGAAAACCTGTATCTCAGAAGTCAGCCCCTTCCCAGTTTCAAAGTCAATATGAAACTATTCTATTATTGTGACATGGGGTAACACTATCCGTCACCACTCTTCTCGAACTGCTGCTTTCCTAGTACACTCATAGAGAGTACAATTAACGGCAATCTTTACCTTCTTTACGGCACGGTTTTACCATTATCACATGTCCTGCCTCTACGCTAAACAGACATTCACCCTAGCCTATAGCCTAGATTCGAACTCGGTACCTCTCGCTTACGAGTCGGATACTCAACCGCTCGGCCACAGACGCTCCTGACCAGTAACGGCATTACTGTATGGTAAAAAGGGATCTTTAGCACGAAAACACTTTTTGGTAAGTGTCTCACAGCGTGTCGGCACTTCTCCGCATAGGTGAAAGTTTTCTATCGATTATTTTCTAAATATTATTATTATTAAACTATTTTGTTTTCTTGTGTACCTATCTTTATTTATAATGTGTACAATAAATTTTTTTTTCTTCATTACCCCAGGAAGCGCTATCCATCGAACGCGAAACCCACGGCGCCCCCGGTGAGGCCGTTGGCGAGTCCGGCGAACGCGTATGTCGGATCGTGACATGCGACTTCCCTCATTACCTGGCCTGTGTGTCCAGGGTCCGGCAGGAGGTGCATGTAATTGGGCCGGACGGTGGCGCCATCTCTAGTGCGCATACGCCGCAGGTTAGTATTTTTTTTATATATATCACTAAGGTGGCAAACAAACTTGCGATCATAATTATTACCATTAGGTATAATGGTAAGCAGTTACCGCAGTCTATAGAGGTACATTGTTTCTATAATCTTCTTTGTGTTATGGTGCTTCTAAACGGCCAATTATTATACTGCAATATGTGGCTGCAACACAGTGGCTGGCAACAATTGCCAGCTATTGTTTTATAATAATCTTTATTACCACATTTTTACAAAATACAAGAATTTCTTTCACTCCTCAACTAGATTTAGAAAACATGTAATTCAGAAGTCAGCCCTTTCCCAGTTTTAGGTTATAATGCAATTTTAATTATTATCAAATTAAGGCAATAAGGTTCCTTATTGCCATTCTATTAATGTGGCATGGGATATCACTTTCCGTCGCCATTCTTCTCCAACTGCTTTTATAGTACACTCATAGAAAGTACCATTAACGGCAGCTTTCACTTAGTCACTTCATTTGTAAAGCCTTACTAACTTCCCCCCTTAGGTTAAGTTATTGTTTATTTGTGAGGCCTTACAAACTGACTTCCCACCTTAGGTTAGGTTAGGGTTTATTTGCGAAGCCTTACTAACTTCTCCCCTTAGGTTAGGTCATGGTTTACTTATGAAGCCTTACTTTCTCCCCCCCAGGTCCAAGCCCTGTTCCCGCCCCAGGCGCTCACCAAGCGCATCCGGGTGGGGCTGCAGGCGCACGGCGCCGGGCCGCTGGGCAAGCAACTGCTGCCGCGGCACGCCAGCGTGTCGCCCGTCATCACGGTGGAGCCCAGGCGGAGGAAGTTCCACCGCAGCATCACGCTGACCGTGCCGCTGCCTGCCAACGCGGTGAGTCCGAGCGCGGCCGGGTGGGGCTGCGGGCGCACCGGGGTGGGACGCCATGCGCATCAGGGTAGGGCTCAAGAGAAGGAAGTTCCACCGCAGCATCACGCTGACCGTGCCGCTGCCTGCCAACGCGGTGAGTCCGAGCGCGGCCGGGTGGGGCTGCGGGCGCACCGGGGTGGGACGCCATGCGCATCAGGGTAGGGCTCAAGAGAAGGAAGTTCCACCGCAGCATCACGCTGACCGTGCCGCTGCCTGCCAACGCGGTGAGTCCGAGCGCGGCCGGGTGGGGCTGCGGGCGCACCGGGGTGGGACGCCATGCGCATCAGGGTAGGGCTCAAGAGAAGGAAGTTCCACCGCAGCATCACGCTGACCGTGCCGCTGCCTGCCAACGCGGTGAGTCCGAGCGCGGCCGGGTGGGGCTGCGGGCGCACCGGGGTGGGACGCCATGCGCATCAGGGTAGGGCTCAAGAGAAGGAAGTTCCACCGCAGCATCACGCTGACCGTGCCGCTGCCTGCCAACGCGGTGAGTCCGAGCGCGGCCGGGTGGGGCTGCGGGCGCACCGGGGTGGGACGCCATGCGCATCAGGGTAGGGCTCAAGAGAAGGAAGTTCCACCGCAGCATCACGCTGACCGTGCCGCTGCCTGCCAACGCGGTGAGTCCGAGCGCGGCCGGGTGGGGCTGCGGGCGCACCGGGGTGGGACGCCATGCGCATCAGGGTAGGGCTCAAGAGAAGGAAGTTCCACCGCAGCATCACGCTGACCGTGCCGCTGCCTGCCAACGCGGTGAGTCCGAGCGCGGCCGGGTGGGGCTGCGGGCGCACCGGGGTGGGACGCCATGCGCATCAGGGTAGGGCTCAAGAGAAGGAAGTTCCACCGCAGCATCACGCTGACCGTGCCGCTGCCTGCCAACGCGGTGAGTCCGAGCGCGGCCGGGTGGGGCTGCGGGCGCACCGGGGTGGGACGCCATGCGCATCAGGGTAGGGCTCAAGAGAAGGAAGTTCCACCGCAGCATCACGCTGACCGTGCCGCTGCCTGCCAACGCGGTGAGTCCGAGCGCGGCCGGGTGGGGCTGCGGGCGCACCGGGGTGGGACGCCATGCGCATCAGGGTAGGGCTCAAGAGAAGGAAGTTTCACCGCAGCATCACGCTGACCGTGCCGCTGCCTGCCAACGCGGTGAGTCCGAGCGCGGCCGGGTGGGGCTGCGGGCGCACCGGGGTGGGACGCCATGCGCATCAGGGTAGGGCTCAAGAGAAGGAAGTTCCACCGCAGCATCACGCTGACCGTGCCGCTGCCTGCCAACGCGGTGAGTCCGAGCGCGGCCGGGTGGGGCTGCGGGCGCACCGGGGTGGGACGCCATGCGCATCAGGGTGGGACGCCATGCGCATCAGGGTGGGGCTCCATGCTCATCCGGGTGGGACTCCAAGCCGGGGCCCTGGCTTAACAAATCCCAGGTGGAGTCCAGGTGAAAGAAGTTCCACCGCAGCATTACGCTGACTGTGCCTCTGCCGGCCAATGCGGTGATTTGGGTGGTGGGCGGAGATAAGATAAGATATATGTCAATATCTTTTGAGAGGCCAACAAGGTATGCAAATAGACATTTCATGTGGGTCATCTCCACATAGCTTTTTTCCCTTTCTCTTTTTGCCAGATATCGATAAAATCGATAAAAATATCGATAGTATAATTTAGCTCTACTGTAAAATGTATATTATTTACGTTGCGCAAATTTTTGGTAAATTGTTTATATATCAAGTCTATATTTAGTTACCACATAAATCAATGTTTATAGAAGGTAATAAACATACTGACTGTAAGCAATATGAAGCTCATTGGCAAAAATATACCTATAAAACATTAGACAGTATGAATTTTAAATTATTTATCTGTGAAATTAACATTATACTGGATTTTTGCTTTTGGTTATTACCGCAATCAATTACTGCATACATCACCATATCTAATAGTAAAGATATCTACTATTTCGATGTATATTTAGCAAACAACCGGTAGAAAATTTTCACATTTTTATTGATTTATTAGTTCATTTCACCGTTTCACAGCAGTAAAATACATATCCGGAGAAACGCCGACAGGCTCTCAGACACTTACCAAAAGTATTCCGCGCGAGTTCCTAATCTGGCGCCATAGATCCCTTTTTACCATACAGTAATGCCGCTAGTGGCATCTTACTCGCTCAGCCTATGAATCTCTAGTCTCTATTATAACATTTTCTTGTCCTAAATGCAAAGTGTACTAACCCCCCACCATTCCTCCATCCCCAGGAAGGCAAACCAGACAAGCAATCCACGCAGAATCTGCGGCTCCTGTGCTCTATAATGGGCGGGCAGGCGCGAGCCGTTTGGGAAGACGTGACTGGTTCGACCCCACTGTCGGTGACTGAGGACTGCGCTTCGTTTACTACCACTGTGTCGGCTAGGTAAGGTTCCTTATCATATAATAACTTCAGGGAGCCTTAAAAGGCCACATTAGTGTTACATATTATGAATAAATACTGGAACTAAGTGATGCCATTTCGAATTGTCATGTCAATGTAAACAACAGCGACGCCGCAGATTAATATGAATCACATTATGAAACGCTAATGAGGCCTTTTTAGACATCCAGCTGAGGCCTTTCGACATTAAAATCTGCCATTTTCTCTAGCCACAAATATCTATTAAAAAGTCACTAAATCTTTATTGCAAGCAAAAACTTATTCCCAACGATTTTCGCTTATCATAAAGGATAAGCGAAAATCGTTGAGAATTAGTTTCAACGGAAATCGTTTTAAATAACATTTTTAATAGAGATGTTTACTAATAAATTCGACATTTTATGACACTAAAATCTCCATTGCAGCCAAATAACATTTTGTCAACTATCTTCGACAATCGTATAATAGCGAAAATCGATTTCAGTAACGAATTTGAGATGTCATAGCGTGAGAATAGGCCCCTGGATCTATCCGACTTATCCTCCCGGTTCAGGCTAATGAGCTACCCAGCCAGCCATTATGACCCAGATCTATCTGACTTACAGACTGATCTGACACCAGGTTCAGGCTAATGAGCTACCCACCCAACCACTCGGACCCTGATCCATTTATTATTCCCATTCTGACATCATACTAATTTTTAGTTCAATCTTTTAAAAAACATTTTTTTCTGACTTTGACATTATTTATTGACATTGTTTATTTATTTTATTAACTATGACATGTGACATTTTAAATATTACCTACCTTATGTAGGTAGGATTATTTTGTTGTTCATCATATTGTTATTGGCAATATCATTGTGAATTGACTTACAATTAACGTTATATTATGTACGTTTATTTTTCAATTATAGATAAATAAACTAAACTAAAACTCTGGCCTATCCCCCAGGTTCTGGCTGATGAGTTGCCAAGCAGCAGCCGAGGCTCCCCGGCTGGCCACAGTACTGTACCGGGAGATGCTTCTAGCCGCTTTCTCAGCGAGAGCCGTGGTACTAGCGGCGCGATTGGACGCGCTGGAAGGCCGCCTTTTGGTGCTGTATGTCACCGACCGATACCACTACGACACGTTGTTGCAACAGGTAATAAGACAAAGAGTTAAAATGGAAGACACATCCAAAAAGAAAAGTAACATGATTTGGGCTGGCGTCACAAGTAAGATAAGTCAAGTCAATAGAAGTCCCATACACGCGAGAATTTGTCGCCTTGCAGATGGCCCGACAGACATCTTTTGCCCATAGTAACTGAAACCTGACAGTTGTTGCATAGTAGTACAGATGCGCGCAGTAGTGGCCGAGGTGGCGACGAGCGTTCCGATAGTATGATGCCCCACATTGCATTAGCGGAGTATTTATATTCTTGTTAATGTAATTGTTTAGAATTGAACTTCTCAAGAATAATCTTTTTATGTCTTTATAGTTTGTCTTTTTTAGACAAAATGGACAATCGGGCCGCCTGAATACCTGATGGAAAGTGTATATACCGCTGCCTATTCTTTTTTATTTTTTATTATTAGTAACACCTAGGGTATTGCTAACATCCATAGGCAGCGTTGCCCACCTCTATAATTTCAGCAAGGTGCTCTGGCAGCAATTTCAACTATCTTCGATTAACGTTCAGACACTAACCTCTAACCTCTATCCCCAGGAACACTACACGGAAGTGGCGCAGTCGACCGCAGCGCGGTTCTTGGACGGAAAGGACGTGTACCTGGAGTTCTCCGGGAACCTCGTGCCCGTCACCAAGTCGGGATCCCAGCCCGCATTCACATTCGAGGTGGGTGACAACTGGCTACGTTTACATATGTACATGTACCTACACCTTTTAACCAATAAAGTTTACTCTATTCTATACTCACTCACGCCCGTATCCTATAAGGATAGGCAGAGAGTTTCGAGTGCAACATGTTTTACGATGAACACCTCTTTCACCTCTTCCATATTCATACAGTTACGCCGGTTAAGGGTACCCCTGATCAGCTACCAAGGCTAAACTGGTTTAATCTAAGCGTATCATTAATAACTTTAAACAAGTCGACCAATGCTAAACATTGGCCTAAAATTGTCACGTTGTTTAGCGATATTATGCATAGGAAACTGATTTATCCATGGATTCATATTCCATAAATATAAATCCATTGGGAAAAGTTTCCTCCCTATATATGACATCACCAGCTGGCGTTTCATGATTCAAAAACATTGACTTCATTTCAGGCGTTCAAAGACAACCGCGTGGAGTTCCCAGTGAGGGTGAAGCATCATGAAGAAAATGCCTCTGGGCGGATCTACTTTATGAACGAACCTAAGGTAAGCGGAGTGAATGAGAATGAAGGAATTAATTAATGTAAGAATTTTTGTACGTACGTTTCTAATACAATGAAGTTTCGAAAACTGTGTTTCGGGGAAAATTCTTTGTTCAACTATTGTGGATATGTAAGTGAAGTTAAAATAGAGGGGCTCACTATACAAAAGCTCTATTTTCTGTCAAAATGCTAATTCAATGAAATTTTTGAAAACTGTGATACGAGAAAAATGCTTTGTTCAACTATTGTACACTACAAGTAATTATTTTTAGGATTAATGGTTATACTACTTCAACAAAATGAGAATAGCTTTTACTCTATTCTCATTTCGAGAAAAGGTCTGCCTATTAATCTTAATAATAAAGATTACATCTCATTTTCAAATCACGCACCGGTCACCCATCCACCCCCCGAACCCACCTTGCTTAACTTTCATGACCTCCCCAGGTGGCGAAGGGCGAGCAGTCCGGCGCCCCGCTGTGCGTGCTGGACGTGGCGCTGCCGGAGCGCGTGGCGCCGCGCCGCGGACGCAGCCACCTCGACTGCCTCAACCTCGACCAGTCCGGTAGGCTAGCAGGGACCTTTTTTTTATATCATCCGGCAGGCAAACAGGCAAGCGGACCACCTACTGGAAAGCGGTCACCACTGCCTATATACATTAGCAAAACAAAGAGTATCGCCAATGCGTTCTATGAGTGATGTGGATTTAGAATAAGACCACGATAAGTCCGTGTTGTGTCCGGCAGAGTAAAATAGTACCAACCCCCTACACTCGTGGGTGTCGTACAAGGCGACTAATGTTTTCGAGGCAAAAGATCTACAATCTCGTAACGTTAATACGATTAGAGTACTGGTTATTTAATTTTTGTGGACAAAAAGGCAACAGCGACTTCGAAGAGTAGTAAATCTGTAAAACGCTACAAAGTTGCTGAGAGACGAATTCGTAACAGAAAACAGTTGTAAATCTTATGAATATTTTCGCCTATCAACGAGCAATTTCGACGAATTATTCTGCAAGTTAGAGTTTTCTGTACGACAATCCAACTAAGTCTGTACGAAAATTGTCCCCACACAATTCCGCTCCAATTTTTTCTTGACTTTGAAACGCAATTACTAGCTCGAAACGCGTAGTAATGAGTAGTCTCAGTGAGAGATTTAACATTCTATTGAAACACACTATACAACCATCCACACACCTTTGGCAGGCTTCGACGCGTTGAAGGACGAATTGAGCTTCAACTGGGAGCACAACAGCAGCCTCGGACCCGCATCACTACCCAGGGTCACTGTACCCGAGAAACCGGTCAATGGACATGTAAGTTTATTTATTTATTTTACAATTTATTGTACACAGTAAATAGTATACATAATAGACATACAGATAACATCAGAACAGGTACAGCTATTATTTATTTTATTTATTTACTAAAGACCCACCCTGGCTTTGCACGGGTAACTTTAAGAAATTATACACCTAAACCTTCCTCGTGAATCAGTCTGTCTATTCGTGAGATTGCATGAAAATCCGTTGAGTAGTTTTTGAGTTTATCGCGAACATATATACAGACAGACAGACAGATAGGGCGTGTGATTTTTATTTAAGAAATCAACAGCTATCTTGAATATATAACAAATTAAAACTAAACTAAATACTGATTTAATTACAGAAGTTATAGCTAAAGCCAAACCAGGAATATATAAGTTGCCGCCATATTGAGAAATGGTCCCCTTGACACTCTTGACAGATCTCATCAATCTTTATACTAGCTTTTGCAAGCGATTTAGTCTGCGTTAAATTGTCGAAGTCACGAAATTTCAAAAATTCATTTCTATCTCTACTTTTTCTAGGACGAGATCATCACAAATGGCAACGTGAAATACGAAAAGGACGCGGATGACAGCAAGGACAATAAGCCACAAGGTAATTATGAATAAAAACACCTTACTTATGTTTTACATACCTTGTCTGTATTGTAAGTTCCACATTAATTGTAAATAAATAAAATAAAATTGCATTTCTTACAGTAAACGGCAACACTGTTCACGTCGATTCGAACAAAACAAAGGCAACGTTCGACTCTGATGAAGACAAGACCCCACACAGCACTTTAGAGAAGGGAGAGAAAGAGAAAGGCAAGAAGAAACCAGAAGGTGGTTTCTTCGGAGGCATCGCTGGGAAGGTGAAGAATGTCTTTGGCCATAGCGAAGAGAAAGACGATGACAGCAAAGAATCGTCGCCGAAACCGCAGCCGAAGCCGCGCGACTCTAAGGAAAAATCTCCGCCACATACTCGTGGTTCCAAAGAGAAGTCTCCGCCAAGTATCCGCGATTCCAAAGAGAAATCTCCGCCAAGTACCCGCGATTCCAAAGAGAAATCGCCACCAAAGCCAACTCCGAGAATCATCAATGAGGATTTGTTGGATAAAGTAGAAGATATGTTCAAAGATCTCCACGGCAAGGCCCCAAGAGAAGACGAGGTGGACAACAAAATTTACGCTACCAAATTAATCGTTGAAGAGGATACTCCAGGACACTTGAGAGATAGGCAAGACGACTTGTTGGCTCAGTACGCGAATATGCAACCAGTGGAGACGCCCATACGCGACAAGACCTGCGATCCTTTCGCTATATATAGCGGCGATTGCTGCCAAGGAAAGTTCAAAGGACAAAAGCATACCCACGATGAAACATCCAACCTATTGGATAGAATTGAAAACGAAAAATTCTCTGCTAACGAAAAACTTGCTGAACTATCGGAAAATGTTAAGGCAGACTTGGATAAACTAGAAAAGGAAGCAGATAATCTGAAGGACAAAGCCGGTAACGCAAAGGATGACCTAGTCCAGAAATCGGAGCAAGCTAAAAGTGATATTAAAGATAAGGAACACGAACTCAAAGAATCCGCGAAGGACAAATTGGATGATCTGAAAGATTCAGCGCACAAATTAAAAGACGACGCCAGTGCCAAAGCTGCCAGTGCTGCAGAAAGTGTTAAAGAATCGGCTGACAATATCAAAGATAATTTGACGCATCAAACCCATGAAGTAAATTTCGCTGCTATGGAACGGGCAGAGCAACTAAGACTTGCAGGTGAAGATAAACTAACAGAGGTAGGAGGTGCCATTGACGAAACAGCAGCGAATGTAAAAGAAAAGGCACAAGAGCTGAACCAAGATGCCAAAGAGACAGCTGATAGTATCAAGGAAGCTACCAAGGCAGCTGCCAGTGACATCAAATCCAAAGCCAGTGACACAAAAGCAGAAGTTGGCAAGAAAGCAAAAAAGAAGGGCAAAGAGGGAAAGAATTTCCTGACTGGACTCGTACACAATATTTTCGGCGAGAAAGATAAAGCGGAAAATGAACTAAAGGGGAAAATTGCGGAAGGTAAGGCGGCAGCAAATGATTTGGCAGAACAAGCGTCGGCTAAGAAAGATGAAATCAATGCAAGTGTTGCCAAGAAACAAGGGGAACTAAAAGAAAGTGCTGATCAACTAGCGCAAAGTGCAAATGCAAAGAAAGATGAAGTTGAAAAAGCTGTTAAAGACAGAGCAGACTCAGCAGAAAAAGCTATAAACGACAAAAAGAATGAAATCAGAGACAGTGTTGCCAAGACACAAGAGGAACTAAAAGAAAGTGCTGATCAACTAGCGCAAAGTGCAAATGCAAAGAAAGATGAGTTTGAAAAGGCTGTACATGACAAAAAGAGTGAAGTTGAAACAGCTGTTAAAGACAGAGCAGACTCAGCAGAAAAAGCTATAAACGACAAGAAGAATGAAATCAAAGACAGTGTTGCCAAGAAACAAGAGGAACTAAAAGAGGGTGCTAATCAGTTAGCGCAAGATGCGAAAGAAAAGAAAGATGAGTTTGAAAAGGCTGTACATGACAAAAAGAGTGAAGTTGAAACAGCTGTTACAGACACAGCTGACTCTGCTCATAAAGCTGCTGTCGACAAGAAAAATGAAATAGAAAAGGCAGTCAATGATACTACAGAGGAAGCTAGGAAATCCATTGACAATAAAAGGAATGAAGTAGAGCAGGCTTTCCACAGTAAAAAAGAGGAATTAGAAACAGCCGTACAGAACAAAAAGGATGATGCACAGAGAGCAGTAGATCAAACAAAAGACGATTTAGTACAGTTCGGTGATGCTGTTAAGGATAAAGCACATGATGCTAAACAAGCGGTACATGACAAACATGACGAAATTCAACAAGGCTTTCATAGTAAAGCTGTCGAGCTAGAAACAGCAGCTCACGACAAGGCGGCAGAATTAAAGAAATCTGCCCAAGAAAAGAAAGATGCCCTCAAAAATGCTGCCAATCAAGCAGCGGCGAAGAAAGACGAAGTAGAAGCCGGGTTTGCGAAAAAACACGAAGAGTTCAAAGAAGGTGTTGGTAACTTAGTACAAAGCGCTCAGGATAAAAAAGACGAGTTCTCGCACGCCGTTCACGACGGAGCAGAGCAAGCCGCTAAAGCTGCACAAGATAAGAAGGCACAGTTCGCGAACAAAACCAACGAAATAGCTGCCGCCATAAGCAATAAGACAGACGAGATAGGACACGCTATCACTGGCAAGAAGGACGAAGCGAGGCAAGTCGCGGAGAGCGAATTGGACAGGATAAGGCACGAGGCTGAATACACGACGGATCAAATCAAGAAATCCGCTGAGGATTTACTGAACGCCGCCGCCGACAAGAAAAGCGAAGTTCAGACAAACGTCGCGAGTAAAGCCGACGAGTATCACAAAGCTGGCAAGGAAGGATGGGAAGATGTACAAAGTTTGACCGCCGACCGAGCAGGGGATTTAGAAAGATCGGCAACGCGAGTGATCACCCACGCACAAGACTCGTCCTTGGGCGCTTTCGACAGGCTCGAAAACGCTACCAAGGACAGAGTGGGCGACACCAGAGACACATGGGAGGACCTGCAGAGCTCTACGCGGGACACGTTCGCAGACATGAAAGATGATGCTCACAGCTGGGGCAGTTCTGCGCAGGATACGTTGCACAGTTTCCAGAGTTCTGCCGGGGATACGTTTGATAGTTTGGATGATTCGGCGCGGGAGATGGCGGGTAGTGGGCAGGAGACGGCGCATCAGCTGTTTGGGGACGCGAAGGATTCTTTCGAAGGGTTCCAGGTGTCAGCTGATAATGAGTTGCGGGATGTGGGAGCGGCGGCAGGGGAGAGGCTTGGGGAAGCAGGGCGGAGGCTTGGAGAGGCGCAGGACGCCGCAGTGGCGGATGCTGACACCTTCACTGCAAACCTGAATGACTTGGGCAACTCCGTCTTCGGATCCTCGGGCAAAGGTCAGTGTTGTCTGTACATGATAGTAATGGTTTCTATATGCTTGGCTTGCACCTAATTATTTAACGTATTTAAGTTTATACTTAAACAAAAAACTTCATACAACAAAACGTTAAACGTTGTTCGTGAACGCGTTTAAGAATTAGGTGCAAGCCGGGCCAAATCTGAGTACTTAAATAAAATTTCCTTTAAATGAGAAACAGATACATTAATTTATTTTCATACATAAAGTTGTTACACCGATTTTGATGAATTTGGGCATGAATATGATATTATCATTGGGAGAACTTGGTTATTCAATACTTGCTCTATCATCATCATAATATCAACCAAAAGAAGCCCACTGCTGGGCATAGTCCTCCCCCAGAGATCTCCACAAAGGCCGGTCCTGTGCCTTCCGCATCAAGCCGATACCTGCGATCTTTACCATTCAGCACTTGCCCTATATTTTAGAAAAAATATTGAGTTGCATATATTTAACTTTCAAATTGTGTCTCCACAGGATTTATGAAGGATTCGAGCACCAAACTGTTGGAGTCGGAAAAGAAGCAATCGTCCCCCTCACCACACAAGAAAGGTTCTGGGTAAGCATCTATTTAATTTAAACATTTTTCACAAGTTCCAATTACATCATTCGATTTGATCAAAAAAATCTAAGCATCAAATGTAAATTGTAAATAATAGTACCGGCCCCGAGCACCAAAACTAATTCACGGTGACATCAATTCACTTCGAAACTTAAAATTTATCCCACATACATTATGAAATTTACCATCTCCGAAATCGAGATCATCAATGGTGTATGGTGATAAACTATGAGAGCGCCGTAAGTTATCCTCTTTCAAAGAGTACAAGAAAAATTTGAAATTGTAGTGATAGTAGACGTTTAGGAGACACACAAAACGTAGGTCTGCCCGTGCACTGTGCACGAAAAAAAAACCATTTTTTTTACCCAAACTTCGACTTTTCGAAATATCCTTTTGTGTGGGTTCTATCAGTAAAAACGATTATACTTACTTCTGTGGGTTCTATAAGTAAAATAAATAACCGGATGTGAAGCACCTCGGTTTTATTTATTTATAGAACCCACACATATTAGAACCCACATAAAAATATTATCGCTACGAAAAGTCGATGATTGGGTCACTAAAAATAGTTTTTTTTTTTGTACCAGGCTATGCATATTTCTGGGTCTTCTTAAATTTACTATCACTACAAAGTGGAATTTTTCTTGTACTCGATGACGTTGGACCTACAGCGCCGTCACAGTCTACAATTTCACGGTCTTCCCGGTCTGTCCAACAATGACCACCGCCCGCTAACGCCACCGCACGCATTCCAGAATACCGAAGCTAAAGCGGAAGAAATAACTCTGCGAACGAACAGCGAACGCCCCGCGATGTATGAACACAAATACATACATAATAGTTGATTAGTTTTACTATTACTATTTATTATTGTTGTTGCTAATTATCACCCGCGCGACATCGTTGTTTCGTGATGCGAAATTGTAATCAGATACACTGAGAGTAGTTTCATGCAAACTACGTCACACTGTGTTTTGTCTATAAATCGGAATTTTTCGTACACGGAATAACTGTCGCAGTAAAGTAGAAGCACTGTATAATGTGACATATATGCACTATGTTCCAGTGATTTTATCGATAATAAATTAAGTGAAGAGATTAATATTAATCCATTCTAATCGAAATCGTTTGTACGTACAATCGTGTACGCTTTGTATTTATTGTGTCGGACATTTAATATATTTTACCTTTTGACTAACGACTATTCGATTTCAAAGAAATCATTCTTATTGAAAGAGAGATTAAATCATGAGCACGTCATAATTGCAATTAATTGTTTTGTAATTTATACAAATAATTTTATAATGTTGAAAAGTCATGTCTACGATCTTGCCTAAATAAAATGGATGTTATCTAATGTTTCACTTCTACAGTTTTTAAAGTCAATTGTACAAGAGACGATCAGATTAATTTAAATGTTTATTGTAATCGGAGATTTTGCATTTTATATTTTAAATTTTAAGTGACTATTTTATAAAATGTCAGTGTTTTGTGTTGCATAATTTATTATATTTTGTAACTTTGTTTTCTATAGAGATTTTACACAGCCACTGTACAGCAGGGCACGTCAATAGGGTATAAGCTTACGAAGCATGTTACAAAACACGCCTTTTTATAGTTTTCGCTCTATGTTTTGTATTGTAGCTATAACTTTAAATAGATCTGCTAGTTTTATTGATTTCACGGCTTTATTCAGCAACAATTAGCTATGTATAATATGTTTATTATTTAAAATAGAGTCGTGTCACAAAATAATCGCGATATTTTTCTTTCCATCATGCGACGTTCTTGTTGTAAAATGTATAGTTTCTGATTTCATCACGCTTTGGGAGTAGAGAGGATATTATGATGCATGAAGACGTGGCTTGGTTCGATTTTAGCGGTAATATTTAAAAGCTCTGTAATTTTACTGATGTAAATTATACCTATCAGAAAGATTGGTATATAAATATCTTCTTAACGCTAAAATCGAGGTGTAGCTGGTCTCAAGGAACAGTATAATATAAATAAGAATAGTGATGACTTTCTGTAAGTTGTTATGTGTAAGATATTATATGAAACGTTCACGATCATTACAGCATTTTTATTTGTCCATAGTACAAGCCATTTTCCATGGATAAAACATTTTGCACACACATTTTTATGAATATTAGTGAATGAAACATGTTCATTATTATCCAATCCACTTATGTTTTATGCACATTCGTCACCATTATAACACCAGCACTATATTCACGAATTGGTAAGTCAGCTTATATCCGTTATAAGTTATTTTACTTAATTATTTTGTTTTGCTTATCAATTTTTAAGTTGACATAGTTTCCCTAAGTCATCGTTCTGTAAATTAGAGTTTCGAGTAATAATTATTTAAATTCTTGTTATGTGTGTTATGATTTTGTCTTTGAATCTGTTTTGAGATAATAAAAAAATAAGACTGAACTAATATTTGGTACACTTTCAATTACAGTTTCTTCTCAAAACTTCGGCGCAACCATTGAAACTCGGCCCGCCGCTACCTGCTTCAGCTCCACATTCAATATTGTACAGTAGGCAGCGCATTAACATGCCAAATACCGGTATAAGAGGAACTAGCATATCTATGTACACGCATAGCTCCTTTTATACTGGTTGTAGGTAGGTTGATGTGCTGCCTGCTGTACTCGTAACTCGTATGTATGGTGATATAACAAGCGAAATGTTAGCATAGACGTAAGCTCTGTAGTCAAACGTACTAATGCCGTAGGTGATTTTATTTGTGTATAGTGAAATTCATAGTCGAGAGAGAGTTGCAAATGTAACATTGCTATTTCTTGGAGTGAAATGAAAGTGGCGAGTATCTTGGTTGGAGGGTTTTGAAATGACATGAAGGTATACGTATGTAGTAACAGGCATAGATAAAGTATAGACGTACTAATTCGTACTGAGTCCGAATGGTATGCACAAATAAAATTCACAAAATTAAAATTGACTCAATATTACTAGGTGAGTACTACATAGTTATTAAATACCGTTACCATAGGTGACTAAAGAAAAATAAAAATAAAAATGGCGCTTCTCTATTATTATAAGTCTGTTTTATTTGTAAAGGTTCGAGGCCAATCGTTGGCATAGTCAGTGCCATTATCAATACGCAAAATGGTGTTATGTATACAATTTTACTTATTCTTAAAAGATCGGTAATCCATTCTATCAAATTTAATAGACCATTTTCTAACTATAAAAGCAAGCTAGCTTAATAATCTTAACTTCCCCTGCTAACTCAAATACCAGAGAGGCTACGTAGGGCACGTATTAAATGGACCGGCCAGATGAGTCGTGAGCACAAGTAGCGTCGATTTCGACTCAATTGTTGAGTCGGCCGCAGCGAAAAAATACGACACGTATGATTGATTACCCTATACCGCCTGAATGATAAACATGAAGTACCTACCTACCATAGTAAATAGTATACTTAGAATTAATATTTTTATTTTTGTAATTACCTACCTACCTAATAATGTTAGTGAAGATTTGATCTGTGCCGCTTTATTCTTTATCCTATAAATATAGCATTCTCAGGCCCCATTCCACATTCTAACAAGCTTACAGAGTAAACTTGAAAATGTACCTAAGAAATGTACCTACTAAATTTCTTTAAGAAGCGCCGAAAGTTACTGAAACTGGAAAATTAAGAAAGCAGGAAGTGGACGCGGAAATTTTGAAATATATCTGTCTAGAATCCAGCGATTCTGAAATATTTAAGACTGCGATTTTAAACATTGCATGGACAAACATACTACGGAAGATATCTAGGTATATTCTATGGTCCGTCGTAGTTAAGGTACCTACACAAATTCTAGGGCGCTCTAGTAATTTTTTGGCTAAACGGCTTAAGAATTATGTCCTCGTCCTGCTTTTTTAATTGGCCTATGTAATACCAATGCCACCAATAGCCAGCGTACAATGGCATTATTGTTGTGTGGTGGTCATAAAGATGTTCAATAAAACACTGGGAGAAGAGACCATCGTGTATTGTATCGACCCAGGCGAGTTAAATTGTTGATCCACCAGCATTCCCACAAGAAAACCTATTAAAAGGTTTGTACACCATTAAGAATTACTTGTACCCTTGGAATGAGATAGCATGGTTTAGTGGTTGTATCTAACTGTGAAAAAGGTTCCCAACGGATTAGTCTGTTTCTACTTCGGCGACAAAGGTGCCCAACAAATGGTTCTCAGCAATTTTACAGCATCAATAAAATAATTATTTACATAATACTTCAACTTGATGTTTTAATCGTTTAAATAAGAGTTTATAACTTTTCTAATTAATTCTTACATAATTCGCCAATACAAGTACCCAAACAGTAGGTAAATAAATTACCTGGAAATCTTCCGACATTCGTATTTCATCTAGTACATACTATGGGAAGGACCACGGTTAAAAACTTACTACTAATTTACGATGCTATGAAAATGCCGATGCATAAATCTCCATATAGTGGGCATACTACCCCCTTTCCACTTCCACTACATGTTCTCCTGGCAGCAGAGTCACGGAGGTCAAATGGCAGTCGCTCCACTATTTCTGTGGTATCACCACGTAATTATCTGATCTGGCAAATCCTGGATCATGGCAAGGCGGGCCACGGGCCCTCCTGCGCGAGAGCACAACCGGAATATTATGACAAGATGATTATTATTTATATTGTGACTTCATGGTCTCTCCCATAGTCCCTGAATTAATACGAATGTCGGGAGATGAAATGGACGCGCAGTTTTAATACTTTTACTCTACTTTACTCGTTGTGCTGCAATTTACCATTACGAAAACACGCCTAGAGGCGTGACATAGAAACTATTGAAATTACTTGTCACAAATTATTCTATTCGTAAATGCACCAATAGGTAAGGTTTACATTAAAATTTTATATTAACAAATTTTAATATCTGTTATGAGCCGTATTCTTATGTTGGTCTAGTTAAAACATTGTTCTTGAGGCCTAATCGTAATTGTTTAGTAAAATAAATTTACTGATTATTTACTCTCTTTATACTTAAGTCATTGTCCTGCGTTGCTTCCTTTGTGCTGCATGTAGACCAATATAAGGAAATGGTTAAAAGTGTTCAAATGAATCTTTATGTAAGTAAGTTTTGTGGTATGCATGGTTGGATAGTTGAAGTAAAATAAAGTGCATTTTATGTAATGTTAAAGTTATGTTGTGGATTTGAGGTCCTTTCTTTAAAAACGCTATCCATGTGTTAAATCAAAGATCAATTTTAAAATAAATTAAAAAATTATTATAGTAGAAAATTAAAATTATAAATCACTTAACTTAAAGATCAGGAGGACCTTCAAAACCGTAAATTCTATTGAAAGAAGAAACACCTTGATACATGTACTGTGATGCCAAAATATATTGAAGAAATTGGTGTAAAGTTAAATCTTTTGTTAATTTATTATAGAGTCTATGGACGCTCTATTTATTGCTTTTTATTAGTAATAAATTATTATTATTGCGCTTTGACTTCTTTTATTTACACAACAAATTCCCTTTAATAATTATGGATTGTAAAAGAGCAGAAAGCGTCACAAGCAGAAAAAAAGTTTAATTACCTAGTCGACAGATATCTAAATTATAAAGATTTCAATAAAATCATGCTAATTAGCATTTCGATAAACTAGCTCTCGGTACGGGGCCACAGATATACACACACCGCGTCGATTAACAGCCCGTAACAGTTCACTGCTAGGAGCGTCGGTGGCCGAGCGGTTAGAGTATACGACTTGTAAGCGAGAGGTACCGGGTTCGAATCCCGCTCCGGCCATGTACCGACTATTACTGTTTTCTGAGTTATGTACGTACATTAGTTGAATACTAACCGCTGCTCTTACGGTCAGGGAAAACATCGTGATGAAACCTGCAGACTGATCCATGATCCAACCTAGTCAAGTTTACCTGGTAGCAGGGTCACGGAGGTCAGATGGTAGTCGCTCCACTGTAATTACCTGATCGCCAAATCCTGGATCAAAGCGCTCAAGGCGGACCGGGGCCCGGGGGCCCTCGTGTTCGGGAGCGCAACCGGGACATAAACGCCAAAAAGATGATAAATTTTTATTTTAAAAGTTCACCGGACATGTGGACTTGAGCCTCCTCCACATTAGTACAGGGCTTTGCCAGAATTGGCGGGTCGGAGATCTCACTTTGAAAATTACTTACCAGAAAACGCTCATGGTTAACCTCTTAGTAAGACATTACTTACCCTTTTTTTTCTTGCTTATGAACCTTGAAGCACTATCTATTATTGAAAACTGCTTTTTAAAGCAGCGGATTTTAATCCGTTGCGTATTTTGGACAGATTATTTATAATATTACTTGGTATAGCGATAGGAAACAGGATGCAAGAAACGGCTGGATCGATTTTGACGAATTTTTTGCCAATTATCAGACTAGCCCAGTTGGTGATCCGATTAAGTTTGGTACTGGTGCCAAGCCTGGGCTCGTCGCTATTTAAAATTTTTTTTACTTGCCAGCGTCTGGCCTGAGCGAGAAACAAAGAAAAGATAATGTGGAAAACCATGAAGAAGTTCGCACATATCCAAAGGCACGAACATTCAGTTCATAACCTACTTTATTTTAACGCGGAGAATGTATTACGCACATTCCCCACCATTGGGGGATAGAGGGCCAGTGTGGGACTCCCAACAATCGCCAGTATACCCATTAAACACTGCGGCGCTCCTGCATCGCCTGAAAGGTGGTGTCGTGAGAGCAGCCGAAGCCTTGTCATCCACGACACCTCTAGCGACCGCCCGCCTTACACGGCGGGGGCGGCTGGGAATAGCTGTAAGCGCCGAACTATTCCCATTCGAGGTCAGTTAATAACCCTCATTCAACCCATTTAGCGCCTATTTCGAATCTGAATAATGTTCGAGAACCTAACTTGTCACATTATTATAGCACCTGGGGCCTAATTCTTGCGCTCTGACATATCGAATTCGACATTTTTCTAGACATATTTATATTAATGATGACATTGAAACGCCTATTGGAGGCAAAAAATATTTTTTAACTACCATCGATAGTCGTATGTTGTTGAAGATAAATTTTTGTGACATTTTAACACGGTTTTTTGGCTTGAGAAATTGTCCAATTTGAGATGTTCCCTGAAAGAAGGAAATTAAGTAAAAGGCGAAAATATCTCGTGCTCTTTATTATTTCTATTTTCACGCTATTCTTTTACACATTTGAGATTTGAATGCATCAATTTATTTGATTACTTAAATAATAAACTAAAATTATAAAATGTAAACATATATAAAAACACTCCATACATAAAAAATCTACTCCTAAACTTCATTGGCTTTTAATACTTTAATCTTAAAATCATAAGAATATAAAATACTATAATGTTAACGTAAAATGGTAACCATTTGAATTATATTTATCAATTTAGTTCACAAACATATTATACATGATAGTTTCATCCGTGTAATATTCTCTTGAAAACAAAATTAAAAATATACTGAATAGGGTATCTCATAAAGATGCCAGCATCAATACACTTACAATATTTCAGTAATTAGAGCCCTAGTTTACACAAACAAGGAAAAATCCTGTATATTTGTTACACTAGCAGTGATATGAAGAAGGAAGGAATCCTAATACCGTTGGTGAAGGGAGGATGATCAAGGTCTTCCCGCTAACAACGGGACCCTGAGACTGATAGAAGATTCGCATCCCACGCCGTAAAGGACGGTATAAGGATAGGAAGTATTTTTTAACTTAATCAGGGATGTTGCGAATGGTGAATTTTAGGATGCGGATACGGATGTCTAAAGGCTTACATCCGCGGATGCAGATGTCAAACATTTTAAGAGATTTATAAACAAATGAAAATGTAGGTCTTTTATCTATATTTAATTTAGTACTTAAATTCATAAATTGGCGCGTTATATTTAATCAAAAGTCATGCAGTCATTGCAGGCCTGTTTCTTAAAGGTTCGTAAAATGCACCAGCGCTGCTAAACAGTTGTTCGCTCGAAACGATGGCTAGTGGAGGCGACAAAAATATCTGCTTGCGGAACTTGTCAATATTTTAAATTGGCTTCAATTGATGCCCCACCAGTTGATAGGGCAGTTACATTTATTTCACACGTGCAAAAGATCCGCAATAATTTTAGCGGAGGCGGGCGCGGATGCAGATGTCTACATTAATGCGGATGTTCCACATTTTGCGGATGCGGATACCCCTAATCCTAATGTATGTCGTTTCCAATATTTAAGATTGGAATGGTTAATTCATTCAAATCTATTATAATAAGGTAAATTAAAAATATTAAGTATATTCTATAAGGCACTTACATAATTATGTGTACGTACGTCATTGGATTATCACAATGTGCTTATAACTAGCTTAGTAGGTAAATTATCATTTTTTTTTTTATGTTATCCGGCAGACAAACAGGCATGCGGGCCACCTGATGGAAAGTGGTCACCGCCGCCTATGGACATCAGCAACACCAGGGGAGTCACCAATGCGTTGCCCGCATCTGAAGAGATCTCTAATATACCTCTTGAACGATCCCATGTCATAGTCCAAAGGAAACACTGTTGCTGGGAGCTCATTCCACATCCGAATCGTACGAGCGAGAAACGTTCTTTCAAACCTTCGCGTGGTGACCAACAGAGGGTCTACGTAGTGGGGATGAGTACCCAGCCCACGGCGGGTGGTGCGATGGCGGAATTGTGCTGTTGGCACCAGATCGAAAAGTTCCTCGGAACACTCCCCATTGTACAGCCGGTAGAACACACACAGGGAGCCAAAGTCCCTTCGGTTAGCCAGTGGTTCTAATTTGCTTGTTTGTATGGGATCGTCGACAATTCGAACGGCACGTCTCTGTATGGAGTCCAGAGGATTAAGCAGGTCGGCAGTTTCGCCGGCCCAAAGATGGGAACAATACTCCATATGAGGCCGCACCTGCGCCTTGTACAGCAGCAGGCGCTGCCCTGGGGTGAAGTATCGCTTGGACCGGTTAAGCACTCCAAGCTTTTTCGAAGCCAGTTTGGCTTTACCTTCTAGGTGACTCCGGAATCGCACGCTATCCGATATGTCGACACCAAGGATCCCGATACTATTTGAGATGGAAAGGGGTGTTCCTTGGAACTGCGGCACCATGACAAAAGGATCCTTTTTGGCAGAAAATGCGCAGACCTGTGTCTTTGAGGGGTTGAATTCCACCAGGTTCAGTCTGCCCCAGTGAGCAACTTGCTCCAAGGAGTGTTCAATCTCTGACACAAGTCTTATTCGGCTTTCCGACACCACGGAACGAGGGGTATTCGCACGTCCGGTATAACGAGCTTCTCCAGTACTGTCATCTGCATAGCAGTGAATACTGGGAATATTCAGCATATCATTGATATGCAGAAGAAACAGCGTGGGAGATAGCACTGAACCTTGGGGTACTCCAGCATTAATGGTCTTGGTATCGGAGCAGCATCCGTCGACAACGACTTGGATGCTCCGTCCAGACAGAAAACTGGATACCCAATTGCAGAGCCCCTCGGGGATACCGTACTTCGGGAGTTTTGTTAGCAGTGCCCTGTGCCAGACCCGATCAAATGCCTTGGCTATATCAAGACTGACAGCCAGAGCCTCCCCCTTGCTCTCGACGGCCTCAGCCCACCGGTGTGTTAGGTACACGAGAAGGTCACCAGCTGAGCGACCATGGCGAAAGCCATATTGACGGTCACTGATCAGCTGGTGGTCCTCTAGGTATCCGAGGAGCTGGATATTGATAACCCGCTCCATCACCTTAGAGAGCAAGGAGGTTACCGCTATAGGCCTGTAATTTGATGGGTCTGAATTATCACCCTTCTTGGGTATCGGATGCACAAGGGCTAGCTTCCACGAAGACGGCACCGTTCCAGAGGTCAGGAGGTTCAGAGGGGTATCATAAGAGTTAGGAATGAAAATCCTAAACAATTTGCAATATAATTATTAGTCGCGTCTATATTTAGCAAAACTTACTTAAAACAACGTGAAAATCCGAAAAAACGTTAATTTATTAGTACCTACACAGAGCACCGAAATAGAAAAAACACATTAAAATTAATATAACATTTATAAAATGCCGTCGTGAGAAATAGTAAATGTCATAATATCGTAATTCGGGAAACGTCTGCGAATGAGGCAAGTTTCAGCACCAACCGTATATTCCAGCCAGGTAGGCAAGGCAACACACGGGCACTATACCAGTTGATAAAAACTTAATAAAGCTGTATTATTGGGCTTACCATGAGCTCATAAAGCAGGACCTAAACAGAACTACCCTGCGTAGAGCGAGACAAGCTTATGTGACACGTAAGCACTGTCTCGTTTTAAGCAGGGCAGTTCTGTTTAGGTCCTGCTGTAACGTAACAGTTCATGGTAAGGCCTCAGTTCCAAAATTTTTCATTCCACAAAACAACTTTTCAATTTAACAGCATGGGCAGCACAAGTGTGCTCACACACGCGACACGGCGCGACATAGATAATCTATCTCTTTCATCATAGTGACATGTGAATTGAGATGTATCGCAGGCACATTTGTGCTTGCCGTGCTGGAACACTACAAACATATTAAAATAAAACGCAAAAGTCCTATTGCTACTGTTACAAATTCGAGTAATGAAAAACTAAGCAATGAGAACATTTTTAGTCCCATAAAATATCGGACATTTCGGCTTCGGTACCGATAAACACATATATAGGGCCCGTATGTTAACCAGATTGTAAATGCTATTAATCTAAAATGCGACATATTAATAAAACTAATAAAATATAATAAACCGCCTGTAAAACAATAAAACACAAACCACGAATCTAAAATATGTACATAAAATAAAATATGACACTGTTTTGATTATTTGAAACTTCTTTAGAGCCTTATTTGATAATTCACAGTCAATATCTTACAGCTATTAGCATTGCTACAATCAACGTAAGGTACTTTAGTAATATACATATATTATTTTGACATTGATATTATAATTACTTGAATGTTTTAATTTGACATGCCAATGATTGTTATTCGTCATCTAATCTAATTATTTAAATTGTATTTTGATTGCTGAAATTAACTGTTGATAATTTTATATCACGTATTGTTATGACGATGTATGTATAATACTATAAATAAATAAATAAATATAAATATAAATATAAATATAATATCACCTTTATTTAATGTACAGGCTGTATTTTACCCAAAAAAAAGGAGTAGGAAACATATCATCATAGCCTAGCATATATCATATCAGACATCGGATAATCGGTTAATTTAAAAAATGATATTCTAATGTTCTTCCTAAATTACAAATAGCATTCGATTTATATCCTCCATGCTCTTAGCTGCTGTTTTTATTTTATAAATATTTTACACCCTTGTATGCAATAGACACCGCGAATAAATAAAAAAACGATCTGTCAAGCGACCCGTATACAAACATAAGCTTTCTCTTACTGATCTATAAAAGTTTATATTAGACATTTGTTAATAATTACTCTTTTAAGTAAATATAATTTATAAAATTTCATATAGCAACACTTACACCTAAAGTTATCCAGGCATTTCCAGAACACCTCAATTCATAGTCATAAATTTGTACGTTACGATTTACTTAACCTACATCTCAACTGCCTTTACCGGAACTAGAGTCCGAAGATATGTCCTTCTCGTACTTAATAACGCTGTCACAGTCCAAATAGTCCATATCGGTTAGCTGCCTTTTCAACAGCAGATACGGAGTTTTCCTGATCCGTTTCTCTTTAAACCACTTTGGTATAAGCTCTTTGCGTTCCATCAAATACTGTATAATCACCCTTTCATAGAACAGGGCTATCACAAAATTGCCAGCCGCTATAGCTAGCACTACATAAGACATGAGAGAATCCAAAGGCATTTTTAATTGCAAGAATTCCGCGAGCCACTGCGCAGGCGCGACAGCTATATATATACAAATACCCGTCATGATTATAATACTGATCATCAGTTGTTTGTTCGTGACAATAGATTTCCTATACGGCGATCCATGGCTGAACACTATAGCCAATATCACATATTGGAACATTGATACGGCGAAAATGGCGTAGTTCTCCCAGCATTCGTTGGCCTCGTCACCTTCGTAAGTATGCCTCTCGTACCAGGGGAAGAAGGTCAGCGTGTAGTAGCTCAAATACTGTGCGACCATTATTAAAACCATCTGCCCGATAAGCGACATCAACGGCACAAGCCCCAACAAGCTCGTTAGAGGCGGCACTTTACATAGTTTGCCGGTGTAAGCCTCTGTCATGCCAAAGAAGAAGGCAAAGTTCACGATCAAAGCGACATCTATGAACAGGAATTGGAAATCAGTTAGATTCGAATCGAAGTAGTATAGAAAGCCAACAGAGAGGAATTCGGAGAGAGAGTAGGCGATCATGAATTTGAAGACGCCGAAGCTTGTCGTGAGGGCTGCTCTGCCTTCCCTGAGGACCCGGGAGACGCATACGATGTCGGGGCTGGTGGATGTGAAGGGTGCGGCGACGCTGCTTTCGAGTTCGGATAGTGAGATGCCGGTGTGGGCCGCTCGTAGGGCGCCGCAGTCGTTCGCGCCGTCCCCGCACATCCCTGGCAATTTGGAGGGAGGTTTTAGATACGCGCAGTTTAAAGAAAAGCGTTAATGACTTATTTATTGGTGAATTGTGATTATAAGAAATAATAATGGGGTGAATCAAGTTTTTACATAAACATACAATAACGTCACGCCTTAATCCTATTGAGGTATTCTAAGAAAACCCTTGCTACAGTCCTGATAAACCGGTGTAACACGTTAGGCACAATAAACAAATAGGTACAAATCGTTGCACGATATTTTAAGTAGGACGCGACACTGCGAACGTGATGCAAATATATTTACGCGGGAGCACTAGAGACAGGTAGTAACAGGTTAATGTACGAATTTCCATCTACTGAACGTGTTTGCTTTGTAAGTTTCTGGCAAGCATTTAATTAAACACATGTGATGACTTCATTAGCGTATCTAGGGCTATTTTTCAGGGGGGGCCTAGCCCCTGAGGTGGCCGATGAAGTTGAGTCAATCGCCAATGTACAGCCAGTGAGCACGAAATTTTTCTGTTATGTTTGTTACCCGAGTTTTAGAAAATAATTTAATTATAATTTTATCTTATTGTAAATTTGACATTTTGTTTAAAAAAATGCTATATAAAGTGAAAAGAGCAAAAGTCAGGCAACAAACCTAGAGTCGAGGTTTTAGTCCACCACTATACAACATATACCTACACTCCCTTGCAAAAAAAAAGTAAGTAAGTATGTTTGTGGATTTCTCGGTTGTATTTAATTTAAATTATGTTTGTATGAAGTTTTTTATGTGTCCAGCCCAGAATTTCGTATCGGTACATCCTGGGGTGGGCACGGCCCACCCGGCCCAACCCGCCTTCCTACGCCTATGCATGACTTTTATAAATCGGTTTCCCCCGTTATCCAGATTTTTGAGAAACCCCCATAGGTACTCGTACAATAAAAAAATGATCAAGAAAAAAGAAAAGAAAAAACCGATTTCACTTTATTCGCGTAAATCCAACAAAAAAAATCAAAACAAGTAGTAAACACAAACTTTCCTTATTTTAATATTATATCTCGATGTGTAAATGAAGGTCGTACTGTAGCCATCTGAAATGACAACATATGAACATGCAGAGGCAGAAGTATGGGTCACTATCGTTCATGTCGTCCTGATGCCTTAGCGGTACCACTTCTGTGTTTCTACGCTCTATGACGTCTAGGGCTGTGCTTATCCCCTCTATTTCGTTTTCGATCACAAAATCCTCAGGGCTCAGTTCTAAAGTGACAGTGTCGTCAGCTACTTGGATTTTTGTGGCCTCTTCTAAGGGTTTCAGCCCTAGAATCTCACCTACGGTTGTAAACATATGGGTCAACAATAATTAATAGAAAATTGCAATAATGTCTAACTAGAGTAGTTCTATTTTGCTAATATTGGTCGTCTTAGCGTTAATGTCCCGGTTGTGCTCTCGCGCACGAGGGCCTGTGGTCCGCCTTGACCATTATCCAGGATTTGGCAGATCAGATAATTACAGTAGAGCAACTGCCATTCTGATCCGTGATCCTGTTAAAAGGGGAACCTGACTAGATTGTAAATCTTAATAATATAATGCTAGTTTGTTGAAATGAATGTAATTATTTGGTTTCAATATAGTTCCGGTGGAAATACGTGGAAAATCAGAGATCGTGAATGAATACCATACCTTGCTCTTCATCCTTCAATAACAATTCAACACTACTGCATTCGTGCATTGTATTATACAAAGAAGTTAAATTTTATGATGTATTAATAACATTATAGCCAAATTTTATTAAACTGGCTGTGCTAATGTAGCATAATGATAAGCCTGTTACTATTTGAAATAAATAAATAATATATCTGATTCGGATCTAAATATTGAGCTCAATGTCAGAAGTGTCGTCGAGACGTAAAGTCAGAAGCTGTCAGAAGTATATTGACATCCAATTGACATATTGACATCGACTGACATCCACTTTTTTAATATACTGTGGAAGTTTTCCCGGCTTATACCAAAAAGATTTAAAATTAATTCATGCAAGAAGAATTATATCGACCCAAGGTTTCTACAAACTGTAGCAAGTTCGTCATCTATGGTTGGTTTAGGGTTTCTAACAAATCTGGGCCTGACATTCGAACCGCTCGCATCCACGCTAGCGCTCGTATACGAATGCCTGCCTCTTCTGTCTCTAGCAACTTACCACGGGTGTGAACGAGATAAGTGGATGCTTGCTGGATGGTTCAAAAATCGGGCCCCTGAATAGACGAGTCGTAGATGTGTGTACAGGACATCCCATTCTAAATAGTACTATTGCTACTTTTCATATTTCCCTTTCCCTTTCGAACAAATTATGCAAAAAATACTTTCTTTAGACGTTCTTGAGATTATTATAATAAATGTTTAAGCAGTGTCGACATTTTCGCGGCGAGTATATCTCTTTATAGAAAGAGAGTACACGAATTGTTGTTAATCTTGAATAGCAATCAGCAAAGGCAACCGGCGCCTAAACATGATCCTGTTGGGTACTATTGCGCAGATTAATATGTTCATTGTTAATCATTTTATCAAATTCAATATTTCTTGCGCTGTATACTTCTGTAAGCTCGAAGATAAAAGTATTTTTTTTTATCAGAATTATGGAACTGTAAGTCTGCTGATATGTTTTGTTTATGTGTAATACTTGTGTAAGACTGTTTGTTTTCCTCAATAAATAAATAAATAACGCCCTTAAATTGCCGGGTCTACAGATCCACACTGCACGATCCACCGCGATCCAGATCGCGCGATACTGGATCCTGGATCGTTGCATCGTCCAGTGTGAACCTGGTTATTGGTTGAGCGCACTAAGAGAACATCTGTAGATAAGTATCCCACTCTCACTACTTCGCAAATCGTCGCTTCACCTAGCCTTCATGGTTTCGCGGTATCCAGTCAAACTGACTATAGTGATATAATAAAATCGATAGCCTATGCCGACTTTTGTCAGGACCGTAGCAAGTGGACTGATGAGCTCACCTACAAGGGGAAAAGGCGTGATGTTATGTAGTTCGGCTTCGTAGAGCGTTGTCTCCGTCTGTCGCTTGTGTAAATAGCGGGTACTAGCCGATTTAAATTACTTAACTACCTTAGTTTCTACAGACAGGCCTTGTACGGTATCGGTCTTATTCATAAAAAGTTATGGGAGGTTTAGAAGCTTAATAAAATATGGTTCTTGAAAAACATTATTCATAAACGCATTCTCTAATATAAAACGCTAAATAACGGCTTCATAACTTACAGAAGACTGATCCTATAAACCTCTAATAAACCTATGTTAGTGACATATATTGGCGCCGTCACAAGGAACGGCTGATTTTATTCGCTTTATGAAGCCGGGTCCGCTGCGCATTGTTACGTACCAAAAATTACACGCGCAGTAGACCGGCTTGATTGATCTGATTTTTATCCTGAAGAGGATAGGTAAAGGAGATGCATTTATACAGCTATGACTTCAAATTTCAGCACAATAAAAAATAATTGAGACTTGAGAGAGCGACAACATGATGATGCCAATCTGTATTTTTGGCCTACCTTTAGTTTAGTATTTTTATGGAAAGTTTATGAATAACGAATTTTAAGTACGTCTTAATGGTATGGTGTTTTAGCTAATCAACATTTTAAACCAACTATAAGGAATTTTTATGAATAAGACCGTATGTATGCCCTAGCAACTCACCGACATAATACCCCAACGCCTGATACTCGACGATCAGCTGTTGTTTCTGGTCGGCCGACATCCGCGCGAACACCGCGCCGCGGGACGCCACCCGGGACGTTAGGGAGGGGTAGTGCTCGCGGAGGATCTAGGGTAGGGGAAGGGCAATATATTATTATTAACACATAAAATGACAATGAAAGATGCCAAAGACGAAGTAGGCAGGCGGAAACCACGCGGCACTCGCGTGCCACGCGAAAAAACTGGGTATAACGCCAGGATAATTATGAGATATTATATTACTATTTTACTTGTTTTGGCTACATTACTAAAACTAAAAATGACATTCAGTAGTTTCGAACACTCAAAGAAGAAATCGTATCAGCCAAAAGACGCCTATTGCTGGGCATAGGCCTCCGCCCCATCGGGCATCTGTTTCAAGATCCCAAAATTTCAAGTACCTGGCTGTCACGGTTCCAAAGATATAGGTCTATCACAGACAGACCTTCGGGTACGGAACCCTAAAAACGGGCTCGTTTTCACGGAAAGTTTACTTGAAGGTTGACAAGGCCCTTTTCGCCATAACCCTGGCTAGCCACACCCTCAACCAGCCAACCAGCGTCACTCTCCAAATGGTACAGGTAACGATATTGGGCTGTATTTTTTTTTCGTTGATATATGTCTCTGTTATGTTACAAATAAATTACTTTGAACTTTGTTTTACTTTTTTTTCTACAAATATTTTAAATATTGTGCCGTGTGTCTGAGTAAAATTAAATAAACATGTATTAGAGCTGGTCTAATTTAAAATGACGCGCCCCACTATCGCATTAACGCACACAAGCAAGTTTAAAATATGGACGCAATACATATACAAATGCCGTTGTAATTGGTCATTCAGTTGCCGGTAAGATTCAAACGTCGGAGCACGCGTCGTTCATTGGCTCCCACGCAGATGAAGTGTCGTTATTAATATTTGCACTCACACATCGAAATCAACTAACTAAGTAGTGGGGCGCGTCATCTTAGACTAGACGAGCTCTACTTTACTTCTAAAACCCCCACTCACCTTCCAAGCGTCCCCAGTCATAACGATCTTGTACGTAGCCTCGCCTATCCCGCACTCAACGTCCACGGAGTTGGATTGAGCCGACTGCGATCCGGAGGAGTGTTCCCGCCAGGAACCCCGGCCGCTGTCCTCGCTGCGCCAGGAACGCTGGAGAGGCATACGAGAGCCCACTTGCGCCTGGAGAGTTGAGAATGGCATAATGTCGTCAAATGTCTTGTACCCGCCTAAATTTCTACAGGGGTTCATCATCATCACAACCCTTATCTTATATTAAAGCGCTCGACAACATAAATATGTCTACACGCCGCCATGACGGTTAGTATAGAATCATCATCATCACAGCCCATAGCAGTCCACTGCATGACTAAGGGCCTCTCCCACGAAAGGGGAGGTTATTGCCATAATCTCCATGCTTGGCAGGCAGGGTGGAGATCGCATTAATGTAACGATAGAAAACGCTGGTGCCCATTTTCCAGTCTACGGAATATGGGCCTCAGTTGCCTGAAATAGATAAATTAATAAAATAAGAATAAATAAATCTACTTAATAAGTTTTTCTGTCTTTTTTCTTTCTTTTATATGTTCGAATGATTGTGGTGTTTTTGTCGCGTGAGTAAACGCTTTCTATTCTAGTCTATACCTTGAGTCCTATTTTTGAATCGCTCGCTTCGATTCGAAGGGTTTCCAATTTAGACTTTCAATTTTAATCATTGGCGACACCGAAAGAGCAAAGTTTCAAAATCAGGGAAAATCAGCATCATGCATAAAAATATCGAGATTTTAATGCCGAAAATCAAAATTAAAAGTTCGATTCGAATCGAGCGGTTTACAAATATCTCCCTTATCTTAGATTTTACTAAAATAAATGAATATGAATATTGCAGGTAAATAAATCAATGAATATAAAATTTCAGTTCAGTTTTACTTTCCTTTTTCTTTTTATTTTGTTGTTACTAGCGAGTACCTGTAATTGGCTTGTTGGTTCTAAAATAATTTATTTTTATTTTTATATGGCTGTTGGTACTCCAATAAATAAATAAATTAATATATCCCTAATCTCACCCCATGCAATGTGCTCTGGCAATACAGTGCCGGCGTGGGCGAAGCATAATCCACTTGCAGTGACACCATTCTCTCTGCGCCCAAGATTCCACACTCGCGAGCTACACTCACAGCTGTTGCTACGTTGTCACCTAGAAGAAAGAAAAATAAATAACAATCTTGTCGTCATTATCAAGGCTGTGCTCTCGTGAGTGAGGGCCCGGGGCCCGCCTTGACTATGATCCAGGATTAGGCAGCTCAGTGGAGCGACTGTCGTAATGTCTGACTTCCGTGACCCTGTTTACAGGGGAACCGGGCAGCCCAATGTGCAAGTTTATCAAGATGCTTTCCCTCACTGTAGGGAGAGTCGATACTTGCAATTTATTGTAAAGTTGTGAGATTTTAACATTGAGCCACCTACCGATTTGTCAATGTTATAGATGGGGAACTGTTTCATCCATGGATTTATATCTGTAGAGATGGATATCCCGTATGCATTGAGGCCGCCAGGTTTAGGGTGTACCTTACAAAATACCGCAGCGAAATAATACCACACATTTTAAATAAGTTCCTGGCGGTAAATAAGGTCTCCAGTACTCCAACAGCACTCAAGCGGATTATTATATTAATAACAAAAAACGCACGAACCGGTGATCATGACGACGTGTATGTTAGCCTCCTTCAGCTCCCGTATGATGCCGGTGGTGGCCGGCTTCAGACGGTTCTCCATTATGACCAGACCCAGGAATTCCAGCTCACATTCCACCTGGAAGAAAAATATATATTTATCTTGATTCTTTATTGTACACAAAAATAATTAAGATATGTACCTAATTGCAGGAAGAACGTGATCCATAGTTACATAGTATAAAGTAAAGTCACTTTTCGCAACTGGCAGTGTACGTCCGCTAAGTCCTCCTAAACTACGCAACGGATTTAGATAATAATAATAATAATAATTTTTATTTCTTAAATCAACATTTGTAGTGAACACGCCTAGATGCGGCTTTCACTATCATTTAGAGATTTTCTTTAGCATGGTTTATATGTATAACTCATGCATATTATAATAGAGAATACCCTAGAATACCCAAGCGAAGCTGGGGCGGATAGCTAGTTAAAATATATAGAAAAATAATGATACAGAAATCAACAAACGCAGTAAGCAACGACGACGTAGTTACGATGTTTACACTCACAGTTAGAACATTGATTAGTGTTCAATTAATGAAATAAATAACTCAGGAAAAAGTCATCGCTACACGGCAGCACTGGGGTTCGAAGTCGGGACCAGGGCACCGACGCTCTCCGCTCATAATGATCTCAGTAGTTACGATGATGACGATGATAATATCCCAGTAAGGGATGTTGGTGGTGCACACATGTGATGATGATCATCTTGGCGTTAATGTCCCGGTCGTGCTCTCGCGATCTGACCTCCATGACCCTGCTACCAGGGGAACCTGACCAGATTGGATCATGGTTACACATCCAGTCGCCTGAATGTGCAGGTTTCATCACGATGTTTTTCCCTCACCGTAAGAGTATCGGTTAGTATTCAACTAATGTACATAACTCAGAAAACAGTCATTGGTACATGGCCGGAGCGGGATTCGCACCCGGGACCTCTGGCTTACGAGTCGGATACTCTGACTGCTCGGCCACCGACGCTCTTTTTTGCTACATGTGCTCTCCTGTAATGTGTACACGAGGAGGTCTACCCACCTCCTCCCTGGTCATCTTCTGCAGGTCCCGGAAGGAGGTCTCCATCAGGCGCGTGGAGAGAGCGATCACGCGGTAGCCCTTCTCCGCGTACGAGGTCAGCACCTCCGTCAGGTTCTCTGGCACTGGGGAGACAGTGGCAATAGGAATGTATGGTGAGAGATGAAGATAAAAAAAATGGCGTGTACATGGTAAAACAAACAACTCTTGTTAAATGAGTTACATATTTCCACATTCGGTTCTGCTGATATTGCGCACACGTACAGATCCATATTACGAAATGTTACTCCGCGCGACGTCAACTACGTGATAACGTGATTAAGAATGGATATCGATCAAGTACTTTGGACACTTTGGATGAGAATCATATAAAAGGATCGTTCTCATTTCATCTGGAGGTCAGTCTATAGTCTAGCATCGACATAGATGTATCTTGCTAGGTTAGGTTAGTTATAAGTTAACTGTAATTATTGTAATTAATAAATTTTTGGAATGAAATTAGTTCATAAAACTCTCTCGATCACCCCGGTTGCAGCCATCGTGACTAATGTGAAAACATAGCAATGGCTTATGAGATAACAATTTTGTTAGTAATTTATTCTATGGTGTTTGAAAGCCCGGTTGGACGGCCCAGGTATCGATGGATAGACGAAGTCCGGAAAGACCTGCGCGAACGAACGATAACGAACTGGGAACAAATGGCGCAGGATACCGGTATCGCTGAGCCAGCGAAGTTTGTATGTTTGATATCCAACTTAAATACCGTGGGGCCCTGGTGCGAGAAAGTTCTATATAGAACTATCAAAAAAACTAAATGACACCACTGGTGACCAGAGAGCTGGCTCGTTCCTCGGGCAACGGATTAGCATCGCTATTCAACGAGGCAACGCTTTCTGGGCACCATTCCGGGGGGCAGCGGTGTGGACGACTTTTTTAATTTTTAGTATATATTTTATATGTATTAGCGAATAGGTATATGTAGTAAGAAAACAGTAAATTAAAACCCAAAAAATACTTTAAATATACTTAAATATAAAATAAAACAAAACTCTCACCAGTATCCTTCCGGCAAAGTGTGGCGATCATCTCCGGAGCTCCCTTGCAGTACGCGCGAATGATGTCCTCTCCCAACATCCTGACGGCCACGCTAGCGCGTTGCAGCGACGACACGAACTGGTACTTCTGGATTATGCCAAGTTCGAGTGGGAGCTGGGGGACGGAGAAAGGGAAGATAGGGTCTTATAATAGCGTAAAAAGTTATGAGGTAATCTGTATGCGCTAAAAATAAATAAGTAATACGTAAGTAGTACGTGTTATAGAGGTGGGCAGCGCATTAGCGATACTCTTGGTGTTGCTAATGTCTATAGGCAGTGGTGACCACTTTCCATCAGGTGGCCCGCTTGCCTGTTTGCCTACCGTATAACATAAAAAAAAAAAAAAAGTAAGGGCTGATTTTTCAATCATCAGATAAAATATATCAGTCTGAAAGGTTTTTATGAGACTAAAATAAAAACGTATAATTACTACATAGGTATATAAGTGAAGGATTATAGTTTGTTTTAATTTGGTAGTGTATTACTTTATCAGCCAGATAAATTCTATCTGAGGATTGAAAAATCGGCCCTGAGTAAAATAGTGTTTTTTTAAATCAAACGGTACGTAATGTAAAGAATTACATATTGAATGAATAAAAACGTTACTGTTACTCTTTACCGATTGGTTACCGGAAATCAAGTTCGCTACTCACAAATATATGTAGGCTTCAAATAATACTCATCCATAAAAAATCAATGAAAAACGTTACTAAATTACTAATCACATCACGTGATTCTTAAGAGTGCAAAGTCCATCAACTTATTGCCAAGTGTCAGTGATCTCTCGGCCAGGGTCATTGACACGGTCGCATTTTTAGCCTGTTTCACCACCTACTGATAAGTGCCCGACATCATAACAGCTGACAGAAATCTTTGATATCGTTTTGTATTAACAACAGAGAGATGGCTTCACAGATATCTGTCAAATTAGATATCAGAAGGTTGTGAAACAGGCCCTTAAATAACTTTTTTAAGTAAATTGAAGTCGTTCTCGTGCTCCTCTTGAAATATTTTACACTATAAACCCATTTTAAGTTGTACATTTATAGAGCCAGGAAGTCCATAACACAGGCTAACCTAGTTTGCACTCCTGTCTAACAATCAACTATTTCAAATGTCTTTGTAAATTTTTTGCAAGATAATAAAAAAATAAACAATCTAAAATTCACATAGCACCTACCCACAAACGCAAGCAAAGCCTCTACTATTGATGACAAGCAAATATCGACTTACATGCACGTCATCAACGTTGATATTGGCTTGGCGCGCGGGCCGCACTATGGTGGGCGTCAGCACCTCGTAGTTGGAAGGCTCGGGGACGTCAGGCTCCTCTAGCTGCCAGCCAGTGGATTCGAACATCTGTTGGTGAATCAATCAAATATTTGTTAGAATACAGAGTGAGGTACAGGTTTTAGGGTTTGGATTAGAATATGGTTATCTTTACAGGTGTTTAATTTTATTTTGGTGGCGTAATGGGTAGCGGATCGGCCTTGTAAGCAAGAGATACCCAGTTCGATCTCAATTACTTATCTATTCTGCCAAATGCCGATGCTCTCACGGTGAGGAAAAACATCGTGATGAAACCTGCATATTTAGGCTACTGAATGTGTAACCATGGCCCAATCTGGTCAGGTTCTCCTGGTAGCAATGTCACGGAGGACAGATAGCAGTCGCTCGACTGTAAATGTTATCTGCCAAACCCTGGCCCCCTGGCGCACTCTTTGATAGATCACCTAAATTCTTGGTCGCGCTTTAATCCCATAAAAAACCTTTGCGTGTCGCCGTTTCTGCCTTTACTAAAGTCCAATAACAAACAAATGTTATTGTATTATCTTTATGGAAGCTAATATATATGAATATGAATTAAAAATTATTCATTCAAAAGTTCAAAAGTTATTCATTCGTGGACCGTATAAAAAATCAATATGAAGCAATGTTTTTCTCGTAACAAACTTATTTATTTAGATTTTATAATTATGTAGAAAACCTATAATTGGCTCACTATAGTTATGATTGTAGCTATTATGTAATATGCTGTTGGTTTTCCAACTAAACGAATAAAACATTACTCAAACGCGCCAACCAACCTTCAAATCCAACGGATCCCCAGCCAGTTCCCCATCGATGAGGGTCAGGCTGTGGCACGCCGCCATGCCCATCTTCAGGTCGTGGAGGTCATTCAGGAGACGAGGGTCACGCGAAGGCCGCCCGAGTAGCGGGGGTGAAGTCGCCACGGAGACCGGGACTACGCCCCACATGTCTAGGCCATCTTCTGTTAGGGTGCCGGTCTGTAGACAAGTGAATTCAATGAGTATCAGGAGTTCAAAATACTTCTAAAATCGGTCCAGACTGACTTGTCTTATTTGGTTATGGAAACTATGTTCCATATGTATTTAAATGGATAATTTGCAGCAGTGTTAGTTGAAATTCACATTATATAATGTGAATACTGTGTTACTTTATAATTTAAAATATCTAGATGCAATGTACGTAACCTGATTGATACGGCAAGTCGTGGTTTTGGGCATTATTTGTTCACTAAATAAGACAAGTAATCTGGACAGATCATAGATGGCGCCACTGGCGAATAATCTTCGTTGACAACGCTCGCTTCGTCAACGCTCGCATACCCACCTTGTACCCATCACGCGACACCGCGTACACGCCCCACCCACACACAACATACCCACCTTGTCGAAGCAGACGCAGTCGAGCGAGCCGCTGACGTTGACGGCGCGCGTGTTGAGGCAGGCCACGCCCCACCCACCCACAACATACCCACCTTGTCGAAGCCCTACGGCCCCACCCACACACAACATACCCACCTTGTCGAAGCAGACGCAGTCGAGCGAGCCGCTGACGTTGACGGCGCGCGTGTTGAGGCAGGCCACGCGCGCGCGCCGCAGACGAGACACGGCGTATAGACGGCCCACCTATAAACAACATAGGAACAGTTTTATCTAGCAGGTGGTAGGACTCTGTCAAGCCTGAGGAGTCCGCCTGGGTGAGTACCACCGCCTTATATATTTCTGCCGCCAAGCAACAATGATTGCATTGTATCAGGCATGAGTACATTGGTAGTTAAGTACCGAGTACAGGCAGTAGTTAGTTGGTTTCAGTTGGGTTTTGATTGATTCATATTTTATAAAAATCACACAAAATATACTGTTCTTGGCCGTGCAGTGTCTGGCAGAGTAGAATAGCAGCAAACCCTTACACTCGTGGGTGTCCTACAAGGCGACTAATGTTTTCGAAGTCTTCTTACGTATTCATAAAAATCCATTCGAAGTAATGACATTGGTATTTTTATTCGGTAATATGACATGTATAAATTAATAATGAGGTAATTCATTTATAATAATTTGGATACTACATGTAATCTAATTTTAAATTGTATCATTTTGACATTAATTTATTAATATGACATGCGTACTAAGTATTGACATTTGAAATAATCTTAGGTAATTTAACATTGTTTACTTAAATGAATAATAATGTAATTAATTTATATTGAATAGTTATTTCAAGTAGTTAAGTTTGGCTACATGAAATGTAATTATTGAATTGTATGACATAGTTTAAAGTACTTGAAAAATTGTTTAAAATCAAATGAAAAAAGAATGTACTAATGTTGACATGTAAATTTCTAAATCATATGTTTATTAGCTAAAACACTCATTAGGCCTTAAAAACGTATTGTAAAAACTCAGCCTTCTTTAAGTTATGAAGCCGATAATGAGCATTTTAGCATTAATATGCGTTAATGAATAATTTTCAAGAACACATTTTGGCAAGCTTATAAACCTCCTATAACTTTTTATTAATAAGACCGTAAGAGTTTCCGTAGGCTGGAAAATGGGCAGCAGCGTTTTCCATTGTCATATTTATAACACTGCGATCTCCAACCCGCCTGCCAAGCGTTGAGAATATGGCAACAACCTTTTACGGGAGAAGACCTAAGTCCTGCAGTGGACTGTTATGGGCTGTGATGATGATGATGATGATGATCCTGTACTTACCGTCATGGCGGCGGGTAGCGCGGGCGGGATCACTATCGTTATGATGTCGAGCGCCTTGATTGCTATGTCGCCGGGTGTCAGCGAGCGGTAGGCCTGTGGGGAGGGAAAGTTATTAGTTAAAGTTGATAGGATAATCATTAAAAAAATTATTATAATGTTTTAAACTGTCGCAGTTATTATCACACATTTTAAGGGTTATCTGGGTTTCTTACCTGCAACTGTGTCGAAATATCGGGCTACTCGTCAACAAAGGTACGCGGGTAGGAAACCCGGAAAATACCCTTACAAAATTTATATTCTTTCAAGGGTTTGATCTTTTTAATGTGCAATGAGGGTTTCCACAATTTCGAAATCCAAAAAATGTCGCTAGTGAGAAGTAAGGTCCGCTGTCAAAATATTGCCGTGCCAGTGGACAGAAACAACTGCTGGTAAATTACGGATAATTTCTAGCCAATAACAGGGCTTTATTTTGACATCTGACCTCACGTCGTAGTAGCGCCATCTGGAATCGTGAAAACCTTAATTAGCCGTTACATTAATGGCAAATTTTAATTTTAATCCATTGAGTTCAATCCGTTTTTGGGTGAAATGATGTTTAAAATCGGGGTAGTAGTTTTTGAGTTCATTCATTATAAATAATGAGACAAATCTTTTTTCAGACAGATTGTATAGATAATACTAATAATAATGACGTCGCGGCAGACCCAAAAAAAGGTGGATAAATGAGCTGCGGGTCATCGAAAGTGACTGGGAGACAATGGCACTTGATCGGTAAAGCGTGGGTGATATCCCTGGTATTGCAAACGTCCATAGGCTGCGGTGACTGCTTACCATCAGGCAGGCCGAAAGCTTGTTTGCCACCTTAGTGATATAAAAATAAAGAGTGGAAGAATCGGGGGGAGGCCTTTGCCCAGCAGTGGGATGATTCAGGTTAATCTAATAATAATAATAGATAATACTATATCAACCTACTTTAAGTGCGATAGTATACGACAGCCCCACCAGCGCTATGCACGCCAATATGATGATGAACTTGTAGGAGTCCCGGTCGAACTTGAAGTCAGCGGGCACCGGGTACAGGATACTGCGGACCAGCTGGCCTTTGCTTGTGTTGTAGCCTGTACGGAGGACCAGGGCCCTGGAAAGCAAAGTCTTGACTGAGGTTAAATTCCATTAGCTGTATTGTAGCGACATCTATCGCTCCAACAGGGAAACCCAACACGAGTACAAGACTCAAGGTTGGCAAGCACCCGCACATAGATGGCGCTGACCGTCCTACATCGCGCTAGAGAAGTATGCCAACTTCCGCGGCGTATATACAACTTCCGACGATCAACTATCGGACCCTTGGTGCCCTAGTCACAACACACGGCCAGGTGGGTAATTACCCTTTGCCACCTTCTCCATCTTCGCTTGCCAACATTCTTTCACCGCCAAGTATGGACTTACGGCCCAAGCCTTTTTTTATGCTACTCAGTGACAAACGAGCAGACAGCCCACCTGATGGAAAGTGGTAACTGTCGCCCATAGCATCTACGATTTATGCATTTAGGTTGCAGGCAACAAAAATGCGGAAACGCAGGTGCGTTGTCACTGTGAGGACTAAGATGAAATGCCTCATGCCTGTAATTGCACTGGCTACCTTATCCTTCAAACCGGAACACAACAACGCAAGCATTGTTGCTTGGCGGCAGAAATAGATAAGGCGGTGGTACTCACCCAGGCGGATTCCTCAGGCTTGACAGAGTCCTACCACCTGATAGAATGTCTTAGTTAGACGTAGCACCATATTAGACCTCTATAGAGGTCGTAAAAATAAGCTTTTCTTTATGTGTTTTATCGAAATAGCCTTAGTTTTAAATCAATTTGACATAGACTAGCCAATACCAGAGAGAAAACATATTGTTAACATTCATTTCAAATTTAAAGTGAAAGGCATTTATTTATGACACAGGTAGGCGTAGGCATACAGATTCATCAAGATATTATAACGTTATTGAGTATCTCTGTGTTAACCACAATTGTGGGCATAAAAATATAATTGTACAAATGAAATCATCAATATTGCCAGCATACAATTATCACCCCTATCAACATAAACACAAGTGCCATACTCACTTGACCGGTTCGTTGTTGTAGTAGCGCGTCTGTATGACCCGGGTCCCGCAGAAGAGCACATTGGACGCATGCTCCTTCATGTCGAATTGCTTCTCCACTCGCAGTAGCGCTGTCTTTGTCACTGGCACCGATTCGCCTGAGAGAAATTGGATTAGACGGGGCTGAATAGTAGTTATAACTACGACAATAATATCATAACGCCACTAAGGTAGAAAATAAGCGATCTACCCATGTAATGGTAAGCAGTTATCTTTACCGTAGTACCACAGTTACAAACGCTTTTTGAAAATTTATTTTCACATAAATTTATTTTGCTGTGCAAATATGTATAATTGGAGTGCATTCCGCATTCTCTGTGTGATAATAAATTTTATTGCTGTCAAACTGTATGGAAATAAAAAAATAATCGTGGACATATTCGCACAGCGCCATCTAGCCCCAAACTAAGCAAAGCTTGTACTATGGGTGCTAGCTACGTGCGAGCATATTTATTTATCTCCGGCCGGTTGGTGTTTCACTGGCCAGCTGACAAGATGGCGGTCAAAACCTGTCTGATATAAGCTCACAACCTATCTATTACTACATCATACTCACCAGTAAGCATACTCTCATTCACAGTGGCGGTCCCGCACAGCAACACCGCGTCATAATGAAGCAGCGCCCCCCTAGCTGGCAACACTACGATGTCGCCGGGAGCGACATGTCGGCTGTCGGCGGACCGGCCGTCGGAGAGAAGCACCGTGTCGTAGGCTTCAACTGTCGCTCGGAGGTTTTGCTGGTTCTGTTAGGGTGGGAGGTAAGGCTTTTTGGTGAAGGCGATAGTTGAGGATTATCATCATCATCATCATCACAGCCCATAACAGTCCACTGCAGGACTTCGGGCCTCTCCCACAAAAGGGGAGGTTATTGCCATAATCTCCACGCTTGGCAGGCGGGTTGGAGATCACAGTGTTGCAAACATAACAATGAAAAACACTGCTGCCCATTTTCCAGTTTACGGAGACTCTAGATCTTTTGTCTCTAAACATTAGTCGCCTTGTACGACACCCACGAGTGTAAGGGGTTGGTGCTATTATACTCTGCCGGACACCACACGGCACTGAGGATGATAGTGATTTCATTATATACTAGAGGGCGTTACTGACAAGTACGGTCCGTTATCAAAACACTGGCGAGCCATTGGACAGATAAATATTTTAAGGACGCTGTAGGTTATCCCACGTCATCGAGTACAAGAAAAATTCCACTTCGTAGTGATTGTAGACGTTTAGGAGACCCACACAACGTTGGTCAGCCCTAAACAGTCTAGCGAAAAAACTTTCTTTTAGTGACCCAAGCTTCGTATTTTCACGTTTTCACACTTTTCTATTTTGAAACTATAATGTGGCCGGTTTTTTTTTACTTTTAGAACCCACACAAGAAGACATGTAAGTATTATCGCTACGAAAATTCGAAATTTGGGTAACGAAAAACTTTATTTTTTGGTGCCATGCTGTGCACGGGCAGGTCTCCTACGTATATTACAGTTACAAAGTGGAATTTTTCTTGTACTCGATGACGTAGGATAATCTAAGGCACATTCTAATACAACTGCTGTAAAATGACTGGCCCATTCCAGCCAATGACAGGACTTTGTTTTAACATCCGATCTCACGTCTCAGTAGCGCCATCTGGTGGCTATAGGAATCTAACTAGAATAATTATCAAAAGCATGCTCAATTTCTTTATTATGCTACTCAGTGATAAACGAGCATACAGCCCACCTGATAGTAAGTGGTAACTGTCGCCCATAGCATCTACGATTCATAAATTTAGGTTGCAGGTAACAAAAAGTCAGAACCGCAGGTGCGTTGTCACTGTGACGTCTAAGATGAAATGCCTCATGTCCGAAATTTCGCTGGCTACCTTATCCTTCAAACCGCAACCCAGCAATGCAAGCTTTTGCTTGGCGGCAGAAATAGATCCAAAAAACTAGAACTAACTAAAATAAGAATAGAACTGGAAATCTAGAGAATTGTACTCTGCACCAACCTTCTTAGTCTGTATAACAGAAGTGGCCACACCGAAAGTGGACATCAGCACTACAGCAATGCAATAGTAGTAGTAAGGCTCCGCCAGCCACACCGCTATGGTGAACAGTTGGAACACGTAGAAAGGGTTGAACACTTCCAGGACGATGAGAGTCATCACAGACTGCACTGGGACTTTAATCTCGTTTAGGCCGTAGATGTTTAACCTGAGGATCGAGAGGTTTTTTAATTATTAAAAAGACAGGCAAACGGGGTACCTGATGGTAAACGGTAACGGTCGCCCACAATATATACTATATATGTACTACGGCTTCATGTTACAAAAATACAGAACCAAAGGGCGATGTCACTGTGAGGACTAAGATGAAATGCCTCATGCCTGTATCTGCGCTGACTATCAAAAAGTAAGTGGAAACACAACAAACATTGTTGCCTTACTATAGAAATAGACGAGGTGGTGGTAATCTACCCACCCACGCGGACTGTTCAAGCTTGACAGAATCCTACCACCTGGGACTGTTTTTCTGTTGACCGAGACCCAGAAAATGGAGCGTAGATACATAATAAAGGATTTTGTATGAATTTGTAGTGAAGAGCAGTGTACCACTCCCTCGGTCTGTTGGCCGAATTGTTTTTTATTCTACGTAGTGACAAACTAGCAGACAGCCCACCTAATGTTAAGCGGTAACTGTTACCCATACCATCTACAGGTTGCAGGCAACAACAATGCAGAAACGCAGGTGCGTTGTTACTGTGAGGACTAAGATGAAATGCTTCATGCCTGTAATTGCGCTGGGTGGTGGACGATTTAGGTACTCCTACCACCTGATAAAAACTTTTAAATGGCTTTAAGGTGGTTCGTCACCCATACTAAATTAACTTTTCCATTCTTTCATTTGTCTGAATGTGTAGCAACTGTATAATGGTTTATGCTCTTAGTAAATGTATTAAATAGTGCGCCAAATCGCTTTTTATAGCTCAATGATATTAAATAAAGCAGTTATATCGAGAAAAAAATACAATTCATCGCTAGGTGGCGTTGTTTACTTACATAATTTTTAAATTGTTTTGCTTTGGATTATTAACATGTAGAAATTCACACTCAATTGGATACATTTACTAGCGGCCAATTGCACAAACATACATTAAAAACGTCCAACCCTTGAAAGAATGGAAATAAAATGTTACATAACATTTGTATGATAAACGTATAAACGTACCACATTAATTAGTTAAATTACTCACATCCTCAGCCGCCTAGCCACAGACGGCGATTTGCCCCCCAAAGCCTGCAGCGCGGCGCAACTAGCTCCTCTCTCGATGCCCGCTAGTAAGGACCACTGCGCACGCCCGCCGTCCCACACTATGGACTGCTTCTTGTGCCGGAAGTATCTGTATCGCTGCACGTCTGGAAGAGTGCTGAGGCTAAGAAACTGTGTCCTATATTCAATAGAAATAACCTTAAGGCCGATCCGCACGACACCAACTTATGCTTGCACAACGCGTTTGTACAAACGAAGTTTGCGCAAACGGTTTGTGTAGACGTCATATTTTAAGTTGGCGTCTAATTTTCTATTTTAAAATTCTACGTCTACACGAACCGTTTGCGCAAACTTCGTTTGTACAAAGGCGCTGTGCAAGCATAAGTTTGTGTCGTGTGGATCCGGCTTAACGGACAGAAAGCCTTAAAAAAGTCGGATATCCACGGACCCAGTTTATTTAAACACAAATATTTTCTAAACTACTAAACTGATTTTAATCAAACAAAGCTAAGAACTATCTAGATTAAACTAGCTTTCAAATAGACTTTTTACCACGCACGTGCAAGATGTGGAATGTGCTCCCTCCCGAAGTATTTCCTTTGCGCTATAACACGGGGTTCTTCAAAAGGCATGTGGTAGACATGCCTTTTGAAGAACGCCAAAGGTTACATATGTCCTAGACGACGGTGGGCGCTTTCCATCAGTTAGATCGTCCGTCCGTGTGCCTCCCTGGGCAATAAAAAAATTGCTTATGCCAGAGTCCGCTTTAATACTTCTCTCTCTCCACTTTACTCGGCCTTCAGCAATCTGACGTCGTAAGCCGCTATCACTTAATTCCGACTCAGCGATATCAATCCATCGCTTCTTGAGCCTCCCGCGGGATTGCTTTCCTGATACCGGCAAGTCTAGGCATCCATTTTCTTCATATCCCTGTGGCTTAGGCAGAACATGACCAAACCAGCTCAGGGAAACTTCTCGATCTTATCCACGAAGTCTCTCACGCCAAGGCTGCCCCGTACTCGTTCCGAACTCGGTCGAGACGAAGAAATAATAAAGACAAGTGATCGATAACTCACTGAGTGTGGTCCCATCCTCCAAATGTATCGGGGAGTGCATATCGTCCTCGGTGTCGACTGCGAACTTCTCGTTGTCCGTGTCATCCTGGTAGCCCTCGTTCAGAAGACCGCTGGGGGAAAGGTCGGATTCCGTTAGGCGCTCTTAATCCTATCTTACTATCCTACTATGTATGTAGAATACTATAAATGCGAAAGTTTGTTAAGATGTGACTAAAACCGGGGCCATTCGCTTTTGTTTTATAAGTTTTGCGATAGTCTGCCTGTTTGTCACGTCGCGCACGGTATCATAACATGACCTGTATTCACTTTTATTGAATTTTGTACGATGTTAGTTTAACTGTCTACCGTTAAAGTGCAGAATCTATCAATATCTGTACTAATCTATAATTCTCTTGACATTCAATTCTACATAGGTATAGGTATTTTGCATTGTTAAAATATACACGCAAACAAAACAATACAACTTTTATTATCAAAACGCGTAATTTACCGGATTAATACGCGTTGGTGATAAGGATTCGACGATCAATTTTGAATTACTGTATTAATGCGCAATTGAGTTTATTATTATGATTCTGCATGGATTTCACACATCTGATATTACACACTTTTTATGTATTGATAAACCCGAAAAGCTCGCTTGTATTTTTCCTAAGCGGACGTCCAACCAGTGACCTCTGGTAGATAAGCTTACTATCACAGTACTTTATCAGAAACAAACCCAACAGCTAAGCAATTAAATAATGAATCAACTTTTGTACGTACCTTGTGTCACCTATATTCTTATCCAATATTTTGTGTATGTAGTAACTCTTGCATTTCTTTTGATATGTTTCCTGGAAACAAATGAAAGCATAAGTATTTCCATAACTGTAAAAACACAGCCTAATCGAGATAAGTGAAGATATAGGTAAAATTAGGTAAGGACGGTCCACCGTCCGGCTAAACCGCTGAACCGATTTAGATATTTGGTAGGTATGGAGATCTTTGGCGAAGGACATAGGCTAGTTCGCTTAATAATAATGAAGCAGTCACGGGCAAAAACTAGTTATTTAGTATAATAGTTGTTTAATCTTAAGGCTTTCCAGTGTCGGAGACACCATCGTCCAGGACATCAGCAACCTAAGGAGAGCGGAAACGCAAAAACACATGCGATATTTTTTAAGAGATGTTTGGGAGAGCCTTTATGGCATTTGAAGAATTGTGATTGCTATTGTCCCAAACACAGTTCAATCTACGTCTATCGTAATTCGTATGTACCTACAGCTCAAAAGTGGTCCATCAGTTTTGACCAAAGATCCCATGTCACTAAAATGTCGCTAAGGTCAAGCCTAGAATATTATTGCTAGGGAAAATCAACCTTCTTGTTTTATGACGTACAATAAAACTTCATCATTAGGGTGGTAGATAGACATTATTTAGGCCGTAGGTACAATAATACTTCAACATTAGATAGACCATCATGTTAGCCACCTATACTCAATTGCATTTATACTTACCACAACCAGAACCTGGTCAGCGAGCTGAAAGCAGCTGCGCTCCGATGTGGCGTACAGGAACCAGGTAGGGCACCAGTGGAACAGGAGGATCGGAATGCCGCAGGTGATCACGGAAAACATGTACACCAGAATGGTCCGCCATCGACACTTCCGGTAGCCGTATACCACCTGGAAAATGAAAATGACGGGAAATGACGACCTGAGTGGGTTGGTTAAGAGGTCCCGGGTTCGATTCCCGGCTGGGCAGAAATTGAAATAATCAATTTTATTTTTTCTGTTACAATCTTCACATTCAGATGTCCACCCATTTATAAACTATATGTCCATTTATAAACTATATCAGTAGTTTATCAGTTTTCTGGCACCTATAACACGCTTTGCGTACTTTCGGGCTAGATGGCCCTGTGTGAATTGCCCAAGCATATTAATTATAATTACTTATTAAATTAGGTATGGTGAGTTTACATGCAACATCCTCACTAACTGGTAGCTTGATTAGCGCCTTGCTAGTGGCCTAGCCAGTAGCACACACGAATACCGAAGACGCCAAGTAGACGTTCGTTTTACTTCGCTACACGTTAGGCACCTGGCAAGGCTCTAGGTGTTAATACGCTTATTACATTTGGCTATATTCAGTCGTCTAAATTCAGAAGCAAAAAGCGTAACAGCAAATCACATATAAACATAATATGAGCGATCCAAAAATGAACATTCTTTTCTTTTTTTAAAGTCATACGGTAGGCAAACAGGCAAGCGGGCCACCTGATGGGAAGTGGTCACCACTGCCTATAGACATTAGCAATACCAAGAATATCGCCAATGCGTTGCCCACCTCTATAACACGATGCTCTGGCAGCAAAAGGCAAATGCCCCTCCACTGCCAAAGCCACGGTTCCCAAATTCCCACCCCATGGAGCACTTAAGACCTTACTCACCGGCAGAAACACAATACTATTTAAAAGAATATTGTTTAGCTGCGGTACCTATTCTGTAAGGTGGAGGTGCTTCCCCACTCGGGCGGCTCCAATTCGAAAGGGATACCCCGCTAAGCCCTACTTCTCTTAAACACCATTAGCTCTTAAGCTACCATTCTATGAGCAATACTTTCCACTTTGATTTGCTCTGACGATTTTTGCTTCTGAATTTAGATGACTGAATATAGCCAAATGTAATAAGCGCTTAAGCATGCCACCTGACAGTGTCACTGTATCTACAAAGGGATAGAGCAGGAGTCAACTCTTCGCGTTCGAATTTTCCCAGCGGAACGACTCGACTGCAGTCACCGCATTGCTAATTTTAAAGGCGACTCCTTACTCAGAAGTGACGTCACGAGCCCCCACTCAGAAACTTTGATACCCTTTATCTTTGTAATTTTTTATTGATTTAATAAATAATAAATACGCATCAAATATTTTCTATAATCTAACTGACGGACTAAATGGCAGAGAGGCCTTTACCCTGCAGTGAGACATCGATGGCTCCTAAAAAAATAACTGACGGACTAATTCAAATTTTAAAATGTCGACCCAGTTATCATCATAATCACAGCCCATAACAGTCCACTGCAGGACATAAGGCCTCTCCCACGAAAGCTTGGCAGGCGGGTGGGAGACGCAGTCATCATCCCTATTAAATTTTCTTCTCCCTGTCCCTATAAAATGAGTTTGTTTCTTTCCAATTTTTCTAAACGTTGGCCTTTACTAGTTGTACATTGTTTTTTATATGCGAAATCAATCTTCGCGCGATAAATCCCGGCACAGCGGTTAGCGGTAAATCTGCTAAACAGAGACCGCTCTTCTACTAGGAAATCCTCAATTAAAATTATGTCGTCATTTGGATTTTTATGAGCGGCGACTTTCATTTGACTCGCTGCGTACCCCGTTAGGAAAAGGCGATAGAGCCTTCACATCAGTCAGCAGGGGGACCGCGAGCAGGTAAGCCTGAGGCCCTGAGATGAGGGATGGGCCCCCGTAACTCCCAAAAGGCCTATAATAAACAACCTAATAAAATTATAAATCATAGGTGAAAACTTAAGTCTTAAATAAATAAAATAAAAACATGGAGCGTCGGTAGCCCAGCGGATAGGCTATTTTTCAGGTGAGGTGGCCGATGAGGCCAAGTCGATCGATAATGTAGTCAGTGAACACGAATCAGCCTGATTAAATCTTCACATCCTGGGGTGGGCACCAGACCATTCTGGGGTGGGCACGGCCCACCCGGCCCCCCCTCTTCCTACGTCTATGCGGATAGGGTATGCGATTCGTAAGCGAGAGGTACCGGGTTCAAATACCACTGCGGCCATGTACCAATGACTGTTTTCTGAGTTACGTACATTAGTTTAATACTAACCGATGCTCTTACGGTGATCCAACCATCGTGATGAAACCTGCACATTCAGGCAAATGAATGTGTTAACATGATCCAATCTGGCCTGATTCGTGGTAGCAGGGTCACTGAGGTCAGATGGCAGGCGCTCTACTGTAATAATCTGATCTGAAAAATCCTGGATCATGGTAAAGGCGGACTCCTGGCCCTCGTGCGCGAGAGCACAACCGGGACATTAACGCCAAGATGTTTATTTTTTATCTGTCACCAGGAGGACCGCGAGCTGGTGAGCCTGGGGCCATGAGAAGCCTGGGGCCATGAGATGGGGTAAGGGCCTCCATAACCCCCAAAAAGACCTATACTATACAACTTCCTAAACATATAAATCATTGGTGAAAATCCTAAATAAATAAAATAAAAAAACATACCACAATACAATTTATGTATTATTACTTGAGCAACAGTTATCTAATCAATTAACATAAGCAATTGCTACTAAGTACCATTCAATAATGCAAAATAAAAGACAATAATTACCTAGTAATTCATGAAAGATGATATGTGAATGAAAACATTAAACTGATGCATATCATGTGAATGAATGATTATTATAAATGTGACAAATGACTGTCTCATATCACAGAGTAGAGATAAGCCATATAATGGTAATAAGTAAATTACATTCAATTACAGATAACAACTATGTGTTACTAAATGTAATACATTTAACTCATAATTTTAAGAGAGGTAGGGCATATCGGGGTATCTCGTTCGAATTAGAGCCGCCCGACTGGGGAAGTACCTCCACCTTACAGAATATCGCAGCTAAATAATACTCTTTTAAATAGTATTGTGTTTCTGCCGGTGAGTAAGGTTTCTGTGCTCCATGGGGTGGGGATTTGGGGAACCGTGGCTTTGGCAGTGGAGTGGCATTTGCCTTTTGCTGCCAGAGCAACGTGTTATAGAGGTAGGCAAAGCATTAGCGATACTCTTAGTGCTGCTAATGTCTATAGGCAGTGGTGACCACTTTCCATCAGGTGGCCTGCTTGCCTGTTTGTCTACCGTATGACATAAAAAATAAAAATAAAAAAAAATAATGTATTAAATGTAGTTATGTAGAAACAGCTTATTATATTGCACTTGTTTATTACTGAGATGAATAAGCAAGGACACCTGATGGAAATTGATCACCATCTCCAATTATACCCACAACACCAAGGGGGTTGCAAATATATTGCGATAATAAAACAATATTTTATTAAATATTGGTGTGCCTCCTAGTGCCCGTTGGCAAAGCAAGGTTGGCTTTAGTCCTCTACCAAGGAGTGGGACCTTAAAACAGGTTGAACAGACTCAGAAGCCAATTGGCAAACTGTGATGATTTATTATTATTATTACCGGTATCTAACAAAGAATTACTTATCTGACTACTTCGTTCATTTCCTTTTGCCTTATTTGGAAATAGTACCAGTATTATACTGAATTCTACAATGCCACTGTATAATAAGTATGCCTCATTACATTATTCAATGTCTTTGTCAATTAATATTTTCACAAATAAAGACTTTTAATAGATTAGCTAAGCATATGGCAATTTAAGTTTATCATCCAAGACAATAACATTGAACTGATAAGATATTGATGAATACATTGTTATTAAACGGAATACAATGTCAAATGATTGTAATAAAAATATTGGTAGAGTGCATTCATACCATAATATGTTTATAATTTATTCAATAAAGAAATCTAATTGGAAATACCTGCTCAAATTCTGGATCAGTGTTCAGTAACTGATTGTTGAGTTCCAAGTACGTGTCTCGGTCATTATTGATTTCAGGGTAGAATATCAGCTGTGCGTTGTCCGCATTGTCAATTAGGGGTTCCACATCATCATCCGATTGCAAAAGCAGATTTGTATCCTCTTCAGAATTCATTGTTTCGATATGTTGAAGATTGGAAGCACTACTTCTAATATACTTATGAAATTCACTATTTTCTTCAATATACTATATTATTTAGAATAAAATTGGGCTAAGTTTACACTACCGTTATAGTTTTTTTCTCACTTTAGTCATGATTTGGTTACACTGTCATACACTTGGTTTGAACTCTGCCTTCCGATGGCGAATGAGCCATTTTCACTGTGATAGAATAACAAAGTAAGTACAGACACAGGGATGTAGTTAGAAAGGACCTATTATAAATACGGAACCATACAGTCCAGTGACGGCATAAGCTGAGCCACGTCCATTAGCCTTAAATGTTTTTATTGTTTAGTCACTAGTAAGTATATAAGTAATGAGATTTAGTAGTAAGTCAAGATATTTTGTAAATTAAGGCAATAATAGTTCTTATTCTTATTCCATGATTTAACTATAAACAAATACTTTAAAAAGGATACAGTAAGATGACTGAACTATACAGTTATTGAATAGACTGAAAATCCACAACACTGTATGAGTTTTAATATTATTTAACACCACAAAGATTTCTAAATATGTCTTGAAAATAGAGTTATCGCCCACAACATAGATTTTCCATTTATTTATTATAGAGAAATAAATTTTAATATGTCAATACTAACATATAATTTAATAAAACCTGCCCCTTTTAGTGCCTATGTACAGCCCTGTGTTGCACACTATCATATTCAGGGAATAACATAACAAGGCCAATGCATGGATGAGCTTAGTCACTACTTTACAATTGGAACACAATAGACACATAAGCGGAACTCGATAATGTAAACGAAGGATCGGTTATTAAAATTGACATAGTAACACAGCTAGAAAATAAACCTTGGATTGAAGGACACAAAGAATATCATCTTCTAAAAGATCATTCTGAAGCCTACTAGTAATTATTAAGGCGCTAACGAACAAGGCTTGATGATGAACAATGATACTACAGGCAAAACATATGTTTCGGACTTTTGTTTACATTTTCTTGTTTATTAGTAAACGCATACCTACAACACAGAGTAATCACAACTTATTTTGTTCTTTACACACATACGTTACATTATCAGTTTATCTGTTATAGGTTTTAATTTTTATATTCTACAGCATTAGTAACGAGGAAAACTAAAATTCAGAAAGAAAATCCATGGGAGGAAAATCCACACACACATGCATGACAGTGACACTGAGTGAGTGAAAATATTTTTGATAGAATGAAATTAGGCAGATGAATGAACTTTACGAGAAGATTACGCTCGGATACATGCTACGTGCTTGGTGACGTGTATGGAAGTCGAAGTTCTTTTTCACCGCTCCATCACGACACACATTTAAATTTCGAACACTATACTCGGTGCTGGAATGAATAAACTAGGCGAATTTAACTCCATTTAACTCGCTACGCTCGTGATTCAATTCTAGACTAGATACTTCGCTAGATCGTGACAAAGAGAATATAATCACTACGTAGATCATGATATAAAGTCGGCATTCGCAGCAATAAATAACTTATCTCTTGAAAGTAAGTATAACAAACAAGTATTAAATGTGTCGGTGTTGATAGCCGACATCATTAAAACTGGATCCATCATCATCATTTAACATCAAGGCCCACGGTCCATCAAGACACAAACTCACAACGACGTTAGTTTAAAAGCTAAGGTATCGGTATTCGTGACTTATATAGCAATTCCTCGTGGGTGCTTGATTTCCGGTGTTAATCAAAACAAGAACATCGCAGCGCACGATCTTGCGTGCGCGCACTGCCATTGGCGGTGTGTGTAACACGATATTTATCGTGATTCACGCAGGATCACGATATTTATCGAGTGTGTAGCCTAGAGTATCGCGAATCGTGATACGGATCACAAGATTTCCGAAAATCCAGAAATCTACGATCCGTATCAACTATCGTGCGATATATATCGAGCGTCTAGTATCTAGTCGATATTTTTCACGACATTTCTGTCAAACTGACAGATAAATAACGTAATTTCAAATTTATTTTCATAGTTTGTGTTTATTTTCAAGCCGCTGTGGCCACTATGGACCTGGACAGTTACTATGAAAGTATAAAAAGTCAACAAGATCCTCATCCTCATAATTTTACCCATTTTTTTCTCATCACGCGACTTTTCAATCCTAATGCTAATACTATAGCAACGCAAGCTTTATCAGTCATTTTGGTAAAAATACGTAAAAATCGTAAATTTACACCAGCAACGCGTCAAAAATGCTTTTTTTAGGCTTGGCATTGGCAACTTAGTCTATTCAGCCATCAAAATGAATGAAAGAATGCACAGACTAATGAAAATATCGACGATTCTTATCGTGTGTGTAGGGTCGACTTGCGATCCAAAATATTACTCGATATGGATCACGATACGTATCACGATATATATCGTGTGTGTAGTATCCGCTATAGTCAACTAACCAAAAGCGGATACTACACACACGATATATATCGTGATTCACGCAGGATCACGATATTTATCGAGTGTGTAGCCTAGAGTATCACGAATCGTGATACGGATCACAGGATTTCCGAAAATCCAGAAATCTACGATCCGTATCAACTATCGTGCGATATATATCGAGCGTCTAGTATCTAGTCGATATTTATCACGACATTTCTGTCAAACTGACAGATAAATAACGTAATTTCAAATTTATTTTCATTGTTTGTGTTTATTTTTAAGCTGCTGTGGCCACTATGGACTTGGACAGTTACTATAAAAGTATAAAAAGTCAACAAGATCCTCATCTTCATAATTTTACTGATTTTTTTCTCTTTACGCGTCTTTTTAATCGTAATGCTAATACTATAGCAACGCAAGCTTTATCAGTCATTTTGGTAAAAATACGTAAAAATCGTAAATATACACCAGACAGAAACATACAAAAATGCTTTTTTTTAGGCTAGGCATTGGCAACTTAGTCTATTCAGCCATCAAAATGAATGAAAGAATGAACAGACTAATGAAAATATCGACGATTCTTATCGTGTGTGTAGGGTCGACTTGCGATCCAAAATATTACTCGATATGGATCACGATACGTATCACGATATATATCGTGTGTGTAGTATTCGCCAAAAAGAACACCAATATAACAAGGACCAACTAAAAAGTATCAAACCGATAAATATCTTATCACGACCAATAACTCGATGCGCCGTCAAATACATAAAACTGGAAGGTTGGCAATTTGGCATGCTAATCAAATGTCAATGATAATAAAGACGTTAGAAATTTTTTGTATGAAAGCTGGTATACCTTAACTACTTTTTAAAATTTTTGTTATTTATTTTTCGTCAAAGATTGGCCATTTTGAGACTTCGCAGATCGACGGAGAAGATGATTACAAACAAATACTTAAAGCTCACGCGTCGTAATTGAAATACCTATATCAACATTTTTACAAAAAACACCGGCACGGCACGGCACGGCACCTAAACTGTACAACCAGTCTACGGGTGCAGCAGAAGACCTTGGTCAACCTCGCTTTATCAACGGTATTATGCTTTGTCTAATATAGGATAATAATTTTGACAGCTCACTAATTGTTGGTCCTTGGCGCACGCCTATGAAGTTTCGTGTTCTTTTTCGGTAAAATGTACTACGGATAATGTCGTACTTTATAGACAGGCCCATGAAGGTATAGATAAAAATGGAGTCCGCACTAGGAACAACCGCTTGAGTCAAATACCTACATAACTCTATCTTACTCTCTGTGGTCGGACTTCTCTTTTTGGCCCAGGAAAATTAAAATGAAGGATACCCTATTTAGAAAGAGAGGGCCTGCCCACAGAGGGCGAAATGGAAACACATAGATATGCTTCAAGTAGGTATTCGAAGTGTGGTCTCCATACCTTTTATCTATAACTTCATGGACAGGCCCCGCCCCTTTAGTGAAGTGCCACGAATAATGAATAACAACAGACAATCGAAAATCGGTATTCAAATAAAATAATCGAACATTTAAAATTATCATTTAGATAATTAAATTATTTTTTACAACTGTAACTCTTCTTCCTTGTTTGAATTTCACCCTAAGAAACACAACAACGATTTCGACTCGCGCGTTTTCTACGGAATAGGCTGACTGACCGCATAAAAAAACGAACGTATCGAAATCGTCGATGTGGAAGGGTTTTTAATGTCGTACAAAAAAATTATTAATTCAAAAGAAAATAAATTGTTTATTTGTATAACACGTACAGAATAACCATGCAACTATCGATTCCAAGTTCTATGAGAACGAAAATCGATAATCGAATAGATTCATTAACGATTTTACACTACCCCATCCCTACTGGGAACTGTCAAAATGATCATTCTAAATTTGACAAAGGAGTGCCACCTAACAAGTGGCAAGTGTGGAGTAACAAAACAAAACTTTGAAGTGAATTATCTCGTTATACGGCACTCTAGAAGATTTCTCCATTGGAAGTCTTTGTTTATAATTTGTCCTCTATAGAATCTCAAAAATAATGAAATGAAAAAGTTTATATAGGTACCTATCTAAAAAAATTAATTTATGATTAGGGAGCATCCATAAACTACGTGGCTCATTAGCCACCCCCCTCGCCCCTCACATAGCCTACCAGTTGGAATGTCGCTTTTTTCCTATTTAATCAGAAGATAATTGCGCTGTTCTCTATTGCTTTTGAGAATACGAGTACCTTCAATAAATTAACCAGTGTTTTCTTTGGATTAGGATACGAAATCCTTCAAGAGGTATATTAGAAGTCTTTTGTCGGCGGGGACCATTTTCCACCAGGAAGCCTGCTTAATATAACAAAAACATAAACAATAACGTATCACAAAGAAAAATGATAGACGCTCCCTTATTATTGAAGGTTTATGCGCTGATTACACCATCCTACTAAAATTTAAAATGACCGCGCATTATTTCCAAATAAAAGTTTTGGCAGGTCACATAGTATTAAAAAACAAATATAGAAATGCCATGATTCTTAAAAAATATTTTAGGTTTCAATAGCTTTTGATTAACCTATTTCAAATAGAAAATAATGCATAGTTAAAACTTACCATTTGACTATCTTCCGATGTAATGTGTTGCTCCATACTCAAAGTCATTTTGATGAACTATTGATGCAACAACACCATGTGATATCTGAAAAGAATAATAATATTCAAGGTATAAAATACAACCAAAGTGACTAAGGTAGCTAGAGTAAAAAAAGGTAATAATTTTGGCGTTAATGTCCCGTTGTGCTCTCACGCACGAGGGCCCGGGGCCCGCCTTGACCATGGTCCAGGATTTGGCAGGTAATTACAGTGGAGCGACTGCCATCTAACCTCCATGACCCTGCTACCAGGGGAACCTGACCAGATTGGATCATGGTTACACATCGAGTCGCCTGAATGTGCAGGTTTCATCACGATGTTTTCCCTCACCGTAAGAGCACCGGTTAGTATTCAACTAATGTACATAACTCAGAAAACGATCATTGGTACATGGCCGGAGCAGAATTCAAACCCGGGACCTCTGGCTTACGAGTTGCATACTCTGACCGCTCGGCCACCGACGCTCTGATAGCTAGAGTATTAGCCCATTAAATATATCCGCGGCTAAAATTAGTACTAAACCTGATATTGACGGTTATTGAAATAGTTAAAGGCCGCCTGTCGAATTTACATACCTACTCGTACTCTAAAGTGGCAATCATTTAATGAACACATAATGTGTAGACCAGGGGCGTAGCTACCGCCGTATCTGCCGTATCAATTATACGGGGCCCCGGGCCATAGGGGCCCCCAAACGGGTGTAAGCAAAAACTCGTGGTCCATGATTTCAGTTAAACTTTCCATTTCCCGGAAAAAAAAATTATTTTATAGAGAATTTCAAACCCTCCGCAAAAAAGGCAATTGAAATCAAGTGATACAATCCGTTGTCATTCACCTTTCGTTCAAGAGATAATTATCATTTTTACTGAAATAAAAACAAGTCAACGTAGCACTCCACGCGCATTCATTTATTGCTTCATTGAACTTTGTGTAAAATGTGCGCCTATCAGATGGCAAAAATGACAACAATTTTGATCTCATATTGAAAATTTCATATTTTTAGCACTACCGGTAGCACCAAAGGCTTAAGAAACTCCTTACTCCGTTCTTTCCTAAACGGGGACCTGGTTCATAATAATCTTGGCCCACACGCATAATCGTCTTGGCTCACACGCAATCAATCTTTGAATTTGCCTGTTTTCAAGTTAATAATGGAACGTTTTGATAGTAAATATATCAAGAAATTTCGAGTTCTTACTCTCGCTCATTAACTGATAGCGAAGTTGATTATATTATACAATCTCGTCAAAAATTTCGAGATAGCCCGGCGCTATCGTCATATTGCTGATTTTACGGTATTTTTTATTTAAATCGCGCAAGGTTTAATGGATAAATTACAAAAATTTCGAGCTCGTTGCGCTCGCTCTTTCAATGACTACTAGTTACGAACTACGAGACTATTAGTTATGAATACTCTCAGCCTCATACAACAATATTAAGTTAATCATTAGTACCTAACCCCCCCCCCCCCCCCGTAGTTTAGGGTATCTGCTAGGGGGGCCCCTACACAACTATTGATACGGGGCCCCCGAAGGGCACGCTACGCCACTGGTGTAGACAGCGTATCAGACCGAGGAAAAGATCGGCCCAACTGACCAAAGCCCCCGTCATAATCCTGAAAATATGTCAGATGTTCAAAATGAAAAGTTTTGAGTTCGTTGAGCTGGCTCATTAATTTTTTTTCGTTTTATAATCATTAATAAAATTACCTTTTATTACACAAAGTCCGAAAACTTTTTAGGTACCTATCCAAAACACCAAACACTTGGAGGTCACTGCATTCGCTCATTAATTAATTTTAGTTCATTATTGTTTTTTTACCTACAGTTCATATCTAAAGTTTTATCGTATCGTAAGTTTTTCCAGGTAAATAATTCTAAAAACTTTTAGCTAACTGTGTAAAAGTTATTTTATTTTAATCTATTGGTTCTTCAATAAAGTAGGTTCGTCAAGCCTCGCAAGTCGCAACCTATAACGATTTTACTGTGAAAAGTTATCAGATCTCATAAACAGACCCAACTCGTAACTCTACAAAAGCCCAACTCTACGAACCTTTAGTTTAGTCACAAAGTATGACTTGACCAATGGCATTTAAATGCATATCAAGTTGTTATAATTTTTTTTTTTCAAAAACTAGTGCAGACCCGACAATTATAACCGAATTTCACTTGAGCGCACTCCACATGTGGACATTTCCGAGGGAACACGAAAATGTAGAGGGAGTATTCGCCTATATTCGTGAATGTTTTAAATGTCTCGCCTATTTCATAGACTAAGTAGAGATAGTTTGTTGTCGTCTCGATTCGATCGATTTTATATTTATATTCCATGAGCTTTTTCCCGTAACTGGTTCGGGGTACACTTGACCATGATCCAGGATTTTAGTAGATCAAGTAATTACAGTAGAGCAGCTGCCATCACATCTGTGACCCTATTTACAGCAGATTAGCGATATTACACCGATGAATCGATATAATGTCTGAAAAATCACACACGCACACACATACACAAACAAACACACACACGTAGGTTAACTAGAGAACAAAATCAGAAACTAAGTTGGATACTGAAATTTACATGTCTGTTCACGGCCTATCAAAATACTATTTTTAATATGGCCTAGTTTTATGGGAACAAATGTTTCCCATAGCACAGGATATTTATAGTTTGGGAAGCAGGGACTCCACCATAGACTAATCACAAACAGTATTGTATTGTATAAAAAAATTAATATTTCGATCATAATATGTATTACCTGTTATGTCAATCTGTTTTTGGTTGTATCCTCATGTAAAAAAAAAAAATTAAATGTCGACGCATTTTACATCCCTAATAGGCGAGAATGTAGAGGATCGACCAAAGTCCCGGCAAAAGTTTCGACAAAAGTTCCGGCGGACTTGTGGAGTACGCTTTGGGCGAACCGCGGGCGGTGGAAATTGATATAGAATCTGGCAACACAAAACGCTCTATTTCGTTACACGCTCTATCCTTGGTACATAAAAGTAAAACCGTGTATCCGAACATACGTACAACTTTTTCATTCAGCATGTCATTCATTCATGTCAATCCTTAATGTCACATTCTTACTGTGTTGTTTTTGTGCATGTTTTGTTGCTTCCTTGCGTGGCTGTAATTTGTTTTTGAAGTGATCTATTTACATTACGACGAAACACTGAAATAGGTAAGAAAACGTGTTATCCATTTTCATTTAATGACACAAACCTTTTAAATAATACAATATTGTAAGTACATAACCTATGACTGGCTATTGTCTGCACTTGTATTCTATGTTATACGTATTCTAGATCATTTTTATTACAACAATTTTCGTCAAAGCAGTAGTCCACTACGCACATATCCATAACAGCCTACTGCTTTACCTCTCCTCCATATAGTGGAGGGCTATGCCATAATCTTGGCAACCAGGTTGGAGAATATGGAGATTGTAGTGTAGAAATTAACATAAAATCTGCCCATTTTCTTGTATATGGAGGAAAATGACCTTTTCATCGCGCACATGCAGGATGTGGAATCCCAAAGTCTTTCCTTTGGTCTGTAGTATAGAGTTCCCCAAAGGCATGTCTAGAGGTGAAAAGGCCGGCACCAAATTATGTCCTGGACGATGGTGGCCACTTTCCATCAGGTAAACAGTCCGGCCCTGTGTCTCCTAGGCAATAAACTAATTAATAAAAAAAATTTTGGTCTGTTACTGACATTTGTTCGATCAAAACCAAGATGCTGCAAAACAATCTATGCGTATGAAGGCTACAGTGTAAAAAGGGCTATGATTGAATTACTCCTTTTCTTTGTGGTAGGCTTTTTGCAAGAAATTGGTCTTTTAGTTGGTTTTGACTTTGTCATTTGATTTTATTATAAATCGATGAACCCCTTTTTGCAGTGTTTATATGAGCTTGTGTCGTCCCACTGAACAGTCTCCGCCCGTATTCCTCCACACCTTACATATTGTTATTAAACCTAAATTTGCTTTTTAGCTAAACAAAGATGATAATACCGGTACGTTGTTTTACATGCGGCAAAGTCATTGGCAACAAATGGGAAGCCTACTTGGGACTTCTGCAAGCAGAATACACGGAAGGGTAAGGATAAACAATTATTAGGTGACAATAAACACAAATTATTCTACATTCCAAACATTTCTTCTTTAGCCCAGCCACTTCAGAAATTCTACTCTGGCTGTATCTTAATGTTAGTTTGTTTGTAATATTTTTCTTGCACTTGATTTCTTCCAGCTAACCTTAGATAAACCGAGAGGATTTTCGGTGCATGGTGCATTCACCATTGCATATTGCATTCAATAACAAGTTCTTCACTTAAATAATTTATCTAGTTAGTTTACCAAGTAGCACACAAAGCATAAGCTTAAGGCATAGGCATAAGCCTATGTTTCTCCCGTTTGAATCAAACAACAAGTAGCTTAACATTCTTTGTGTCATAAATAGCGAAAATGACGAGTAGAGATAATTATTTGAACGAGAATCTGACGTGTTTATGACGAGTTGCTACTAATTCTAACTGCTACATCCGAGTTGATATGAGTCTAACACTGCAAATGTCCTGACTGACCAATCTGAGGTGTTCTTGAATCAGCTCTGTTTGAAACCTATTAGTCAAGGTTACGTTGTAATCTTACTATGTCGTATTGTGTGCAATATTCCACGGTTCTTAATCTTAATTACCTACTCAGAATTTATTATAGCTAACACTTAAGATAAAAATTCTTGAAACATAAAACCAATAATTTATTTTTGTTCCAGTGATGCCTTAGATGCATTAGGCCTGAAGAGATATTGCTGCAGAAGGATGCTCCTGGGCCACGTAGATCTTATTGAGAAGCTACTTAATTATGCACCTTTAGAAAAATAAGCCTTATTGTGTAGGTAATAGAGTAAGCAGTTGTAAATTGATCATTCTATTGTAAATTTAAGGTATATTAAGTAATAATAACTAAAACAAAATGTATTGTTAAATGGGAATGTTTCCCAGAAATATCTTCGCTATGCTAGATAGAGATAATAATGTTTTCTTAAAAATGACATTTCTTGTACCTCGTATGGAATCTATGTAGCAGTGAATGATAAGAAATAAAGATAATTGAATGAACAATATCTTCTTTTATTTGCCTTTGGTTTAGAATGCAAACACTGTCAGATTAAGAGATCACTGATAACAAGCTCACTAGATTAGAACAAGTAGATTCTGAAACATAGTTTGAATCGAGATTCCTGCTTTATTTTTGCCACATGAATATAAAAATGACCCTGACATTAGCTCTTTTTTGTCTTAAGCGTGACATACGCAAGGTGAACATGTCAGGTAGGTATTCTTTTTTATATTTAATAATTAATAGAGTGTGGCCAATCAGCAAGCATGATCACCTGATGGTAAGTGATCACCGCCGCCCATTATCCGCAACATCAGGGGGTCTCAAATGCGTTACCGGTTTACCGTTTGACTCGCAGGTTTATCTACACAGGTCATAGAGAAAATATTTACCAACGTAATAGAGCAGCCATCACAAACAAAAATATTGTACCAACCTGTCACGTGCGGGTGGTGCGGGGGAGAGGCTGCTAAGTCATAGAATGACCTATGAAATGTTATCATTTTCTTTATTTTTGGCCCTCGAATGGTTCGTACAGTTTTTAATGCACAAGATGGCGTTTTTTTGAATATCCAAGCCACTGTCAGATTCGTCCGCGTCGCGCAATGTCTCAGAACTGACTGCGGCCACTGTTGTCCATGGACCGCAAAGCGTGGTTCAAAGAAAATACTTGCGGTGTCTCCTCTATTACTTTAGTAAATATTTTCTCTATGACACAGGTCATGCATTCATTTTCAGGCATTTCATCTTAGTCCTCACAGTGCCAACGCACCTGCTGTTAAGCATTGCATGCAACCTACATGCGTGAATCCTATATGATATGGGCGACAGATACAGCTTACCATCAGGTGGTGTATGTGCTCGTTTGTGACTACGTAGTATATAAAATCTTCAATCAGTATAATAAAACTCACTAATAGTATCTAGGTATATGTGTTACTGAAATAATGCAGTAACTATGCATTTTGCAACACGATGTAGGTAATAACGCAAATAAAAAAGACAAAATCACAGGCGCGCGGTTCGCGATCACTGCGGTGCGGTATCGCCAAATGAGACACCATAATATCCGAATAACAAAACTCTACAAAACGCAACATTGCAGATGCCCAGTCTCTGTTAAGACAACAATTTTAATAATTTTGGCTGTATGGATATGTCATATGGATTACTAGTGGACCCGGCGCGACTTCGTTCGCGTAGCGTTCTAACCCTACACCTACCCTACACCTACCCTACATCTACCCTACACCTACCCTACACCTACCTTACACCTACCCTACACCTACCCTACACCTACCCTACACCTACCTTACACCTACCCTACATCTACTCTACACCTACCCTACCCTGTACGAATGTACCTGTATTGTTTACCTTCTTCAATCTTGAACGGAACTCAGCAGTCATACTAAGACATTCCAAGACGGTTGAACCCATCCAAACACTCAACAACACACAACTAGTCACGCAAGAGCCCCATCTGACACCATTTAAATACTACCATCTCTACGTACTACAAAAGTATAATTTTACAACAGTTAAGTGAAAACGTAATGGGACTCAGAATTCACAAAACTACGGACAAACATCGCATGGAAATGCAATAGAAGTTGCGTGTTTTGTTTCGCCATAGCGCTCGCTAATGTCCTTGTATTCTTTACTGGATCTAGGCATAAAATTGCTGGTCTTAGCCTCTAATTCTACCTAGGTATTGCATGACTAGGTCATCTATAAATAATAATGTTGCTTAGACACTCAGATGACTTGTCTATTTGGTATTGTTGTCCTATTTGTTGTCTAAATACGGAGAGGTTTCAAAATATCGTAAGATTACAGTCACACAGCTCTTATTTCGTAACAGCAAAATTGCTGTCATAAAAGCCTGGGTTAGCCACGGATACCTGCTTAAAAGTTTTATACTGTGATTAAAGAGAAGACAGACTTACTAAAAGTTACTTTTAACGTTACAATTCACCTACAACTGCTGGTAAAGTGATCCAAACTTCGGGATAAATGATAAACAAAAAACCGCGTTTAATACAACAAAAGCCTAACTCGGAATGTCGGCATCACGTAAATAGCTAGAACTAGGAGATTGACGTGTTTATATAAATGAAATATGATTAAGAATAGAAACTTTCTATTGAAAACTTACGTAACTAAATTGGTACTTAATCAATGAAGGACTCATGTCATGCTCACGCTTAGGTGCAATTTTAAGTCGCAGACACTATTCTTACAAAAGATCTTTGATTGCCAGTCGTAACTCCGACATGCACGTACATACAGTAAAACACAATAGGAGATAAGTGAGGTCTGCCTTCCTTACATAATTTGTAACAGAAATTACAAGACAAAAGAATGCTGGACTGTCGTAAATGGCTTTTGCAACAGTTGGGAAAAACGTCAACATCGTTTTAAAGAGAGAAGATTACCAACCATAACAGCCATCTTGGGGTTAATGTCCCGGTTGTGCTCTCGCAGGCGAGGACTCGGGGTCCGCCTTGACCATGATCCAGGATTTGGCAGATCAGGTAATTACAGTGGAGCGACTGCCATCGAGGTATTACCAACCATAACATCTAACTATAAAACGTAAGTCTGGCCATCCAAAGAGGTAACGCCGCCAGCAACTTGGGAACACTCTCGCAAGGCAACGATTTGGATTATTTTTCAATCGATATCAATATATTTATTGAATTAAGGACTCCAAACTTCAGTAGAGGAAACCATTTTTCAGTAGAGGTCCGTCTGTTTTTAATATATTTTCAAAATAAATCAATTTATTTGCCTTTCTGATGTGCTCTTCCCACTTGAGATTTGATATGGTCGTTGACCCCAAACCTTTTTACGAGGGTACCATTTTACATGTTGCATCACGTAAACTAAACATCGTCATCATCATCCGAGCGGTCAATCCCGACATTTACCAGTGCCTGCTCTCCTGATATTTCTCCTCTAACTCGCCCGATCACATCACTAAACATATAAGTACCTATACACGCAGGTAATACGACACTGAAACCCTAATAAGTGGAGTTGATTCATCTACTAATCGTACTATAGTAGATATTTCGTATGACAAAACCTGGGCGTGACTACTAAGGCTTTTCAGCCAGTCCCATTGCAGCATTATGATAATAGCCTTCAGTACGGACAGACTACATTGAATTAATAGAGCGTAAACTTGCAAACAAGCCTGTGGAAGAATATCGGTCTTTATGTAAATAGGAACTGAATAAATTATAGGGTTTTCTACGTGTTTACGTGTTCAATATTGGTCTTACCATACATTTATAGATAAGAATCGAAGTGCAGCGCACCATAGTGCAAACTATCTATGAGGTCCTGTGGTATTCCGATAAAAAGCGGCTGTGGATACGCAGAGAGGTTAGTGGGTAGGGTCCATTTTCGGGCAATCCCACATGTCCACGTCATTACCCCGGGTGACGTGGTATCTTACGAAGATTTCCCCTCTTTGAAAAAGGGTAGATTACTTTCCACTAGAAAAATCGCATAAATTCATAATTCGTCTCTTGAAATCTATTTTTGGACACGCCATTAGTGGAAGGCTTGACCATAATCTCTCTCCACGCTTGGCAGACGGATTGGAGAACCGCGTTTCATCACGACGTTTTCCTTCACTGTAAGAGCATCGGTTAGTATTCAACTAATGTATGTAAATAACTCGGAAAAGAGTCATTAGTACATGGCCACAGTGGGATTCGAACCCGGTACCTCTTGCTTATGAGTCGGATATCTTAACTCGGCCACCGACGCGTGTTGAGGATATCCCAGTATTTAGCTCATTTTCTGGTTCGAGACCCGTCAATCATCATCATTATAGGGCTGGTGCTACATTTTATCCGCAAATCTCCACTCGTCACCTCCACTCGCGCGATGTCATGTTTATGTCAACCTTGGCAATCTATTCGGGGTATTCTCCGAACATAACTTATAGCACTTGTCATAACAGAATGGCCACTCGATACTTAACGCGTCGGTGATACTGCAAGTTTGTGATAAAACCACTACATTGGTATGGCGACACACTTAATGTAGGTATTATCCTCCTTTGTCTTGAACCATTAAATGCGATTCACATTACTCTTGAAGATAATAACTTTCTAATCGTAATCTGCACTTCTATGAAGCCGATAAATTAGAATTGTGACTGAAATAGCATGGGTAACTATGCCTTAAAAATAATAATCTTTCTTGAGTTACTGACCTCAATAGATATGTAATCTGTGCATGTACAAATGGAGAAAGTAAAGTGGTCTTATCTTGCATTGACAATTTAGGCGACTTGAGTGGTTCTGTTGGTTAGCAGGTTTGCCACGCAAAGGTCCCGGGTTCGACTCCCGGCCGAGCAGAAATTGAAATGATGAATTTTAATTTCTGTAATAAAGTATTTAGAAATATATAAATAGTTTATTAGTTTTCTGGCACCCATAACACAGCTTTTCTAATGTAAATTAGGGCTAGTTGACACTGTGTGAATTGTCCAAGGATATTTAGTATTATTATAATTTTCTAAAGGTTTTCCCCAAAAATCGTATACAACGCTGCCTGCAATCCATTATCGGTCTAGAATTTTACAAATTAAATTATCGTCTCTATCATCTCAACTGTTGGATGTACACTGCTGGAGTATTCAGGCGTTACGTCTCGGTCTGGTTTTGGTCCGCGGGACGAAACCACAAGCATTTGGGCCTGTATTTAAAAATGTTGGTTGGAATTAAGTGCCAAAATACATAATTATTTCACAAACAAAAAATTTGTGCGGGGCAATCGACAGATTCTTTTATAGTCTTAGTCTACGTTTACGTTTAGCTCTTAGTTTACGTTTGTAGTTCGCTTGAACTCCAATGCTGTACGTAGGCCTCCACATCGATCGGGTATTTCCTCTTGCATCCATCGACTTCTAATACGTGGTCGTCACTCGAGAACTTCTCCGCCCCATGGGCCATCGGTTCTGTGAGGTACTTCTATTTTACGACTCTGGCTGGAACCTATGACGGTGCTCTAATTTCTGTAACGGTCTCATTAAATTTCTTTAAAAATAAATATATAAGTTGTTTATCAGTTATCTAACACCCATAGCTTTGCTTACTTTGGGGCTAGATGGCGCTGTGTGAATTTGTCCAAGCATATTTATTTATTTTATTGCACTCTGAATTATCTAAAGCCTTCTTATGAAGCCCCAGTAAAATACCATGTTTCAACATGCGTTAGTCAAAGTCATTAGTCTGGAGATACCGAGGTCCATCAACATTGTCCTCTTAATATCTAAGTGTCAAATCGTATTCACGTTTAAATGGAAATTATATTCCTAGTTACCTAGCCAATTAGGATTATACATACTTCTTACCTGGAACATGAGTCCTACACATGCATATATCACATATTTTCCCCGTAAGAGTAGATAGACCACATCGTCCCACTTGCTTACCTATCTATATTAGTTTGTCTTTGTTATTATTGTAAAGCATTAAGGTTAAACTTTACAATTATGGACGTACGCCATCTTACCAATACGCTTCAGCTGAAATTTAGCATCGCAGCCTCGGCTGTGGCAATATGCTGAGCTGGAACCGTTTCGGCATTTCATTACACAGTGTACCTATTTACTGTAAGTTAACAGTGTAAAATCAATTATAATTAATAATAATAAATGCTTGGACAAATTCACACAGCGCCATCTAGCCTTAAAGTAAGCAAAGTTTGTGTTATGGGTGTTAGAAAACTGATAAACTAGTCACATCGTATTTTTTAAATACATACTATACCCAGACACGTAACAAAATTTTAAATTCATCATTTGAACCCAGGACTCTACGTGGCGACCGGCATGTTAACCAACAGAACCACTCAGGTCGTCAAATTCTATTCTATTATATCTAAAAACCATTATAAAGAATCCACCCACGCCGATTAACCCTGACACTGCACCGTCTCAGCTCATCACGCGTTGGCAACCGGTGAGAGGTAATAAATACGCGATAAATCACCACGGCAGGGGCCCCCGTCCCCCCAAGGCCCGCGGCCCCCCTCGGGACATCCCCCATTAAGCTGTCTGCGCGTGCGCCGACGCACATGGAAACTTCCACGGTAAGGCAAGGTGTGGGGTGACTTGGCCATGCTTGGAGGAAGTGGAAGTACTTACTTACGGCCTTGACTTTGCCTTTGATCTGCTTTGTTTTTTTAAATTGAACTCTACCATCTACAATAATCCTTATTAAATACTTGAAAACTACCTACTTTAGATTTTTTTTAAAGGCAAACGCCAGGCGTATGCGGTGTGGGAGAATCGATGAAGATCTGCTTATCTTTCCTACATTTCACGTTCGATAATCGATCGTAAAAGCTGTTCAAAATTGTATAACCGAACAAGGATGTGAAATGAGAATGGGAATATTTTATAAAGAACCAGTGCATCGGGCGCGACTTCCTTCGCATACACATACTTTACCCCTATATTTTTTTCTTGCTTATAAACCTTCCTCTTGAATCCACTCTATCTATCAATTGCAGTAACGGAACACGTTGGCTGCGAGTGTGTTCCTTGATCATTATAATCTGGACGTCTTCATGCCGTGCCGGCTTCATCGTGGGCATGCTCCATCTTCGTCCGCATCGTCACTTGCCGCCAGATGAGATTGCGGTCAATTACCTGCCTAGTCCTTTTTTATAATAAAAAAACGCATTAAAGCGACTTTGTTTTATACTATATGTATATGTTTACATAGAAGAAAGGGAATCTGTGAAAATTCAGAGGCAGACAAAGTCGCGGTCAATATCTGAGTTAATTGACCAGAATACTGATAAGTAATACGCTGCACCGCCTTTCTAATTTCAAAATAAATGAGGTATTATAAGTACCTAATAAGAATATGTAGGTATTTCGTCATTATTTAAATAATACTCAAGGAAGTACGTACCGTTATTTCATGGAATCGGGAGAGATTTGCATAACCTTGAAATTTAAATTGACCTTAGATTTAACGGATAACTAAATATTACCTATTCAATTACCTATAAATACCTATGTATATTATCCTGTCTACATTTCCGATTGCTTCCATAAAAATATTACGACCGAAGTCTAGGTCGTCTAGAATCTAGGATAGCCGAGCCATGCTGCGACCTATTTATTTTTTATTTAACAGTTTATTGTGCACAATAACATTAATACAATACTGACATAAGGAAAACAACACAACAGATACAGCTTATTTCATAAGAAATATCTTACAGCAGACCTACGGAAGAGACAGGGCATAATCAGAAAGGCAGACGGCGTGCACCTTAAAATACCTAACCTACCTAATACTACAAAAAAATATATAAATAATTAAATACAAAGTTACATACACGTGTACCTAGTGCACGAATAGATGCTAGTATTTTCCGCACATAGTGTCACCGCACGTCACGAATGCTACGAAATCATAATGACAAGTTCATTGCAGCGTAACGTGGGGAAGGGTCATCGATCTGATACAAGGTGATCTTGGTTAACCTTACCACAGACATCCACAGGTAGGTCTATTTACCTGTATTGTAGTCTAGTAAAAGTAGTCAGTAAGGGCACGGTTGCTTGGGATAGCGGGGCAATCATATAGAGACCTCAATAAACGTCACCGACGTGTTTACTTTGTGATTAGTCTAGATATCCTGGTATTGTGACCACTTTCCGTCAGGTGGCCCGCTTACCTGTTTGTCTGCCGTATTACATCATCATTATCATCACAGCCCATAACAGTCCATTGCAGGACTTAGGGCCTCTCCCACGAAAGGGGAGGTTATGGCCATGATCTCCACGCTTGATAGGAGGGTTGGATAAATATAACTATGAAAATCGCTGCTGCCCATTTTCCGGCCTACGGAGACTCTACGGAGATCTTTTGTCTCGAAAACAGTAGTCGTCTTGTATGATACCCACGAGTGTAAGGGGTTGGTGCTATTTTACTCTGCCGGAGATAACACAGCAACGGGTACACAGTAAAATTAAATAATCGGTGCTTTAGACCAATGGAGTGCTAGTGCAACGCTTTTAGACACGGCTCTATCTAGGAAACCGAGCCGTTTAGTAACTCGTTCAAATCAAATCAAAATCAAATCTAATACGTTTATTCAGTTTAGGTTTTCACAAACACTAATGAATGTCATACAATATAAAATGAATGCTAGACACCACGGCACCATCGAGCGCACAACGGTTTTTTGGTATGTCGGGCCACATTAAAAATGTATAAAATAAAAATCGTTCGTTTAACCACTGTATTACGGCCGCCATAATAAAGACGGCTACATATGCGGCAGCGGCAGCGCAGATCAACAGTTGATACTAACCCTAAAAAGTCGCTTTTTGAATGTGAGAGCGTGGTCAGAGGTCCGACCAAGGTCGGCTCGCCCGCGCATCCGAAAAGCGACTGTATTTTATCCTCCGTAAGGATTAGTATGATGTGTCTAGCCCAGCCCAGCCGCAGTGTTGTAAGTAGAGTGGTAAAATGCAACTGGTATGTATTCTGCTTTCCATGACTTGTGGCCGTTTTGGCTAAACTTAAGAATCACCTAAGTTCCGTCTTAACTTGTTTTTAGCCAATCAAAAACGTCCAAATTGGGATAACATTCCTAAGTTTAGTAAAACACCAATTCAGGTATATGCTTAGGTAGGTAAGTACACAATTAGTAAAAAAATATAAATTTATTGAACCTAATCGAATCCTAACGTTTATAGCTCTAAAGATTGCCAGGCTAAAGTGGCAGTGGACATAGCTCGAGGAACATGGCCGTCCTTTGTGGAGATCTCTGAGGGAGGCCTATACCCAGCAGTGGGCGTCGTTCGGCTAATATGTTAAACAATTATAGCGTTAATTTACGTAAAGATAAAAGAAATAAAGTACGTACTAATGAATGTAATGACGTTTCTACAATATATCAGTTTCATTGTATTAAAATTTTTAAAATCTCGGTTTTCCAGCTTGTTTATATATAATTAAAGTATCTACATATTACATAAAGTCGCGTTCCGCGTCTGTCTGTCTATCTATATGCCGATCACTGTCGATTTATTTAGGTATGACCTGTACTCTACCTAAATAAATGAACAGTAAGGTAATCTGTGGCGATGCGGAGGTGGATACATACATTGGTTACTGTAGGTATGCACATAAGTGGTTATGTAAACTATTTTAGGATTTCTGTTTAAGTTGCATCTACCCCAATTTTCATAGTTGTGTGAGGTGTTTAGTACCTAGTTAATTTAGGTACCATCCATACATAGTTTCACCGTTTACGTCTCGTGAAGGCATGTTGTGACCAAAATGCTGGCCTTTATTTAGCACAGCGTTTAAGCATAATAGCAGCGGGTTATAAGATTAGTTTCTAAATAAAAGATTTAGTTTTAGATTATCGAAGTTTTAGTTAGTTTAGCTTTGTTAGTGTTCGTGTGTTGTTGTTTACTTTAAAAGAAATATACTTATTTACCGTTTGAGTATCAACAAAATGCTCACCAAGTAATTTTTTATGTTACTTAGTGACAAACGGGGAGACAGCCTACCTCATGGTAAGCGGTAATTGTCGCCCACAACATTTAGGTTACAGGTAACAAAAATGCAGAACAGTTCTACATCTTGATACTTAACTACTTAGAACCAAGTGTAATAGTTCCGCGGATTTGGAATAGGGCAAACTTATTATTCAAACGTCTTGCGACAACGAGGCGGTTATTACAGACACGACCATTTAGGTACCCAGTGGCATGTCAGTTCTGAGTCGAGCATCACAAATCAGTAACTCACTGTAGTTGAACTAGTTCTAGTTATTTTCCCACTGCCACCACTACACTGTTCATCTTTTTTTGTTAAAGAAAGAACAGCTCTTAAACTTGTACATCAGATATTCGTGAATAACAGAAAGAAAATAACACGTTCTTACTCTATAGAAGTAAATTATAAATTAAAAGTTACCAATACATAAAAAGTTATAATAATTCTAATTAGAAGATTACAATTGTTATAAGTATGTGTGTTACACATTATGAGGTATAATCTTGACGTTAATCTCGCGCGCGAGGGCCCGGAGCCGCCTTGACCATGATCCAGGACTTGGCATATTAGGTACTTACAGCGGAGCGACTGCCATCTGAGCTTCGTGACCCTGATAAAAGGGGAAACCTGGCACGAGTTTCAATCCTCCATAGAGCATCCTCAAGAAACCGTTGACTAACTGGGACAAAGCTAAACGAAGCACTGTCCTTACTGTGTTGAATACATGATAATTATCATCGGCCCTTATTAGTAACTACACTGCGGGATTTGAGCCTTCTCCATTCCATATCAGTGGAGGGCATTGTCGTCATATGAAACAATAGAAAATGCTGCAGCCTTACAGCCTATATTCTGGTAACAATAAATAATCGTAGCCAAATTCACACAGCGCAATCTAACCCCAAACTAAGCAAACCTTTATGAGAACAAGGTTTGATAACTGATTATAACTTAATATTTTTAAATATATACTTATTACAGATAAAACACCCAGACTCATAACTGAGATTAAAATGCATAATGTCATGTTCTACCTATGGGAATCGAACCCGGGACCTCTTGCGTGGCAAACCGGCATCGGCTTTAACTGAACCGGTCGGGTCGTCAAGGATATTCTGCCTTTATGATATTAGTTGCCTTTTACGGATGGATGCAATGGACGACGACCCATCAATGGATGCAATGGACGTTGATGTCAACATACGGCACCTAATATATGCATATTAAGTCAGCTCATCGTGACAGATTTGAGAAATTAGTCTATTTTTGTGACGCAAATACATGCCATAAATCACGATGTTGTGACTCATTATTTAAATTAAATAGTGAAAGTGTTAGCGTCTCTGCTTTGACCTCGGTGGTCGAACGTTCCTTACGTAAGTCCTATGGCGGACTGTGTTTGTTTAATAAGCATAATGTATGTATGAAACGGAAAATTTTGCGATGCGGTACCTACAACCTATGGTACAACTTTGTAACTGTTATAAGTATCTTGCAATTTCCGTCGCGAATTAGGTTTTATCCGCGCGTGACGGGGTCGCATGGAACCAAAGAGTTAACAGTTTGGTATACCAATAGTATGTTTATGGATGGAACCTTCTCGAGTAAATCGAAATGATAGTAGTTCTCTTCTCAGGCGAATCAACGTAAACAGTTATCATTGTGTATAACTATTTATTTCGGTACAAAGAAACAACAGAGACCTTCGGAAATAAACTAATACTGACACTTCGATGATCAATTCATTATCATTTATTGTTACTAGCGAGGACCTGCAATTGGCTTGTTGATTCTAGAATAATATTTATTATGTTTTATATGGCTGTTGGTCTCCAATAAATAAATAAAATAATTTCTATTTATTTCGACAAGGTACCATCCCTTTTGATCGGACGCGGATAATATGTTGCTAGCTGCGATATGCAGATCGCCAAGTATTTGGAGCGGGTATCAGCCGGTCTAATCATGTGATTTTATTTTGACAGAGCGACAAACGTTAACGTTTTATATCTGTATATATAATATAAAGTCTTTGGTTTAGTTAGGGATTCTAAAAAAGTTTAATGTCCTATTTAAGTAGAATTTACTGCGTGTTCACCCTACCCTAGTCCTCCCCAAAATGTTAACTTATGTCAAATCCTATACATTTTGCCACCAAAACGAAAACGACTCTAGAAAAACGTTATAACGAAACTCACATTACTAGATCCACAGGGCTTAATCGACCATTAAAAAATTGACACATTTACCATGGAGTCTTCGTGCGTATATCCTCGTATTCCTGGATTTCCTCCACCTCGAGTGGTAAGCTGCAGAGCAACTGCTCCAACCCCTCTGCTAAGCGTGGATATTATGGCAACACCCGTCCAAATCTAACAGGGGACCGTTGTTGATGATGAATAATCTCAGTATTTGCCTGATAGCTCAAAACTGAGATTTGCCTATTAAAGTAAATATTGTAAAACAGTTTATCAACAGACTCTCTAGTAGTGCGTACATAAAAAATCTACACTATGACACAGAATAGGTACTTTATTAATTTTTTTACTGCGTAAATAGTAAAACAAGTTTATTACACTATTATAAATCTAAAGTAATAAAGCCAGGCAATCAGCGGTTATTGTCCGTTCTTTAATTGCCCCGCTCCTAGCTCTATTAATAATATTATGATCGATTCTAAATCTCGGGATGAACAAATGAACGATATAACTAATGTCGAGTACCTAATTTTAATATATTTTTTTAAGGAAATAGTCAGGTGTTCGACAGTAATAAATAAATAAAAATACTGTCCATGTCCATTTCGGAATTTTCTCACGGTTATCCGTACCACAGTCCCTACAAAGTTAGTATGCGCCTACCCTGTTGGCCTACACCATGTTGCTTCCGACATCATTCGTGAGTGGTCTTCAATTTACTACCCATTCATACAGGAATCTTCTTTGCATCGCAACATCCATATTTCACCGCAATTACATGACTTGAATGAATACTAAATTTCTTTATTAAGTATGTAGGTACAGTCTAAGAACATAAGTGCATTACTAGTTTAAGAAAATTTTCCTTTGCCGCTAGAGCAACATTCACGGCGTTGGTGCATCTTTAGTCAAGATCAGTTTGGTAAAAGAAGGGAGAATTAGGTGTCCGTTATGCCCAAAATCACTAATGCCATAAAACCCATTTTTCATCTGCACAATAGTGCAAAGGAATATGATTCTTAAGGTGGTCATAAACTTGTGCTCTGGCATTGTACATACGATGATACAGAATATTATGTTATTGTAGGTAATAAAATGAATTGCCGCGGTTTAATGTTGATACTTACGTATGATTATAGATATTATCACAGCTGTGCATGTCATGTGGGAAAGGAAGTGTACACCTTTTTAATAAAACGATCAAGACGTGTCGGGCCATGTGCAGTGTAGGGTTCCGTAGTTGCCTGTCAATATGCAACTTGAAAGAGGACTTTTTGATACTATAAACACTTTACAAAGTTACAAAAGCAGCTTCTATACACCTTGTATGAAATCCAACTATACTTTTTAAATTTATTTATTTTATTTATTGAGAAAACCAACAGCGCTGGAGAGTAGTGTATACAATTTGTCGTAACTAAACATATGCCTATAACAGGTTTTCTTAAATTAACTTTTAATTCTACAGCCATTCTTTCACAGTCCAGGCAGCACGTCTTTGGAATGAGATTCCTGATGATGTGCGTAAAGCACCGAATCGCTTTATTTTTAAAAAACAAATTAAGAAATTTTTTATAGACAAAAGGCCATAAAGTCAATATACATAGTATAAAGTATCTTTATTTTTAATATATGTATGTATGTATAGTATTTATTATAATATAATATATGTTTATTCTATCTTGATGTAGTTAGTATTGTATTTAGGTAAGTTACAATCTATCATCACGCTTTATAAAGCACCTACTTACTACTGCATTGTCTACTGGTTGACTGGAAGATAAAGCCTTAATGGCTTTAAGTCCGCCAATTGTATTATTGTGCAATAAAGTTTTAAATAAATAAATAAATAAACTTAAATATTTTGTTTGTTAGAGATCTATTCTATACGCTGTACACAGAGAAACAAATGTACTTATTCGTAACAAAAATTGGTTGTTGGTTGAGTTTATTTTGTGATATAAATATAAATTCAATTTTTATTTATTTTTTCCTTTACTTGCTACATGGTATTGCTACTTATTTTTCTATGGTATTGCTTCTTGCCAAGTTTCATGATTCTAGGTCAACGGAAAGTTCCCTATAGGTTTTAATCTCTTTGCGAGCTTCAAAATATACGGCTTAAACGGAACTTAAACCTTTTAATTGCGTTGACTTAGAAGTATGATTTTTTTACTGGTCCAGGGGATTTCAGACCTAAGTCATCATCATCATAGCCCGTAACAGTCCACTGCAATACTAAGGGTCTCTCCCACGAAAGAGGAAGTGCTACCATAATCTCCACGCTTGGTAGGCGGGTTGGAAATCGCAGTGACCCCTTTACACTCGTGGGACTTTTCGAGGCAAAAGATCTAGAGACTCCGTAGGCTGGAAAATGGGCAGCAGCGTTTTCCATTGTAAGACCAAAGTATTTGCTATTAATTTCAACTTGATACCTCCACGCGTTCCTGAGAAAAAGGGTCTGGATTGACAGACAGATAGATGGACAACAAAGTGATCCTATAAGGGTTCCGTTTTTTTCATTGAGGTACGGAACCCTAAAAATATATTAATATTTCTCAAAAGTGGGCAATTTAAAATGAATTACACAAAACCATAATAATATTTTAACCCTCAATCTAAAAACAATTTACACGATTGTCCATAAACAGGCTAATTTTCTTTATATAGTATAACAAAGTTGCTTCCAACAATCTACATAAGCTTAGATATTTTAAATTACGCAACGGATTTTAATGCGGTTTTTAACAATAGATAGAGTGATAAAAGAGGATGGTTTATATGCCAGAAAAAAGGTAGGTATGGGTAAAGTTAAGTTTGTCACTAAAACACTTATTTTCTCGGATGCTCATGTTAGGTATGTACAACTGGAGCATTAGTTCATTGTCGACCTGAGTGGTTCAGTTGGTTAACATGCGTCTGCCACGCAGAGGTCCCGGGTTGGATTCCCGGCAGAGCAGAAATTGAAATTATTAATTTTAATTTCTGCACTTCTATTTCTGCAATTTTAACACGTCCATCCAATAAAATGTATGTAAGAGTCTTTTATTTTCCTTAATACCGCTAAAGTGGCAAATAAGCTTACGGTCTGCCTGATGGTAAGCAGTCACCGTAGTATATGGACGTTTGCTATACCAGAGACATCACTCACGCGTTGCCGACCCCGTAAAACCTTCAATTTCAATTTCAATTTCAATTTATTTAGCATTCCATGTGTTTTACAAAGTAGTAATAGTAATTTTACATAATACAAAATTATATAATGGGTATCAACATGGACCCGGATCGGGCACAGCATACTGGTAGAGAGGAGGCACTTGTTTTTAAATAATATAATTTCAAACTTATATTTTAGAATATAATATTAATACTCTATATATGTAAATATAGAGTATAATACTTGTCTAGTACGTTTTTAAGACAGAGCGAATTGGAGGAGCAAAAATAGCAAAGCGAATCCTGGTGCAAGCCGGGACCGGCTTTCAGGACAACTCTACATACATACATATTATCAATAATTAAATTTATTTAATAATTTTTTATTTGCTTCATATTCATACTCTATACGTGTAATATAGAGTAATATGACATTTCCTTCGTTATTGGTTAACATGTATTATATTATTAGTATATATTATATTCAATATTAACTTAATTTCTTTATCATATATATTTTTATTAATTATAGATAAATTAATAAAAATATATATGATAGATAACCTTTTAACACATATACGGTGTCTACCCTTTAATATTCTACTAAAACGTTTGTTTGTCCGTAATCTTACACGTATGTAAACGTAATACGTAAAGGCACATAAATTCCTGATGTATCTACGTAACCCTGGGAATTTACACAAAATTATTTTAAGTAACACTCGAGAACGTCATTTCAGCTACATTATCACGGTTTCCTTTTATTCTATTGCAGATAAAGCGGCAAAGATAAGGCTTCGCTTAATTTTATTGAAGTATTACACTCATCCATCTTCCTTCAGGGTTTACAATGTTTACGTATAACCTATGTCACTCTTATCTACAGTGCCACCATGTGTTTAGTGAACGAAATCAGAACTATAGAAGCCATTTAGCAAATCTTATTCCACTAATTCACTAGCGCCGCCGTCTACTGTACAGGTAAGTTAGTGGTGCTGTATTTCTAAAGACTGCATTCGGTTATCGTTTCGTTGACGTTTAGCTCACACTCACAATATCACATCATATAAACCCAAGAGATTTAAACGTACTTATCAAAAGCCCATACAGTCAACTGCTGAACTTGAGCGTCCTCCACATTCGTGGATAATTTTGCGAGTTGGACATATGAGTGTTTGAACAGGAAACGTTGGTGCCCATTTTCTGGTGTTACGGAGGAATTAGCTGCGGACCCCGGGCCTTTGTGTGCGAGAACACCGCCTGATGGTAAGGGTCATAGCTGCCTATGGACATTAGCACCACCACGAGTATCGACAATGCGTTGCCCATCTCTAAAATCCTGGCACACGTAGTTCTGGCAGGAAATGGACCCTTACCACTCGGCCCCTCCACTGACAAAGCCACGGTCCTCCATTGACCACAATACTATTTAAAATAGGTGGAGCTATTTAAAATAGGTGCCCTTAGTCGGGGGTGAAAATGATGTCGGGGGTGAAAATGATCAATCGCTACATCGCTAACCATTAGTAATACATAGGTAAATAACAGCGGCTATCACCCGCCTTCCTCAATGGGACTTCAGTTTATCTATCCATTGAGTTGCATAACATTAGCAATAGGTACTTAAGTTTAATTCAAACAAAGCCATCCTGTACTTGTCTAAAAACTACATTCATGGATGGACTTCAATTGGAGGACGGTTTCGTCAGGTATATAAGAGTAACTGATAATACTGATATCGTTTATGTTTGTTGTGTTTAATTGATCATAGTATAAAGCACAGTCGCTTCCCGCCGAATGTCTCTATGTATCTATCTATGTATGCATGTATGCTTAGATCTTTTAAAATACGCAACGGATTTTTATGCGATTTTGTACAATGAGTGAGTCAAGAGGAAGGTTTATAAGTAAAAAAGGATAGATAGGGGTAAAGTAGTGTAAGCATAAGATAAACACAGACTTTCATACACAATGACGTTAAACGTATTTTTTAAATGTGTTTAACAATTTGGTACAAGCATGGCTAAGTCACGGGCAAAAGATAGTAACTACCTATGTAACATAGTTATGCCCGGACATGGCCACCGGCAAACCTAGTATATTTATCACGATTGATCTTTTATTCAGTTGTTTTTATGTTGTTTAACACTTTATTTTTAATTTACAAATTCGTGTTGTCATTTACAACTAAAGAGTAACACCAAAAAGATTGGAAAGTTAGCTACCTTTATGGCTGAGACTGTAAATATTTTTTTTGCTCTGTGACTAACACGGTGCTATTTAGTTTGGGCTTAACAAGTACTTATTTTGAATTGCACAGTTCCGCTTGTTTGCCACGTTTTTGAGCGCATTTAAATAAATAATTTTTCTATTGAAACGACGTTTCCGACGTTATTGTTGCCGTTATAGATAAATGTCCGCGACACTAATTAACATTCCATCACGCAAATACGGACCGAATCCATTAAAATTCGAATTGCTCATTATTTCTTTGGATAACTTAGAAGTCTTACTTAACCGTAAGTCGAGATAGACCGAGACTACTCTTACATTTTATGATTTTAGTATTCTCATAGCCTGATTTATAGCCACTCATGATGGAAACGTCGGCAATAATAATATAGCCTCGGCAATAATCGTCTAGGCGTCAATAACCCGGTTATGCTCATGCGCACGAATCCCCGAGGTCCGCTTTTACCATGAATATTTACTAACATCTGTCCTTCGTGACTGTTAACAGGGGAACCATACCAGATATTGACCACTCTGTCGCTGAGATGTGCAGGTTTCATCGCGATATTTCCCGGCACCGTGAGCCATGAGTTAGTGTTTAACTATGTACATAACTCAGAAAAAGGTCAGTGGTACTGGGGATCGCACTCGATCTCGACAACCAAAATACCAACATTTCCGAGCTCGCATTCGTTTTTACTAACTAAAATTTGAAAAATTTTGAGTCATTGGATTTTGTTATATGTAGGTATCATGTTCATCCCGAGTCAAATGAGCCAAAATTTGAAAAATTTCGAGCTCGCTACGCTCACTATTTTTTCAGTTTCAGTTACTTTTATTACGATTACCTCATATATTATATACGTACCCCCCGTACGGATCAATATTTATGTTTTGATCTTGAACCCCCCCCAAAACCGACTCATTAGCCATTAGACCACTGACGCTCGATGACATGGCTGGACTGTAACTCGCAGTATATCGAAATGGCAGTTCACGGGCAAATTGAGATTCTTATTTGGAAAGAAGTTAACTCTAACGCGAGAACTACCGTCTCGATTTAGGTACTTCCACAAGGTTTCACCCCATTCTGATAATATTACATAGGTTTCTTTCTTACCGCGTAAAATTGGTTTACGAGCGCACATTACTTATTACTTATTAATTCACGATAAGTACAAATCACGATAGATCATTGTCACTGAACGACTCACGACGACCACACAATAGACCTATGCAGTAAGAAACCCGTAAAATACTTTTCCTTCTTACGCTGCTGGTAAAGATCGCAGGTATGAGCTGGATGCGGGACCGGACTGACCCTCGTGGAGATCTCTGGGCGAAGCCTTTGCCCAGCAGTGGGCGTCTTTCGGCTGATATATGTACATGATATGATAATGATGCGCTCTCTCGCACGAAAGCCCGGGGTCCGCCTTGATCATGATCCAGGATTTGGCAGATCAGGTAATTACAGCCGAACAACCGTCATCTGACCTCTGTGAGCATGCTACTAGGGGAACCTGACCAGATTGGATCATGGTTACACCTTCAGTCACCTGAATGTTTTTCCTCACAATAAGAACATCAGTTAGTATTCAACTAACGAATTTAACTCAGAAAAGAGTCATTGGTACATAGCAGTAGCAAGATTCGAACCCGGTACCTTTACCACTGGCCACCGACGCTCCAGTGGCACAAATGAATAATGTTGTTTATATTAATATGTGTATTTATAAATATGAGTCACAGTGGCCTGAAAAAAAATCAGTAACACTGCAAGCTGATGAATCAGAGATATGACTTTTGTAAATTGTATAAAGGCATTCTTATACCACTAAGGTGGTAAACAAGCTTACGGCCTGCCTGATGGTAAGCCGTCACCGCAGCCTATAGACGTGTGCAATACCAGGGTCATCACCCACGCGTTGCCGACCCCGTAAAAACCTTTTCACCCCTTTCTTGAAGAACTCCATGTTGTACTCTCCAGGAAAAACCTCTCCAGGTTGGTATTCCATGCATAGTGCCAATTAGCTCCTTAAACGGGTAAACAACACGAACACTTCGAAAACGCCAACACATTAAGTTTACAAAACATTAAAATAATTTTGCCTCGAATCAATCAACATTATGTGTGAAGAATTTTAAAACCGCCGTCCTGTTTACATAACATTCGTCTCGCGGAGGAAAGCGAGCAATGGAGCGATAATTTCATATCGAACGGTTCTGTGAGATTTGTAGAGTAGATAACTTGGTACAAATTAGGCGGAATAGACCTATCTAGCTAGACTAGAGGGGCCAGATTGATGTTAAATTGTACTTATCTTTACATTGTTTTAACATTAAAACTACATAATAGCAGTGCTTTTCACATACCACACAGTTAATTTCAGTCAGAAATATAAAACAAAGTCGCTTCTCACGTCTGTATATGTAAGGAGCTACGTAGTAAACTACGCAACGGTTTTAATACGGTTTTCAACAATAGATAGAGTGATTCATAAGGAAGGTTTATATGCAATAAAAAAAGGGTAGGTAGAGGTAAAGTAGATGTAGGGTAGGTAACTTTGACATTAATTGTAAAATAATAATCTTCCAGATTGACATTCATTTTTGACATCTTTCTTAGTGATTCATATTTTAAAATACCTAATGACATTTTGAAAAAGCTGTTAAAATTTTCAACATTATAATTTAATGGTGACTAATTTAGATATAATTTTGCAGATTGACATATATTATTTTAAATTTTAGTTATTGACATCTAAAATTTATTTTGTAATAATAATGTGTCATTTATTTAAACTTGTATAAGTAATTATATGTAAAAATTAATGGTATGACACTTGTAAATCTGTACGAGCTTGCAATTAGTTTATAGTCACTACTGTATTTGAATGCTGACGTGTAAATTTTTAATTTATGAAATAAATAAACTATAACTAAAACTAACTATATTGTGGTGTAGGTGTAGGAGCCTACCTTAGTAGGGTAGAGGTAGAAGGTAGGGTAGGGTAGGGGCAGGGCGCCACGCGAACGAAGACGCGCCGGACCCGCTAGTACCTAAACAAAATGGAAGTTTTGTTTAGGTACCTGTCTCCCGAATTATATATTCTCCCTCATTTTTTTACTCTCTTTGACAAGCTGTATAATGGCCGTTCGATACACCACGGTAACACCGCCAGCATTCTAGATACGCTTTAGAAACTGGTTTATAAACGTTTATTTGTGTTATGTTTTAACTAGAGGTAGTTAGGTTAGGTAGTTTTAAATTTGGTTGATACGGTAATGACAACGAATTAATGTAATGTGTTATTGATAAATAACATATTATCCTGACCTTTATCAACAAAGTTTATACTGTCAACAATAAATTTTATAGTTCTTTTAAAAGTACTATAGTCAAAGTGAACTTTATATTTGTTAGCTGGAGGTATAGGTAGCACAGGTTGTTACCTATTTTACCTACAGCTTGATCAATTGTATATGATTAAGTACTTGCTCAATAAATATTTTATTATTATTATAATAAATGTCAGCATTTCCGAGCAGGCAAACGCGACGATCTGCAGTTCCTTTTTTGGTAAGTGGTAATTGACTGTACACTCTAAACTGCAGTCAATAATTGGTATTTTCCCGATTTTATGCACATTGGACTACTAAAGTCAATATTTTTTATTTACTTACAAGAATAAGTAGGTACAATATTATGGCAGGTATATCATAATATTAAACGGTACTCAAACGCGACGTACCTTTTCGATTTGTTTTTCCGATGTTTCGGTAGGGTTACACCCACCGTGGTCACGAGAAGACTGCAGTGGGTGGGTAACCCTACCGAGACGTCGGGAAAACAAATCGAAAATGTACGTCGCGTGTGAGTCCCGTTTAATATAATAATATGTGTAAAGAACGCGAGTTTAGTTTGAAACAAATATCGTTATATTAGTATTTTAAACGTTTATGATAATAATTACCTACAACTGTCTATGTAATGACGTGAACCTTGAGACAAACAATTTCGTTACACTGGTAAAACCTAAATTAACAATATTTACGTTGATTAAATACATGTTGTTTATTCGCTGAAACCTCTTAAGTAGGTACTTGTGTATTTAAATATTATTATAGTAGCTTACATACACGTTGGCTTGTAAGTCATCATCTTGGCGTTAATGTCCCGGTTGTGCTCTCGCGCACGAGGGCCCGGGGTCCGCCTTGACCATGATCGAGGATTTGGCAGGTCAGGTAATTACAGTGGAGCGACTGCCATCTGACCTCCATGACCCTGCCACCAGGGGAACCTGACCAGATTGGATCATGGTTACACATCCAGTCGCCTGAACGTGCAGGTTTCATCACGATGTTTCCCTCACCGTAAGAGTATCGGTTAGTATTCAACTAATGTACATAACTCAGAAAACACACGTTGGCTTGTAAGTAATTTATTTTAATTTGGTTACAATTTGAACATTGAAGTAACATATCATGGACCAGCTAACCATTTACTGTTTAACTTCTATTTATATCCAACAATATTTGGTGACAAATTTATTTGCACTAATTCATATTGTGGGTAAAGTACGTATTTGTCAGACACCCACTTCTTTTTAGCACAGCTACTTTAATAAGATTGTAAAACAGTTTTCTGTGTAGTTTCTCATCACATTATTTGATATAACATGAAACATGAAATCACATCGAAGCCCAAATTGTCGCCGGATTTATCCAAAAGAAGTATGCACTAAACACATAAGTACTATGTTTGTACAGATAGATAACACTATAATTCGCAAATAAGTAAATGCACTGACTAAATTCCACGTTTCTTACATACATATTGTCACAAATGAAGCTGTAGGTATTGTCTGCCATAATATGACAGGCAGAACTTACTTGTCTCGTGAATTGTGTCGTCAAGGACTTACCTTGTTTACGGTTGCGTACATTGTTTGTTATTTACTTATTTATTCTAGTCGCGACCTATTTCTTCGGATTAGTATCACTGATATCTATGATTTACCTGTGACACTTCCATAATCATAGATAAGTCAAGTCATTAAAGACGCCAGCAGTTAAAACATTTATAAAAATTACCAATGAAGCAGACAGAAAAGTAGACAGACTAGCTTACCTCAAAATGCTTCCGTGCGAAGGCTTCTTACAACCCTTACCAGATTTTTATGGGAAGGTACCCTAGGGTGCAAATACGCGTGCGGGCCATCTGATGGTAAGTAGTTACAGCAGCCTAGTAACGTTTGCAATACCGGGTCCCTAGCGTGTTGCTAACCCCAAAACCCTAAGTAAATTTGATTGTCAGAGATGTGATCACCAAATTTTTAGAGGAAATATCTATAGCATCGTCTTTAGCTTCGATCGACTACATTATAAGACTTTCGTGGTTATTCACTACACTTTCGTACACACTTTCACTTTAATATTGAGGTAAAAACAATATTAACCGTGGTCATAAACCCGATTACATGTGCGATGAAAGCGTATTTCGCAAATCTTTATATGCGACTTGGGATCCCAGCTTCTGTTATGTAAAAAAAAATTTTGGATCTGAAGAATTTAGCTCTACGCCGTAGAGCTGCTGCTCTACGGGATTTGAATAGGACAAGCGCCTGTCAGAATAGCTCTGGTGTAGGTTTAGATTGAGATTTATTTATTTCTCTACACAGTCAATACATTTAAAAATAATGGTTAACACCAAATGGTGAGGAGAACGTCAAAGAAGCCAAATATTAAACCCAATGTAAAATCACGTCGGAATAGTACATTTCAAAACGAATAAATGAAATGACTTAATGACTTTAAGTCCGCCAATTATATTATTGTGCAATAAAGTTTTTAAATAAATAAATGAAATTGCAATAACAATAAGATATTCCAGTGACAAATCGATTAGTTGTCTAAAATAGGAATAATCAAAACCTGATAAATGATCGTTTTTTTTAAACACTCCTCTGAGATTTTGGTTTAATCGTTTGTAAATTGCAGCTCTTAGTAGGTAAGTACTTAACGATTCGAAGAAAAGGCTCATGCCTTCTTATTGTTCTAATAAAACATCTATTGTTGGCTAGAAACATTAGCATATCCGCTTGACTGAAACGCATAGTGTCTGTTCTTTTTTTTACTTATCGACATACGTGCCTGACACATGGGCTCTCGCCTTTTCTTTTTTTTTTTGATACCACTAAAGTGGCAAACAAGCTTGCGGCCTGCCTGATGGTAAGCAATCACCGCAGCCTATGGTAAAAACCTTTTAACCCCTTTCTTGAAGAACTCCATGTTGTACTCTCCAGGGACCTCTTCAGGTAGTTCATTCCACAACCTTAGTGTGCGTGGGAGAAAGTCCCTTAAATTACAGGCACCCAAACTTTTAGGTAGGTACTGATTACATATTTTATTTTACCAATATATATACGTACCTAACGGGTTTCTAGTAAGTGCTTAATACTTATACAGACTACTACTGTTTATTAATATTGAGTCGACATTAACACTTTTTATGTTAAACGTGAGCATACATATTATATACATAAATATTAATTAATAATATTGAAACTAAATTTAAGAAAAAAAATGCACTATGCACTAATTACATCCGCCTGCGAACACAAATGCACTTTTTTACGCTTAATGTTGTTTTGTCACGGGTGTTGAAAAAAAGAAACTAAGTATTCACCTCTGGCAAATCGTTTTTTATCTTGCAGTGAAGTGATTTAATTTTTGTTAGTAGTAAAAACCTGCATAGGTTCTTAGGAAATAGCAGAATATATATTACTTGATTTGTTAAGTAATTAAATAAATGTCACACGAAATCCGGCTTGCACCAAATTCTTAAACACGTTTCAGAAACACGTTTAACGTTTTTTTGTTTGTAGAATCAGAATCAGGAATCATTTACTTATTATAAAACTGTGTAGGTACATTGTTGGGGTATAAAGTGACTTAAAGCAGAACTTATAACAGTTTACCCAAAGTTGGGTGTACAATATCCAATTATAATCTTACGTTACCATTTTTCGAATTTACAATAATTTTAATATATAAGATTTTTGTTTAAATATCAGCTTAAACGCGTTTAAAAATTTGGTGCAAGCCGCACTAAAAATAGTTATAGATCGCTACATAGGTATGATCTGTTTAAACTGACTTGTCTTATTTTGTGAACAAACAATGCCCAAAATCACGACTTGCCGCATCAATCACGCTACGTATATTGTGAATAGATGTCGAGAATTACACAAAAACACATAGAATGTGAATTTCAACGAATACTGCTGCACATTATCCATTTAAATACATAATTTCCCTAACCAAATAAGACAACTCAGTCTGTACAGATTATAAGTAAATTCAAGCTTTGATTTCAAAACTTCAACTATCAAATCAGTTATCTAGTCCGTTTTGTTTAATACTAGATGATTCCAGTGTACAAAAAACTCGATTGCTCGTAATGCTTTAAAATTACCAATGCACACGAGTGTCATACGGCGTTTTTAATATACTTTATAGAGCAGAGCACGAGTGCTTGATAAAGAAGCAAGCCTGTTTATGCTACATTGTACCCACGAAAATCGGTTAATTAGTAAAATTCTTGTCCGAGCAAGTCTATGGAAAAATACTTTACTGCCATTTGGCTGACACACACGTCTATACTTTGTTATGCAAAATAATAGGTGTGCTATAATTAAATATAAAGAAATACAGAACAAAACTTACCAGCAACGAATGAGGTTTAGTTTGTAATAACACTAGGTAATAAGGCACTGCACAGTTCACACACCAACTTCGTAACCGAATTAATTAAACAAAAAAAAACGGATCGCTTTCGCGCCAAAAACATCGAACATTCCCGCGCTAACTGGCGCGAAGTGACTTTGTAGCGGCGGCTGGTGCGACACTGGCAGGGCGGCCGAGTGCGCCGCGAGATTGGAAGACATTGGGTGCCGTTGCAACAAGCCTAATAGAATCTCTATCTATCTTTCTATACCACAGTTCTATACACTAATGCGCTGAATTTCAGAATCAAAGAGCGTGGGACCAAAATTATAAAAGTCGAATGTATTGCTCATAATAGTATAAGGTCCACTTTTGTATCACTTATGTTTACAAAAACTGACTAATAATTTTTTTTTACGTTCCACTTAGATTTGAATCTAGAATCTAGACGACTGAATTTAACCAAATATAGCGCATTAGATAAATATTTATCTCTCAAACACAGGTAAAAACAAACGATTTGCATTTTGAATCTAATGCAAGGTATCGGCCGTAAATAATGCACATGCGCGCATGCTACATCTTCGACCTCATCGTCGCTTTCCATCAGGTGAGTTGAGGTCAAACGCAAGCTTATAGACAATAAAAAAAAAAGAAAAAAAAGCATCGGCTTGTTCGGCTACCGGGAGTAGGTACCTAAATACGAACCTGATTTTAGTTAATTACTTAGGTATTAAGCACCTAGGTACGATACGCTGTAGGTATATCTAGTAAAATTTAACAAATAGGTACTTATTTATTTATTTATTTATAACTCTTTATTAGACATTAGAACATAGTTACAGTAAGACAATATAGTACAAAGGCGGTACTTCTAAGAGTTATTTAGGTAGGTGAGTATGTATTTCTAGTTATACAGAGTGATTTTAAATTAATTCTTCATACCATGGGGTATGCGTGTCAACCTGTACTTATAGTGAAAGAACATCATTGATAGGCAGAGGTGGGTTGGATAGGTTCCATTTGAGGAAACGACATTGACTGCAGTTTACCTCGCAAATTGATAAATGCCAATGCGAAATAGTTAGCACCTAAGTACCTAACCTATGTACAGTATCACAGTATCACTAAATATTACAAAACAAAGTCCCACGCCGCTTCTGTCTGTCTGTTCGCGATAAACTCAAAAACTTATGAACGAATTTTCATGCGGTTTTCAGCAATAGACAGAGTGTTACATGAGGAAGGTTAGTGAGCGTATATTTGTTAACTCTTTCGGTTCCTTATAAAAACGATAAAATATAGAAAACGCCATCATTTGACTTCCCAAGGTCAAACTCTCTAAAGGAATTTCCTTAGATCGTGCGTATCGAATTGGATACATTGCTTTGTAATTAATGCGAAATTCAATCTCAATTTGGATGATTTATTACTATCCGTGCGAAGCCGGAGCGTTTCGCTAGTATTTAAGGTAGCTAGGTAATAATTAATTTAAGGCAGTGTTACCGGATAGGTTATTTTAGTCACGGCACCTTTAGTCTTAGTTTGGTGTACGGCAGTGTAGAATAGCACCAACCCTTTACACTCGTGGGTGGCACACTCGTACAAGGCGACTTATGTTTACGAGGTAAAAGAGTCAAGAGTTTCCGTAGGTTGGAAAATGGGCAGCAGCGTTTTCCATTGTTATATTTACAATAGGTACTGCGATCTCCAACCCGCCTGCCAAGCGTGGAGATTATGGCAATAACCTCTCCTTTCATGGGAGAGGCCCTAAGTCCTGCAGTAGACTGTTATGGGATGTGATGATGAATCTTAGTCAAGCAAGCAAGCAAGATTTGAAAATTAAATGTGATGTGACAAAGGTTCTAGGTAGGTAAAGAAACAATAGCATTAGATACCTAAGCATATTATTTGAATAAAAAATATATTCCAATTGTCACATTGTTCCTATTCTTTACATACTTTAGATACTAAACTGAAATTCACCTGTCACATCAATAACATAGTTAAACGATGTGCACAAGCACTAGGTTTTATTAAACGCAATACAAAGAGTTTTAAAATCAAAACTAAAATAAACTTGTTTAATACCTTAGTACGCACTCATCTAGAATTTGCTTCATCAGTTTGAAATCCCAGTTATGCAGTTCATTCACAAAGAATTGAAAGTATACAAAGGTCCTTTAACCGACATATCGCCTACATATCGTCAGAAATTTCACACCGACGTCCATACGAGCAGCGCTGTCTGCATTTCATTTTCTTTAAAGTGCTCAATGGGCATACTGGCGCAGCGACCTTCTAGAACCCTTCTCATTAAGTGTACCATTTAACTTACCTAGAAAACCGATGCCTCGAATCTTAATAAGTAGTTCAATAGCTAGGACGAATATTGGATCTCACTCTCCTGCCTCCCGCATATGCCAATCCTTTAATGGATTCCAACAAAAATCGTCACAAATTGACCTCTTTTCCAATTCTCTTGGCAGTTACAAAAAGTTTGTTTATGATTTTTTATAATTTAAGTTGCTTTGTTTAACATTATTTAATTTTTAATGGTTAGTTTATATTAAATTCCTTTTTCATTATTTTATTTTGTTTTAAATGACACTAAACGAGAATGTTGTGTCACCAATATGGAACTCGTATTAGAATAACTTTAATGTAAACTGTTTATGATGTAACAATATGTGTACTGCAGGTGTATCTTACTTAAATAAATAAATAGTATTCGACTTTCGAACACGTAATAAATCTTAATGTTGTAAGCTATCGCGGTTCTTATCACACATTTTAAACTCGCAGCTCTCCAGTCGTCCCATGACCATGATGCATGCAACTGCGTCGAAATATCGGGCTAATCGTAAATAAAACCCGGAACATACCTTTAAAATACGTAATAAATCTGTAGGTGTCTTATACAATTTACGTAAATCGACATCGTCAACGAACGTCTGTCTGGTCTACCTACTTACATCTGTGTTAACTCCGACAGGATAATATAGATCTAACCTAGCATTTTCATGTCAGCTTTAATTGGAATGAAGGACGATGTAGGTGCTAGCCTCTACACGTGATTTGAAAATAACAAACTATATCTAACAAGTGTAGGTAAATGAGGACAGGGTACGTAATTACTGGTGTTAGAATTTGGTATCGTGTTAACATAATAATAACACTCTCATGACAGTCATCATTGAAGGTTTCCCCTTCTGTTCATCATCAACAATTACAGCGCAATCAATACTGCCCGTGAGCCTCGTCCACATTTCTAGATGGCAAAGCCATAATCTCTACCGTTGGGCGGCGAGTTGGAGATCGCTGTTTTAAGTAATCTCCTAAGTCAATACATTTTATTAGCCTCTTCTTTAGTGTGCGACTACTTATTTAAAACATCTTGATATTAAATCTTCCAAAATGATTTTAAAACTCTCTATTGTCTTTATATTTCTGAGCTGTTCCGTAGGCCGAGGAAAGAGATATAAAACGCTAGCCTAACGACGTTAGGCTGGAGGACAAGACCGGGGCCTATCGAAAGTCCGAAAGGCGCCTTTTGCGAGCGAGCGAGATGAGGTCATATACCTTTCTACTTTATATTATAAAAGCTTTTAGGTTAGGCGGTAGGCCCCGTAGAATAGAGAGGGTATGCATAATATGCTCAACTTTCAAGCAATTCGAAACCGCGTTGTACGTTGGGTGGACAGTGCGGTTAACAAACCTTGTTCATGAGAAGTTCATCGCTAAGGATCACCAGGTCTTCAATTTTCTATTATTAGTTTAACTCTGGTGCTGGATGTGGTACTGTAGCTTTTTACTTTCGAGACACTGGCTGGATTCCAATGTAGAGCATGAGTTGTTGTCGGTTTCCGGTACCTAGTTACTTTGTCTCATGAACAGGCGTGCGTGGATTGAATGCCTGCTGCAGCATATTTTTTGCTGCTATCGGAGAGTTGATTTAGTTTAGTTAGCTGAATTAATATACTTTTTATTATTATAATTGCTCCAACACAGCTAGATCCTCTTGTGTTAGATTATATTTTTCATTTGTGTTCATCATTCTGATCCGATTAATAGGGTTACAAGAAGGTCACTCTTGGGGTGACGCCAATGTGGAGTTTTCCAGTTGGTATTGTCAGTTGGTTTCAAAAAACATCATTTTGCGCTCCTACAATTCTGGTATTTTTTTAAAATCTGTATGATTTTGGCAGTGATATCATGCAGCCATCTAATTCTAAACCAAAAAATAAAATGTTTATTAATATAAACATAACTCTTAAAGGTTAAAACGAAATGTACGAGTACAAAGACATATTTTTATGTTCCATTTTATTACAACCTCTAAAATGGTTGAAAACTATTGATAAATACAATATTATCCAATAAAACGTACCCAGTGTTTATATACCCTTTAGTGAGAACCTTTTTCAAGCGATTATCAATTACCAAAATTGTCGGACCGCCATCTAGTGAGTGGTTAAGAATGCTTTAGATACCTATTGAAAAACTCCTCATTCCCGCCTCTGGGTTTAGTCGCATGAGACTGATCCAACTTATAGCCATGCATCTAGGCCACCTCACCATTGGATTTAGGGGGTTAGTTGCAGAGGTCGCCTTCCTCGCAATCGAAGTGGAGAGGCCCAAAAACCGGAGAAAACCCTCTGACTTACGGTATGGGGGGACACCCTTAGGCCCCAAACTGGATTTTCTGTCAGGATTATAGTAAGTATAGGGTTATCATTCGGTTACACAATAAAATTAAGAATATAGGTAGTAGTATCCCTGCTCTCTCTCTCTCTGTATGATTTTTAATATTCTCGAAGACAGCTATGTTCACCGTAACTCTATCCATTACGTATAATTTCATAATATGTTTGACGTTATTATCAGTAACTACTGACGTTATTAGTGTACCAAGACGACGTTGGTGATAATAATGACGGATAAGTGTACCTGTGTAACTATACGCAGATTAACCGATCGAATCAACTCGACCCGCTGACATTTAGGCACGCGGGACGACTCGACCACTCCATCATTTTAATTTTGTTTGTATATTGAACATTCGGCGTATTGAAATGAAACATTTCGCATAATTAACGTTTTTCGTATTGAAAATTCTACCCCAGTCGTCGGGCAGCCTGAAAGCGTTGGTTAGTCGTAAACATTTCAAAATCTGGTACAGTCGCATAACTGTTTCATTTTCGACAAATGATAATAAAAGGCAACACATTTCTCGAAACGAAACGGAGATCCATCAGTGAATGTAGCAAAAGGCAGGTTGACCCCTTTAAAATGTGCTGTGGTCGACTCGTTCCGAAGGAAAACGTGAGGTAACCCCTCTTATACATATAAAATATAAGAGAGTCTTCATTCTACGGGACCTAGTTGGCACCCAACTTCCGTCATACATACATACATAAAGTTCACGCCTGTGTCCCACAGGTGGGGTAGGCAGAGAGTCGATATTGTCTTATTCTAAAAGTAACTACTAATGGACAAAACATGGACGAGCTATAATCCAGACGAAGGTATTACGAAATCCAGTCACAAATGGGTACGAAAACAAAACTCAACTTATTTATATAATTCATTTATTTAAATTGTATAGTATTCACATTGTCGCTACTAGTTTCAAGACGTGAAACTTTAGCTTTACATACAAAATGAGAACACAATATTTCACAAAAGTAACTAGGTTTTAAAAAGAGAAATGCAGCGGTTCAACAAAAGCTAAATTAATAGTAACTAGGGATCGCTATATAATGCTACATAGTTATAGCAAAAACGAGAACTTACGAGTAATGTACTTGGCAGTAAGGTGCGATAGTTGTAAATTTTATTAACGAAATGATTTAATACTGGTCGATGCCAAGTTGATAGCTCATGCGGGAGGCAGGACGCCAATGAATAAAATCGAAGGGTAATTCAAACCATGTGATGTGAGAGTAAAAGTTAAGAAGGCACAGTTGACGGATATATTTTATTTGCTAATTCAGTGGCACAACAATGAGGTACTTGATTCTTTTTTTTGTTTATCGAAATGGGCATTTCATTCATTGTCATTCATCAAAACAATTTTAAGTCTTCAACGATAATTAATTATACGTACTGCCATATCATAAGTTCATCAAAATTTCATTGATTCAAAAATTATTTATAATTAAAGTATCTTTTCCAGGTGCCTGTCCCTATTAGCCTCACAATAACACACATGGTACGCTATGGCTTGAAAATGAACATCACACAGTTTGGGAACGCCTTATAAATAGTTAGAAAAACGTGAAAGTACGACATTCACAAGCTATCACAATTTCATTGATTCCTAGGCTGAATGCATGCCTCATCGCAGCCACATTACAAATGTATCATTAAAAAAAAAGCTTTACAATAATTGACTAAATACCTTATACCGCTAGTCGGGTAAAAAATTAACTAATGTCATCGATTTTCAATACCTAAATGATCCAGACTAAATTTAAAATTATATTATTGAGCATAATAATAAACAAAAGGCAGTCAACTTATATTACACGAAAATAAAAATAAAATGCTGATTTGAGTATATCGAGACGCGGTCCATGTTTAAAATTTAGTAAAGCTGTTACAAGTACTGGTACAAAACATGAATTTGTGTGTGTTGTATTAAATGAAATCCACAGGAAACTCATATACACATTTTTTATGTAAGTACGTACAAAATTCATGTATATACAACTTTAAGAGATTTTAAACAAAAATTTACAGTATGTGAGTAGATTGAATGTCCGAACTGAAATTGAAACATAGGTTTTCCTTATTTTGTAACAGCAGTATTTGGCTAGTCCTTATAAATACTTTCGCCGAGATACACAGATAGGTAAAGCCACAATCAACAATGTACGTTTCATTTGTTAGATAATATAATAGGTAGGTTTTGTAAATATAGGTATATGTAATGCCATACACATAAACAAAATCTAAAACTAATAAATCGAAAATAAAAAAAAATGCAATTGTATTTTATATAATACATATAGGCCTTTATATGTTATTATTACAGGAAGACAAATAATTAAAGAGACACAATCATTTTAGGTCAAACATATTGCACGGATCATATTTTGTTAATCATGAATAATTTACAATTTTTTTGTTCTTCATAAATTAAAGACTGGTTCCGTAAGAATCTTACAAGTAACGTCAGCAGTAATCATAAAATAATGACTTTTGGCCATTTCCATATTGTTTGATATGATTCAGGCATAATTTTAGGTTGTTCCCAATACGTAAATAAACTTAAGTAGGTAAAATCTCAGCCTAACAGAGAAACTAGGATCTTCTGGAGGTACATGTTATCAGAGTCATTAAATAGTCATATTGTTGGAGACTTACCATCTTAATAGCTGGTTCAATATGCATTTTAAATGCCAAGATATGTTTGACAACATCCAAGGAAAGGGAAGGAATCATACCAAAAGTAACCAACCAAATTAAGTAAAAAAAAAATCCCGCTGGATTACGGAAAATGTACTTATAATATGCAATTGTAACTTCCCATACACACATGGCAAAGGATACAATATTCACTACTCGTATGAATAAGCGTTTCGCTTCTATTCTTCACTGTATATAAATCATAATTAATGCATCACAACATCCACTATGCTATCCACGAAATATTTAGCATAGCTTAGTTCCTTATCTAGCATAAAAGGCCATGTAACTAACTACCCTTAAATCCTTTAAGAATTCCAATAATAAGGTCACCATTTCGTTATGAATACAGCGTCATTACATATCACTTGTGTGAACAGAAAGTAACTAATTTACATTTAAACTTAAAAACGAAGTCGAATCCATAAAATTAATATCTTAATTAAAAAAGTGACATTTGATTCAGTAGAAAATTGTTACGTTATTTTAGTCACACACATTTAATATTTCGCTTACTTATTCTACGGTTTCGAGAGAGAATTTTTTTTTCTATCTAAATATAAAAATGTTCGCTAGTGAGGTGCTCCGGGGCGCTGGCCCCGTACGATTGGCATGCACGACGTGTAAAAATTCAGTTAAAATCTTGTGTCAATCACTTCAAGACTCTATGAATTCCACCTAGCTTCCTTACGTAAGCGTGATCGCAAAATTCGCCTCTCGATAACCATATGTCGTTCGGTAAAATCAACAAGTTTTCCTTTAAACAGTGGTCGAGGTTCCTAACACTATACCAGACTTAGCAGGCACTAACACCAACACATTCGATTCAACGTCCTTACGTTATATGTATAATACATAGAAAACGGGTAAAACACGTTAGATTACTCGCACAATTCCACTATATGTCCGTAATTATAGTCTTTATTTTATTTATTGAGATCAATTTTGCCGCTATGCACTAGATGAGTTACAACGCTCGCCGCCAAGCAGTCTGTTTGGACCACCTCTTCAACGTTTACCCGCGAAATGAATACCCTACTTAGGAACATGAAAAAGGTTGTGCTTTTGCATAACAACATCCCTCCATCGATTCCGTTACAAGGACACAACTTCGGTTACATTACAGCTCTGTGCCGATTTAAGGGAATCAAGTTGGACAACAAAATTATTACCACACAGGTAAATCTTCACAAATGATCCCATTTACAAATAACAATGTTAATAAATTGGCGGGTAAACTTGAAGTCGGTGGCCTAAGGCCGCGCACTGGGAGCGAAACCGTCCGCGAATCTAGACCGTACACGAACACTGACCCACTTGTCGGATCTTCTCCAGATAATAGTATTGTGACCGGTGACGTCGGTGATGGACTCCATCGAATATTCCAGGCTTCCGAAAACGGTGATTTTAAAATGTAGCTGAGTTTATGGTGTATCTTTTCTTTCGATAAATTTCAGATGGAGTTGAATCTTTAATTTTTGATATTAGAACTTCACATAACATTTGAAAGTCGATCCACAATTGAACCAAAGTCTATGTTAGAATTTCATAAAAGTCGTCTCTCGTCTTCCGTAGACAAATCTGCATTGAGCTGCTTCAAACACCAAATTCTAGATTCCACCACCGTCATCACCGTCACATCACATCACTATCACTGCACAAGCCCGGTCGCTCGGTCGCCGGTCACGTGCCGTCAGCCGTCGCTCGGGGGCCCGACCGGGGGGGCGGTCACGTGCCGTCGGCCGTCGCGAGGGGGGCCGACCTCGGCGGCGGTGGCCGTCAGACGAGGTGGTCGCGGTCGTCGAGGGAGCCGTCGGAGTCGCGGTCGGCCCGCAGCTCCCGCTCGAGGTCGAGACTGCGCCGCTCGACCTCGAGCCGCGCCGCGCCCAGGGCCGCCGCGCCCGCGCGCCGCGGCGCCTCCAGGGAGGATACCTGCGGATGTGGAGAACAATGGTTAGGGGGAAGGCTTTTTATAAAAAAAAAATTTTTTTGAACGGTTTGTTGTGCACAGGAAATATATAGCGATTAACAGACAGTAACAGGCGCTACTTATTCCTAAAAGAAATCTCTACCAGCAGGCCTTCGGAAATGTAATGTGATCATTAGACGCCGATAGGACGTGACAATATTACCTATTTTTATGTAACCTTATTTAAATAAATAAATAAATAAAAACCGTGTATTACACCTATCTCACACATGATTACAGTACGTTTGGGCATAATTCATGGCATAACAGAATAAGAAACAATGAGAAAGTGACAATGCTATCGTTACTATTACTATCAACTATCGCTATTTATCAATTCTGTCAAGGGTTTGACGTCTCTAAATATATGTTTGTGCAATTGGCCTGTAATACATGTATCGAAATGATCATGAAATGGATTTCAACATGTTAATAATATAAAACGACTTTACCAGGTCGTCCGTCCATCTCACTCTAATCCAAGTGTACTTAGACTCTCTTGCAGTATCCAAGAAGTGTGCACGCCTCTTATGGAGGACCCTGGAGGAGGACGATGTCTCCGACTGTATTTTATACTGCGTAAGGATTGTTATCGAATGAAACTGTCGGTTAGGGGGCTCCAGCCAAATCGGAGCGTCTCGTTACTATTCACAGAACTCCGTTCTATCACCAGTATTACGTAGGTCCACCCACCTTGGTGAGGCGGCTCGCGGACGGCGGGCGCTAGGAGGGCGCGGGTAAATGCGGCAAATGCGGTGCGTGCAGCGACGGCAGCTTCCCGACGTAGCTACCAACCCGCTCGCCCCCGCCGACGCTCCGCTCACCCCGCTCACGCCGGCCGACGACCCACCCACCTCGGAGCCGCTTGGAGTGTCGCTACGACTAGTAGGCTTGGAGTGTCGCTACGGCTAGTAGGCTTGGAGTGTCGCTACGACTAGTAGGCTTGGAGTGTCGCTACGGCTAGTAGGCTTGGAGTGTCGCTGCGACTAGTAGGCTTGGAGTGTCGCTAGGCGCCGCTTGGAGTTCCACCATCACCAGTACGACGTAGGTCCACCCACCTTGGCGAGGCGGCGCGCGGACGGCGGGCGCTAGGAGGGCGCGGGCAGGTGCGGCAAATGCGGCGCGTGCAGCGACGGCAGCTTCCCGGCCGGCCAGTAGCGGGCGCAGGAGCCGCCCGACGCCGCGCTGGCGCCGCTGGCCCCGCTCGCTCCCGCCGACGACCCACTCTCCTCGGATAGGGCCGCTTGGAGTTTCGCTTCTGGAATTTGGGCTGGGGGATAAGGTCTACAGTCGTGACAGACTATGACGAAATAAAGTATTTACTCCGTAAGGAGGCTGTGTTTATGGCGCTGACATATTATGAGCGTACCGTTTCGCCATATTATGTATTATGATGCTAGGGAATTCTAGTCTTTATGCTAGTTATTTTTGGGCATATCTGTCGACCATTTTATAGATCAAAAGGTATTCTACAAAGGCTTCTAGACGGAATTCTGGAGATTCCACTTGGGACACTAGAAAACACATTTCGTGACAATATTTAACTACCCCCGCAGGTTGCAGACATAATTATATATCAGACAATGAAAATAATGTACCGTCACGGGGTGCTAATCTCCTCACGCGACTATTCAACCAAACTCAAAACAAAGCGGGCCAATGGTTGGCGAAGCAAAGCTGACGATGGTCATCCGCTTTAGATCCTGAGACTGTATATCTACGTAAAGAATATCAGGTGGTGAGACTCAGTCAAACCTGGAATCCGCCTGGGTGAGTATCACCGCCTTTTTTATTACTGCCGCCAAGCAACAATGCTTGCATTGTTGTGTTGCGGTTTGAAGGATAAGGTAGCCAGCGAAATTACAGGCATGAGGTATTTCATCTTAGTCCTCACGGTGACAACACACCGCACCGCACCGCACCTGCGGTTCTGCATGCTTGTTACCCGCAACCTAAATGTATATATTGTAGATGTTATGGGCGACAGTTATCAATTACCATTTCGTAGGTTGTCTGCTCGTTTGCCACTCATCATCACCCCATCATTGACCCTGCTACCAGGGGAACCTGACCAGATTGGATCATGGTTACACATTCATTCGCCTGAATGTGCAGGTTTCATCACGATGTTGTCCCTCACCGTAAGAGCATAGGTTAGTTTTTAACTTATGTACATAACTCAGAAAAGAGTCATTGGTACATGGCCGCAGTGGGATTCGAACCCGGTACCTCTCACTTACGAGTCGGATACTCTAACCACTCCGCCACCGGCGATCCTGGGTCTATCTATATCTACGTAAAGATCATCAGTAAAGCATCAACTCACTGGCGACTTACGAGGCGTTGAATGTGCCCGGCGTGCGTGCGAGCGCAACACTTTTACCTCTTCTACTTTCACACATCTCATACATTAACGCCGGTTGAAGCTACTCAAATTAGTTCGTACCATTACAGTGTACCAATCAGCTCGCGCAACTATTTAACCAAACTCAGGTTCATAGGCGTAGGAAGGGGGGGAGCCGGGTGGGCCGTGCCAACCCCAGAATGGTCTTGTGCCCACCCCAGGATGGGATGCTCAGTGGCTGTACATTGGCGATTGACTCGACTTCATCGGCCACCTCAGGGGCCAGGCCCCCCCTGGAAAATAGCCCTAGATAGGTTAATGCAGGATCTAAAGTGGTTGACCATGGTCTTCCAATTTAGATCCTGAGACTCTACAGCTACGTAAAGATTGCTAGTAAGGCATCAACTCACTAGCGACTTGCGAGGCGTTGAATGTGACCGGCGTTCGCGCGAGCGGGGTGCGCAGCGAGCCCGCGCGGCCCGCGCCGCCGCTGCCGCCCGACTGCAACAGGGAAGGTCAGTCACGACGCTCGACGCAGCCAACAGGCTGAGTTGTAAGGCAATGCGATTCTCTAACACAGCCTTGATTGCAACGATGAACGTGTGAACGTATTTCACAGTTTTACAGCGTATCAATTATGTTTAAAAACGTTACATGATGAAATGCCAATAACAAAACTTAAATTTATAGTTTGGTAATGGAATATAGCTAATTCGCCACATACAACATACAAAAAGAAAAAAAACTTAGTAAAATTAAAAATCTTAGTACAATCAAAATTAAAGATTATCTGTATGTATGTGTGAAACAGGATTTGATATCGAATGATAACAATATTTATAGTAATTTGCGCGTTGTTGTGTGCACTCTGGCTATGATTGGTCACATTTCATTGTGCTCAAGGATGATGTCTTAGAGAATCGACATGCCGAACATGGACCAATGTAACCAGTGGAGAGCGAATCGGCGGGACTAGTCAAGATGTATTTTACTTTCGCGATCAACAATATAATAGGAAGCTAAATGTATAGGATTTGACATAAGCAATAGAAAAGTGACATAAGCGATCGCTAAATTACATTTAGGGTCGCCAAAACGACAGTACTGCTAACACTGCGAAACTGGCCGAACGTGGTCGACAAGTTGTCGTGACAGAAACGCTACGAAGGGATCGGCGTCTAGGCCGATATTTTTTTGTATAAGTGAAGACTTTTGTCGTAAATTATATGAATCTGAAAGCGAAAAAATTTTTCCCTTACACTAAAAATATAAAATATTTCCAGAAATCACCGGGATTTGTTGAAATGGTCGGGGAGTCCGGTCCCCCGCTAGCTATCTTCACTGGTTATATTGCTTTATAGTTTAGAATATCCAATATATGAAGTATATACATTGCTGATTGAGCACAGGGACTGAATTAGAAACGTAGGCAGGTAAGGCTTTCCAAAAATGTCTGTCACTGAAATTAAAATCTCTAGGTCCTGCATTGAATATTCTGAACCAAACATACGCTCAGACAAAGGTACGAGTGTAAGGCAGTTATCTTACCCAGCAATGAGATATGTATATTCTTAAATTATAGATCATACTAACATAATAGCGCTAGGTCAGAGAACTGCCTAAAAGGTTGTCAGTATTACATAAACACCAACAATATAAAATAATATCACAGAAAAAATTGTACGAGTTGAATGACACTATGCGTCGTCGCTAATTTGAAAATAAAAATAATTCGCAAATAAAAACGAATTGTAAAATAACACAAAATTATGTTGACTCTAGTTCAAGAAAACTATTGTCAACAATAAGTGAAGATGTAGCGCTTATATCAATATGTTTCTTATGTATAGGGGAGGCACGGGAGGGATGCGGTGATGTCATTTTATTGCCGTGAGCTTTCAATGGGGACTGAAGTAGTTCACCAGTAGGTGCCATAGAAATTGGACACAGAGGCATAGAAGGAGCCTAGTCACAGCTAAAGTTCCAATTTATATTTTGTTTCTTTTTTAATTATGTATATAATATGTCCAAAAGGGACGGCAATAAGTTGTCAAATACCACTACTATTGTCAAATTTGGTGGCCTTGGTCATCTTAATGTAGTAACTTTTTGTATGACATTGAGTCATTTGTATAGAGTTGTGACAGATTGACAGTGTACATTCTCTATGGGTCGAAGCTTTATGTCATGTGGCAAGTAAGATCCTTTTACTGTCAATAACGCCTCAGTTTTATTGGCTAAATTCCAATTTTAAACTTTAAGCGTCTGTTTCTGCACGCATGACATATTTTGACAACAGATGCCAGTCACCAGTGACGCCATCTATTGGCACCTTGTAGTCGTGTCTTTTTCGTTTTACGTCACATTCCACGCCTCCCGTGCCGCTTCCATACCGCACGAACATAGTGAGTTTTATGTTCCGACAAGTAAAAAGAACGCTGGCTAAAATTTATATCAAATCTATACCCCACCGTCGCTCAGCGTTCTTTTTGACGGAAACGTTTACTAGTAACAGACGTTCCGTTTTGGCTGGAGCTGGCCAACTGTCAGTTGCAGTTGATCCTAATCCTTACGCAGTATAAAATAAAGTCACTTTTGGGTGCGGGGTTCGACTAAGGTCGGCTCGCCCGCGCACCCGAATTAATCGAAAAACGACTTTGTTTTGTAGATAGTAAGGATTAGTATCGACTGCAACTGACGTTGGTCGGCTCCGGCCAAATCGGAGCGTCTGTTAGTAGTTTATAAGCGCTACAACCACGGTAATAAAATAAAACCGGGGTCGAGTTTCAATCGCAAATGAGCAGATGTGAAGCCGTTACTATACGTTATTTATGCGGTAAGCGTTAATGTCGATATTACAATGGCTGTGAATCCAATTAATGTGAATTTAGTAAAAAAGAACTAAACACATTTTTGATATACGCGTAGCAAATATTAATAAATTTGATGTATTTTTTTAATAAGGAATACAATCAATACTGCACTACCATACCCAATTAAAGCAATAAGTTACATAAAAGCCAATTAGTAGGCATCTGCTGCAGATGCCGCTACTGCTGAATTCCATACTCATTGTATCAATACAATCTACATTACTTTAGACAAGGATTTTTTATGTTGGCTTGTTTAGGAGGCCATCACCTAGAACTGCCTACTGGACTAGACGAAGCTACTCCATTCCACTCTCAAATACCATAGGCTATACAAATTTGATTCCTGACGTACAAAGATGTAGGGTTTTCTATCGTATCAGTGCCAAAAATTCACCAAATGGCGCTACCGTATTGTGAGATCGTTGTCAAAATACTGCCCCGCGATTGGACAGAAAACAAGTTGACGGATCAGCTCTAGCCAATGACACGCCTCCATTTTGACAGCAGACCTAGCGTCATCTGGTGCAATTTTGGATCTAGGAAAACCTCTATGACTGGGTAAATTTTTTTGTATCTGGAATACCCTGGAATACCCTCTTCCACTAAATTTTTAACAAAAAACAAAATCCACAGTCCCTTGCACCGACATTTGCGATCGAAACCCAAACCGGAAAAGAAGCGAACCAAAACAAACCTATTTGTCTGTGCACTTTGGCGGGGCGACTCGCTTGGTCTGGTGGTGTTGCTGGTGTCCTATACTAACGTGGTTCGCCGGTAGGGGCGCTAGGGGCGCCAGGGGGGCGGGGGGCTCCTCGTCGTGGGGGGGCCTGGGGAGGCGCCGGCGCAGCCACGCGTGTCGCAGCGCTTGCGCCGGGGTCAACCGCTTGTCCGGGTCCCATTCTAGGCATCTGGAAATGGGGGAGGCGCGTGTTATGGGGGGCGAGAGACCAAATATTTCTATAAAAATACACAAAATTAAAGATTTAAACACTCAATTTCATATTTAGTGGAACTAGTGAATAAAAGTGTTTTAATCTTTAATATATTGGAATTTCATTATGAATGCACAAAGTGTCAACTACAAGAATCCACATACACATAACAAAAGCAGGGGGGGGATATGGTGAAAGCATGTGAAATTTAAAAAAAGCGATAAAATGGGATTTGGCTCAGGGGAACATGATTATAAGTCACGCTCCCCTGCTATTCTAAGATACCATGCAAGATAATAGAAATATTACACACACAACAGAAGTAAGGAAAAAACCCAAACTAATAGCACATTAAACCAAGAAAGCAAAATAAAAGCACATAGAAAAAAACACACAAGCTTTTATTTACTTTCACACATTCCCGGGTTTTTTCGTAATGAAATCTTGCAAGTTAAATTTGACTCATCATCATCCCGGTTTCTGATTATAATACCATCGAGTTGATCTGATTATGAAGACTTTGGGCTCGTTTGATAAGTTTTGACTAGTACTCTGACTGATCATAGAGAACGCACGATAAAAGCTTGCAACGGAAAAATAATTTTTCATTTGAGAACTTGTTTATACCGCTAAGTTGGCGAGGAAGCGTACGCTCACCTGATGGTAAGTAGTTACCATAACTTACGGTAGATTAAGATGTAGCATAGAAAGTATGACGTCATTTTGTAACAAAGAAGATTGCTTTGTATGAAACACGAAGGCAAATACTTTTAAAAACATAATATTTTACACTATTGCGGTTAATATCACGCAGCTCTCCAGTCGTCCCGTGACCATGATGCATGCAATGCGTCGAACTCTACTCTACTCTGCGGCTACTTGTAAACAAAGGTACACGGTAAGAATTCCGGAACATACCTTTAAAATGTACTTTTTCAAATCTATTCCGCTTGCACTTTACCCTGTCTTCAGTGCGCTCTGGTTTTAATCTCCATCATAATCACCAATCCTAACGAATAAATGAAACTGTCTCACCTCCTAATGAAGTCGATGAAGAACTTGTCCTGGCACCCTTTCAGCGCTGTGACGAAGGTCTTCGATCCGGGAGGGCCGCGCGGCTTACCGCGCCGCGACATGCCTGCAATTGGTACAACACCATATGTTAAAAACACCACAGTCATCCATTACTAACCAATTGGCCTACCCAGCATGACAGCCATCCACCAACCCATGTGCCTATCAACCTTGTTTATGCTACTCAGTGACGAACTAGCAGATAACCCATCTGATGGTAAACGGTAACTGTCGCCCGTAACATCTATGATTAATGCATGTAGGTGCGCAGGTGCGCTGTTACTGTGATTTTATCATTAAGACGAAATGACTCATGCCTGCAATTGCTCTGGCTATCTTATCCCCTCAAATCAGAACACATCAATGCAAGCATTGATTCTGGGGGGCAGAACAAGATCAAGTTGGTAGTACGCATACAGGCGAACTCCTCAGGCCAGATAGAGACCTACCACCTGATAGCTCCCTTCTCAGCTCTAGGTCATATAAACCGTCATGTAAACGTCAAATACAAGCGACGCATCGCAATCCGAGAATTGTGCTGTCCAGTTAGTCTGTGGCATTTTTATGTTCAGCATAGGCCTTTTCTTTATCATTTCATTATCTCTACCATATCTTCCACAATCACAACAACAGTCCTGTACTAGACCTAAGCCTCCTGCATGTACGTAGAGGACTTTACCAGGCTTGACAGTCCTTTTAGCACTCTCCCTTAACGGGCTGACAGTACTGTACAAACTTCTTCCTCGTCGGCCAACTTTCATCCTCGCTGTGACATGTGCTGACCCCACGGATGATGATGTTAACCACATGGCTTGTGGTAGAAATAGGTCCAATCCTTTCTAATTTAGATGCTACATGCGTGAGGCTAGCATAATCTTAGTATATTCTAAATTCTCTCTATCCCTGTATCTGTAACTTTGTTTATCTATCTAAATGTAAACTTTAAGATCTCAACATTTTTACAGGCTTTTCACCTTAAAATTAAGTTTTCGATGACCGAATGACACCAGCCTATTAATTAATGAAGACATAAACAGAGCAGAACAAACAGCACCAAATACCGCGTAAAAACAAGTAATGCAACACCGGACCAGTATTGACAAACTCGGTCGAATCAACCGAGACATCACGCATTAGTTTTGGCAGTAAACCAAAAGGAGATCAGACAAGGTTTACTCATGCAAAACTGCGTGGCTTTACATGACTCACTCCTTAGCCAGACGACGACGTGACCACAATAAAAGTGGGTGAAAATTGAATTAATTTACTGTCATCCTATTGTGAATCAGATATGTTGTGCATACTGCACTGATGACGTAGAAAAGCATGCGTGTGAGATTTTCACAGCTGACTTTTAGATCTTATAATAGAAATGTCATCACTGAGTTGCTTTCTTTAGTCACGACTATTAAGACATAACTGTCCCACTCATACGCGCTCATAGCCTCGTAGGAGTTGAGTCAGTAATTATAGCCATTCATCTCTGAATTAAACGGCAATTTTTACGATCTAAATCCAAATGCAAAACATTCATAAAGTATGCGAGCATGACATTAGTCGCTCGTTCATCGCATATTTCGTTTTATAACCAGGATTTATTGCTGGCCGTGTACTGTTGTTTTGTTTAGACAAAACGTGGGGATTGTAACGTAATAATACTGCTATCCAATTAGCGTGGTGATGGCCACTGGTACAGGCAATTTAAGGGAATCCATCAAGGCCACAAAGAATAGCAGCTATAATATCATCACCATTACGACCTTCTGACGAAATAACGAATCTGAGTGAATTCATGCGGATAACGTTGTGTCGTTATCATTATCAAGATAACACTTGAATTATCTTTTTTTAACATAACTTTCCTTATTTGGGCTTACAAAATGTATTCAGTTTCATTGCACCAGAAAAAGTCGCCATCCATATTCTAATTAAAGCTGTGGCTGCCTCTACTTAGACATCAGGCGCCTCATTTATACACATCAGCGTTGGTATCAATCATCTGTGACATCAGTAGAAGAGGTTGGCGCTATATGTTTTGTGGGACACCACACAAGAGTAGTGCGAATCACCTAATGATGAGGGGGGGAGGGTTACCCACGATGCGTCTTCTGGTAAGTAGTCGCCACTCGAGAACTATATATATATATATATAACTATATCGCCTAATCGGCTATCTATATAGCGAGCTATGCGTCCTATCCACTGCCACTTATACCTAGACATCCATCGTCCTATGTCGATGACCTTGGCGACACCTGGATTAACTAAAATATAAACAAAAATATCAAATCTCACCTCCACTTAGCACCGTAGTACCATCAGGTAGTGTGGTGGCCGAGCAGTACCTCGGCAGACCTTTACTACTGATGAAGTTCTTCGACCGTTTCCCCTGCTCTATGAGCTTGGTGGGTGGCATGCCTAGTAGCTCGATGATGCAGGCCATCTGGTCGGCCTCATCCTCGCCGGGTAGCAGGGGGAACCCTGAAATTGAGAAAGTGCAGGGTCAGTGTGTTTATTTTTCTTTGAAGTAGGCGGTGCTTGTTTCCTTAAACAAGCGAACGGTCCGCCTAATGGTAAGCTAACTACTGTTGCAGTAGCCTTGTTTTCTAATGTTTTCACGACTACCAATATTTATTTATTTTACTCTGAGAAGTAATGAGCAGATACTGTCAAAGTACACGAAGGCACACAAGGACCAAGTTAGGACTGAGGGTACCTCGGTCAGCGGACTGTTTGTCAATTAGAAAATGTTGCCGCAATCGCAAACCGCTGGCAGCACAAGGCCAACAAGTGTAGCAGAAAGCATTTGCCTCGGGGCTTCATACGCACGTCCAACACAAGCAGTCCGTGTTGGACAGTGAGATTCTCGTATATGACTTGTTAACCGAAAACAGAGGGGTGTTATAAGTTTGACATGTGTATTTGTGGCCGGTAGTATGTGTGTGTCTGTCTGTGGCATCGTAGGATCGTAGCTCCCGAACGGATGAGCCGATTTCGATGCGGTTTCTTCTGTTTGAAAGCCTGTTTAATCGTGATGGTTCACAGCTTTGTTTCATCACAATCGGTTCAGTAGTTTAGCAATTATTGAACTATATATGTACTTGGTCGCGGGCATCCCGGTTATACGACGTTTTCAGCTGTACAGATTATGATAAAATTCACTCACCCGTTAGTAGCTCAGCCAGTATGCACCCCAGAGACCACATGTCGATCGGCATCCCGTACCGGGCGCCCATCATCACCTCGGGCGCGCGGTAGAACCGGGACTGGATGTAAGTGTAGACCCGCTGGTGCTCGTAGCAGGAGCTGCCGAAGTCTATAACCTAGTGGAGAAGGATGGAGGTTTGTTAATGTCATCGTTCATAATCAACCTGCCCTTATCGTACTAGGTGAGGTCGATGCATTGTTGTTGATGATGTAATACATTTTATATTAGAAACAAAGTTACATATCGATCCGGACCTATATAGTATAGAAACTGTACTATATAGGTCCGGATATATATAATCTACGCTAAAACTGTTGCGCGCAAGTTCATCATAGACGGGAAAATATTGGCGCCTTGAATAACTTCCACGTTAAAATTTTTCATACTTGGTTATAACATAGAGTTGGACTGGAGCAGTAAACCGAACACGAAAAAAAAGTAAATTTTCTCTCCACACACGAACTAATTCCCCCGAATCACGTAAGCAAATGCATGCCGAAGCTATTTTACTAAACCGTGTAAATAGGTTAGTTTCCGAAACGCAAAGTAAAGCGGTCAACATCGGCCCACGGCCCGCGGTATCGATACCGAAACCATAACCGCAACCGGGTATGGTATCACACATCGAATTAAACGGGACCACACGCAAACCTGAACAGACGAGAGAGTAGGGTATTTTTTTTATTGTTAATATACCTAAATCAGCTCACATTGACGCCACGGAAAAACACAACTCGATTGGAATTTCACGAACTCGAGTTGAACTGGAGTTAACTGGATGAAACTCAGTGAATTATATGTTTTATTTTAACCAATTTAATGACTTAGCTTCGCAATAATATGCAACAAAATAATGAAGCAGTCTTCACAAAATCATATCAATCAATTTTTAGGTACCTACATAGGTACTTACGATAAAAATATTCTTAAAACTTAAATACAGTATCACAAAAGATTATTCTGGTAGGACTCGTGTCAAAATAATCTTATTGATACTAAGGAAACAAGTCAACATACATTTAAATTAATTCCAATTCAACCTCAAGTTGGAATGAATTGAATTCAAGTTAAGCCCAACTCGAGTTAGTAAATCGAGTTGATACATCACTAAGATTATTGCAGAAAGCGACTCGTCTGCGCAAACTTTAATTGTTACACCGCTCCCATAACACTCAAAACCAAACTTTACGCAACCACCGAAAATAACCTTACGATACGATAGGACAACTCAATAAACAAATAAAATTAATTGAGTGCGAACAGTCAAATAGCGTATGGCGTTTTTCCGGTAACCTAACCTGAAAAGAAATATGTTTTACACTCATGTTTACGTTATGAGCCGAATTAGATCTTAAGGATGTTTCAAAGCATGTTTCGGAACGAGTGATTGACCTAACCTAATATAATTGATTTGTTAATATTGTAGGTTTGTAACACAAGCTGCGATTGACAGGCCAACGAGTTCTTTTAACCAGTTGCAACTCACTATCTTGTGAATTTAACTAGTGAAGGCTTGACTAATTCCATGTCGCAATATGTATATTCCTTATCTGGATCATTTCTCAATTACTTATATTCATCTCGCAACAATTTCCTTCAACCATGCCTAATGTTATAATCCTGCAGAGGTAATAAATAAAAACCTGAATCAAAATTAAAAGTAGTCCGTTTGTCACTAAATAGCATAACAAAAATTATTGACATGTAAAATTGTACGAGTATGAGCTCCGTAACAAAGCAGTCTGTTCCTATGTACGCTTAGATCTTTTGAACTACGCAACGGATTTTAATGCGGTTTTCAACAATAGATAGAGTGATTCAAGAGGAAGGTGTATAAACAAAGTAGTAGGTAAGTAGGAGTAAAGTAGGTGTACGCGAACGAAGTTGCGCCGGGTCCACTAGTTTCTTTATAAAATTCTATAAGCAAATATTATGAAATAGGTACTTTGACACCGAAATGAATCACATTGAATCATAAAATAGGAAAACTGAGGTTTTTGACCCCTCGGGTGATAAAAAGTATGAATCATACTTGAATTTTCATAGGAATGAATGAGGAAAGAAGAAACATTTTTGTGAAATTATTATACAAATTCAAGCTAATTCAACACTAGTACGAAATTTTCCGGTGGATAAGTCCAAAATATATAGGATACTTAGGTCTCTATCAGTTAATATGAATGAGGTACATTTTGTAGAGGATTGAACTACCGAACATTTTTCTTTATCTAATAGAAAGCTCTAAAAAAATATGAATTTATTGACACGAATTATAACATTTTGATAATATATAGGTTTACAAAGTGACAGTAGTATGGCGAAAATTTACAACCCTGCCTCCTAAACTAGGAATAAATCCTGTATCTTAAGAGACAGTGTTCGATAGCGTCGTCATAAATGCCATTTAGCCATTAACATTGCGTGAGTAGACCGTGTATGTCAGTGGAATATGTGCTATATTGTGAACATTATCGTTGACCAACACAGGCATATCATAGTAATATTTTAATAAAAGAAGTCACTTTTAAATTGAGGCTGACACTGTGTCTTTTGGTAGACAAATAGGCAAGCGGACCAACTGATGGATAGTGGCCACCGCTGCCTATGCCAGCAACACAAATGCGTTACCCCACCTCTATCACTCCGGGCGGGGCACGTTGCTCTGGGCAAATAGGCAAATGCAAACTAGGCCTTCCACTGCCAAACCTAAGGGTCCTCATGGAGCACTGGAGACCTTAGTAACCAGCAGGAACACAATACCATTTAAAATAGCATTGTTGGCTGCGGTATTCTGCAAGATGGAGGACCGCTATGCGTCTATTAAAATATCTCCTCCATATCCTCCACGTGATAATAATGTACTCGTCAGCCTTATCACCCTTTAACCGCGTAAATCTAAATCACTTATCATCTTGGAGTTAATGTCTTGGTTGTGCTCTCGCGCACGAGGGCCCCGGGTCCGCCTTGAGCATGATCCAGGATTTAGCAGATCAGGTAATTATAGTGGAGAGACTGCTATCTGACCTCCGTGAAGATATAAATCACTAGTTATCATATCAGCCGAAAGACGCCCACTTCTGAGCATAGGCCTCCCCCAGAGATCTCCACAAAGGCCGGTCTTGTGCCTTCCGCATCCAGCTGGTACCTGCTATCTTTATCAGGTCGTCGGTCCACCTTGTGGGAGGCCTACCCACGCTGCGTCTTCCGGTACGTGGTCGTTACTTAAGTACTACCACTAGTATCTTATAATAAAACGATTGTAATCACTCGTTTTCCTTTCATTCGATAGTACCCCTCCCGACGTCCGATTACGCACTCACGCGCCGGCCGAGACAATCGGCTATTGACATGCGCATCGTTGCGCGCATTACGCATGCGTCAATAATCATACTTACGTGCCCACCCTACTCATTGTGTGCACATAAGCACGTCGGCACCGAGTACGCGGGCGCGTTACTCAACATATATATGTTACTAGAGGAATAGTTGAGTTGAATCTCTTCGTAATTTTTATCATCATCACACATCATCACAGCCCATACCAGTCCACTACAGGGCTAAGGGCCTCCCCCACAAGAGGGGAGGTCATTACCGTAATCTCCACGCTTGGGGATCGCAGTGTTATAAATATAACAATAGAATTCCAGCCTACGGAGACTCTAGAAACCAACGAGTGTAAGAGGAAGGTGCTATTCTACTCTGCCGGTCACCACACAGTATACAATATTTTATAGTATGGTTCAACAAATGAACTGTGTGTAAGATCTAACGGCTCTGAAAATAGAACATGAGTAAAATACAGGAAATTAAACGGCGAGACATCAGTGACAAACGGTGGCGTATAATTCACTAACTCCCCAGCCTCCCTCGGAACTAAAAGTAAAGATGACGACGGTTACGAAAAGAATTTTCAACTTCTTGTTTACAAACTGGTGTGGAAATGAAGGTGACATTCTTAGGCGGTTATACGCTTTTTACGAGTTTACTCACTTTGAGTTCAATTGTATAACTCGAATATCTGTACATAGTATAAAACAAAGTCGTTTCCCGCCTGTCTGTCCCTGTGTGTCTATGTATGTATTTCTGTACGCTTAGATCTTTTAAACTACGCAACGGATTTGAATACGGTTTTCAACAATAGATAAGAGTGATACCAGGGAGAGGTTTATAAGCAAGAAAAAAATGGTAGGTGGGGTAAAGTTGGTGCATGCGAACGAAGTCGCGCCGGGACCACTAGTTAAATTATTATTTTATAACACAAAGGGTCTGGTCTACTCTGTCATCGTGTAATTCAATCACCACACCACATCCGTTACCAAGTGTTACTAAGCCGGATCGAGTATAGGAACTATGCATATTATTATAATTATTACGGAAGCGGAACGAAATAACTTATGAAAAGTAATACTTTAATAATAAAGGAGTATGTATCATCTTTCCCGTGTTGGGCTCTACAGCCAACAGAGAAAGTGCCGTACACAAACCCCAAACGATTACGCTATTTAAATCATCTGTAATTGATGTTAAAGTCCAATGATAATTATGTATCATATGAATGTTAAGTTAGAAAAGGCGCTGAAACATTCATCTTACACTTCATTTGCTACGGATTGATGATTACGGACGAAAATTAAGATGTGTTTATTGAATTGGGTTTATGTTAGTTAATCTCTTTTCAAACGTCAACACGGACGGACGCTCGGAGACAATAGCTTCACCGGCATAGCACACAAAATCTAACACTGGCGCCAAACATTTCCCTTCACCAGCAAAGGGTCAGTGCCCAAACAGGAACCGTGCGCCCAACGTATTGAGAATCAATTTTCCAGCTGTTTCCTGCTGGGCCCGACACCCATCGATAGAGAATTAAATGTCACCGACCCCTATTCATAGTACGCAGGTTCAGACTTCGCGGAACACTGGCCGTCCGATGTGTAGAAAAAAAAATTCTCGGAAGCGCCACCGGCTGGCAAGGGCCCAACCGCGAGATTGGTGGAGTGGAATCATTTGCCACCACTCGGGTCGTTATTATTATGATGCATTGGAAATTGTCTGAGTTACTGAGCGCGATTGCGTTGATGGTAATGTGAACTGGAAATGGGATAGGTACTTATAAAACGGTTCTGAGAACTTGATTAGAAGCGCGATAATAACGTTATCAACCACTGTACAGGTTTCATTATCAAGGAGCAAGATTTACATTCTTTGCCAATGAATGCGATGATATTCCATAACGGTATACCTACCATTCAACCGTTTATGTGAGTACATCAAACGAATCGACATCCTATTCTGCTTGTCACTACCCAAAATCTTAAATGCAACAGACAGACCCTAGTCAGACAGATATACCCCTCTTTTCGTGTCGATCCACTAGCAGCGGGGGTAAAGATGACTATGAACTTTTGATGCAATAGACAGGGGTCTGGTTAGGGGTATGCAACAGACAGGGGGGAGGGGTAGAGAGACAGACATACCCCTCTTTTCGTGTCAAAGCACATTGCTTCTGGGGTGGAAGATAACTAAAAACAAAAACCTCACAATAAAATGACCAAAAACTCCAAGAAACTCCTTTATAAACGTCAATAGAACGAAAAACCACTTCAGAATCAAACTAAAGCATACCCACAGATAGGCACAACAAAACGGGCGCTTTCCCGCTTACCATTTGAAAATGGAATGGAAACGGCACAGCAATATGGCGGTGGCGAGCCAAACGGCTTCTCGTACAATGGTGTTTACCGTATTGGCGCCAACGGGCATCACGTCAGCGGGCTCCGGGCCTGCCAACAGCTGTCAAGTGGCTCTCGTGTTTGACGGGCGTTTGTCAACTAATTAACCCAGACCTAGGGTTCCTAGAATGGGTCTGTTTCTCTTAATGACTACTGCGTAACGCTACAATGTACATAATACGTGTTTCTAGTGTTTCCTTTGGACTATGACATGGGATCGCTCAAGAGGTACATTAGAGGTCGCTTCAGAGGCGGGCAACGCATTAGTAACTGCCCCGGTGTTGCTGATGTCCATAGGCGGCAGTGACCACTTTCCATTAGGTGGCCCGCTTGACTGTTTGTCTGCCGTATAACAAATAATATTTAAAGAAAATGATTAGCTATTGTCTGTTGACGTTCGTAGGGTGCAGTGCTTATGACGGTCTGTCATGCGTCCATGGTGTTGGGTTGGATCGCAGCTTTGCAGAAATTATGTGTGATCACTATACGATGAAATTAGATAGCTCTAAAAAGCTAGCAGTACAAAGTGAGCAAAAATTAAAAAAAATATAGTCAAAATTTGTTGCTAATTTGTGGCTAATTAGTTGCCGAAAAATCGATTTTGTTGCTCTTGCCGATTTCGGGAAATCGTCAACAATGCTAGCTTCAACATAAGCTGGCATGGATTTTAAGATAAAATCATAAATTAAATATACAAAATCACTACAAATTAGTTGCTAATTAGTTGCTATAAAACCGAACTAAAAAAAAGTACAAAAAACATATTTTTTTTTGCAAATAAATTTTTTTATTTGCTTTACTTGCTTAAATGTCGATTTTTATATAGAAAAAAACCGAAAAAAATTTGTTGCTCACCTCAGAACTGTTAAGTATCACTTGGAGAACCAGCAACTAAATAGACACCCACAGATCGGGTGTCTATAAAATTGGTGACTAACAAACCGGCCATGCTTGCTTGAATGTCGATTTTTTCAGTGAAAATCAGAGAAATAAATTTGTTGCTCCTCTCAGAACTGTTAAGTATCACTTGCAGAACCAGCAACTAAATAGACACCCACAGATCGGGTGTCTAAAAAATTGGTGACTAACAAACCGGCCATGCTTGCTTGAATGTCGATTTTTCCGGTGAAAATCAGAGAAATGAAACTGTTAAGTATCACTTGAAGAACCAGCAACTAAATAGACACCCACAAGTCGGTTGTCTATTTAGGAACAAAGAAGACCATTTAACCTCCTGATATTCACCAAACCCTATCTCTAAGTATTGGTTTTCTAGGGTTAATCTCACGTCAAATCAATTTTTCTACATCTATTCCTGAAAATTTGACGATGTTTTCCTATTTGAAGGTTACTGAACAACGACATTGTCTCACATTAAAATTTTTTACTATATTAAGAAATTCAAAGATCGTTAAAATGATTGAGAAATGAGAAAGTTGTTAAAATGATTCCTGCGATTCTACTTATTTTTAATATTGTCCGTCGTTATCAATTCAAAAGGAGCCTTTTCTATTTTTTCCTAAATGTAGATGATATTTCATTGTTATTTTCACTGTATTATGCAACGTTTCTAAGTAAATTTAGACATTTTCTTTTGTTAAATTTGTCTTTGTTATAAATTTAAGTCAGTATAATAACTTTCAATCCCTAGCCATGGGTTAGACTGGTAAATTTATGTAAAGGTAAAGCATGGCCGGCTTGTTAGCCACCAATTTTTTAGACACCCGATCTGTGGGTGTCTATTTAGTTGCTGGTTCTGCAAGTGATACTTAACAGTTCTGAGATGAGCAACAAATTTATTTCTCTGATTTTCACCGGAAAAATCTACATTCAAGCAAGCATGGCCGGTTTGTTAGCTACCAATTTTTTAGACACCCTATCTGTGGGTGTCTATTTAGTTGCTGGTTCTCCGAGTGATACTTAACAGTTCTGAGATGAGCAACAAATTTATTTCTCTGATTTTCACCGAAAAATCGACATTCAAGCAAGCATGGCCGGTTTGTTAGTCGCCAATTTTTTAGACACCCCGTCATAGGGTGTCTATTTAGTTGCTGGTTCTGCTAGTGATACTTGAACAGTTCTGAGATGAGCAACAAATTTATTTCTCTGATTTTCACGGGAAAAATCGACATTCAATCAAGCATGGCCGGTTTGTTAGCCACCAATTTTTTAGACTGGGTAATCTGTAGGTGTCTATTTAGTTGCTGGTTCTGCAAGTGATACTTAACAGTTCTGAGATGAGCAACAATTTTTTTTCGTTTGTTTTCTTTAAAAAAAACGACATTTAAGCAAGCAAACCAAATAAAAAATTTTATTTGCAAAAAAAAATTTTTTTTTGTACTTTTTTTTAGATCGGTTTTATAGCAACTAATTAGCAACTAATTTGTAGTGATTTTGTATATTTAATTTATGATTTTATCTTAAAATCCATGCCAGCTTATGTTGAAGCTAGCATTGTTGAAGATTTCCCGAAATCGGCAAGAGCAACAAAATCGATTTTTCGGCAACTAATTAGCCACAAATTAGCAACAAATTTTGACCATATTTTTTTTAATTTTTGCTCACTTTGTACTGCTAGCTTTTTAGAGCTAAATTAGATGTCTGTTAGAGGCCAGTCTGGTTGTTTTTGTCCTCATATTATATCTAAATGAGAGCAGGGCCAAAGATTGAAACGTTTCGACGGTTCTACGAATTACGGATAGTATTTATTTACCAAGTTACTCTATTTTTTTATTATGTTGTTTGCTTCTTTCCTTACACGTGTAAGGAGTTATTTGGAGTAGTAGATATGATTGGAGTAAATCAAAACCAATGGAAACAAACAATAGTGGTAATTAGACTAAATGAGATGATAAAGCATCATCTCATTAAATCCCTCATCACATCAAAAACAATGGGTGAAGTAATTACTCAAAGCTTGCCACTTTTTACAATAATTTGCGCAGAACTAGTTTTTGCATCACACTAGCACCGTTTCCACGAAGTGACGCCTCTAAGAAGCGAGGTAGATATTTTAAATTTTATAAAATTACGAAAGATGATATTTTGCACATATTTTACTTCTTTAGTTTACGTCAGAAGTAACCATGAGCCAATGCTCTACCTCTGTTTATATCAAGCGAAGTGTCCAAATCCTTAAACTAAATTTGAATCAGAACCACCGGTTGATGGAGCTACACAATATTATATACCAAGTCGTGGTCCTGGTGGTATGTGTTCAAAATTTCATACAATAGACAAACAGGCAAGCAGGCCACCTGATGGCACGTTGTCAATGCTGCCTATAGACTATATCTCAAATGCGTTTATAATATTATATTAATAATAGTAGGATATCGTCTTCCATAAAATACTAAAATCTTCTCATTTCTTCCTTTCAATTACCTTTACGGGGAAAAGACCCTAAAAATATCTGTATTGTTTCTATTATTATAAAAAGTTATGTAATCATAAAGTTGCTTGGTTAAATGTGCCAAGTAAATATTTAACTTTCATAATAGAACCTATAAACAAAGCCATGACGAGTTCGTTCGTACACAGCCCCACAATATCTTGCGTTCCGTTCGACGCTACGTCAAAAACGACAACTGTTTAAACAACTGCACCACGTTCCGTTTCACGTGATCCCTCCACGACACGAGACCTGGTGGGGACGTAAGTAGGTTTCCGCTTTGGGAAGGGAAATTGTAATACTGTTGCTATAACTATTCTTTAATATTGGACAGTTTCTAGGTTCCAGAATATTATAAGCTTATCGTCGGTCTACCAGGTGTCTGGCTCGCCGGAGTAGACTATGGCTGAAGGCAATTTAATTCTTCAAGAAAGGGGTGAAAAGGTGTTTAAAGGGTCGGCAACGCGTGGGTGTTGCCCCTGGTATTGTAAACGTATATAGGCAGCGGTGACTGCTTACTAACAGGCAGGCCGTAAGCTTGTTTGCCACCTTAGTGGTAGAAAAAAAAGGCAAGAGTTTCAGCAGCGTAAATATCGTTGCCTTACAAAATAGATTAAAATTTAGTTTTTAGTTCTTGACATAGTGTTATTGCTATTTTCATTTATTATATAATGAATATGACATCAGTATCAGGCAACCTACCAAGCGTGGAGACTACGGGAAACACCACTGATATGGTGGCCTCCTGCAAGTCAAACTGTCAAAGTGACAGTGACAGTCAGCCAGTCCGATCCTAGGACCAATAATGTCTGGAACACACACCGACTCAATGTTGCCACGGCCCGCAGCCCCATTTTTCTAAATGTATTTTGTAAAACATGATTTTGTATTTTATGACGTTCATAAGAGTTTTGTAAACCTAAATTGAATAACAATTAGTTAACTTTGACTTTGCAGTGGAGTGTTTTTGGCTGTTGGTAGCGAAAACCGTTGTGCTATTCAAAATGCCCTCGACATTCAGACTCGACTGAATGACGTCACACACACCGTCTCGCCACATCCGCCGCCGGTTTTTGCATTCGAAACTCAATTGGTGCATTGACGCGATTCCCTGTCCAATCCAATCGCCGTGTGTTTTGCAAATACAAGCGTATGAAATCGGTTTTCGATTCGTGGATTGCTGATTCTGACCTGCGTAATCGAAGGCACTTGATACTCTTGACAAGGCCGATGGTACGATATAAGTGTGAATGTATACAACCCATCGATTATAGCAGTTGCTACAGGGTGCTCCGCATTAAACAAAATGTGTTTTGGGAAATATTTTTTCTCTTTACTGGTAACTAGCTGGCCCGCCGAGACGTCGTTAAAACCTTCCTCTTGACGTTTGTAACAGCAGGAGTATTACCGGCGTGTTGAGGACCCTGATAAATAAAAATGATCTTTGATCAGAGGATTGTATACCAGAAAGGGATGAAAAACGGTAATATAGTACGTTATTTGTACGAGAAATAAGAAACTGGTCGGTCGACACGCGAACTCGTGAGAAAAGTTAGTTAATTATAAACGTTAGTGATAAATAAACCCCGATAGTACATATTGTAAGTAGAAAATATAAAATAAAGGAGAAGCCCTTTCATTAAAAGTAATTTTCACGGAATATTTTGTAAAGGAACATACGAAATTCCTGCGAAATACGCGAATTTTTTCAAAGGCCACGCGAGACAGACATCGCTTACATTTATTACACACGTATTTCAAACGTGCGGAGGAAATGTTTCAAATTTCACTTGGAACCTTTCAAAGTGATTTCTTAGTACCGACTTTGCTAAACAGCTGATGTGTAACACCAAAGTACCGCCGTAGTAACGCCTTAGTACCACAGAGAAAGGAGTGTGTACTGTATTATCCGAAAATCGTTTGTTCCAAGATACGCCTATTTTACCACTTTACTCTCAATAGCTTCTTTTCCCAAAGGGTTCTCTAACCATTCGCTTAATTTCTCACTATATTTATTTTTCAATAGCTTAACATTTTCCTGAAGGGTTTTCCGATTTGCTGTAACGGATTGCGTCTAGCCAGCTCCAAGAAGCCGCTGGGAGGTTAAATCCCATGGGAGCGTCGGTGGTCGAGTGCTTAAGTTATTCGCCTCACAAGCAAGAGATACCGGGTTCGAAACCCACTGCGGCCATGTGCCAATGACTCTTTTATGAGTTATATACAATAGTTGAATGCTAATCAATGCTTTTACGGTGAGGGAAAACATCGTGATGAAACCGTGCAGGTTTCATTCAGGCGACTGAATGAAGATGAAGAGGTTAAATCTCCTTGGACTAACACTGCCCGTGCTCATAACAGAGCGGGCGGGATCCGCTTCTCATAAAAACCCCTTTAGGAAGATAAGCTTACAAAAGATGTATTAAGAGGCAAATTATGCGAGTGGTTAGAAAATCCTTCAGGAAAATATTAAGCTATTGAATAATAAATGTAGTGAGAAATTATGCGAATAGTTAGAAAACCCTTAAGGAAAAGAAGCTATTGAGAAAAAGTTCAGTGGTAAAATATGCGGATGGTATTAATCGCCGCTCGGAAAAAAGTATTTCGGAAATACGATGCACACGCTACATGATATCCAATTTTCCTTGATAATTTTCGTTATACCCTAGCTATTTTACACTTACGTTATCCCAATGCTTTTGAGAAATCTATTTCGGCGTCACGCCAGATTTAATTCAACACAATTTGCGTGGGCGGTATTTACTCGGATGAATAATAGCTGTTTTACTATCCTGGATTTCCCCAGTTTTACAATAACTATTTCACTATCTATATCTACTTCAATATTCTACTACTATATTCGTACGGTGTTCATCCAAGTTCAACTTGTATCCTTAATCTTCGGATTGTCGGATTTTAAGACGTTAAAATGAAAAATATTTTTTTATAGCAAGTTTTTATAACGTGTTTTCTATGATCAGTCAGGGTATTTGTCAAGACTAATCAAACGAGCTTAAACTCGATGGTGGTGTGTAGATCCTTAGTTTCGGAGGTCCTACGGCCACCATCCGTCTCCATCATCAGATCAGCTCGATGGTATCATAACACTGAATTGTCACGGAACTTACATAAGTGTGCAAAATTTCAGCTCAATCGAAAACCGGGAAATGGGTCAAATTTAACTTGCAAGATTTCATTACGAACAGACATGGGGACATGTGAAACTAAATAAAAGCTTGTAAAAAAATAGGTAGAGCTCGTCTAATCTAAAATGACGCGCCCCACTATCGCATTACCGCACACAAGCAAGTTTAAAATATGGACGCAATACATATACAAATGCCGTTGTAATTGGTCATTCAGTTGCCGGTGAGATTCAAACGTAGGAACACGCGTCGTTCATTGGCTCCCACACAGATGAAGTGTCGTTATCAATATTTGCACTCACACATCGAAATCAACTAACTAAGTAGTGGGGCGCGTCATCTTAGACTAGACGAGCTCTACCTGCCTACCTAAGTAGGGAAACGAGAGAAAAGTTATTGTACGTAATACCCTATTTTACGTGTGTTAACATAATAATAAAGTTGTCGGTGCAGCCACAGTCGCTCGACCGCTACCATTGCACGTACGCTTCGCGCCTCGCGGTACCCTTGAACGACTTGAATAATGAACTCATTTGAATGAGATTTCAGGCCAACCTGGCTAGGTTTACCATTAAGCAGGACTCGGTATCGCGGGATTCTGGTTTATTTAAGCCTTGGAAATGGTGCGATCCGCACCCGGAACGATTGGCAACCCTACCTTCATCTAGTACTCTGTACCTACGTCTCATTCAATAAAAAAGACAAAAGTAAAGCATGATAATGGTAAGTGACCACAGTAATCTGAATAAATTTACTTGTTTAATGTAGGTTTGATCCATAGAAGTCTAAAGAACCATAATTATATTGTCACTTCGGGTGACACCTCGGTTTTGATTGTTCTTACCTCGATATTTCGGAACGATTGCACGCTCCATGGTCACGAGTAAACTTATGTATACACAAACATGTATAAACATTTATATAAGTCAATTTGTTTTATTTACATTTCTGTGGATAATATTTATCGTTATCGTGCTCTACTTTTGTCCTTTTCTATTCGAACGTACGTAGGCAGTAAAAGCATTTCTGAAATTCTTCGCAAGTTCAAACAATCCCTGCAACATAAAGCAAATACTTTCTTGGGTGTCAGTCAATCTCTTAAACTACCGCGCCGATTCCGATTCCTTTGATCGTGAGAAAATATTACATAATCTGTGTCCATTATTCGTTACCTGTCCACAAATGACTCTGTATCTAATCCCTCGTGGATTACGTACAGCCAAAATACTCGTAGTTCTGTAATAAATAAACTAGCTTCAAGAGGATATTGAGCATTACCATTCGCTTCTGGGGAAACCTCGTAAATCTCCCCACTTTTGTCCTGAGCAGCGAAATCTCTCATTCCACAATGTAACGATTCTTAGAGAGAAGTGTAGGTAAACAGTCCATAATTTACGTCAGTGTATTGTATTGTTTACACAGCTATTCCTTGTAGTATGACCCAGTCTAAACTTTTGCTACCGCAAATAGCTCTCCACGTTTCCCCGTACCGCGGTTACTATAATGAACACAATGGCGTTTCTCTGGATAATATTATCTGTTTTAAAGTAAAATGTCCATAATCTATACGTTTATTGAATAAATAGACGCGACAATTCTAGGATAACAAAGCATTGTCTCCAATAGCAAGAAGACAGGATATGACAGGATTCTTCTTCTAATTTAGGCCGGATTTGACCAAACTAGTTTATACCCGAGTAGCTATACCAGCGATAAATCTATTCCACGATCTTATCCTGGATTTTTTTAATACATTTTTCCATTCTCGGAATAACTTTGTGCGATTATCCAAGGAAATGATGAACGAATGCAATATCCTGCCAAATCAAAGTTGTACCGCAGCAATACGGTTAAAATCTTATGTTACATACACCATCGCTTTTGTCGCATTACAGCATGGTAAAGCAAAGTAGCTGTCAAGCGTCAATGACATTTCACGTGACATTTCGTAGATCAGGGGGTCTAAAAAGGCCACATTAGCGTTTCATATTATGATTCATATTAATGTGTGACAAACTTATCTACAGCGGCGCTGTTGTTGACAATGACATGACAATTCAAAATGGCGTCACTTAGTTCCAGTACTGGCCACCTAATCAGATAAGTTTGTAGTAGTCTAATATGAATCATAATATGAAATGCGAATGCGGCCTTTTTAGACCCCCATATGCTGTTTAGGAAGCCATTTTATTATTCTTTGAAGTAAAGGCACCCTCGAAGTATGACGCTCGGGTACAGTGTGGCTTACTGTTTGGCTGATGTCCTTTCAGATGTTACCTCTACATCTTACTTCTTTGTTCAAATGGGAAGACAACAACGTAAGAGATAAGATGATGGTACCCATCCATACCCAGGCGGACTTCTTAAGCTTGACAGAATCCTATCCTATTTTATTTTAATTGATTCGTGTGTAGTGAGTCTGTGCGCTCATACACTAGCGTAACATGTAAAACTACCATATATTGTCTATCTCAAACCGATTTTCCATCGATGTGAACAAATGATAATTGTTGGTGAACGTTTTAAGATACATAGTATAAAACAAAGTCGCTGACCGCCGTCTGTCCCTATGTATCGATGTACGCTTACATCTTTTAAAGTACGCAGCGGATTTTAATGCAGTTTTCAGCAATAGACAATAGTGATTCAAGAGGAAGATTTATTAGCAAGAAAAAAGGGTAGGTTAAGGTAATTTGGGTAGGGGTAGGGTAGGGTAGTGAAAGGTAATAATATAGGGTAGAGGTAGGCTAGTGTAGGGCTAGAACGCCGGGTCCACTAGTTTGCTTACAAAATTGTGAATCACACCAGCTGCTCTATTTTTTTAACAGATTGACGAGTACATTAATTTTCAGTGCATTTATTAGTGGTATGTTTACATCGATGGCAAATTGATTTGATTTCTTATGAAGTTTACGATCTCGCTCGCATCCACTTTTTACATTATCATGTTTACCTCAGCCCACCTCCGCGGTTCGCGGAACTAGGTGAATCGAGTGCGGAGCGAGATTTTTCGGAACGGCTATTTCCGTACCGATGATGGACACGCGAGTGAATGAAATGGTTTACGCCGAACGTTTTTTCGTTGTAAGCTATTCAAACGATGCTTGGATCCGGAATCGTTTAAAGTTAAACTGGTAACAGACGTTCTGTTATAGATGGAGCCGACAAACCGTCAGTTGCAGTTGATACTAATCCTTACGCTGTATGATATAAAGTCGCTTTTGGAGTGCGGAGGGCGTGGTCGGACGTCCAACCAAGGTCAGCTCGCTCTCGTATCCAAATTAATCCAATAGCGACTTTATTTTGTACCCCGTAAGGATTAGTATCAGCAACTGACGGTTGTTCGGCTCCAGCCAAATGTAAGAGAGAGATTGAGAGAAATACTGCAAAACGTTTAAACGCAACGAGGAGTGGATGTTTTGTTTTGATCCGGTAACGATAAATCCTCGCGTTTTATTGCCTTTACTCTGATTTCTTTTCCACAAGATAGTCTAGTTATTTTGGCAGTTTAAGTGTCAGCACGGGCCGCCATTGATTCTCATCAAGTACTCGTCTAAGAGGCAACACGATGAGACCCAGAATTTTCACATATGCAAAACAAAATGTCTGCGATCCTTTTCGCAATGTGAAAATAGATCTACGAGTACATGTCTGTATAAAATAAATTGTAGTCGTGGCTGTAAATCCTGAGATCTAAGCGATTAAAACTAATATCTATAGGGTAGTTCTTGAATTTCTTTTGCAATATAAAAACAATAATTTTAGAAAATGTATTCGGCGACACTTTTAGTTTCGTTCTTCAGCTATCCTCTGTATTTTGTTCTGGATCTGGATGTTTTAAAAAATAATTCGCGTCAATGAAACGTACGCCATCCCCTCCTCTAGTCCAATCTTCTTATCTATACTTTCATCACACTATTCCTTATACATGCTTTCTTAACCCCAATCACCAAAACACACTCCATCCTTCAGAATGGAGCACTATGCATAGTTAGTCGTATCAGTGCGAACTCACACGCATAGTCGAGTGATATCAGCGTCGCGAGCTGGCGACGTGATAATTACTCCGGTTCTGACCTTCACCCGGTCGCGTGTGTAATGGTACGAGACAATGCGATGGCTGCGCCCGCGCCGATCTGGGCTACGGGCGCGCTAACGGTAGCCCGCGCACGCACACATCGGCCGGCTCGTGTGAAAGAAAAACTAAGTGGAGACACATTTTTATACTTGCGTGGAGGTTTTTTCGTAGGTGAATAGGCATTCTGTGTACCGTTTAGATACAAGTTGGTGCGAGATGACGCAATATTTTTTTTTTTTCAATGTTATTAAGCATTTGTCCGCTATATGTCGCAGATAAGTGATTATGTGCGGAAAATGTGCTTGCCTACACAAATCCTATTGGATATATAATTGATAAGGAGACAGATACGCAATCAGGGAGTTCCACTCCATGGTATGCAAGAGGTACTCCTCAGAATGACAAGGCGCGTATCGGGCATTCATAAGGATGTCTGTTTATCAGAGGCTTTCACTTTAATTAGGTTTGTAAGATACCAGGGCTGTAAATTCAGTGACCTCCAACGAATGTGTTTAGATCTAAGTTTCTAAGAAATCGGCGGAATGACAGGTAACACAGACACGAAACGAATGAATTTCCCCGAAATAATAATGTATACCACAGTTACTCTACATACAGAAGGCGTTATAGGTTATGTCTGTTTATAAGACAGAAAGCATTATTTCACACAAACCAAATAGTTTTCGCGGTTGTAAATTACAAAATAACACTGGGACTAATTAATCTATTGCAACAGTTCGTTTATTTTAACAAAGAAACTGGGTCAAGAAAATCAAAACCGCAAGCAGAAAAACAATCTAACATAACCTTCACCGACACGTTTGCGAATAAAAAAAGCGAACCACCGCCAAGAAGTAACACAAGAGCGGTCGAATAACGTAACTTTTTTTTGCTAGACCGATGACAATAAAGCTCAAAGTCCGTTGTATTCAAATTGTGAAACGCGAAGATGTTATGTTGTGTCTGTAATCAGCCGACAGATGTGGGCTGCGGCCCCGATGCGGGCGTGTAACGTTAACGATACGCCATCTTAATTACGCCGGCTCCTGGGAGACGGATCTGTGCCACTAGAGAAAAAAAAATATAATTAAAAAGTCACACGTTCCCGCGCCCCGTGCGGGTTTTGAATAATTTCCCGCGCAAAAATTCCACGAAGAGCGGCCAATATGGCGGTCACGATACAGATTTCGAAAAATGTGAAATCTAGACGATGAAAGCATTTTTTTGGATGAATGCCCGCGCAAATTGGGACTAGACTGCGAATGGGCGATTTGTCTCGTACTCCATTACGTACCATGTGAGAGCGATTCGTCCGAAACGTAATTTGGGATGGCTCCGTTTCGGATCATTGTTACCAAGTTATTATAGTCGCGATGGGTGTCATTAGGCACCTTTCGCCTGCTTTACTTACACATTAAAGGAGCTCTCATTAATTTTAATGAATTCGACGAAACCCGTCGCTGGGTCGTCGGTCGCGTTTTCAGAGTAAGTGTTCCTTCAACTTCTCAGTTCGTACACCGAAACCACAATTTTTCTGAGTCGAATCGGGCGTTAAATTAGTTCCCATGGCGGGCGAATGTAAACAAAGTCCGACGTGTGGTAGTTGGTGTTTCGGTGACGTGCGATCGGGCGACTGGCAATCGTTGCGCAAGCCACGCACGTGCGCTGGCGCCGATAGCGCGTCGGCGCGCCCGATCAACACGGTAGTTATAATTACTTGCGATTGGTGCATTTGCAACGGCAAATTAGAGGAACCAATGTCTGGTCGTACCGCCTCCGCCAGGTTTGATAGGTTCAAGAAGAGATAGCGTGACGTTGGCGTGCGAACAAACTCACCAAGGATTTTCACATCAAGAAGTGGACAGGGAGAAGTAGGAAGACCGGCAACTTAGATAGACACTGGTATATTTTGAATGATTGATTTTGCTGGTACATTTGCAACGACCATGCAAGGCAAAACTTTTGACAGCAACATGTGCTGTACCCCACGTGTGGGGTAAGAGGGGTTGATGGTATAATCGTATGTGCATCGATCCGTGCGATGACGTGCTGAGTTAGCTGGTACCTAGTATTGCACCTCAGGGGTGTCGTAAGGCGACATAATGACTTAATGTGAATCAGGAGACCGCAGATGCATTGCAGAAGATTCACACGAAAATCTAATGTGTAAAAATTTAGATTTGCGGCTTACGACTTTCAAGGAAATGTGGATGATTTCAATTCAAATCAAACAATAGTTGATTCCAATATCAATCCTGCACCAGAGTGGTGTCACTCGCAAACTAAGAAAGGTAGGTCGATGTTTGTATCGAATGGAGAATAACGAAATACAAACATCATGCAATTGTATTCGAGTGTTTAATATTGTATGGATGATTGTTTTGTATGTTAAACGATTTTTAAATGAGAGATTTGAAGGGAAGTTGTAAACCATCCAGCATCCTGTTACAAGATGAGCTGAGCTGTTTTTAATGCGGTTGCATTTTACTATCTACAGTCGGTACACAGTTAACCCCAATATACAACATTAATTTTATTCTAAGAACAACGGCTTATTCCTAACTGAATCACATATTTCGGGGATATGTTGTAAAACGTTTGCAATATTATATTTTTTATTGCAAAATATTTGGGTTAATACATTTTCCCATTAGGAACATCGCGTAGTAATCAGTGTGTAATACGATTCTTTCACACATTACTGTTTCTTTGATATATTTCAAAGAGCCATCACCACTTTATTACACGGTACAAGCGTTTGGAGTTGTTGTCGTTAGTATTATGACATTTTACTCATCACGATAAAATTGGGAAATGTGTACGTAGGGGTATGTAGGTTCTCATAGTGAAAGTAAAGGTTCCATAAGCATGATGATTAATCAGTCTGATGTCAGTGTAAAATGCACTTGATGGATTGCTTGCAACGGTTACATAATTGTTTAAAAGCATATAATATGATAACAGATAACAGCCATCTTCCTTTCCTGTGAAACACTTTTTCCAACGTTGAAAATTCGAAAGAGTGTTTCACAGGAAAGTAAGACCGCTGTTATCGTAAGACTAGCGATATTACAATAGAGGTACTATTTAGGGACAGAGCAGCGACGATTCAACGTAACTCATAATTAGTATACGAATAAATAATTCAACAGACAAAACATCCACAAAACCCATTAGCACGAACATTTATTTTTATACTGTGCTATTAATGTAAAGGAATTATTAGAATAAAATAGAAATAGCCTTTCGTACCTTCATCATCACAGCCCATAACAGTCCACTGCAGGACTTCGGGCCTCTCCCACGAAAGGGGAGGTCATTGCCATAATCTCCACGCTTGGCAGGCGGGTTGGAGATCGCAGTGCAGTTGATGTAAATCTACCCAGAAAGATGCTGCTGCCCACCTTTCGGATTTTTCCCTTAGTCGCCTCTTGCGACACCCACGGGAAGAGATGGGGTGGTGCTATTCTTTGAGGTGGCGGCACCACACACCACACGTACCTTATTACGTTTATAACTACTAATACAAAAAAAATGTAGTGTGCTCGGTCAATATAAAATAAGCTTACCACATGAGTTTTCAACTTTTCATTCTCAATTCAAAATTCAAATTTGAACACGTCCCTTGTCGGAAACGCATTAAAAAGTTGCAGGCTAAAACACTGGCCGCATCGAGACGCAAGTCGTACAATGACAAAAAGGAAAAATAAGTGAACGCAAAGGCAAACAGCACCCACTCAGCCCTGCGTGTGCATATCGCGTTTCGGGAAAAAGCGGTCAGGAAACCGGTAAGTAAATATAATAATCTGACAGGGACAATAAATAAAAATTTAACTCGAATCACTTTTTAATCTCTCCCAGGCCGGTCGGTGATTCAGTCGAAGGGTGGATTAACATAAGGCTAAGCAAAGGTTTTGTGGAAATAGAACACAGACCGTACTTATTTTTAAGGATATGAAGGTTTTACAATGGGTTAAGGGTTATGGTTCAAGAGTTTTTCCTACGTGAGTCAGCAGTTACTGTTTTCTATAGATAATTATAATCGATATAGCTTGTGTGTACATGGGATCACGGAATAATAAAGCTACATTGCATTTTTCCTAAAATCGCGAATTTTCATTTTTAAAATCTGAAAATAGTTGCAAGATGCGTATCAAATCAAATACATATCAAATTTGACTTTTAACCCGAAAATTGACGAAATAGTGCATTGCGGTTTTATTCCAGGCAGCCAGCAAAATTCTTAAATTGATCGCTGCATCTCCGTTAACGATCGACTTTTCAACAAATGCTTCGATAGACAGCGCTAGATTTTATCCATATAAAATATTGAAAATAATTTACTGAGACGAAATCAAGACTTTGATCTTACAAGCTTACGTTGCGAGTCACTTGCAGACTGACCCGAGACTAATACGGACCGGTTTATAACTTTTGAGTCCTAAAAATAAATAAATGAAGCGTTTATTTACGACTGTTTATTGAATAACAGACTTGTTTAAGAGGTTCATACGGTATTTTGATGAGAGAGAGAAACAAATTAACGATCGCCCGCCGCCGTAAAATTATTAACAGTCCTTAAATCGGTCCCTACAAAGAGCGTCGGCCTAGTGGTAAAGATATTCAAATCGCAAGCGAGAGGTACCGGGTTCGAATCCCACGGCCGCCATATACCAATGACTCTTTACAAAGTTATGTACATTAGTGGAACAGTAACCGATGCTCTTATGGTGAGGGATAACATCGTTATGGAACCGGCACATTCAGGCGACTAAATGTGTAACCATGATCCAACCTAGTCAGGTTCCCCTGGTAGCAGGGTGACGGAGGTCAGATGGCAGTCGCTCCACTGTACATCAAATATTGCCAAGGTTTACTCAAATCCCTTGTAATTTACTTGAATATTAAATTAAAAACCGTAATCGTTATGGCTTTAATCAAGTAACGAATTATGTTTCGCACAATTTCAATATTTGAAAACCAGATTTCCGATTACAGATTACAGGTATTAGCCAGATCGGTACATTAACAGTATTAAAACGGTGTTTCGAGCAAAACCGTGTTCACTTCGGCTTTCATATTAATAGTTAATATGTTATTATGACGCCTATCCATGGAGCTGCAGTCAATAACCGATCACCGCTGATTACTAATTATTGAAGGATTTTATTCTAATATTTTCCTTGTTTGGGAGATTTACAGCTGTTGCAGATATTTTATTAGGTAAATTTTAGGTAAAGTTGAATATTTATTGGCGTTGCCTTCTTGTTTTTACTATCAGGTGACCTGCTTACTCTTTACTTGCCAAGACAATTTCTCAAAGTGCCTTACTCGCTTAATTGCATAGAGTTATTCGCGAGAAAGTTTTACTTGGAATAATTTATGCCAGCGCGAATCCGGGTCGTCTCGCTAGTTTTATAATAAGGGGGTATCATTCAAAAATGACCATTGCAAGATGAAAATTCCTCGTAAACTCTTTTTTACACCGATTAAATGGCCAATTTTCCTGCAGAGCCCGCAGGAATGGGGCAATGCATCACAGCCAGTGCCAACAACTTAGACCGCTCGGCGTTCTGAGAAGCGTGACGCCCGCTCCGATCTCCCTGGGTCGTTGGCAGTTAAAAACTTTATTTATATACAACCTAAGTTTTCCTCTTACAAACGAAATCAAATCCCTATCTATGTACTTCAAAATTACAAATATATTATGTGTTCTTATTCTAAACGCAATTTACTTTTTAATCAATTTCGCCAAACCAGCCAGCTCTTAAATTAGGCTTGGTCATTTTTTCTTTTTAATAAAACAATGGCATAATCATGAACATTTCCAGCCAGTACCTTTTAAAAAGTGTAGCCTACCGTAGCCCACGGCACGGAGGAAGGCACAGGTGTGTGTTGAAAAGAAAAATTGTATAGGATCGAGCGAGTTAATTGGCTGGTGTTGTGAAGAGAGCGTGTCGCAGTCACGACGGACGTCGATGCCATCGAAAGTGCCACGGAACGTGTTATCAACTAAATAAATCTAGAAATCTACATGGCAATGCACCCGAGATTAGAATTGCAACACGGTAGAGTGATGGGCGGTGGACACCGGAAAATTGGCGCAAAATTATCCATGCACGAGATATTTGAGGATAAAATTATACTGAAATTAGAGACGCGCCCCAACTTCGCAGGTACAAATAGTAATTACGTCTATTAATATGAGCATATTCCTCGTGAATATTATACATTGATGAAAACCATATTGTTTAGTTGAGAAGGTCTATGCGGAAATATAAACGCGGTTAGCGTTACTTTTACTCTATTTTGAGTTTAAATAAATAGCAAACTTGAAATCGATCACATTTTAAAACTAAAAATTAATATCTAAAAAATGCAACTACAACAAAATCCGTAAGAGAGGTAGACAACATTTCACTATCAGAGCAAGAAAATTAAATTAATTAAATTTAATTATTCAAAATATTAAGTCAAAGCAAAATGCTCCCAGCGTACAAACTCGCAGAAAGAAGCTAGTAACAGTAATATTACCAACAAATTATTGGACGCTCACGTCGTATGCCGTAACATGGGTAATTCAAACAGTCGTTTCAGTGAATGTCTTACTCCCGCCAAAAATAGTGGCGGCATCAGAAACGCGGTGCGATTCTGGGAACGGATTAATATTAATGAACATTGTCACATTGGCTAAGGACCGAGACACAATCAGGTCATAGCACCACGGTGTGACACCATGGATTTATGGAAACTGAGAAACTACGACATGACACCAATGTCAAACTGGTACGCTTTAGGTATCCGCCTACGTTTAGTGCGACCTTTGAAATCAAATCGAAATGCGAAAATGTGTGAGAATGGACACTTGCATGTCGCAAAACTACTGAGAATTTGCTGAAATTTTGCAGTATTGTAGGTAACTTTAGGTAAGTTATAACTCAGAACAGGCACATGGATTGCACTAAAAAAAGCCATATCCCATCTATTCAGCGGTTCTCAAGAATTAGTACAAATATAAGGAACAATAATTTTGGAACTTGGAAAGCAATAACAAACAACATAATTTCCATAAATCCAAAACTCCAACACATAAATCCATCCAAAATTAATTCGCACGCCAGCAGAGAATAATACAAGTCAGAAGTTCAAAGCAGTTGTAAAATAATATTAATCTCAAAAGGAAACTAACTAAATGAACCAGAAAAAGAGACCACACACCACGGGAAGAACTTCAGAATCCGCCTTTTGAAGTTCTTGACGGTTCGAAACATTATTATAACACAGTCTCCAAAGATCCATTTTAAAAATACAATTCTCTAGCATGGAGAAAATCCAACTGAAGTCGAGCTCATCAGTCAACACTGGATATGAAGCGGAGACAGCCAATTCCTCCACGTCCCCGTTCGAAAGGTCGCTGCACTTTGTGAGAAACCGAGCTTCGCTCTAACGAATAGAGCAAACTAAATTGAAATATCTTTACTGAATTCCAATTGAAGCAATATTGAATCGACTTCATTATTCATATACATTATAGGTTTGTAATCGTTTTACTTGGTATTGTAATTAGTATTATCTTAGGTCAGTAGTTATTTATATAATTGTTATTATTCCGCTGTAAAATTAATTGATGTTTAAACATTATAATTTATTTGGTTCTTATGTTTTTATATACTGTCAATAATTACAATAACGTAACAACAATTAGTATTTTAACTAGCAATATGTATATAGACATGAAACTGATTAATTTAGTACTCTCTACAATGCTAGGATTAGAAAGAGGCAGAGATCTATGTCTAATGCTAACAACAATACCTCTACTTAACTCTTACAAAGAGGTAAATATAGAGATATCTATAGTTTGTATTTGAAACCAGGAGATAATCTCCGAAACTGCTCATCCGATTTCCAGAAATACTACAAATAGGAAGCTACGCTATTCTATTCCCGAGTGTCATAGGATACTTTTGGTCCAGGAAAATTAATAAGATCCCGCGGGTGTGGAAACCGCGAGGGACCGTTTTTGTCATCGACTTTTTATAAGTATACGATGACAAATATGTATGAAAAGGTTGATGAATGTGGAAGAAGCGAGAGAGGTTTCTCAGGACCGTAGCAAGTGGAACAATATGGTCTCTGGCTATACGTATGGGAAAAAGGCGTGACGTTTGTATAAATCAGTATAATCATTTCTATTTTGGACCAATTCAATTTATAGGAAAGCAGGGAACATATTGGAATGGAATGTTTGGAATTCTTTGATCTACACGCCGATAGTAACAAAAGTCATCAGTGTATGAGGAACATCGCAATAACACCCATGCATACCTCAACAATACAATGTCCAGCAAGTGGACATGCATTATTTATAGCGGTAGGGACACGCACAGACCTACTTACGGACAACCGTTTGAACTGGAACTGAACGCAAACGTAAACAATTGTTACGCATTGATGAGAAATCTTCCCATTTTATGAACTCTGAAGTCACAGTACACAAAGGTCAGAATCCCGGATAATTATAAAATTTACTTCGAAATACCGTATTTTAGAACTATCTTCTAATACGAAGTAACACTATTCTCGATGGCCATAAGAAGCCATATGTAGATTTAAGATAGGATTTCATCCCAAAAATATTTAAAGATGCTGCGGAAATTTTAAAACATAAGACAAAATGCAAAGAGGATAAGACACTAAACGCCTTAAGTGCGCACTTAAAAAAATATTTTTGGAAAACCACACAAGAAAGATACGCGGTTACTAGCCGGAAACACAATGTTTGATCCACAGAACGGAATCGCAAACAAAAGCCAGTAGCCACACAAAACAATTAACACCAACAATAGGCACCTGCAAATGCCTGAACCCCAAAAATCCGTAACGAATACCCAATTTACATTTAAAAACCCCGTTAATCACAGGTTAACGCTTCCGTTTGCAGCGACAGAACCTAATTAAAACAAAGGTCATCGTCTTTGCTATTACGTGAAACAAAAACTCGCCATATAGTTTAAACGGCGCAACTTTACGCTGAATTGGATCAACTCCAAGCGGTTTTGAAACAAAGACAATCAAGTTTTATGACTTATAAATACGAGTCTCTTGTGAGAGATAAATAATTGCTTGTACGCACTATGTGCCTACTAGTAATAAAGCATTGTGATTTATATTAAGAACGCGATGAGGAATAACGACTTTAATCCACTTAAAGTAACTACTATAGTGAACATTGATACCATTACCGTTATTTTAAGTGGGAAAATCCTGTAAGCTTAGGCTTGCGACTTTGTCGTCTATTTTGTAAGGTTTCTTAGTATATGCAGCAAAAGATTCAAATTACTACATTGTACCATTTCCTAGCGATCTTTCAGGTTTTATAAGTCAGAGATTTTAAAACTAACATAATGCATAAAAGCCGAAAAAATATAAAATAAGTGACTAATATGCCTATAATGAGAATCCATAATATAAGAGAAATAATAGAGAGAGAATAACCTAACCTAACCTAACCTACACCTAAAATACGTTAACTGCAGTACAAAGTCGTTTCACATCTTTCCCGATTCCACAATTTGGCTACGACAGACATAAATACACTATTACAGCAGGCCCAGTCCACAATTTAGCAACACCACAGCCTGAATAGCAGCTTTCATCCCCTTTGGCTACTATTTGAGACCCTCCTTTATAGAAACATGCTGTGATTCGAGCGCGATTGAACGAGCTAATAGAAGCCTGCACCCAACATGAATAGAGTATTCAATGAAAGCTTTCCTTTTAAAATCGTTCGTATAGTTGAGTCCTATACTACTGATGTTATATATGAAAATATTCACATTATACCATCCACATAATATATAGATGAATACATAGAAACATTGAAGAAATACTTCGTTCGTTTTAAATTCTAGATGTTTATTAGTCTGTAGCAGTCCGTTTTTCAAACACTTGACTTTAATCTATTAGTATAACACACTTCTAAAAAGCTCTTACTATGTATATAGGTTTTAAGACACATGATTATGCACTAGACTTTTATCGCACATATATAAAAACAATACTAATAAGAGGTAAAAACAATACTAACCGTGGTAATAAACCCGTATATTCCGATTTCATCACCAATAATACAGAGAATAAAACCAACGAACGCATAAAACACAAGTCATTTATCGTTTTGCCAATATTTCCCGTAAAGACGGTAGACAAGAGCACCCTTTGTTGAGACTAGAGTTTGGAAGACAAAATAAACAAACGTAGACCGACAACAGCAATAACTATAGCAAAGGTAGTGCTTCAATAAAACCTGAAGATCCTAACTAATGAACAATACCTCTAAATAGGCAATAAAGTCTAATTTAGAACCGCTACTTTGAGGGTACACCGAGATCCCTTGTCATTGAACGTGGCACTTATGGATTACCACGAACTACAAGGCTGCCCACGTTAATTTTCCAGACTTTAATGGATCATTCGTTAAGACAGTAAATAATAGAAGTACCTGTCTTGTGCTGTGTATTTAGGGTTGAGACTTGTGGTTTCAGCCAGGCAGAATGGAGGTCGACAGTGTAACTATCGGTGAAGTTTATGGTACCTGCCTAAAATAAACAATCCAACTAAAACTATAAATGTGAATGGTAGATAATTTATTTGTCTTTAAAATTTCCACCATCTATCACGCAAAGTCTACATGTATTTATTTGTAAGAAACGTTAAGTTCGAGGGCAGCTGTCCTTAGGCGAACAGCACGTCTGCCTGCAGCCTTGTCTTGAAAAGAGAATGGATTCTGTCATAGACATTTAAAAAGGGAACATCCTCTTGGTAAACTACTTTGTAAATGAAAGAAGCTGGTATGCTTCATGTCTGTGATTGCATTGGCTACCTTACCCTTTTTTTATTATGCTACACAGTGACAAACGAGCTGACAGCCTAGCTGATGGTGGGCGGTAACTGTTGCCCATAACATCGGCGACTCATACATTTAAATCGCAGGCAACAAAACGTAGAATCGCAGGTGCGTTGCCATTGCGAGGACTAAGATGAAATGCCTCATGCCTGTAATTGCGCTGGCTACGTTAACCTTCAAACCGGAACACAACATAGCAAGCATTGTTGCTCGGCGACAGAAGTAGATAAGGCGGTGGTATTCACCCAGACGGACTCCTCAGGCTTGATAGAGTCCTACCACCTGACATGGTATTTTTTAACCCGTAAAACAACATTGCTTGGCGGCAGAAATCCCATCCAGGTGTATTCATCAAGCTTGACAGAAAACCACCGGCAATTCACAACTCGTGGCGAGCATGTTTCTGTGTAAATAGAGCACGTGTACAACAACCGATACACTGTTTACATTATCTTTATAACCTGCGGCTAATTGTGGTATAATTTTAACACGCCTGTAAAATAAACCGAGCGGTTCCGTTTCGCCATGTCGGTGACGTCACGACGGAGCAGTTGGTGCATGTTAAACGGGAATGACGTCAATGCATGCACCCATTTTGAGTGCATGTAAAACGGAGAGAGCAATCCTTGCAAAGATATTTCGAGTGAACCTAAAAGTGAAAGGAAAATTTGGGTTGATTGATGGATGCTTAGGGGTGCCAGAGGATTGCAGCAGCTTTTAAAGTCAGTGATAAAATCTGTTTCGTATTTGTGAAGTTGTTGAAAGCAAGCAAGAATTGGGTATTCTAAATTAACTTAGCGAGAAATCCTGATCAAAAGGAACACAGTAGGTATTGGGGTTAAAAAGGGGGCCGGTTCCGATAACTGCGAAAGTCGGTCGGTATTTTTCGCCAAACTTGACACACCGACCGCAGGAAGGCGTGTCCATGTCCACATTAGCCGGGAGTCCTTCCGAGAAAGTCCGCACCCCCACATAGAGACGCAGATGACACGGCACGTACACGCGCACGATTTTAGAGCGGTCTTCCCCGAAGTTGAGCGTTACTGTGTTACCCCAAAATACAGAGGCGTGACTACACGCTAAGTGGAAGACGTCTTCCTGAACCCGCCCCTCCCGGCCCTATAAATACGACGCTGAAACAAATCACACTTCAGTCGTTCAGGAGAGCTCACCCAAAGCGCACCGTGCCAAAATACACAACAGCCGAGTGACAACGTGATCGACCTCGCGTATTCCCGCAACCATAACATTACCCAATCCCCCAATTTCGTAATATTGGCGGATTATCAAGACGCAAGTTTTTTTTTTTGTGTGTGGACTCTGTGGCAGAACCGTGACTCAAGATGTTGGACAAAACCCCTATTGGCGGGAGTTGGGAAAGTGTGGTAAGTTGACGTTTGTTGAAGTTATAATTTTTAGTCCCCATTTGAAAAGTGTAAATCAGTTCAATTTAAAATGTAGAATAGAAAGTACAATATAAGGAAAACAGAAACGTGAGAACCAGTGATCACTAAACAGTTTCCAGGCACTCTCTATATGGATTACATTAGTCTGTTACGCAAAGTTCCTTGGTCAGTTTAATGCTCTTAAAAGGCAACTGACTCGTCTATGGTCATCGACCAGGCAGCGTGCGCATCGAATATGGCGCGGCTCTTGACATTCATTCCGTTTTCACGGCGACTGCCTTTTAAAAAACAAATAAATCAACGACCAAAATTTATAATCTCGTAAAATCAATCAAGCAGTTCACGAGCTAATGGGCATTTATCTTATACATATTTAATTTTTACATTCGTTCTCATTTCAAATGTTTGAACATGAACATTTATAACATATTTTACAAAAGCGTGGTCCTTTGGTATTTTATAATGTGTGAAATACACATGGAAAGAAATTGTTTTCGCAAAAGAATGAGTTCGAAAACAAACAAATTTTCCATTTCTACTGGCGCGTCACTAATGAGTAGTTCCTGTGATCGTAAATACGGAAATTAAGCACTCAGCAAAGAAGCAATTACGCTTTGTCTATGGAAAAACTCTCACGGCGGGTGCTGTTTATTTTGAAAATGGAACCGTAATTTAGACTTCACGGTGAGCGAACTGCTTTCATGGATGCATAATTTTCAACCTTTGCCTTGCAAGAATAGTAGAGAACATTATCAGATTGATCGAATCTGCTCGATTTGTTTCGGATCAATCAACACAATGGACTTGTTTCGCACAATCATTGGGCAAAAAAAAATAGAAAGTGGTTGATTGTCAAACAATGAGCAGTCAGAGCGCCGTCAAAATTATCGACAGCGAAGTAGCTTTTCATAATTCATAAGCCAAAGGACCGGTTTTGGCAAATTTCAACAACTTTCACAATCTAATACAAGTTTAATGATCGTTCAGAATTGAGTATAGATTGTACTGACAAGGAAGTTGCAAAAATGTAAGCAAAACAAATACCCGAAATACCATTTCAATCACTCACTCCTTTTAAAACAACGCAAACAAGTTTTTGCCGCAATCATCGCGGACTGGATAGATATAGATAAATATTTATCGATACCTAATAACGGGTCGTTTAAACTGAATCCTATGGTGTAACGTGTTCTCTAATCCATCAGGTTTATTCCAGTAGACGGTTTCGAAAGTCTGACGTCGCCGGGACATGACGAATCGGTCGCACGGCTGCGTCGAGATAAATCGACTTACATTTTAAATATTAATTGATGTGGTATTAGGAGAATGAGGCGCCAACTCTTAAATTTGAGACGTAAAACGATAAATTGACAAATAATTATAAGATTGTGTATTAAGTATGGATTGTGTAGAATAATTCAAACTTGTAACCGTTAACTTGCATATCGTTTTGAATATCAATGTTAATTAATTCGGCATAACCTTCACATTTATATAATGCAAGACACGATCTAAAGATAAAGACCAAACGATCTAAAAATAGACAATTAGTGCAGTACAATGATCTCGATCGAAAGCCATTAAACTTAAGGTCAATCTTCTTTACTTTTTTTTCATCGACGATTGTTTGACAAATACAATCGTAAGTACAAGACTATGCATATAGGTAAGAGTACGAAAAAAAATCTATTAGTCACAAGAACAAACATACTACCAGAGTGTAAGGGAAAAAATTCGCGTAGGATGGGAACAGTTACTCAGTATGTATCATCGGGTGATATGTCACAACTATTTTTAATTGCTAACTTTCCAGGTTATCAACCTCTGTTAAGATTTTAATAATGGCATTTAAGACTGATTGGGCATTTTATGTAAAAACACCAAAATGGTATTCAACTCAGAGACTCAATTTTTCATGGCAATAAAATCGTAGATGACCTAAACGTGGCAAAAAATGTTGAGCGCATAATTGACGCATTAATATCTATACACGGGAGACAGACAAATAATATATAAAAAGAAATGATAACTTCTGTAAGCAGCGATTTGGGCAAGATCAACAAAAAAGAACCCCAACAAAAACTCAAGATACTTTCATAGCTGTAAATAAAAAAATGCCGCTAGAAGCTATACGTAAGTATGTTCTTGCGCAAATACTCGCATAAACTATGAACTAACGGAACGAAACGTATATTAAAAATATTTTAATGCTCTATTCAAAACCAGACAAGTGAACTTTCGTCAACATTAATATTTCAAGAGAGATGAATTGGCCGAACTTGATGAAAGTTTAGTCCAAAGGAGGAACCAATAAATTTCGTAGGACTTAAAATGATGGATACGAGAGATACGAGACGACAGGCACGAATCTATCATCGTCATAAATCATAGAAGAATAAGTGGCAGAAAATATTACTGTACGGTATATATTTTTAGACGCCCAACAATCCACCTAGCTAGATGATCTTTTTCTCGGAAAACTCAAGAGCAGCGCGAACGTCACAGCCAGAAGGACATGCCCTAGTAACGAAACTGCACGTAGAGACAATGGCACTTGCATTGAGGATGACAAAAATAGTCTGTGACAAATATAACTGGTACGCATTTAGCGTTATCACCTTCACCATAATAACAGGTACGAAAATAACGCACTATGCACGTCGGGAATACTATACGTGTTTTAATGCGATATAACAAAACTGGAACGTGAAACGGGACACGATGGGTAGGCGTTCGAACGCTCTGACGCTGTCGATGTTTCGCAAGTTCGCTGGACTTCGATCCGAGGAACTCCATGGAATTTTATATAAGCTTACAACAAAATTGTATCGTTTAAACCAAACCTTTAGGTGTCCGTTTTAACAAGATCCAGGTCCACCCGGCTAGAAATTACCTGGAAAAAAGAAACAAACACAAGGTTATTTATTGCATCACTAGAAAGAGGCCGTGGTAATTCCACCCGTATTAATTAGACCGTGTTAACTAACTTCTTGTGAAAAAATATAATCTATTTTAAACTGACCCATTTCGTTTGCGACCCAAATTCGCGAACAGTGGTGTTTTTTTACTTGGCCCATTAAAAATTAACGTTACACAATAATTGTTGAACATTCTCGACGGGTGGGAGTGTCGCTAGTGTGGCGGTTGTCGTAGCTTCTTGTTGAGAGGGAAGTTAGTTCTGAGAACTGCCACCTGAGTTGATACGTTTGTGAAGTCAAACGACCTGATACGTCGTGTCAAGAGCCGCAGAAGCGAATGACGTTGACATATCTTCTCGTCTTCGAGTTTGTTTCTTTTGGTTTCTATGCTAAGTCAGAACAAGTTTTGAAAGTCTTGAGTGTTAAGGTTATTGGAAAATTAATTATAACTTCAAAGCGAAATAAATTAATAGTCAGTCGTAGTATAAGAATCTATCAAATATTTAGTTAAGAGCACGTAAAGATTATGTAATCAAATTCCAATTTTTGTGAAGGAAATATTACTTAAATCTCTTCTAATCAACTGGTATGACGTCAATGCAACATGGGTCCCAATAATCTGCAGTAATATTCTATTTCAGTTCGACCTATTTTGGCCACGCTATGATCCAATTCCTGAACACTAATAAACAAACCGTAAAACATATTACCGCATAACTATAATCCGCGTCTCACGATTGCCTCATAATAGTAATACAACTGAAATAGTTTGCCGTAACTGCGGCTTTTATTATTGACCCATTTCTTGGAAATACCAAACAAAAAGTTCAAAAATTAATATATTCAAATAAGACATATTATATTTATTGATCTTCGCACTACGACGCATTGCTAAACGTTTTACAAGTTTAAGAAACAGAAAAAGAAATACAGACAATAACAGATGCAGTGTTAGTCAGCAAAGCTGTGACAGTAACCAATCATCACCCAGAGGATACCACTACAAAAGCCATTAATTCGAATCTTGCGCAAAAGCAACCACGAAAACCGAATACTGAAAAGTAAAAGAGAACCACTCAAAAGTTGCGCAACGCTGGCTCGGCAAGAGAGGTGTTAAAGAAAACGCTTTTAATACATCAAACGATGTTTTCTAAACAAAATTTTTCATCAAGGTCTTGTTGATTGTTGCTCTTTAATATAACAACTTCGTGAGTCTCAGATGCGATGAGATATTGTCAATATCTTTATTATCATTTCAAACATTACTTTACATTTCTTTCGTCATCTTCCTGAACATTTTATTACTTTAACACTGTAGACCTTGATATCATTAGTGTTTATTGTTGAACAGCTTATCATGTTTATTTTCACGGATAAAATAAACTTCCTAGACAGTTCACGGTTACGGTTCTATTGCTCTTGTTAAAAATAAATCCAATAAAACTATAGTGCTTCTGAGAACACATTTTTTTATTAATAATAATCAAAAAAAGTTCAATTCAATAAAGAAGATGTTTATTCCAAATTACAAACGACGTGATAATACTAAATTCAATCTACATAATTCCTATTGTAGATTTTTACTTTAAAATATTTTCACAAACTTGCATTCAGTAACAGCCGCTATATGAATATTGTAACAATCCTGCCAACTCTGGAGTGGCTCCCAACCATATGGCCGGCAACAGGTGCCATGCAGACATCTGGGCACCGAAGGGCTTCTGTGACGACAGAGAGCCAAAATAAACCAATAATAACAGAAAGGGACGCAGCGATGACCCTAGGTCGCCTCCACTGCCGCACGAATTTACATCACCAGGCATATTAATCCACGAGGTCTTTGCAGCGGATCAATGATTTTATATATTTATAGTCTAGATACACATGGGTTTAATTTATAGAGTAATAGAGCGCTTATGCCAAGAATTTATAGTTTTATGAAGCGTCCGCAAAGAGCTAAAGTAACCTTACATTAAAAGCGGCAAGCCCTGAAAATTTAATGATACGTGTACCGTAATTGTCGCTTTGAGGATTCTAAGAAAAGACAAAGGGCAATCTAAATTTATCAAACAATTTAGTCGGATTTAGAACTGAATAATTAGAAGTGGAGTAGAAATAGCTTGGACACGATCTAAATTAGGAAGGTTAAATGTTACGAGCAATGAAACTCAATGATTTCTCCTTTCTTTCCAGATCTCCCGTGATGACTATGAAACAGAGTACAGTCAAAGTTCGCGAGGGTCTCCCCTCAAGGACATGTCCAACATTCAGGAGGAGCAGCCTTACTGCATCAGCCGCCACAACCCCAACAAGACATTCAGGAGGGAGTCCGTCATCGCATCCTGGAAACACCTGAAAAAAGAACGCGAACAGGCCCTTGGGAAGAGAGTAATATATGTGGATGCTCAGAACTATGAGGACTACTACGGCAGGAACCAGGTGAAGCGTTGCAAGAGCGACAGGTCTGCTAACGTGCCAAGGGTACTGAAGAAGGTGAAGAGGACTTATTCCGTGCTGTACCGATATGACGCCAACGAGGAGAAGGTGGTTAAGGAGTACAAATACCAGCTACCGAAGGAGGCGGAACCAACGACGCCTATTCAAAGGTCAGTTTCGGAGCCGTTCTTAGTAAGAAAAGAGAAAGCACCAAAGAAGAAAGTGAAGAGGTCCTTCACCACATTGCTGAATATCAAGACGAAATTCCTGAACATATTCACGTCCAAGAGTTAGATGGTCCCTTTAGGATTTCTATCGGGAATAGTTGCTCAAAATAATGCATTTCATTTTATTTAAAAGTGGAATGCTTCGTGGTGATTCTTTATTGGTTTAATCAGCCAATCGATTACAATTGTGAGAGAAGCGATTAAAGAAACCATTCTAGTCAAAATTTTATACGATGAGATATATTCAGATGCCAAATAGAATAAGTAAATTTATTTACATAAGGCAACAAACTGCAATTAGTTAGATATTCTAATCCAAGTAATTATGGATATTGGCCTAATTGTCAATATTTAATAGCTACATTTATTTTGTATAACAGTCACACAGCTACATAAACATGAAAATAACCAGCAGCAAATGTTATTGTTATTATCGCAGGCAATTGATCAATCAATTACAGTGTTAATGATTTGCGTAAACAAGTCTAAACTTGTGATATTACTGTGTGTTGTGATCGTCTCATTTATACGGTATGATTATACCACAAGTGCTTCAAAGTTGTAAACTAAACTTTACAATTTTATGACAGCTCTATGACTTTAGTTAAAATACCTAATAATTTTATATTTCTTTCTCTGAATATAAAATATTTTATGGTAATGTGTATTAATATAATCAAGATATTTTATGATTGATTAAATTTCATTCCCTATTTAATAAGTTTTTAAGTTAGCTTAAGTAGAAAAAAATAGTTTTATAAATTGCCAAAATTTATAATTCATGTATACGACTGCTTGATTGCGGAACTAATTATGTATGTAACAACAAAACATGAATTGGGCAATCATATCAAATTGTACCTAATTTATAAATAAAAAGCAAATTAAAATTAGCAAAAACTCTAATGTTTAGAGGGATCAGATCTTAGTTTTTAAGGTGTATTTAATAAAATGATATTTTCTATTAACGCTGTTGTTTTTACTGAGACCACTTAAACATAATTACCTACATTAATTTAGAAATGATCGTAGCACAGAATTCCTAAATTGAGGAAGTTACAATTAACGAAAAACTAAAAAATTGAGTATGACTCTTGTCGGTGGAGCAATTGCCACTCCTCTCTCTTGTCTGCCATCCTCTTCATGTCCTTATAAAGATGATCATGGAACAACAAAACTATCAACTCAGTATTTGATACCTCCAACTTTTATGTCCATTCCGGCATAATATTCAAGCCTACAGCACAGCTCACAACCCACAGTGACAGCAAACAGCGGATAAAACGTTTACAATGACGAAATGCGGGTACATTCCGCAGTTTTTTTAATGTTATACGGCAGTCAAACAGGCATGCGGGCCACCTGATGGAAAGTGGTCACCTATGGATATCAGCAACACCAGGGGTGTTACCAATGCGTTGCCCGCCTCTAAGGAGACCTCTAATATACCTCTTGAAGGATCCCAGGAGTTGTGGCAGCTCTCTAGACACTACCCTTTTGTCTCCAACGTCGATGGCTAAACCCGCATTATGAAAAAATATCGTTTCTCCCACACGTATACCTATTTTTTTTAAGCTTTATACTATAGAAAAGAAAATCTGTCAATATCCCGGTATTAGCGTCAATATCTCGGTTGTATTCCCGCGTCGGTGTCTATCCTGATCATATTATAAAATTATGTTCGTTAAAACAAAGACTCTTCTATGAGAAGGCAGTCAATTGATCCTGCTTTTATGTCGTCCAGCGAGCCGTGTCTACCATATTATTATCTTTTAATTGGCCAATTGGGTTATCGACCACATTATCTCTTAAATGGGTTATCTTATCACAATTAAAGAGGATAATCAAACAAATAAAATACAATATACAATACAGAATTTCTGTCACCATTGCAAAGTGTAGGTAAACATTAAAAGGCCAAAAGGTTAACTAGTCCGGGGCAAACATCTGCATGATTAGGCCGCAAAGGGCGAGTAAACAGACCACCAGGAACATTCAGACCTGCCAGTGTTGCCTAGCAATACTGAAGCTTGGCAATAATTAATTAAGGTTGAATATCGAATGGCTGTGTCTGCCAGCAGTTACTAAGGAGACGTACTAAGGTTATATCTTTAGAATTTTAAGATACGCTTTAATCTAATCAACTGCGCAAAATCTAGATTGTATGCCCAAGGGAAAATCATCGTCCGAAATAACTATTGGAAAAAGAAACAAAGAAAGAAAGGAACTTTATTCGACGATACACTGGTACAAATACATAGTCACTGTGTTTATCATAGATATACAATACATATTTCCATTCAATACAAAATATAAAGTACAGTCAACCGCAGAATGAACATAAACTTTAGCTCGTTAAATGTTGGCAATTAATCTGCCATGAGAGGTTCTTACGTCATATACTCCACATTGGACAGACGTGTTGGTAATCAAATATTAGAGAAAATTTTATTTCTATATTTATCTATTTTATTTATTAAAAAAAAAAAAATAGCCAGCTTTAAGAGTTTCGGACTAATAAGTATTTAGTAATAGTTAAGTTATCAACGGCAGTTCATCGCCGCATCGGAGCTCCAGGGGCTGCTTTCATATGTCAACTATGCTAAGAGAAGGTTCATCAAAAAAAGAGGAATTACATAAAACGCAGCACTGCGAACGATGTCGACGGGTAATGTCAGTACTAAATATAAATTTACGTGAACTAAACCTACAAACAGCATTGATCCCGGGACAGAGTATCACGCAAAGATTACGACTGGGTTCAGTGCTCGTCCAACGGTCAGCGGCTCTGCTCAGACAGACCATACCAGTCGGAAACACTATCTTTCCTACGTGCACCTGTTACTTCTTAATTAAATTTGTTGCGGGTTCCAGACAGTATTGGCCTGTTCCACAGCGCGCTTTAGTGTCAAAACTCAAGACCTGTGGTTGCCGCTGTAGATCCTGGCTACACAGGAGTTGAGTTGAGTGGAGAGTTGACAATGAGTGGTGGGGTAAAGACCATACCAGTGCAACGCTGACAGCCTGCTACGCGCGTATTCATGTAGTGCAACGCTGACAGCGCGTATAACAGTCAGGGCACCCTCCATCACTGTCGAGAACGATTTTTCTTTTTTATATTATACTAGACAGGCATTTGACCGCCATTTCACCTGTTGGTAAGTGACGAAATCAGTCTTTCTTTGGTTTCACGCATCGCAGCCCTAGCAACCGTCCCAGTGGTCCGGTCCCAGAGGGCGGAGCCCTAGGGGCCCTTGTTACCGAGCCGCGCATTGTTTATTCAAATTTTTGCCCTCCGCCACGGCGACGAGTGGATTGGGGCGTGTGGCGGCGCAACTGTGAATTTGGGTGATGCTGAACTTGCCTGGGTATGTAATATTGTAAGGTGCTGTGTGGTTTTGTTAATTGATGAATTGTCACTGTAAAAAAGGATTCAGAATTAAAAAAAAAAGCAAAAGTACAGCGCGGAAACGATAAGTATTATATACAGAAATCTAAATAAATTGTCTTATCTTACCATTGTCTTGCTCTACATTTGTCTTTTTCTATTGAAACATACTTAGGTTTTGTAAACGATGTCTACTGTGATACAACAATAACCACATAAAAAGCATTGTCAGAATTGTCACATACAACAAATGTTGTCCGTCATAACTTCCTGTTGTTCTAAATTGTTAAAAATTTCAGATTTCGCCCGTCTACAATTGCCCTTCATCCACGCAACAAACGATACAGACCGTTGTCAAAATACTAACTATCGAACCACGCACGTCCTAAAGAGTAGACCGGAAACCTTCAACAGCAACCTGCCCATCAGTCCCGCTGAACCCGTCACTCCAGACATCGCAACTTAGGTTGTCTTGTCCCAAGGTTTGTCCTAATTTAGGCAATTCCACAAACTCCCAAATTCGCAGTCCCCCCGTACCCTCGCGCCGCCTGGTACCGACTGCTGACATAACGTCTACACCTGCCCGCCACGGGCGAGTGGTTTCATCATATAATGTTCCGCCGTTTTGTCGGGAATTTGGTGTTTACTGTGTTTTAGTTTTAAATACCACTTACGATTTGTAACAATAGTGTATTTACGTGAATTCATTGGTTTGGTTACGTATTGCGTAAGCCCCAAGAATAGGTGAGAAACAGAAGCCTAAACTTTCTGATATCAGGAAAGGAATCCCGCGGAGTGCCGAAGAAGCGATGGATTGACATCGCCGAGTGGGATGCGAGAGCCAATAGCTTACGACGCAAGGATGTCCAAGACTGGGCGAAATGGAGGAGAATGAGTCGGAAAGCGAATTCTGGCAGAAACTGAGACTGACCGCTCGGATGAGCTATGGTTATTACACATCATGATGAGAAATAGCTTTGACTAACGACATGTGAAGACGCGTCAGTGGATGAAACTTAAATGTAGGTAGGATTCATAGATGCTATGGGCGATGGAAACACGCCTTCCAAGTGGTGGCCACTGCCCACTGGGCAGTCAGCCTTTTTGTCTTTTAGCTTTCATTTTATTATCATTTAGTACTGTATTATCATTTAGCTTTCACCCACGTGTAAGAGTTCGTGGAAAGGAAGCTATCTGGTAGGGTAGCCCATGTGTTGACTCTACCACCAATATTGTATCAGTCAATTAAACGTGGCTGTCAGCTCGTTTGTAACAACTTTGCGAAAATAAATGTCGGAAAGAAGCCTATGGGCCCGACAGAAGCAGGAAGCAGTCGCCGAAACCTACGGATGTTTTAATAATCTAGTGTTTTGGAAAGGAAAAACATGTGGGTTTCTTGGAATTCTCGGCAATACGAAATACGATGAACGGTAGTCTTGTCCGGTCTTGAACGGTTACCTAGTAGGAGTTTAAACAAGGAATCACACAGAGCGCTCCGACTGGTTTATCCGATTATAGGGCCAAACAAACACCGAATTTAAAGTACTCAGCCTCGCTACCGAAAGCATAATTTAAAAAAATATCTGAACCGAGGAAATTTAACAAATCATTTCAAATTTAGAACAGGGCCAAACGCCACCCTCAGCAACTACGCCTTAACAGCCCACACAACAATTTTATCACTGCCCCCGTCGCGGGCACGGCTATAAAAAGAAGTTGAAAGAGAGCAGGAGCGTGAGCACATTCGAGTTATTAACTCGGTTATGTAATGTTACCGAGTAACGAGGTCGGGGTCGCACATCGTGAACTTAACCCTCGCGCAAGGTGAGCTGGTAACGATTTGTGGTATCAGCATTGATTAATTGCCTAGTTTAACAGTTCACCTGAAGAATAGGGGTGGTGTAATAGCTATACTCTATTTTTTTTAACTATAAAGTATTGAGGCTGAATACAACGTGCTCATTGGCTCATTCAAATTAAGTACGCTAAGAGGATTGTGATTGGTGGTTGACGTAAACGCCGGCTTGTAACCAATAGGAAAGGCGAACGTTATCAGAGTACTTTATAGGTAAAAAAAGTAAGAGGAGGAGCTCATTCCACATCCTAAAAGAAACAAAACATTTAAAGGAACCTTATAAAAGTGTATGTTTCATCCAGACAGCAAATCAATCCACAGAGACCTATCGGATTCGACAGTTGTTTGTATAAATGATTTCCGCGGGGGTTTGTTTGAAATTTGTCCATTTCTAGACAAATTGATTACATGTTTTTTTATGCTATTCAGTGACAAACGAGCAGACAGTCCACCGACTGATGGTAAACGGTAACTGTCGCTCATAACATCTACGATTCATGCATTTAGGTAGCAGGCAACATCGCAGAACCGCAGGTGAGTTGTCACTGTGATAACTAAGATGAAATATCATGCCTGTAATTGCCTGTAGTTGCGCTGGCTACCTTATCCTTCAAACCGGAACACAACAATGCAAGCATTGTTGCTTGGCGGTAGAAACAGATAAGGCGGTGGTACTCACCCAGGCGGACTCCTCAGACTTGACAGAGTCCTACCACCTGATAAAATTCATAGATACCCTAAGGCTGTCAGAAACTAGTAAAATACCTATCTACTGCGTGGGTTTTGAGACGACGTTTTAAAAAAGCATAAAGTCATGAATAAAGAGTGTATATGTAGAAAATTCGTAAATGAAAAAGATAATTCTAGATAGTAAATAATCTAATCGCACTAAACTTAGTGTTACACTTGCAGTGGCGACAAGAAACACCTGGATGTATATGTTTTAAAGATTTGGCTCTAGTAAGACTAAGTAAACTTGCAGACCATTTTTTATTTAATATAATGCATTATGTCGTTACAAATTTTATTTAATATAATAAAATAGCGTGTCTGAAGGGAATTCGCCATTTCACTGCTCTATAATAAAACTGCCGTTGCATCACTGAAATGTTAAAAATTCTGCCACAGTGACGTCATACCGTTTGTGCCATCCACCGTTTTAGCGTTGAGGTGAAATTTTTAAAGCCCTTTGAATATTTTCGTGTGGCGCCTGTCCGTCATGTCCGTTCTGAAATTCAAGCCTAAACAACAGGTTTTCAAAGATTCAGGATTTCAGGAGATTCAGGATTTAAACAACAGGTAGGTTTTAGATATAGGCACTTCGGAAACGTGAAAGAAGATTTTGACTCAAACATACCCTTTTTAAGCCAGGACGAAAAAAGAGGGGTGTTATAAGTTGGACGTATGTATCTGTGTGTCTGAAAAGTACCTATGTCAGTTAAATGGCATCCATAGTACCAGCGTTACTTAGTTTGGGGCTAGATGGCGCCGCGTGAATTTGGCTAAGAATTTTTATTTGTCTAAATTATTTAAATGTCACAAATTTAATTCTAATATTTTTTCAGTTTGCATTCTCTACAACCACTGCCATCTACCGAACATACGTGGAAACGCTCGTACCGCGGGAGGGTGCGAATCTGTGCCAAGATTTCGGCTGTTCGATCTGAGACGGGAATCTCGCGCAGTTTTTTAAATTTAGAATAGGCCAAATAGATCGAGATCAAACGCCATCTCACAGTGGGTGCGTGAAACTGAACGAATGCGTGTTTTGTTGAGACGATACTGGTTTCTTAGTTTATCGCAGTGTGGCGCTTTCTGAAAGCGTACCTCTTGTTCTAAGTCTAAGTACATAACCACCTTAAGGATCATATTCCTTTGCACAACAGCATTCATGAATAAAATGTTTAGATATTATATAATATTACCCTGGGGCTAAAGGACGAGTCCTTTGGGCATAAGCTTCAGCTAATGCTCCCTCCCTTCTTTTAGCAAACTGATTTTGGCTAAAGATGCACCAAATATAATGAATATTGTGAAGCGGTAAAAAATTTTTTTTCTTGATATGGATTAGCATTAGCTCTTGTACTGTACATCTGTGCATTTACTATACAAATACATAGTTGCTCTAATAAATATGTTTCTGCTGCATCTAAGAAGAATTAGTTACAATCGTATAAACCTTAATTACATTCATTAATTTCAAAACTGTAAACTCTTTTTCCCTTATTTAAGGTAACATCCTTTAACTCTTTTCCTACGCGCTTAGTACATTCATACAACTGGCTGACCCCTTACTCCATATTGTCATATGCATTACCATAACGGTCTAGTAATTAGTAATTCAGTAGTTAGTTAAATGAATGTACCTAATCCGCTTTTGCGCAACCAACAAATCGATCGCTCGATTCGACTACCGATCTATAGATCATGATCGATCTACCTACCATTACGGCGGCTATAAAAAACAATGGCGGTCTGTCATTGGCCATTAATAATGTAAAAGTGCAGTGCGGTCGACCTCATGGAGTTAATTAACTAATTGTGGACGGCATTGAGTTACTATACACTGTAGACAAATTTAATTCATCACGGTTTTGTGTTACAGACGTGGTAATTATAATCAGCTTTCATAACGATGTCTGCACATAGAATCTGATACGGGATTGTATCAAAGACGTTTCGAGTACCTACCGCGGTTAGTGGAACATCATCATATGTAGCATATGTTGTTATATCTTGTTGCCTGAGTGAATTCATTTCACTAAGACAAAAAAAGGCAATAACATGTGCTGTAACTTTTATGGTATATGGTATGGCATGTTATGGGTGTTTATTACGTATTACAACAATAGCTACATCAATATTTGCCATACACATTGTATCACACAATACAAGCGAGTTGCTTACGAAAGGTGTATCATAAAATATAATAAGCACAGAACAAACATTGAAGAAAGAAAACACGAATTAAAAGTTTATAACAATAAACCAATTACGGCGAGGGAAAACATCGTAACGAAACCTGTACATTAAGACTACTGAATGTGTAACCATGATCCAATCTGGTCAAGTTCCCCTGGCAGCATGGTCACAGACGTCAGATGGTAGTCGCTCCACTGTAGTTACCTGATCTGCCAAATCCTGGATCATGGTCAAGGCGGACGCCCTGGACCTCGTGCACAACCGGGACATTAACGCCAAGATGATAATTTTATTTTTAATAATAAAGGTAAACTAATCACATTAAGCAAACGGCTATCATTGCCATAACATGGTAAAACAAACCGTTAAATATGGATAAAAATTACAAGCGACATCTTTTTCCCACAGACATTAGAACAAACTAAATAATACGACCCATCGTGGACACTTTCTAAAAAAGGATAGTTCTAATCGTATAACTCTCTAAAAGCGTCGAATTGTAAAAAAATACAAGCTAGACGAAATTGAATCAACATTTTGTCGCTTTTTATAAACCTCTATTTTCCGCTTCGCTCATATTTGGATAATTTATAACATTGATGTGATTTATTTGGGCAATTAGCCAACCGTTATGTTTATATTGATTGGTCCGATATTGATGTCTGATTTTTAATTAAAATATTAATTGCATATTTATGTACGTATATCAGATTGCTTCTATATCGAGATTCGACACCTGAACCAAGCCAATTTATAAATTAATAGCCATCAAAATTGTAAACGAAGAGTCAGTCACTGCCATGGTGTCAATGACTTTTCATTATATAAAAATAACGTAGGTACTGCATTAAATTCGAATTTTTTTTTAATTAGATTTGTTAGGCATTTGACCGCCTTATGATAAGTGACAATGCGGCCGAAGATGGGGCATGCCTGTCTAGGAACAGCCTATTCAGTCAAGCCTTGAAGGCGTCCAGATTATAGTGATCAGCAAACACATTCTCAGGCATCGATCGTGTTCCATTCCTTCGCCGTACGCATTATAAAGGTTGAACCAAAGCGGCTCGTGAGGATAGCTGGAACAACAAGGATAAAGTGTTTTCCTGGATCGCGTTTATACTGAGTTTTCTGTCATACTCGTACATCATTTCTGCATGTCTCTGTCATGACTTTTAAAACTTTAATAAAACCGCCGCTTTTACGGTGATTAATTCATCATTCAGATTTAAGAATGTTTCCCAGCAGGCTAGCATTTATAGACTTATCCAATATGGCCGTGTACCGAATAAATCTTCTCTTAACCTGCTTCTAACTGAAAGGCGTTGATTAAAAGACTACCATACGGAGAACATTATACGACCGCGGCATATATACGTGAGAATTTGATGTATGATTTCACAAAAAAGAATTAACATACTATATTAATTTATAGCGGAAACTTTGACACATGCCCGAAGAAAGTCTGTCATAATAAAAAGTCACTGTGCAAAATTAATAGTGGACGCAAATAAATCTTCGGTAACATATTTAATAAAAGACGTCGACGTTCAAAGGCATTAGTATAAATAGTAAAACAAATCAATCACAATGCTGTGTTTTCTGACATCTGATATTAAACTACAGTAAAAGAGCATAAGCGCATTCCATTTCAACAAAATGTTCCTTTGCAGCTACAGCAACATATATGATATTTTGTGCCTCTTTCACCAAAATGAGTTTGCTAGAAGCATTAACTGTCCCTTAGGCCCAAAGAACTCGTCTTTGTCCAAAGTATTTTTGACATATTATATAAAACTATAATTTATTAATGCCACAAAAACATTTTTACAACGGCACGGGAATGTGGTCCTTAAGGTGGTTATGCTCTTGTATGGTACCAATGTAGTGATTGTAGCTGGAGGCATCATGAAGCGATGGATTAACATCGCCGATTCTGAATACCGAGTGGAGTGGAGGAGAACGCGTAGGAAAGTCATTCCAGATCAGAAAGTCTAGTGGAACCGAAGGCCGCTAGGATGATGATGATTAAAAAGTTGCTTGTGAGCCCATGATTGAGATAAGATTGGCACTATCTCACCGACTACTGACTGGAGCAGTACTGTCCAGGCGTAGACTATTCCGTAGACCTCACAATTACCTGAGAACAAAGAAATTAAACACATTAATATACTTATTCTTATAACGATATCATAATCATTTTACTGAAACTTGTTGATGTTTGTAAAATAAAGTAACTAAATAGCAATTAAGACTTAACAGGCAACACCACATTCACTAGGATTTTCGGTAAAACATCTGCGGCTATAACTTTGTTTTCATAAAACATAAATTTTAGAGATGCGGGCCTCATAACTGCATCAGAGTTGTTAAGTGTGCGTTTATATTAAGCTCCAAGTGTTATTATGCGGTATTAGCCGAAGCTTGTAACGACTTAGTTTTATTTCTCCTTAAAATGTATTTACGAAACGAGGGCGGTACGTCAATTTCATTTCAAAACCGATAAACGTGATGCTTTAAGATATCAATAAAGTATGAATTGAATTGATATCATTAATAATGATAATCAAAACACAAGTCAAGAAGTACGTGTCGAGGTATTTATTGAGTTTCCAAACACATTTGCGAATAAATTAGCACTGTTAATGTAATAAAATAAGACAAACCATAACAAATAACTTCACTGATATTTGACGATGAAATATAATGTTTTAACAGCTGGTCCGATACTTGCAATTGTTTTACCGCTGTATTTAAATTGATGAAATCTTTAATCTACTTGATTGTTAATAAACAAACAATTAACTGTCAAACTTGACATTTGTTATTGGTGTTGCCATTTATTCTGTAGAAATTTCAAATTTCTACAGAATAAAGTAGAAAATAAATGGATTTATCTATTCGGAATGGCAGCACTAAGGATGCACTTATAAAAGCACGTGGTACGTTGTATCCGGTTCCTTAATATTCTGGTGTTCACAGAAACAGCTGTTTTATTGAGATAATTGCGTTTTTATTCAATACAAAAAGTATAACATCATACTTCGAAGTTTAATTCCTCTACGGTACCAGACAAGACTAGTTTTTTCAACAACCTAAAGTCGGAATGCTTCAGCCAAAACTAGAATCAAATCAATATAGCGCGATATGTGCAACAGAAATAGCATCAAATCGAGCCATAATTTAAAATAACCGTGACCTTCTTGTATCGTGATCGAGGAACCTTGAAGCTGCAGGTTGCGCTCAAGCAGCCACGACATGCAAAGCATGATTTGCGAGAAGCTAGCTTAAAGGCCATCCATATACGGATTATACGAAATCAAAATAAATTATAGCAGCGTAAGAAATTAATTTACCAGATATTGAGCCTGTCCATTTCGCGAGAGGGTCATTAATAAGACTACAGATTTAGGCATATGGTGTAACGATATTTAAAAACGACTGACAAGTTACAAGCTAACAGTCAGAAAGGCATATATGAGATATCCCTTCCAAGATCTAAAGCAGCAAAAAGTTGAGATAAATAAATAAAATAAATATGCTTGTACAAATTCACACAGCGCCATCTAGTCCTAAAGTAAGCAAACTTATGTTATAGGTGTTCGACAACTAATAAACTACTTAAATACAGTATTTTCCATAATTTAATCATTAATTTTTAGATATCATACGGCAAATAAAAAAGAATACCATCACGGCGCCCCAAACTGTTCAACCAGTCCCCGGTCTAAGGTCAATCTAACAAAAATAAGTCTAGTCTAGACGGTTTCCACTGATCCGGCCATGTCTCATGCATGGTAGAGAAGCCGCATGACTAATGGCCAGGAAGCCCCCTACCCGAGGGAGATCGATAATGTTCGGCTATTCTCGGAATGTCTATTGTTGGGAAAACTTGTTTTTCGTGATTGGGGGGGAATAGTGATCAGGGTACGTCACTCCGCTCGGCGTTGGTGACCAAAACATTGTACCTACGTACATAGGTTTGTTATCAGCTGTCAAACGAGCAATTATGAACACAATGGAACGCGGCATGTCGCCCCTACATTTAAAATACAAATCATACATTCATAATCCTCCTTTACTCTTTTGTTTTGGAAAATAAGTAAGACGGTATACAGATCGGCGTCGTGTATCAACGTATAACTACTGACAAACAAACTTTAGGTGTTTCATTCCCGAACAAGATTTAACTACGTGATGTTAGTTGGAATTTCCGCGAAACTTAGCCTTCTCGCAAGCCACTTGCTTGTGCTATCCTGTCCAACTTTCCCACTAACATTATTTCTGCGAAAGTTTATAAGGATGGTTGTTCGTTCATTAGGTACTCTTGCACGTAAAAACTACTGTACGGTTATTGATGAAATTTTGGCGTGTTATAGCTTATGACACAAACACGGCACAAACGGCACACGGCACGGAAAATCTCATAAGTTCCAATGACATAACCGCATAGAAATCCTCTTCTACATGTATAGCGGATATTGTGCAGCCTTACAAGGCAATGTTATGTGCCATAGTGTTTCAGACAAAGGCACAGAGCCGCAGACAGCCTATGGGCGCTGGAAGCGAGCCAAACAGTCGTATAAGACCGCCGTGACGTCTGTGGTCCTAGTACTTTGAATATGAATGGAGTTTAAGCACCGATTTGAGACGATATTAAATAAATTTCTACATGTAGAACAAGTGCTCGGCATATTACAGTTACAATTGCGAGACAGTTTAAGTAAGTAATCCAGACATGAGACATTATTCTTTAAGCTTTTGTAATAAATAGGTATATATAAGTCAAATCAATTCACCTCTACAGTGCCTGAAGTTTCTGAAAACTTTGTTTATTCATTTTTTTACTGTATTCGTTCAATAATTAAAAGTAAACTTAGAATTATAGCCGTTTTTTCAATCCTCCGATAAAGTAAGTATTTATATTACTTTAATGGGCAAATTAAAACATACTGTAATACTTCCTTTAATATGAAGTAATGACACGTAGTCGCATAATAACTTAGACTGATAAGTTTTATCTGAGTATAAAAAAATCGGCTCTAAGTCTTTCAAAACTTCTTTTAGGACTCGGCGTCCCACTGCAGGGCAAAGGGTCTCTCCCATTTTTCCATTTAGACCTAGTTAAAACTTAGTATTTATATTAGCCAGAATCATTCCACTGCTGGGCAAAGGCCTCCCGCCGAATCCTAGTTCGAAAAATAAGATCGCAAAATAAACAGACAACCCACACACAAGGGGATGGTAAACGATTACGTCCAACGATTTCCGCAAATCACGCTTAGGCAATCGACGTAATGGCGAACCACTTTACCAACACGGGTACGAAATGACGTGTCGTACGGTGAGGGGCTGGAGATGGTGAGTTTACACGAAGTGAGTTTTGTTGTGAGCACAGAACTGTGAAGTCCATGTGTGTCGTCCTGGGGGAGGCGCGCGCGCGCGGGCTGTGTGGCCCAATCATTGTTCTGTGGCTGTGAGGCTAGTCGGTGGCTTTTTTGGGCGCGCGCACTTCTTGAATACCTTCAATTCAACACTGGACCAATTCCTTTAACGTTTGCTTTTAGTGTAGTCGGCAGAACCATACCGATTATGCCGACCATGCCATGCCGAGGTGGCACAGGTCAGAGGGGAATGGAACTTCTTAGTGTCGTAGGCCAAGACACATTTTCGGTCGCTGCGTCTCCATAAGTAAGTAAGGCAGAACCATGACTCGCCAAACGAGTCGCGAACACGGCCCATTTCGAAGTGGCCAACTCGAATGTGGCAGCGCACATTGCATAATTAGTACACCCACGAAGATAAGCTTAGTCGTACCAATTGCAAAAAAATTGAAACGTTTGATCGACTAGCGAAGTACTACCAAACGAACAAAGCACCCACATTCACAATGACAAAAGAAGCAATAACCCCCAATGTGGTGGAACCGTACCTTACGCCCTCGCTCTGTGGCGCTTCCATCCCCAAAACCAACCCCGTGGGAACCAAACGCACCACTTACAGTTGATTGCAAAGTTTTTATTTAAAGACAGATTACGCTCGGTTACACTCACTCATGGATCGCAGAATGGAGGAGCCTCAAAAACCTACAACAATGCATTAATTTCCACGTTGCATAGGCCTATGTGAAATAAGCGCCTAGGTTCGAAAGAATGATGACCATGACATGGGATCGTTCAAGAGGTATAGTAGAGGTCTCTTCAGAGGCGGGCAACGCATTGGTGATTCTGGTGTTACAGACGTTCATAGACGGCGGTGACCTCTTGCCTGTTTGTCTACCGTATAACATAAAAAAGAAAAAAACACCCATAACACAAGCTTTGCTTACTTTGGGTCTAGATGGCGCTGTGTGAATTGTCCAAGCATTTTTATTTATTAGATAGAAGATGGTCATCGAACACGGTACCCGCACGTCCTGACTCTCAGCCGCGACCATCCCCAAAACGGGCCCCGTGGGAACAAAACACACCGCACCACTTACCGTTTATTGCTAAGTTTTTATTTATAGATAGACTCACTCATAGGGGAGGTCTGAATTGATTGTGATAGTAATATTTTTCACATCCCCTTCGTTGCGGCAGCGTGTAAATCAGAATTATTTGGCCGTTATTCAGTTTATTAAATGTTAGTCGGTCGGTAGATACGCGTCGTAAACAAAGTTAGAGAAGTGAAATGCATTTTAATTAATTGATTCTACTAAACTGTACTCACCAGTCTATAGTGTGTCTAGTCCATAAATTATATATCCATATGTTATATTGTTATGTAGTAATATGTAAGATGTAAGTGAAGTATGAATGTATTTATTGATATAGTATATAAACCTTTATTTTTTATAATTATTCATTAAATGTATACGTCGTATCTGTATTAGCTATACATCTCTCTTCTGTAGGCCTGCTGGAAGACATTTCTTTTTTTAATTTGTAGTGCCTGTGTCAGTTATAGCTATCTTATCTCTCTGTATTTATTTATTATAAAATAAATAAATAGACACTATTAGTACTATTTGCATGTTTATTTGTTGTAGTTTGTTTCGATGTTTGTCCGTCAATTACTCAAAGGGTATTGTGGAAAGAAAATTTAATTTAATTTAATTTATTGTACTAAAATGTACAACTTTGGCGGCTTAAAGCCATTAACGCTTTATCTTCCAGTCAACCAGTAAGCTATGTGTAATGTGAATGAGTAGGTGTAGGTTTATCTACACAGACAGACCATAACCTGGTATATGTAGGCCTTAGGATATAAGCCGTGCTTCGGACCAAACAACGGTAGCTAGTGGACACTACCAGTGTAATTGTATAAAACACGCAATTTGGAAAATTCTACAGAAACCAGTAAAGTATAGTTTTCGATCCAAGTTGAAGCAAACAGGCCATAAATCTGTGATTTAGTGCGCGCTTAAACACCTTAAGCGCAAGAGTTCTAAGAATAACTCAATGGTGTCACGTGACATTAAGGCCTGTAATATTATAGGTTATAATATTATGTTCGTTTCCCATAGTTATGAAAAAGTATCTACGGATAGTGTAAAAGTCAAGTTGGTACTGTAACAAGATGTACTAACCTAATCGGTTTTGACGCTTTATCTTAGATTTACAGAATGTCAGTTTAGCAGAATGCCAGCTGCTACTCTGGCAATCTGCTGATTTGGCATTCCGCCAGTTTGATATTCAGCTGATCTGACATACACCTGGGGGGTTACCATGAACTCTTATAGCAGGACCTACACAGAATTGCTGTCGGTTTAAACGAGACAAGCTTATGTGACACGTATAGCGCTGTCTCGTTCTAAGCAGGGCAGTTCTGTTTAGGTCCTGCTATAAGAGCTCATGGTAAGCCCCCTGATCTGGTGTTCTGCTAATCTGACATTCTGTCAATCTAACATGAAACGTCAAAATGATCTAATCGTTATTGACCTACGAACAAAGGCGTGAGCTTTATGTGTATACCATGCAGTACATTTACGTCATTGACGGTCAAATATAAAATATAAAACAGACTACCAACAGTAGCAGTTAGGAACAGTTTTCAACTAACCTACAAGTCCTACTACTATCCAAATATATTATATAAATGCAAAAAATTGTCCTAACTCCTTTACACCAAAACTACTAAAAGGATTTATATTAAATGAATTTATTTAAGAATCGTACGCGGACAAACTCGCTGGCAAAAGCTAGCTATCACATATATATTACTCTATAACATATAATGCGTATCTAACAAAAAGTCATTGTCTATCCAATAGCAAGTTGCATTGACCTGCGCAAGAGTTCCCCGAAGGACGCCGATGCGCCCACGCCGCTAAATATGGCGGGCATCGGCCCTCGTCGCTTACTCGTAATTGCTGTGGTAATACAAATTATAAGATGAACATGTTACCACACAGATACGTGATATTTTTAATACTACCACCTAGCCAAATGGCGTGTTAATAGTCTCTGCCTACCCCTATGTGATACGGGCGTGTGTATGTGTGTGTATGAATTAATGTCCCTAACTAAAGTCTAAGTTGTAACAGTAAGGGAAAGTTTCAAAGAATGGATGCTTGTTACTATTCGACGTATAATTTATTGAAAGGATTCTGATGAATATTTAGAGTGTCGTGTACCTAGTTAGTTAGATCAAATTTTGAAATCGCAAAGCAAAAACTAAAAGCTTGTAATTGTATGTGAAACTTGTGGTGTTCATAATTATATTAAACGGTAAAATACATTGGCATAATAACAAAAGAAAGGAGGAATAAACTAATGGCCGAGCAGTGCAGTTATAAAGGAAGCTTGGTCAGGAACATAAGATAGATTTACGGTCGGTAATTAGTGATTTATCGCATGCGCAATAGCTATAGTTCCGAGAAGGCGTCATGCGCGCGCGCAATGTAACGCCGATGATCACGGCCAAGGAACGATGTATTTAGGGCAGTATTTTTATTGAAATTGCGTTGTATTTTCATGAGTGTAGATGAAACTGTTGAATAAATATGCAGAATGTGTAGTTTGAATATGTGAGGCTTAGCTAGGCGACAGCGACACTGAATAATAAGCAACCTTCTTCCGATCATATATGCGCGTGATAATAAACAACTTTGTCTATGACACCAACATTGAAATTACGAAAAAAAAAATCAAATCCACTTATGAAATATGAAACGAATTCTGCCAAAAATGTTTAAAAAAAGTAAGATGTCTTGTAAGTTGAAATGAAATGTATCAAAAGATGTTTATTATCAGGTCCACATGCATACTCCTTGGTATCATGGATTAATTTAAGGTCACCGTGTATCGTATTTGCTCGTGAAAATCAAAACAAAATCTGATTAGTAGTTATAGAGCTGTTGTTAGCAGCTACATTACACATTGCGATAATAGCGAGTAATACCTGTATTTTTATATTTGACGCCTGTTTATTTTCTTGAATGAAAATACAGTAAAATACAGAAAACTTGTATTTTTCTGTAGAATATAAATGAAATATTATAACGCATAACTATGGAGAGTAAACGCGGAAAAGCTATAAATAAAAAACACATCATAATTAATTTCAGTACGAATCCATATTGTCTTTGTTATTATAATACTGAGTCGTCCCACACAACTTCCTGCAACATTTAACAGGAGGATAAACAAAGCATTTGTATCAAACACATTTGCACTTGGACCGATGCGCAGGCGCACGAGTTCCACGAAGGACGCGCACCCTCTAAATATGGTGGGACTCCGTCGCCTCCATTTTGATAAACGCATCGATCGTGAGAACGTTGGTAATGCGGTCTAATTTATGAACACTTTAGTCTGATATATGATAATGCTTGTTTTAAAATGAAATTATAGTTGATCGATTGAATATTAGGTTGCAGTAGCAGACATAGTAATTTTATCTGCTTTAGTAGAATAGTACTTTAGATTGCAGTGAAACATAACAGAAAATCTAAAGATAGAAATACAAAAAAATATATTAATGAATCATCTCCTCCTTTCGATGGTCCAACAACGTCCCTCAAATTAAAAGCTTTGTTTCCTTGATTTACAGTTTGAAGATAATAATGGTTAATGCACAAATCATTTTGTCTGACAGTTTTATGACATTAATTATTGCTTATTCTGCTAATTTGCCCGCTCACAAGTCACAACATGAGGGGTAAGCAAACAAAAGCTTTTGATATGATATGAGTAACCTGTAAACAATAAATCATTACCTTGACAAGCGTAAACCATCCGAGCGTCAGATCAGCGGATCTGTAACTGATGATTATTCATCATCGTAATATCGCTGTCTACTTAACAAGTTTTTTCTCATGTTTTAAGATAGTTGCTCGTTGAGGAAAGTCGCCTTTGTTATCCATGTAATGACAGTAGGTATTCTACAAACTCGGCCCGCTCGCTTTGTTCGGGAGGGACGGATCTCTTGAACGGGGTCAACTCGTCCCGATGCCATACTCCATAGTAAAATAATAAGGTCATGAAAATACCGTTCGTGTCAACACCTCGATATAATATATTTAGCATGTGTTAGTATCATAGAAACTGGAATTTTATTGAGTGTATTGTTTAAAGAGTTACTTTTTTGTGAAAATTTTGTATTCAATATTGTATACTATGTACCTATGAATTTCAATAAGTGTATTTTAAGAACATTGATATTATATGAAAATGATTGAACTTAATTTGATCGAGTTAACTATTTAAAAAAATTGTGACAGACGTCCGTTGGCAGAAATTTCAGTGGGCCGATATATTTCCCTGTGTCTGAAACACATAACTTGGCTTTTAGTGGTGGTCCAAAATGCACGTCAACCTGCTCATCATGTTAGTATTTGTGGAACGAAAGCAATACCGCAAGGGTCTATTACATCGTATCGTACATGGTTCGTTTATTTGAAACTTGCTATGTTTTTGTTATATGGAATTCCCGGATTGTCCCATACCCACATCAAAATTATAGGAAAATAATATTGCATCCATATTTCCCGTTAATTTATAAATATACAACGTACCTACGTTTTAAACAGCCTATGAAGGCCTGAGGAAGCCTTCGGAAATTAATATTTCCTTCTGTTTATACGAGGTTCAGACATTTTAATGAAACAACTTAAAACTTTTCGATTTTAAATCGTAGATTTATATTTGTCATTTTATTCTGACTTTTCGATCACTATCTTATAGTACTGTTAGCATAATGTCACTGGTAGACCAAGTTGAGATTTTGTCTTTAAAAGTGACAAAGAATATCCTACATAATGCCTACCTACCTAATTAAAACCGCAACAATTTCTTTGTTTAACAAAGTAGATCAGAATACATTAACCGTAATACATAAGGCGTTTCTTATCGAATACCAAAACAGTGCTAAATGAGTCATAATCTACTAATACGTATATCCTGCTTCCACACATTTCTTTGTCTCCATGATCAGGGCAAACCGAACACGTGTGAAAGAGCCCGGTGCGCAGTCAAGGTCACCAGACGAGACGGCTTTTCATTTTGCCAGGGTTATAGCCCTTTGTAATCTGAAGTTTGGAGGGGACTCGTCTGGGATGGGATCTGAGAGTTCAGTCTGGAGGATCAATGAATGTGAGTTACATGTAGTAACTTGCAGTTAATGGACAGTGGTGGGTAATCGTTTACAGTGTAGACGAGTTGATTGACTCTATGTATAAATTAGTAATGTTGGGCCCACTTGTTCCGAGCTGGGTAGCAAATTTTAATTAGATCTTGCACAATAAATAATAATCAAATACCAGCAAAATAAATAAAAACATCTGGTTGTGGTCTGGCGCGCGTGGAAGATCAGGTAATTACCTCCGTGGCCCTGTTACAGGAACCAGACCAGATTGGATCAAGATTAGACACATTTAGTCACCTAAATGTGCAGATTCCATTACGATGTTTTCCCTGACCGTAAGAGCATCTGTAAGTGTACTTAATTCAGAAACAAGATATTGGCACATAGCAGCACTGGGGCTCAAACCCGGCACCCCTCACTTACGAACCGACCCATCACCCAATAGCCCGCCGCCGCTCCAACAAATGAAAAACGAGTCGCAAATCCATTCATTCACTCAATTAGCTGTGTGGGCGCCACAATCCGTGACCACGTTTGTTTATACAATTTCCCGAATAATCGATTCGCTTATCAGCGGGCCGCAGTGATCCGCCGACATAAACCACCAATGTATTCGTAATCGTAACAAAGGGTATGCGAATCACAAACGATGCTATTGTTTCGTCTGCCGGCGTATTGGAATGATTCCTTTTAGGCTACCATTACTTTGTACTTAATAGTTGGAGCATCGGTGGCCGAGTGGTTACGGTATCCGACACGTATGCGGTAATGCGTTCGAACCCCACTGCAGTCACGTACCAGTGACTCTTCTCTGAGGTATGAACATTAGATTAATGCTAACCAATGCTCTACGGTGAGGGAAAACATCGTGATGAAACCTAAACGTTCAGGCGACTGAATGTGTAACCATGATTCAATCTGGTCAGGATCCCTTGTATCTGATCTGCTGAGTCCTGGACCATGGTCAAGGTGGACCCCGAACCCTCGTGCGCGAGAGCACAGCCGGGACATCAGCGCTAAGATGTTGTTTATACTACGTACAGTAGTGTGTTACATCGTAGTGTCAGGTAGACATCGCCACCCTTCCGTGCAAGGATAGCGTGAATGCGACTAATGTCTACTGTCTACTCTCTGGAGGCACTTCGTCTCAGATCTTTGTACACCAGACAGGCATCGTTCTGTTGTATTGCAAGATTGCATTCTCGAATGTGCCTGCCATGCGTGAAGTTGGCACAATCTTAGAAATATTGGAGGAAACTTACATTGAAACTGACTGGAACGAGATTATAATCGAAAAGAGGAGATAATTGTTAGAATCGAGACCTATGTAATTACTAATTAAAGTGAAAAAAAAAGCCTGTGAGAGACCGACGACGGTGTTATAATAGGATTCCATAATAATAATAATCATTTAATCATTTATTCATAGCAAGTAACACGGATACAAAATTATCGGAGAATAACATTTTTTTTCCAGCCAAGTTAGAACATATTAAAGTTTATCGTAATGTACTACTTACAATTATATGTTACAAAATTAAGTAGATATTGTATTTGATGCAAGTGGAAGCGCCCAACGCCACAGCCGTGCAACGTATGACTACGGATTCATAGAAAAGTCTACTAAAGGCAAAGTTTAAACATGAATCACCTGTCATTGTACACAAGCAACTCCCAAACTTCCTACAAGAAATTCAATTATTTCTTTCGCTACTATTCCAATTAGATTCGGCGCTTCAATTCCGAAAGGGAAATTAAAAAGCCAGCTTTGAAAATTCAGATTCCCGGTAATTACATTTAATTATTCAAGTCTGGAAGCGGTGAGCCGATCCAGGGTGCGCCGCTCGGCTGGGTTGCCGGGTTGTAACTACCCGCAATTAGGGGAAGAACGCCCGTTTTTTACCTGAATCCGAAGGGGAAAGATGGTGGAAATTCATTACCCTCCAGTGTAGGCTGTCTGTTACTTCACGCCTATTAAACTCATTCGGCCGAAACTTTGCTGCAGAAGGAGGTACGGTTTAAGGCACGGACATAAAAAACAAGACAGGTAGACAAAACAGTGTAGTCGGTCCCACCGACCCTATTGGATTTCAATATGAACCACTGCAATAAGTCCACCACTGCAAGAAATCATTTTTTTATCTTGCAGGCAATGTTAGTGTGTGTATGTCAAAAAATTATTTATTCAATATTTTTAACCGACGTCAAAAAAGGAGGAGCTTCTCAATTCGGTCTTATTTTTCATGTATGTTCCCCGATTACTCGAAGACGCCTGGATCGAGTTTTTTTTTTTAATTTTTGTTTAGTCGGACTTTAGTCATATGCAGACGTCTGCCTAAAAGAATTCTCGTGCAAAGACCCAATGAACAAAAAGACAGCAATTTATCACAAACCTGCTAAACAAAAACCCACCAAACAGAGCCATTTGATTCCGTAAATAGCACAATCGATTGCGCTCTCAATTCGGTATCAGCATCGATTTTCCTGCGATTAAATAAATAATCGCGCAACCAGATGTCGTTGACTTTTCGGAGGCGTTTGAACACATCAGCTGTTTTTATCATTTATGTATATTTAATACGACGCTCTCTGCGATGCTTTTTTAACAGTCACTTTACATTTTATTGACTGAGAATCGATAGAAAAGTTATATTTATATTCAAACAGAGTTCGGCCGTGATTTCTTCGTACGAGTTTAACATTTTCTGTCTAGACTTGTCCAAAACAAGTTTCCTGTACAAGGAGAGATAAAGAACGCCCGACTGATATATTGGATTAAAAATAATCCTTACTGATATTATTAATGTGTCGGCTTGTTTGTTGGCTTGCTCTTTGTTGGTTTATTTTTTATTTTATTTACCCTTATTTCAGGCAGTATCGAATTTATGTGTTTCCAGCCCTATACGCTAATTACGTAACGCTGTTGCCAACAATTCTCTGATTTCAATGATTGAAATTGTCACTTTTGCAATTATGTATCATCGACTTCATGGGTCCAATTGCTATTGCAATAAACTGAAACAGTCAAATCGAACATACGTAATCGCAAGTGACAATTTCAACAATTGAAATCAAAGAATTGTTGGCAACAGTTATCGTAATTTGCCTACTAAACACAATATAAAAGCAACAAGGCCACTTGACAAACTGAAGTCATTAGTCAGTAGGACATATATGTGTCCTGTAAATAACTCATACATATTTTATTATTAAGTACAAAGCATTTTATCTGTGACTCATTTCTGTTTACGTAGATTAAAAACGCATTAAAATATTACCGGAACGTTGGCTTTCCCTTACCTCTAAATGTACTTCAGGCGATCCATTATTGTTACATATTTTATTAAATACATAAACAGAGTATCGAATACAATAAACAAGAACTTATTCACATATTGGGTGACTCAGGAACCTGGTAATGACTCTCGATACCGAAACTACGGCCATTGTTTTAATTCATGTATCATTAACACCCCATTCAAATCTACTTTTCAGTGTATGTATTTAAGTGGGTTGCAATACCGATTGTCAATGCAGCGACAAATTAAAATAAACACAAAAAGTAATTTCGCGAATCAAGTCCGTAAAACATACATATTAATCAGTAATTAGTGGACACGACGCGACTTCGTTCGCGTAGTGCCCTATCCCTGCCTACCTTTTTTTTCTTGCGTATAAACCTTCCACTTGAATCACTCCATCTGTTTTTGAAAAACCGCATTAAAGTCTGTTGCGTAGTTTAAAAGATTTAAGAGTCCATAGATACAGACGGCGGGAAGTGACTTTGTTTATACTATGTAAAGATTTTAATTGAACATGTTGGGAGCATAAAATATAAGGAACGTATGAGAACCCATTAAAACCTCGCCGCAAACGTCTAAAGTCTGAAAACATGACGAAACTTTTTTACATTTTTATGTACATAAAAACAACAATATGTACAACTGTCATTAGATGTTACGACAACATCACTTTAAAGTTTAAATAATCTAACATTTTAATGTACATTAAAACAACAGTACCTATGAATAAGTTGAACTAGATGTTACGACAACATGACCTTAAAGTTTAAATAATCTAAATTAACAAATGCATCACGATCGACTACACATTTCACTATTCCATTCTGTGTGGGCCTACATCTTGTCTGTTATTTAGACACGAGAAATGCTCTAAAAATATCAAAACAAAATTACAAACTGACAACAAAACAATCAACACCAGACCCCACCCGATCGCAATACAATAAACAAACTTTTCTCCAGTCCTTTTGCCGAGAGAACTTCAGTCTACAGGAATCTAGACATCGACAATAGCCGCTCGTACCGCCTCCAAGTAAGCCGTAAAGACTGTCTGGAATTTAATAGAATCTTGGGCCGCGCTCGTAGCTCCTGTTCATAACTTTCCGGGGGGTAAATGAAACCTGCGAGATTCACTTTACCGATGGAATGTCTGTGTAGTATAGCTAGAACGTTTAGTTGGCCTAATTATAGTGGTATTACAGGCATTACAGCTTGTAGAGTGCGCTTGATCTCATTCTAAGTATGGAAAGGCATGAGTAAACGAATAACTAAGTGATTCGTGTTAACAAGTAAAACCAGGGGTATATTATGTGATGATCTGAGTGGTAGTTGGTTAACCCGTCTGCCACGCAGAGGTCCCGGGTTCGATTCCCGGCCGAGCAGAAATTGCAATGATGAATTTTAATTTGTGTCACGGATCTGCGTGTTATGTATAATAAGTATGTATTTTAAAGTATTTAAGTAGTTTATCAGTTATTATAGGTATAGCACCTATAACTTGAAATAATCTGACCTGCCAAACCCTGGATCATGGTCAAGGCGGACCCCGGGCCCTCGTGCGCGAGAGCACAACCGGAGCATTAACGCCAAGATGAAAATGATATAGCACCTATAACACAAGCTTTAGTTACTTTGGGGTAGATGGCGCTGTGTGAATTGTAAAAGCATAGTTATTTATGAAGTTTGAAGAGTTTGGGTACAGTCTATGTCTCCGAGTATGAGTCTGTGGCTTCGTGCTCCCGAACGAATGTCCCGATTTCAAGGCGGTTTTTTTATTTGAAAGCCAGTTTAAAGATATATGGCTAGCTGAGGAAAGGCATAAGCTACTTTAAATCCAAATTTTACGCTCACGAAATTTCGAGCAAAAACTAGTAACTGAATATACAATAAGACTCGTAATGTAAAACATTTGTGGCATGCGGGCGTGAGCATGTCATGTATGTAAAATACCGACATAAATAACCATTATGACGAACATACGTACTTCATACCGCTCCAAGACAAGGGAACTAGGATGTTAACAACAAAATTATCCTTGCCCTGTCCGCCAGTGCGTACAAGCCACCAGTCACCGGAAGTCACTATAACACATACTTATGGGTTGCCTTATAAATGCGTAGGATACTGCGCATGAGTGCACATAATTACGGATATGGTGATACTGCAATACTTATGCATTGCCTATACATTATATAAAACAAAGTCGCTTCCCGCCGTCTGTCCCTATGTATATCTATGTACGCTTAGAACTACGCAATGGACTTTATGCGGTTTTAGAAATAGTGATTCAAGAGGAAGATTTATAAGCAAGAAAAAAAGAGATGGAAGGGGTAAAGTAGGTGTACATGAACGAAGTCGCCACTAAGTGGCCGTGTGGTGTCCGGCAGAGTAGAATAGCACCAACCCCTTACACTCGTGGGTGTCGTACAAGGCGACTAATGTTTTCGAGGCAAAAGATCAAGAGTCTCCATAGTCTGGAAAATGGGCAACAGCATTTTCCATTGTATTATTTAAACACTGCGATCTCCAACCCGCCTGCCAAACGTGGAGATTATTGCAATAACCTCCCCTTTTGTGGGAGAGGCCCTAAGTCCTACAGTGGACTGTTACGGGATGTGATGATGATGATGAGTGCAATAACATAATGTTTTAAATGGTAGTCCCGTGACCATGATGCATGCAACTGCGTCGAAATGTCGGGCTACTCGTCAACAAAGGTACGCGGTAGGAAACCCGGAACATAGCTTTAAAAAGTGCTATAACACTTACAGAATAACACCAACAGCAACCTGTCAGCTATAACACAAACCCCTCACCATTAAAATACGTATAATACGAGTAATTACAAACAAGTTTAAAACAGTTACGTAAACAAAAACATAACTGGTATAATTCAATTATTATTAATACAGCTTTCTCTTTCGTCGTGGTAATTATTCAAATAAACTAAGGCGAAAGAGTAAATTAAAAATTTTAATTTCATCATCTACTCATAGTTTAAAACTTTAGAACAGCAATTTGAATTATTAAAAGAGAAACCGAGTACATAGAATAAAAAGATACATATTTGAGACCAGGGCAGGGACGTCTATTAAAATAAAAATGATAAATTATTTTATCCATACATAGTATAAATACCGCAAAAACCACGTTAAATTTCGGGATAAATTGTACTATGTGCTATTTCTGGGTTATAACCTAATTAATTAACTCAAAATCTGTTTAGTAGTTTTTTGCGTGAAGGAATTACAAACATCCATCTATCCTTGCAAACTAGTAGGATACATGAAAAGTGCATTATGCCTTCTTATTTACTTGCATAAAGGTTTTTATTCGCACATCTCTACTAACAAAATTTACAACTATCCAAAACCCTTTATATGCGCGATTCAGAGCGGTACTTGTCAAGGATCTTTTTGTAATTTAGTTGGTTAACTAGCAGTTCCAGTCGCTCTTTGATACGGTAGTAATTCTGTAACTACGTCCCTTGAAATATTCAATAAATTCAGGCCAAAGCCATAAACGGCTAATGAGAAACGCATAGAGCATTCTATTGATGGTCAATTCTTAACCAAATTTTAGTGCCCAATAAAACAGGGGCCTGAATGCCCCATTAAATTGAAATTTCATTCCAGCGTTATACGTAGTATAGACTGAAGCAAACGCTTTGAGTGAAGTCTCTATTTCATTTACAGTTTCATGTTAATGGAAATATACAGTTAACTAGAATACCTAGTTACTTCTTCCAAGCCACGCAATACTGACTGCTCAAGGCTGAAACATTAAAATCCACATCAATAATGCAGGATCCAAGCTTCATTTTTATTCGCAGATGATCTCTGTTTCTCAGGTCGGTCCTTCATGTCCGAAGATCATGGCTATGGTGGAATTCCATTCCGGAACGGATAAATTGTCCCCAGCGACCTCTATCTGTGGCAATTTTGGCGATTTAATAGAAATGAAATTTGCAGTTTTGAGTACATTTTAATCGGATTAAATTCACATGCCCCTTAGTTCACCTTAAAGTATCCCTTGTAATCCATATGCATGTTCCATGCTTTTATTCGACCTGCTAAAGAATGTCGGTATTTCCATAACAATCCCATATAACCCGAGGGACTTCTTACACTGGCAGGATAACCACAGTCGCCACATTTCTCTCGCCGCGCCGCAAAAAAGCAAATTAAAGCGGCAAAGGACAGGTTTAAAAAGAAAGAGACAGCACCATCATTCTCTGATAGCGTCCATGCGAGTTAGTATGAGACAAATCGATTTTGAACGCGGCTCGTTAAGTCATGAAATCGGATCGGAGTGAGATAGTATAATCTGGGCTCCCTGGGGAGGAGCGGGACACGGCATCGTAGGGAAAGGTCGTTGCCACGTAAACAGAGGGAAAAAAAGATGTTGCTAAGAGATTAACCACCGAAAATAAGGAGGCCCTTTGTAAACATGGCATTGCATTTTAAACAGCTGTGTTTTATTTTGGTTTCAAGTTATGCACTTCAGTGAGTTTAAGTAAGAGTTTTGTATCTGTGGTTTTGTGTTTAGTAAACGGCATACAATACAATATTAATATATTATTATTATATTATTATAACTATTGTTACCTATCGTTGTGTCGTTTGTTGGCGGGTGGGTCGGTGGTCGCCGCGCGCGTGTTTATGTACCTATAAACCTATTGTTATACTAAAGTAAACATACTCGCCAGGCTTGGCACATTACAAATCTTTAGTAGATTTCAGTGCCTGAACTAATTGATTTGTCATATTTGTTGTTATGTCTAAATTAAATAAAAAAATAAATAAATAAATAAACGTATTACGTAAAATTGTATTATTGCCTAGAGAGGCACACGGATGGACGCTCCACGTGATGCCACCACCGTCGTTCGGGTCATCAGCAACCTAAGGGGAGCAGATGGGGTGACCAAAATAATAAAATTGACGTTATAAACAGCACAACGTATTTTGCCGTAAGGTCTTAGACAGTCAGTCCCCAGAAGACATTGAATAATCACCTTATACTTAGATACACGACACCGAAGAGGTAAGTAAATTCTACACTGCCATGTAATCATCAGAGTATGTTTAATCTACATAACTATTTTAGTAGAATTCGTAACTATTTGAAACTTCTGCTAAGTGATTCTTATCCAAAAACTTGTTGATCAGATACTCGAGTTCGGTGGTGAAATAGAAAAATGACGTAACAAAACAAACAGTTAAGCTTTCCAACATTTATCATGGGAAATGGAAAGTCATGTATCCCATCAATCAACATTTAACATTTGTAGACACTGAACCCGTAGCGTATATGCTGGTACATTAAAAAATGGCACACACATCAGGTCACACCCTCATTTTATGAACCCCTAACAACATTAGGGTTGCCACAGCCCTCCGTAATGCAGAGAGGGTTGAGCGATTGTTATTGATTTTAAAATTCACACCGCGAACACTCGCTGCCATTTTGGCAGATTGCACTGGACAAGAAATACTAAATTCGTAAATAAATTACGTAGACAAAAAACTGCGCCCGGCAAACAAAAGTCCTCTTGGTTGGCAAAGCTATTTTTCTTTCATCTGTTTTTATAGCTAAATGCAGTTACCTTAATAGAATTGTAAGTTTTTGTAGCCGTCAAGACTAGAGCTCCGAGTCGTTTCCAGATATAATAAGCTTGTTACAATTTAAAGATGAGCGCAGCTGTCACTTTGCCCGGACAATCAATGAGATTAGGGTTGGGGTTTTCATGTTTTATTACTTCTAATATATTATGGGAGGGAATGCATTAACGGAGGTGAACATTTTTGTTCGACGTGGTACGACTGAGTGTAGTTTAGTTGAATATAGGTTGAGCTGTTGTATCACGGAAGAAAGTTAAATAATATAATCAATTAAACTGGGCTCTAACAAAGAAAACCGCATCGTTTCTCAAGCTACGATGCAACAGACATACACCCAGAGCCACAGATATGCACGTCAAACTTATAACTGCATTCTTTCTTCGTCGGTGGTTAAAAGCAGTCCCAAGGCCGGAGTAATCCCCATTCCCCATGTCGATCCTCCAACCTCGTGGCCCGCCGACACGTGACCGCAGCGATAGATATTACATGCGCGCGCGCACCGATGCCGTGCGCCGAAATAGATCACCGCTAGTGATGCCCGTTAGGATGCGTCGATGAAATAAATCGATTGATTTATCGATTCGATAAAAGAGAACCGTTTTTAGGTGTTAATTTGGCAGTTTATTCGTGGAAAGTAACAATAAAATAGACTATTGGTTATAAGTAAAAGAAACTAACGCAATGGCTACAATAAAAACTGCGAGTATACGAGTATATGGGTCACACGTCGCAGCAATGTACACCAGATGTCACAGGAAATTATCTTCAACGCAGATGGAATTACACCAAGAAATTATCGTTAAATAATAGTAATGTTTCAAATACTAGTGGAACATAACTTGTTGAATCCATCACAAACACAAATGAAGCAACAAACAATGAGCAAATATCAATTTGAAACTTAAGGATAAATTGAATGTCAAGGTACGGCTATGAAATGTTAGAATTTATATTCAAACGTCTTGAACAGTTGTATTAAACAAATCAGGAGAATAGTGGAACTTGAAGTCTTCGAAACAACAAAGGCAGATGTCGGCTGCAAGAAATTGGTTACTGAAACTCGAATTGCATACCTATGTGCTACGTAAACTAAAATGCAGAACATCGATATATATTTTCCCCAGTACACGCATCACTACCGTCTAAATTTACCGTCAGTCGGTCGTTGGCGTTCCTCACGACCGCTCCACTGTGCTGCCACTTGACGGACTTTAGGGCTGATATATAGGTCATGTGGGCACTAACACTGTTAGGGCGATGCCGCAGACAATATATCAATATCCAAGGCGTATTTACGACCAATAGAAACGAATGGGTATCGATATATTAATCGATAGCCGTCTCGTTGCGTCATCACTATAAATATTCCCTACATCATCGGTTTCTCAAATGTCTTCTGTAGTTTTTTGTTGTGGCACATACGTTTTCTACAATGAGTCAAAGTTTTTACCACTACCTTTTGTGGAGCGGTCGATCAATTTGGTTTACCATCAAGGAAACACAAGTCGGTATCGACTGATGTTCATGAAATTTTATGCACGTTTCGATTCAAGTATTGCACAAATGCCTTCAAGTAAAAGGAAACTAACCTTCCAATTGACACTTAACACACACATTATAGTGTTTGTCATTTACATGCTAAGAAGAATTGACAACAAACTTTTTAATTTTCTCTAAAATACCCGACTTCGTTCGTCGTAACAGGTACATATTACACTAACAGGGTGCTCGACGCGAGTGTTCGGGCGTTTGGGCCCAACCTGGTTTTGGCCCGCGAGCCGAAACGTCTGATGCATTAAAATTAATATTTTTCCTCCGGCGTTTGGGCCCACAGTTAAAATGTCCGTGAAAACAATGTTTGACTGCGGGCCCAAACTCCTGAGGAAAAACAATAATTTTATTTACTCAGGCGTCTCGGCCCGCGGGCCAAAACCAGACCGATCCCAAACTCCCGAGCACTCGCCGACGCATCGTCGCCAAAGAGTACCGACTAAAAAGAGATCCGTCCAAGTGATTTGGCCGCACAATAGTGTTCGGCCACCGTGAATCGACTTTCTCGTTGCATAACACGTCACACTGGTTGAGCTGGGGATTTTTTAAACCTCTTGTCTTGTTAAGCATTGGCTTGTTTAGTCGCCGTAAACAAACCAAGGCTTCACAAGTGACAGGCTGAGTGAGAGTACTGGTAGGAGTGTAAACTCTAGAAATACATATTTTTTTATTTTATATTAGTAACGATGCGGCCGAAGATGAAGCATGCCTGTCTAGGAGCAGCCTATTCAGTCTAGCTTTGAAGGCGTCCAGATTATATTGATCAGGGAACACACTCGCAGGCAACGTGTTCCATTCCTTAGCCGTACGCATTATAAATACCGAATCAAGACGGCTCGTGTCTGCATAAAAGCATTAAAGTTGAAAAAACTTTAAAAATGTACATCATGGTCATCAGGCACAATCAGGTTGATCCTACCACCAACATCTACGTGTTCACATCGGGCCACCTTATAGATATTGCGGATAATTCATCTTTTTCCTAAGCCTAATCAAGCTATTAATGATCATTACAAATCAGTCTCCCGCAGGACTTAGGGGCCTCTTAGGGACAATGGAAAATGCTGTTGCCAACTTCCAGCCTACGGAGACTAGATATTTTGTCTCGAAAACATTAATCGCCTACACCCACGAGTGTAAAGGGTTGGTGCTGCCACCATACGGCTATTGATACTTACAAATTATGGATTAGAAAGGCAAAAACAGCACTATCAGACGTTATTTCACTTAACAACAAGATGATTACTTAAGTAGTAGCTAAACCATTAGCACATGAGAAACAAAGGACCGTGTTTCACAATCAATCACTTCAGTACGCTATAATTACAATTGTATCACGAGTAAGAAAGAAAAAATGAACTAAACACCTTCCAAGTCTTTCTATTATAAAACGAGCATGATACCAATTTAATTTAATCATGGATACACAATGTAGACTAGTTTTTTTTTGCGCTAGTCTGTTACTTTTTGCACAGAGTCATTATCCTTGAAGGAGTTGTTCACCTGTGTTCCGTTGTAAAGAGAATACGAATTCGCCTTGTAATTATGTACAGTGTCGAACGGCTATTAAACATTTAGTTTATGATGGAAACCCTTTTCGATGTAATTATTTATAACATAAGCTGTGATTAGGAGTAGTGCCTACAAGGCTATATTTAGCTGTTTATGACTAATTTGGTAAGAATACATTTAAATAATTTAATATAAATTTTAATAAACTTTTATAATCTGGATGCCTTCCACGCTAGAGTGAATAGGCTGTTCCAAGACGGGCATGCTCCATCTTCGGCCGCATCGTCACTTACCAACAGGTGAGATGGCGGTCAAATGCCTGTCTTGTCTAATGTAATAAAAAAATTATATTTAGATTCAGATTATGGGATAAAAATATTATTGGTTACAATACCCCACTGGAGACACCACTTGTTGCGCCGTTGTCAACTTAAGACTATTTATTTACCTGTAAAAAAGAAAATAGACGTTGTTAATGAAAATATCAATAATATTAATTGAAACACATTAGAGAATACTTATAGTATAGATATTCTGTATAATATTATGTCAATACCAGATAGACAGCCAACCAGCAAAACATAAAACCAACACGCCAAAGATATTGAATAGCAACTCGTTGAAGACGTTTACATTTCGAAACAGCCCAGTACAATAACAAAAGGAAAAGATTCAAAATAAATCACGTAGTTCACAAAAAACGGTTTGAACCGACCGACGATGGTACACGTGTATTTAATGTCTACCAGACGAGATACGACTTGGTTCGTAAGGCTGGTAGAACAGTACCTACTTACCTATCATCTTAACTTTTATGCATTTCTTGACAAGAAAATGCATTAGTTGCTGAAAGACGTTGAGTTGTTCGATCAGAATTTCAGTCGAACCAGAAATTACTGACCATTATAAACTTAAAAAAAACAGATTTTTTATTATGAATATTCTGCCGATCCACGTCTGCAGACAAGTTATTAGTATACAAACACGTTTAGGTTTCGTCAAATTGCGATCTATGTTGCATCCCTATCTGAATTATACCGGCCATCTCATCCAGTACCAGCACAAGCTAGTATTCTTGCAGACAATAACAGATAAAGACCTTTCCAGTACAACTGTTCAGACTTAACGTCCTTCCACCGCTGAGTGGAGTTGAAAAATTCAATTTAAAAAATCGTAAAGCAGAGAACAGTGTAGACGGAGTACTAGGAGCCAATGACTTGCAGGAGTGCGATCGGCCGCCGAACTGTTGCCGCAAGCCGCCGGGGTCACCGGAATCAGGCAGAACGAGCTATTCCCCCGGTGAATAGTTAATTCCCGACTAGAAACTAGCCGAACACTAAGCCCCGAGACGTATTAATCTTGGATCAGAGCTGAGTAAAGACACTGTTGCGGACGAACCGAAAAATCGATTTCTCATTGCCGTTTTGAAAGAGCATTTACATTAAAGCTTCTTAGAGTACTGTTAGGACTAAGTGTAGGATTAGTCTGTTCGATACTAAAGCTAAGAGACTCAACTAAATAAATAAATATGCTTGGACAAGTTCAAACAGCGCCATCTAGCCCCAAAGTAAGCAAAGCTTGTGTTATGGATGTTAGATAACTGATAAACTACTTAAATACTATTTTTTTGTAAATACATACTTATTATACATACTACACCTAGACCCGTAACAGAAATTAAAACTCTACATTTCAATTTCTGCTCGGCCGAGAATCGAATTCGGGACCTCTGCGTGGCGATCGGCATGTTATCCAACTGAACCACTCAGGTCGTCTATATGGCGACAATGTGTCATACATTATTTTGCAACTACATGCTAAAGCATACCCTATTGTAATATCGTTGACTGTCTAATAAATACATTACAATCGATAAAGAATATGAACTTGGACATCTCCATCAGTAGTCTGGGAGACTTAACTTTGACCCGCAATTACCAACCACCAACAGCGGTCAATGCCTGAAGAATAGTCTCTATGCTACATGCAACAGAGTGCTCTTCATGTCCACCAACAGAGGGGTTACTGGCCGTTCAAGTTTCCATCAATTGCCTCCATTTTCTGCGATCCCGGTATCGCGCAGAGTCACGGACGGTCAGATCTCGCGGTCGTTGGTCGTGCGCATTACTGACCCGCTGTATGTAGAATGTATGTACTATTATGTGCGCCCACGCATCTAGTCTGTACTGCGTAGCTGCGTAGACGATTCGGATTCGTTCGCGTTGTAGGCCGTTGGGGGATTCTTGGGCGGATGTGTGTAGTACTAAGTTGGCATGTTAGGCCAACGCCTGCATCATCACTTATCAACAGATAAGCAACTAATGCAATGTGATTAACTTTGTTATTTAGGATTACAAGAATTTTTTTAAATACCACGAAATGTACTGCATTTTTTTTCTAGGAAACACATCTAGCAGTGAGTAATGTACTACTCAGAATTACTTCAAACGTAAGCATAAAAATAATTATGTTACCTGTTTGTCACGTATCCGAGACATTGCATTAACCACACAATAAATTGGTATTCGGAAATCGATGATTCATCAATAAGTAGTTTCAAGGCAAAGGTATTGGGCATCACCGTTTTCGAGATTCTATGACGCATCAGCTGATTGAAATCGTCTATAATGGAAAACCGTAAAGACCTTCATACGAGACTAATACTAAAAGATTTTTATTATTGACAATGCTTTTACCTTCTAAAATATTTAAGGAAGTAGAAGCATTTACTTTCATATGGTAGAGGGAACAACACTTAGAGGAATATCTGTGAAGTTATAATGATTTAGACCACTTAAAAGCTTGTATAATTTCTTGATTGCTACACACATAGTATAGATGTACAGTTTTAATTAATAAAACACGCAGATGAAAGCTTATAAAAAAACAGTTATCAACAACACAAGACGCACTTCAACAAACATCGCGAATAAAATAAACACTGGACCAGACAAGCCGTCGTCGAGTCGTTTATTAGTTTACTTCTGTGTGAACAGAACAGTCGACGCCAAGGTGTTAACAGATTGACCTTTGATGAACCTACGGATGACCCAGTGTGTGCCACCTATATGTAGGTCACGTGACGTCACACGTCTACAGGCGAAGCAGGCGACTACACCTGGTGACATGGCAACGAAATGTTAGATATAGTATACATTTTTTGTTTTACAAATTCACACAGCGCCATCTAGCCCCATAGTAAGCAAAGCTTGTGTTACGGGTGATAGATACTGATAAACTACGTATATTTTCTTTTTCTTCTTAAATGCATACTATCATACACATTCCACCCAGACCCGTAAAACTCATCATTTCAATTTCTGCTCGGCCGGGAATCGAACCCGGGAGCACTGCGTGGCGACCGGTATGTTAACCAACTGAACCACTCAGGTCATAAATGTCAACCTATAGTGTATGGCACACCTATTGTCACCTTTTACCAATTTGGGTTTCACCGCCTCCGCCCGTGTGTATCTGTGGCTTTGTGTGTCTGTCTGTGGCATCGTATCTCCCGAACGGATGGACCGATTTGGACGCGGTTTTCTCGGTTTGAAATCCAGTTCAATCGAGTTGAATTCAGCTTTGCTTCATTAAAATCGTTGCTGTAGTTTAGATAATATATGATTTTAAGTAAACATGGTCGGGGGTCATCAGACTTTTTCTGTCGGTCAGGTTATTATTCTCAGTGGAAAGTGATCACCGCCATCCGTAGATACCAGCAACACCTGGGGAGACGCGTCGCGATTGACTTTCAGACACAGGTTTATGCTCGGTCAGATAGCGTCGGTGGTCGAGCGGTTAGAGTATCTGACTCGTAAGCCAGAGGTAGCGGGTTCGAATCCCGCTGCGGCCATGTAACAATGACTGTTTTCTAAGTTATGTACATTAGTTAAATACTAACCGATGCTCTTACAGTGAGGGAAAACATCGTAATGAAACCTGCACATTCAGGCGACTGAATGTGTAACCATAATTCAATCTGGTCAGGTTCCCCTGGTAGTAGGGTCAGGGAGGTCAGATGGCAGTCGCTCCACTGTAATTACCTGACCCGCCAAATCCTGAATCATGGTCACAGTGGACCCCAGGACCTCGTACGCGAGAGTACAACCGGGACATTAACGCCAAGATGATGATGACACAGGTTTATACTCGTTTCTTAAAGGTTTCAATGAGGAAGGAACTCGGAATCGATATGTTTCTCACTCCTTTTTATGTCAATCGGTAGACAAATGGGCCAGCAGCTCACCTGATGGAAAGTGGTCACCGCTGCTTATGGTTATTAGCACATTTGCCGATGCCTAAGACAATGCTAAATTGCTTACCTAATTTGGGCATCTAGTTAATGATAAATATAACATATAATGTATCTACTTAATTTACTTAGCTTAAATAACTTTGGTTGTAAAGACTTGTTTTATTCATATTTTATCATAGGTACTTTTAAATTTAACTACAGCACGGTGTAATTTTAGACGTAAGTTTCTTGAATAATTACTCCCTAATTAAATTTGTTGGATATGCCAAGCCAGTATCAGCTAGTCATCGGGCAACTTGACTGTCAAGACTCATCACCACCATCCACTGCCCATAACACATTAGTCAAGGGTCAAAGGGTCAACACGGGAATAAAACCGATCACGCCCAGTCGAATACTCTTTATTAGCAAGGTGAGAACCGTTCAACGGATGAGCTGCTGGATGATGCGTGAAGCGCAATGACCCTGCAATTGGGTCACGTGACGTCGAATACCTCAAACAGCTGTACCGTACTGTACACGCGCCCACGTAATGTTGGAGTGCGTACAATAAATCAATTGTCGATCTATCTGATTGCTATTGTTCGGATTCACTTACTCATACAGGGTAACTCATATGGTGCGAACGATCGGGTGTGACCCATAATATGATGAGCGAGAAGACAACGACCTCTTAAATTGATGGCGAAATCTGTTGCAATTGTACAGGTGGTGTCTATGTGCGTCGCCAATAATTTTTTGTAGACATGGCGCGATTTCGTTCACGTGGCGTCCTACCTACTTTACCCCTACCTACGCTTTACTTATGCTCACTCTGTCTATTGTTAAAAACCGCAATAAAATCCGATCTAAGCGTATATAGATACATCATAGATACATAAGGACAGACAGCCAAAAGCGACTTTGTTTTATACTATTTACCTTCCTCTTGAATCACTCCATCTATTATTGAAAAACCGCATTAAAACCCGTTGCGTAATTTAAGCGGCGGAAAGCGACTTTGTTTATGCTATGTGTAGATGCGTGATATGTCAAAAATTCTACACTTTAAGGACGAACTAGAAAAACATTCACTGATCAGATCAGTAATGTTCTCAAAAAAGCTGGGGTCCGGGTCTCAAAAAAGTAGTAAGAATAAAAGAAGATGTATGAAAAGAGTTGTGGATATATGCGAGGCTAGGGAGTTGTGTCAGGACAGAGCAAAGTGGCGGTCCATAGTCTCTGCCTACCCCACCTGTGGGACACAGCTTTATGTATGTATGTATGTTCTACACTTCAAGCGTGAATATGCGATAGCGTTTCCTACTCATGTAACACAGAGATCAAGCTCTATTTTAGGGACTATAATCACACCACAGGCTCACATGTCACAGAATAATGTCCACTCTTCTCACCACTCTGGTCCCATTGTGAGGGCTATCGACCTGTCAACTGGGGCGCGTGATGTCATCGCAACCCTCTAGTAGGGTGCGGGTGCGTTCTTTGTTATTACGAGTGGGTATGTGTCGTTGGCAGAAGCAGAAAAACCAAAGTTTAAGTGGATTGCGAATAACTTCAAATCGCCTTTTAGTTCATAATTTTAAACAAGGTTTTTCCCGCGACTCCGTCCGCGTAAAATTCGGTGTAACGTTTCAGATCCGTTCCCGCGAGAAATACATTTTATTTCGGGATCAATTGAAGCCTATATTGTATTCTGGGCTAAAAGCTACTAAATGCCAAATTTCATCAAAATCCGTTCAGTAGTTTTTGCGAGAAGGAGTAATAAACGTCCATTCATCCTCACTAACTTTTGCATTTATAATATTAGTATGAAGGATTGGTAGGAATTTAGTAAGATCACAGAGAAGTCGCAAATTTATAGATTATATAATCCTATAGGCAAGATATATGCACAAGCATTTGAACCTACTGTGATTAGATTCAACCCAACCACCTCTACCATTTCAATTTCAACGTAAACTACAACTCAATCTAACTTCTCGGTTCTACCGCGACGACATTCCTCACAGAGGTGCCATTACACTCATTCATTCCAACATTTATTTACGTCCACATATTTTACGATTGCTACACTTTTACGATGGGAACAACATATGTATACCATAGGCATATTTCTGTTCTATGCCTATATGCCGAACATTGACCGTGCTTGAACTATGGAATGCGTGTGCTGACCGGGAGCGACCCGGCAATGACGTCACGGATACCGCAGACTGCCACTATTGAGTTCTCCAAACAATACACCGCATATAAGATCTGGATCGTGGATTTTTGAGCATATAAACCAACGTAGATCTATTTTACAAGCTTCTATATTCACTTGCAATATTTGTATGTTCGGGTGAAGTCTTGCAAGCCTAATTTGACCCACTTCCCGGCGTTCAATTGAGCTGGTTTTTGGTATACCTATGTAGCTTGGATGATAATGCATTGATATGATACCATGAAGCTGGCCTGACGCAATATGATAACACCATCGTGTTTGGGCTCTTAGGTATGGTACTTGTCATAAAAATATTGTTATTTTTGTAGCCTATAGACGTATCCTCATCCCCACACGTATAGAAACATAAAATGTTGTATTAAAATAAAATAAATACATATAAGTAAAACCACACATCGCAAAGCACTCAATATTACTAAGGATTAAAGGCGTAGTGTTCAAATCGAGCTTAAAGCATATAATATTTATACAGTATAGATATTTCAATTACCGCAGTGTCACAAGACGAAGGCCTTTGACCACTGTGTATTGCCAGTGATGACCTACAGAACAGAGACGTGGCCGCTCACTGTGGGCCTTATAAGAAAACTCACTGTCATGGCTATGCTCGGAGTCTCATTGCGCGATCGAATCAGTGATGAGGAGGTCTGCAAGAGAACTAAGGTTACCGACCTTATTACCGATTGCCAAGCTTAAGTAGCAGTGGGCAAGGCATATAGCTTGCAGAACAGATTGGCGATGGGGCAGGTAAGTTCTCGAGTAGCGACCACGTACCGCGTGGGTTGCTCTAGGTGGACCGACGATCTGGTAAAAATCGCAGGTACCAGCTGGATGTGGAAGGCATTAGACGAACCTTTGTGGAGGTGTTTGCGGGAGGCCTATGACTAGTAGTTGGCGTCTTGCGGCATGTGTGACAAATCTTAAAGTAAGTAGAGCTCGTCTAGTCTAAAATGACGCGCCCCACTACTTAGTTAGTTGATTTTGATGAGTGAGTGCAAATATTAATAACGACACTTCATCTGTGTGGGAGCGTCGACTGCTCCAATCGAACGACGCGTGCAACGTGAACGAGTCTCACCAATTGAATGACCAATTACAACGGCATTTGTATATGTATTGCGTCCATATTTTAAACATGCTTATGTGCGTTAATGCGATAGTGGGGCGCGTCATTTTAGATTAGACGAGCTCTACCTACTTCCTCATAAAGATTTTCAATATTTTCTTCGCTCCCAACACCCAGTTACGAGATAGATGTCACATCCAACCTTCAGTCACATGTTCTGTTCCAATAGATGAAAACCGGAACACGTCGGCCGGCGTGATCGTGGACACGTATCGTGTTGTCGGAATGCTGAACCGACTGCATATTTTGTTCGCGAGAATCATACGAGAATAACATTATCCCACTCGATTCGTATCATATTGCATCGACCATTGCATCTATCCAAGCCTGCTTCATGATGTCTACAGACTATAGATGATATAAAAATATACTGGCCGTGTGGTGTCCGGCAGAATAGAATAGCATCAACCCCTTACACTCGTGGGTGTCGTACAAGGCGACTAATGTTCTGGAGTCTCAGTAGGCTGGAGAATGGGCAGCAGCGTTTCCATTCCACTATTTACAAATACTGCGATCTCCAAACCGCCAAGTGTGGAGATTATGGCAATAACCTCTCCTCTTATGGGAGTGTCCTGCAGTGGACTGTCATGGGCTGTATATGTGTAATACTATACAAATATGGATAAAATTCACAATGACGATGCGACGATGCCTGTTTGCGGTGAAAACCTTTAAAAATTTACCTACCTACGTATCATTTGAAAGGAGCCGGGGATATACCCCAGGCTGCTAATTCTCAATAAAGATAAATAGGAATTCAACGATTAGATAGCCATAATCAAAAGGGAGTCACTCATTCTTAACTATTTCATTGTCTATAGTTGTTGACAAATAATACTTCAAATTCAATAGTGATCACTCGCCTAGAACATTTGAAATAGAACAAGGAACAGTTTAATAACAAAACGCACCATCACTGTGACCACTATTTCAAGAGTTGACGTCGAAATCAGAGGTGCAACGAATAGCAGGCATTTTACAAAGTGGACGGCGGCATTTTTACGTTCTTTGCAGTCTGTCTGCTCATAGGCTCTGTTTGAACACCGGTGGAAATCACTAGCGCCCACCATAAATCAAACAAAAGCAACACCAGACCAGCCTTTCTCGCCGGCCTTTCCGTACAGCTCTACGCAACTCAGACCTGTGTCAACAAATCCCGCCTTAGCTTCGCAAATCATCGATAACAGTTCAATAATCCTCGACCGCAAAACACATGCGTCATCCCACCACAGACCGCCAAAACGGTACATCGCAAACCGTTAGCGTAACACAGTGCACCAACATACAACAATGAGATTTCCATAATCCGTGTGGGTGACCCGTGATGGATGTTACATCTAGTGTAATCTTCACACTTCACTGTTTACCTGGCAATTATTGCCCACGCCAAAGTGCGTCTAATTGTCGTCTAAACGGTTACATTGTTTTGTCAGCTTTCTTTCTTTAACTTTGAACTATCAAACTATCAATTACCTACTAAATTATAAGTATCTGCCCCGGCTTCACGCGGGCATTCTCGAATTTTTGTACATAACATGTGTGTGTTCACAACTCAAGGAATTATCTTAGTTATGGTGAAAACCGCATTCAAAACCGTCGCGGAGCTTACGAGTTAGAGGATAGAAAGTGACTTCCTTTTATACTATGTATGGATAAGGTGTATCAGCTGTGCTCCTTTTTGTAAATATTGATCGAAGAAACCCTTGGATCTAATAAGAATGGAGAGGCCAAATGCCTATAATATAAAATTATTTACTAAAACACCATATTCATTAGCTAAAAATGAAACTAATCACCTTTTGAAACAACATATCGATATTCAGTTTTCTGAGACTGAATCGTATCTAGGCTGACTCTATATTTTCCACTAGACGTACCCATCTATTCATCGCTAGCAGTGGCATTACAACGCAATGCTCCTTTGTCCCAAGCCATAATAAGGACAGGGTCATAATAAGACGCAGTATCCTCCCCTAGCAAGACGTATTACGCGTTAGCATTACAATGGTGTCATTTTCACTTAATCGTGCACAAAGAAGACTATTCGCGATGATAATAAATGGAAATTAATTGCGACGCGTACAGGAAGGAAACGACTATTGCGTAGAAATATGATATCAGGAATGCGTAGTTACAGTGTTGCCAGATTGGGCTTTTTTCCCCAATTTTGGGGAAATTTTGAGATGTGTGGGGTAATTGTTTAATGTAATTTACATACAAATATTGAAACAAACGACACAAAACCATTTTGTTTGGGGAAACAAATTGAGAAGAGGGGACATTTTTAATGTGCGTTTCATATAAATGTTTTTTTCATCATTTTGAGGAAAAATAAATTGAGAACTGGAGAAATATTGTCTTTGTATTTGTATTTTTGAGAACCTTAGTCAGTCAGTTAGTAATCACAGGTATGAAGCGTACCAACTTATTCCAAACAATAACAATGCACCTACGGTTCTACATTTATATGTATTACAAACCAAAATGCAGAACCGCATTGCCACAATAATTCATATACTGTTTGTCATTACTAAGACAGCCCAAATTGACCCAGAGTCGAAAGTTACTAGGCAAAGATGTAATTAATATATTTATCGATAAGAATGTGCATTCACTAATTCCATTGCAAGATACCCGCCTAAGCAACCGTAAGAACTGGAACGGCAGTCGACCTATAACCCTCTCGATTAGAAATGGTAACGAGTTCTTATTGACGTAACACAATACGCGCGTGCTCTTTCATTTGACATACTTAAACAGATTCCTGGTAAGGCAATTTTCCATTAATTCAAAGCTTTAATTTATTTTATTGGATAGAACTTAGTAATTGGACATGTACCTACAGTCGAATAAACTGAGTCATTAACAAAACGCATCATTTTGTACAGCCCCTGTGTAGCCTTATTTTTGTTCGAAGAATATTTGAAAATTTGATATCATGGTCCAAACAGATAATACAACCCAAAAGTCGCAGTTTAAATAAGCTTCATTCAATACTGGAGGCTTAAATGCCAAATAGCAGTGTTGAATACAATAACAGCAAAACTCAAGTGTCCATTCCTGTCTAATTGTTTCTAATCCTGACCTCACCTAATTAATCATCGACAAAGTGAAAATTGAACAAAAAACTAATCATCATCATCATAAAAAATAAACACCTTGGCGTTAATGTCCCAATTGTGTTCCCGCGCGAGGGCCTTGGGTCCGGCTTGACCACGATCCCACGAACCCCTAGATATGTTAGATCAGATAATTACAGCAGAGCGACTGCCATCTCTCCATAACCCTGCTACCAGGGGATTCTAATCAGATTGGATGTTGAACATAATGTTCATGGCCACAATGTATTTTCACAATGGCCATAAACAAAACATATCTAAAACAAAAGCTACCCAAATTAAGACCGAACGAGCAAAACGGACCGAATGGCGGACATTCGCCGTGGAACTGTCATCGCGCTACGACCAAGCGAAGACTCATTGAAACAGAACAATGCTCTTGAACCTTTATGTTTCAAACGTAATTTATTCCACTCAGCGCCACTGCTGGAGTGCTCTCCGCGAATCTGAAATACACGGCGTGACATAGATTTTATTTGAACAAAGAACGGTTTCGGGTGACGCCGTTACTCGTTTCCCTTTGTGACGAGGCGGCATTGCAATTTTTATTTGTAACAGTCTCTTTGGCGCGGACCTCTTCCTTCTCTGGAGAAGGCGGAAGCATTTGTTTGTATGAAATTGCGTTTGTCGTAATTAAACTAAACTTTTACTATGATAAAGATATATGTATGGCTGTTTATTTTTGTTCTACTCAGCCGCTAGCCCACGCAATACGTTATCCTTCAATCCGGAAGGCTACAACGCAACATTATTATTTGGCGGCAGAAATACATGGATAAATAAGGATATCTATTCATGTGGTGGTGCCCTTAATCCAGGAGACTCCTCAGGCCTGACAGTCTTTTATGGTAGATTTTTCATCAGATGAGCTGACACAAATTCTGGTCGTCTGCGTATCTGGTAGTTGGCTGTTGAAAATATGGTAATTTGCGTGTACGCTATGAATTTTATATTTTATTCTCGATTTGGTGTCCGTATTATATATAGACTACAATATAACCTATGACCGATGACTGAACAGTCTCTGCTCTTTGATATACAGTGATACAAAGCGGACATTAATCATTATGTATTGTATAAACGGAATAACAAATACACGTCACAGACGCGTCGTATTAGGCACCGTTAGACCGTATTTAAATAACAATACGTATTGAGACCACCCACGGCCAGACATGTGTGACAGAGCAGTAATTGTAATGCTCGTGTTTAGTTACCGAAATTAAAATTATGTAGATATATATTTATAATTTCTTGTCTATTGGGCGACGACGATGTCAAGCTTTCTACAAACGCCTGCGGATTTGACCCGCAAAATTAGTAAGGCCTCTATTTGATTTGGTTTACTAATGCCTTTCGTTATTATGAATAAAAGCGGTCATTCTTTTTAATTGAATTTGGTGCAGATGGCTAATGTATAAAGTGACCTGACTGAGCCTTACACTCATTATAATCAACGCCATCGAAGGCCTAGACACATTTGCACCAAACCTCACACATCGATAATAATAACACCAAACATTGGGGTTTATTAATTTACAACAGAATGCTAGGAAAGCAGGGGCTATGCAACAATTGGGCACAATTAGCTGGCATGACAATTAGTATGAGAGACGGCGCAGGGGTCGACTGCGCAGTGTACTCTCAGTACCCAATATCCCAGGGGGCTACGCTCCGAGCGAGATTCTCACATAAGCTCGTTCGTAATTTAAATTTTACATGAATTTTACATTCAGTTACAGGACTTTTCAGTTCAGGTTTCTGTGTAAAACCATAGTCACAATCATTTCAGTTTTCTGTATAAAACTCAGTCACACATGGTATCAAATATCAATATACAAAGTTAGTCTAAGCACTGTTGTGCCAGAAGGATGCGAAACTACACTTACGTATAGTAGCTAATTGGTGCATTCACTGACGCGCATTCAAAATCACATAAATTCCCGGAAAATTGTGGTCACTGACTGTACTGTACAGTCCACCAACTTATCCGTTCAGTAGATAAAATCAGAACTATAAACATCGCTTAGTAAATGTCATCCACTAGTCTCACTAGCGCCGCCGTCTACAGAACAGTTGGCGGCACAGTGGCACTGTACCATGCGCGGACGCAGGTTCAACGACCGATAGCCCTGTTACGTAACAAAACATCGTGCCGCGGCCGCGGGCGTGACATTTTGTTGTCTCACGTGTTATCGCTCGATTTGAGATGCATCTTTCTTTATGGTTTATGTGGCCCTGGTACTACAGTAGGCCTACCATGAGTTGCTACAGTAAAAACGGCTTACTTTACTACTCTAGTTCCGTAAATCCCGTTTCCACAGTAGTAAACGTTAAATCGGTACCATAAGTTTCACATACGTTTCCCGTTCACGGTTACGTGAAAACCATACTAGCCACAGTAAAAGCTAACTTCAGTGTAGTTCCGGGGTATAGGTCCTTGACAAGTGTTGTTGATTATTAGTAGTCTGTGTCACAAAAACTTGTTTATTTACAAACAGAGGTTATGTTTTAGCAATGCCTAGGCACTTATTTAAATCCTGTTAAATTGATAATAACATATACTTTATGTCCAAATAAAATTACGAAATCATAGAGGATCCCCGAATTCCCCGAAATGAAGAAGTCAATGACTGGTTGAAACTGCGCTTACAGTTTGTCCACTGGGTTTTAAGTAGTTTTAACCCATCGGAAACAGAAAAGATTAATACTGCATAATTATTGGTAAGTTTTATCTATATCTTGGAGTAAATATACCTAATTTCAACTAAGTAGACATGTTGTACTGAGTAAACTTATATTAGGTATTATTTGTCAACAGGATCAGACTCTGGAGTCATGGTGGTGCAGTAAATTCTTAGAAATGGACGCCTGTAACTTTGAAAAGGAACTGCACTTACCCTAGTTGAATGAAGTTCGGAGGCACGACCACATGTGTAAAAAAGAAAACTCAACATCGGCTAACAAAAAAATTTTCAAATTGAAGATGCAAGTGGTACCTAAAGAGCAGAAATTCCAGACTTTAGCATTAGTTAGTGCAATACTATATTAAAAATTGTTTGTAAAAGTGAAAGTGGTAGTTTATGTTTAAGTTCTGATTTTTTAGATTTTGAATAAAAATACATATATTTATGCCTAATTCATAATTTGATTTTTAATTTCCTGCTATAATTACTAACATTAGTATAGTATAGGTTTAGTACAGCTAATATAATAATATCTCTGATATTTTCTATTATCAATACAATCCCATAGATATTTCCCAATAATAATACCTAAGGTTAAAATTCTAAATTACCTATGTGTAAAACCCCAACCTCTGAGACCAGAAAATAGACAGCAGTTATGTGTACTTGTGTGTACTCAAGGCTGGAATTTGGACCGAGGCTGAAGATCCAACGGCATGTCAGGTGTAAAGATTATGGTAAAACCCTCCACTAATATGAAGGAGGCCCAAGTCAAACTGTTTACCATTAAATAATGTTATGTGTGTGATAAAAATAAAATATAATATTGATTTTTCTTATTAATTTAATCTTTCATAGTATGGCACATAACATAATTTTTATTACAATATTGTTGTTGGAAGCAGTTGTGTGGCTTTATATAGAGCATAATGAAAAACAAAAATATTTGCTATTGTCATCAACTTAAAAATATTAGTTCTTATATGTAAAATATATAAAACAAGCCAGCGAGTAACTTATCTTGTAAATTTCACTTTTCAAACATTTTATTGTTATTATTAGGTGTTATAGGTTAATAGACAAGTAGCATTTCTTCTGATATGTCCATACAACATTGCAGTGCTGATAATAGCTTTCACTTCCATAACACATACTACAGTTTAGTTCACTGAATAATTTTATTAATTTTGCACCAAATGTCCATTTTGTTTTTAAAAGAAGGGGCGGTTACCTATGAGAGCCTATTGACCCATGTCTGAGAACCAATTACAACTATTCACAATTCACAACCTTATGGTATAGCAAGTGATAAACAACATTAGTCTTAGATGGTGTGCAATTTATCCTTGTGCTGTGTCCACACAATGCTTCAGCACCTTTCATATTAAAAATTCGACGAAAGTTAAGCTTGTAAGTCTCATGATGCCACCCTGTATCCTTATTTCTTCCAGTGTGGTGAGGTTCAATTCTTGTAGTCTTTCCTCGTATAACTTCTGTTTCAGGGCAGCCAACGAGTAACTTATCTTATAAATTTCACTTTTCAGACATTTTATTATTATTATTAGGTGTTATAGGTTAATAGACAAGTAGCATTTCTTCTGATATGTCTATACAACATTGCAGTGCTAATAATAGCTTTCACTTCCATAACACATAAGTACTACATTTTAGTTCACTGAATGATTTTATTAATTTTTCACCAAATGTCCAACTTGTTTTTAACAGAAGGGGCGGTTACCTATGAGACCCTATTGCCCCATGTCTGAGAACCAATTCCAACTATTCACAATTCACAACCATATGGTATGGCAAGTGATAAACAATATTAGTCTTAGATGGTGTGCGATTTATCCTTGTGCTGTGTCCACGCAATGCTTCAGCACCTTTCATATTAAACATTCGATGAAAGTAAAGCTTGTAAGTCTCATTGTTGTCACCCCGTATCCTTATTTCTTCCAGTGTGGTGAGGTTAGATTCTTGTATCTTGGTGGCTCTTCCCTGCACACTCTCGAGAACAACAATGTCTTGTAGAGAGTTGTAACACTTCTCACCTTAGAAAAAACAGTAAGAGACGTAATCACAGTGTGTGTATTAAATTATTCATTTGTTTTCGCATATGGGCTTCATGTTGGCGATAAAACGTATTTTCATCAGCCGCATGGACTTCGGCGAACATCCTTCAAGCAAAATATCGCCTTCCAGACATTTTTGGCACGATAATAATAACTATCTCCAAACGAAAAATACTTCTCACATTAAAAATTTTTGGGAGTGCTGTAACTACAGTAGTTTCGGTAATTTACTAAAGCATCTGTCAAATTTTTGACTCATGGTACGGATTTGTATGCAAAGCGCTGCGTAAACCACACTCCCCACGTAAACTGAAACGTGAGTGGTAAAGTCAATTAACCAATAGCAACTCACGGTACGGATTTTAGTTCCGCTACTGCCCGATAGAGGCGCTGTACGAATTCTCATAGAAACTTTTTTACGTTCACTGTACAGTAAACGGGAAAACAAACTCATGGTAGGCCTACAGAAGAGCTGGTGTGGGTTTTTTAACGTGGAGGAATGGGTTTTTGTTCATTCTTCTTGGCTTGATCTGGTTTGTAGAACGCAGAAATTGTTTATAAATAAAATTATGAAATCTAACTAATAAATTCTAAAATAAAATTTATTTACTTGGATAATATTAGTGGCCGGATAGTAATTTCGTGGCGTCCACCTGTGTATGATTTCCGTAACACATAAAAGAAAATTGTTGTTTTCTCTATAAATTAACGGAAATCTCGAAAATGATTTGAAGGCTATGATTGGTTTTTCCCGACTCGTTTTGTGTGGACGGACTAGTAAAGCATTTGATAACCTGTCCACTAAACCTCGGAAGATAATCGTTTCACAGAAATAAAGCAGGATGACGTAGAATTTTTGAGGAAACAAGTATCAATAGGTAGGTTAAAAACAATAACAATTATTGTTAGAGGTTGTTACAAAATATAACTACAATAGTTGTTAGCTAACCTTTAATTAGATATTTTTAGAGAGAGAGAGTGGTTTTAATAGAGCGTAAATAAAGAATGCAGCCTCTTGTTTAAAACTAATACCTAACATATTTTGACCTTTAATTTTATACTTTGATTTTTTTAACAGTGGAGCCAGAGTAGTCTAGGAAAACATATAATATTCTAGTCGATAAAATATTATAATTAAAAACGCGAAAGTATGTCCGCATACAATAAAACGTGGTTCAAGTGTATTTCCTAGAACTAGATTGGCTCGGGGTCGACTAAGTGCCAGTATGTGTGTTTATCCGTATTCGCTCGTAAACCATTCCGATGCCTATTGTTTTTCAGAGTTCCGAGTTTAATCGCTAACCAGCGGATTGTAATGAAACTTAGGAGAGACTTTGGCGATACACGTCACACCAGTATAACTTAAACGACAGGTGTCGGAAAAAATCCGACACTTGTCGTTTGTTATATATAAAAAAACCTAAACTAAGGAACCGATTTTAATTAAACAAAAATCAGACCTGTCTCGTTTAAACTGGCTTTCATATAAACCGAATCGAAATCGGTGTATCCCCGATCGGGGCTACGACGCCACAGACAGACATACATACGTCAAACATACAAGTATAACAGCCCTTTTTGGGGTAAAGTAAATACTTAGACAAGTAAATACATACATAACGCAGCCTTTTCCCCGTAGCGGCACGGATCGTGGAAAGCTATTCTATACATATTCTGTGGTACACTGGTAGAGGTACACAGAGACCACAATGTTCCTTTGCTACGGCCGGTCCTGACATATTTATTCTACCCTTTTCGCACATGCTCGTTTTTTATTTAATATTTGAGGGACACAAACGATGGTTTAGTTCGGGTACCCTTGGCTGGGTCACGTGGTGCGTAAGCCTCAGCGATACGTGGGTAATAGATACCTGAACCTGCCGGTATCAGGAAAGAGGCCCCGAGGGCGACCCAAGAAGCGATGGATTGACATTGCTGAGTCGAATGCGAGAGCCAACGGCCTACGACGCGAGGATGCCGAAGACCGGGCGAAGTGAAAGAGAATGAGTGGGAAAGCGGACCCTGGCAGAGGCCGGGATAAACGCTAGGACGATGATGATGATCCTTGGTTACAAGTAAAGACTGAATGAGAGCAAAACGACAAGACCGCCATCGAAGGCTGGGTGACAGCTCGCGACTTGTGCAAATGCAAAACGTTAATAAAGTCCACTGGCTATCTGAAAGCGGTCAATATGACGAACAAACACGGCGCCAGATCGTTATCTCTCGTAATAGGTAGCTTATCGCGATTACTGGGCGAGTTGTTAATCGTGCGAGTTGCAACTTCCGCCGTGCAACTGGCCAGGGCCGCAGTTAGGGCGGCGAAAGTACCTATTGCGTCATTGGTGTGGTGCGTTACTGGATAGTTTTTGTTGCGTCGGTTATGTGTGAACAGTTCTAAGCGATGTGACTGTGTGAGTTATTTACTTTTATGTAATAGTTGAATGATAATAGTAATTGTTATTATTCATGTAATTAGTTACCTCATCTTTTTTATGAGGGGAAATCTTCGAAAGATACCACGCCATCCGGGGAAATGACGTGGATGTGTGGGATTGTCCGAAAGTGTACCCTATCCACTGAAACCCCTCTCTGTATCCACAGCCGCTTTTTATCGGAACACCACATAACCTCATAGATAGTTTGCGCTGTGGTATTCCAGCGTAAGCCCAAGCAATGCTGGGTCAATCAACACATACAGGGAACGTCCTGATACAATAGGACGTCTCCCAGTCATGTGGAACCCTCGTCTCTTCCCCGCTGCTTCCACTAGGAAAGAGTTACCTTATCTGCCTTTTGTTGCGAAATATATGACCACAAACGTCGTATCGACCACTTGTACAGCCATTTCTGGACAGTAGAGTAAGCCTTGTCATTTCGCGAATCAGTCTACTCTACTTAACGAATCACTCCACGAGTCCGCCCTTAATACGGCCCTGTGTAGTTGTACAACATTGCCGTCGACATCCGCGTCTTGCAATTGGCTGACGACTGTACTTGGAGAGTTATAGTCAGCGATTGAAAAGGTCAATTTCATATTCGATTGTGGTACTTGCATATTTCTTTAATGTCTGCTCATGTTAGCTCGCCCAAGATCTTAAAACAACTTCAATTGAATAGAGTAATTTAGACTTGATTATGGTTCCTTAGCCTAAGCATTTGATATAAATGAGGAAGCGTTTCAAGGATGAAAAATTACATACTAAGCTACCGTTCGCGTTTCCTGCTCTATCTCAGTTTATTCCAATTAGACAGGGCTAGTATTTTTTTTAAATATCTACCGTTAGATGACGAGTACTACAATATTCGGGTACTACAATACAAATAGGTACTTTCAAACTATTCCAATATAGACATAGATATAATAGATAGAATTTCAATATTTCAATAATGACATAGACAGACATAGACGTATTTTATCGATTTGGTATGTTATACTGCTTATTATAAAATGGATGTAGCTAGATACTGGAAAGCCTTTGATAAAGTCTATTAAACTATTATAACAAAGCTAAAAGACATCTCGAATAATTTGGCTTTTTAACTGCTTCTTTTGTGTATAACTGAGAACAAGGCAAACTTTTTTTTTTATACCTCCAAGGTGGCAAACAAGCTTACGGTAAGCAGTCACTAGACGCTAATTTGTAATTCGGTATACATTTTAAGACACAAGTTATAGTACCTACCTACCTCTTTTATATATTTATATAATAAATAAGACGAGCAAATTCAAAGACTGAAATTTCACCTCGCCAAAGTTCAACCGGTGACAATGACCGTGTCAAACTTCCCTCTCAAGGCGTTCACACACACACCAACGCACGGCGAACACTCTGCGAACGTAAACGAGCTTCGTGATAATGTTCCGAGCTAGAGCGGCGCTAAAGGACTTCATTGCGCATACAGGATGATTTCAGTTTCACAAATAATTTGTGACAAGAAAGTTAACAAAAAAATTTTGTTGAAATAGGTGGCCCCCTTTAGTTATAGGAGATACGATACAAGCTTATGCCCGCGACTTCGTCCGGATAATGTTCTGATATAAAGTTCCAAACCCGTTCCCGCGGAAATCACATTGAATATCGGGATAAATTATAGCGTATGAGCTATTCTGGGCTATAAGCTATATTGCTGCCAAATTTCATCATTTCGGCCGTTCAGTAGTATTTGCGTGAAGGAGTAACAAACATATAAACATCGTCATCATCATCATCTTGGTGTTATGTCCCGGTTGCGCTCCCGTGCGACACGCTAGGGCCCGGGGTCCGCCTGCGACAAACATCTAAACATAGTAGGTTAAACATCTAAAGTTAGTAGGATGGATGTTATGAATTTCGGCTCGCGGTCAGTCCTGGCTTCTGATAGGGTCCGTTTTCCTACTGTCGCACTTCCATTTCACTTGATCTTGAGAATCCTTACACTCGCAGCGCAAAAACCACTGTTAATGCCATACGAATCAATAACAAATGCAAATAGAGACAGTTCTTAGATCTTCACATAACCGTATACTTTTTACCATACCACCAGCAAACTCTGAAACAGCCTATACACAACTCTATTAGCCGTAATCGCGCAGAATCATGACTTGTCGCGTGCCGCACTCGAATCTTGACCCCCGCCGCCGGGTGGCGACCAATTTAGCGTTTTGCGCCAGTGTCAACACTCTTTGTTCCGGCCACGTTTTAAAATAAACACGCCTTGATTACATTAGGCGAAGCCGCGAAGGTGGGTACTAGCTAGCTACTTTATTACTCACGATCACGTACACTCTGCAGTGGAAAAAGACCCTTATGGAAAAAAGACGGTAGCAGGACAATGTACAGTGCGAGAGCATAAGTGCATGACCACCTTAAGAGTCATATTCCTTTGCACTACAGTGCAGTTGTTTGAAGGATTTTTATAGCATCCATGAGTTAAATTTTTACTTGTTAAATAAAAAATACCCTGGAATATATGGGTAAGTTTATAAGGATGGATGTTTGTTAGTCTTTCACGCAAAAACTACTAAACTGAATTTTATGAAACTTTGCAGTAATGTACAGAATATCTTATAGACTATGATTTATCCCGATATTCAACGAGGTTCCCGCGGGTACGGGGTCGGAACGTATAATAATAAACTTATCAACAGAAAAATGTCGGAATACTTCCGACTATATACTTTCCTATATTCAAATAAGTTTGGGAGCTACGATACATATAGTTAAACACAGACATATACACAGATAGACAGATCCACAGATACATAGGTCAAACACCCCTCTTTTTTCGTCGGGGGTTAAAAACCAACGTTTACAGATATTCTTCTATTTATATTCAAATTTCATATTCGAGCCATAGAAATGATAGTTCCAAACTATTCTCGTGACTTGAATACATTGCAATACAACATGTGACATTTGAAGAGATGATTTAAAATCCGCGATATTTGGTGTTACTGAAAACCAGCATAAGCAAACCCGTGAAGCAGTGATAGCATTACGCTGTGAGAGGTCAAATAATACTGGTAGCTGCAACGTGAACAATTGCACTGAAAATAATTTTAGTAGATGCATTTATGTTATTGTTTCGTGTAGTAGTATTTGTTTGTATTTTGTTTTATTGTTTTGGACCAACATTGATGTATAGTAATGTGTAATATTTTCTATTGTGTTCTCTAAAATATTCAATAAAATCTGTTGCAATGATATCTTGTTTCATTGTACTTTTAGTCGTAAAAAAGTCAATATATAAAAATATCGTACACTCATTTTATTTCACTCTAAAATGTGGCGCTAAGCAAAATGTTTGCACATGACCAGCAAGTCGCATATGCGGTCAGATCGCACTTTGAAGTTATTGTAATAGGGCACCATCGCACGAATTTTTATAACAGCTACACTTTGGTATTAAAGGACACAGACATAAGTCACGCATATGACGTCATAACATGCAAATGTAGGAAGAGCTAACATATCGCGTTATTGAATTGATCGTACTGGGGGATTTGATTTGTAAATATGGGAAATCGATATGGGAAAGCGTATATTATCAGCAAATTTTGTATAGGTAAGTAGAGCTCGTCTAGTCTAAAATAACGCGCCCCACTACTTAGTTAGTTGATTTCGATGTGTGAGTGCAAATATTGATAACGACACTTCATCTGTGTGTGAGCCAATGAACGACGCGTGCTCCTACGTTTGAATCTTACCGGCAACTGAATGACCAATTACAACGGCATTTGTATATGTATTGCGTTCATATTTTAAACTTGCTTGTGTGCGTTAATGCTATAGTGGGGCGCGTCATTTTAGATTAGACGAGCTCTCCTACCACGGAGAGAGACATAAACCATTACATACATAAACATTAGGCAAAGCTTCGCATAGCTTGCTTTAGGCGCTGACAATCCCTTACGACCCGGAGCAAATTCTCTTGTCTGTTCACTCTATCTTAGTGTCAATGTGTCAGTTGTGCTCTCGCGCGCGAGGGCCCGCGGTCCGCGTTGACCATGATCCAAGATTTGCCAGATCAGGTTATTACAGTGGAGCAACAGCCATCTCGCCTCCGCGATCCGTCTTCCAGGGAAACCTGGCCAGATTGGATCATGGTTACACATTCAGTCGCCGGAATGTGTAGGTTTCCTCACGATGTTTTTCCTAACTGTAAGAGCATCGGTTAGCTCTTTATTTTTAATTTGGTAAGTATACCTTTAAATAAATATCTAATACATTTTTTATTTTCATATATTTTTACTTTTGTTTAATTAGGTGATGTAAAGTTGTATTATAAGTAGTGTGATATAAATTCTGTATAATACATGTAATTAGTAATCATAAGATCTATTTGGAATACGATTGTAGCTATAATTAAATAAAAAAATGTAATATTTAGATTCAGATTATTGAAAAAACATATTATTGGTTACGATACCCAATGGAGGCACCACTTGTTGCGCCGTTGTCAACTATTTATTTACCTGTAAAAAAGAAAATAGACATTTGTTAATGAAAATGTTTATAATATTCATTGCAACACATTAGGTAATAAAAATCATCATCTTGGCAATAATGTCCCGGTTTTACTCTCGCACACGAGGGCCCGGGGTCCGCCTTAACTATGATCCAGGATTTGGCAGATCAGATAATACAGTGTAGCGACTGTCATCTGACCTCCGTGACCATACTACCAGGGGAACCTAACCAGATTGGATCATGATTACACACTCACGATGTTTTCCCTAATTGTAAGAGCATCGGTTAGCATTAGATGTATATAATTCATAAAAGAGTCGTTAGCACATGGCTGCAGTGGGATTCGAACCGGGTACCCTCGCATACGAGTCGAATACCTTAACCACTAGGCCACCGACACTCAGCACCTCATACGCTCTCTTGTCTGTTCAGTGTGTGACCGAATCTGTATTTTCCGTATTGGCCTCTACAGCCAGAGAAAGTGTCGTACTTCATGTGTTAACAGTGACGCTGTTTACGAATAAATGTCAAAGATCAATGATGATAGGAATAGCGTCTTTATACAACAATCGTCGTCCTAGCGCTTATCCCGGCCTTTTTTTTTTTTTTTATACCACTAAGGTGGCAAACAAGCTTGCGGCCTGCCTGATGGTAAGCAGTCACCGCAGCCTATGGACGTTTGCAATACCAGGGGCATCACCCACGCGTTGCCGACCCTGTAAAAACCTTTTAACCCCTTTCTTGAAGAACTCCATGTTGTACTCTCCAGGGAAAACCTCTCCAGGTAGTTCATTCCACAACTTTAGTGTGCGTGGGAGAAAGTTCCTTTGGAACCGCACAGTTCGCGACCAATTTGGCTCCAAGGTGTGCCAGGGTCCGCTTTCCTACTCAATCTTCTCCACTTCGCCCCGTCTTCGGCATCCTCTCGTCGTAAGCCGTCTTTATACAAAGAAGTTAAAATACAAATGCAATAATTTATTATTCTTTAGCCATTGTACAGTACATGCTACAGTACAGCATTTTCCAGACAAATAGTACGGAGTTAGTTAACATTGTTACAGAACAAATGTTTGCAATGAAAAAGATAAAGCGAACTATGCAATTGATTGATAGTGCTGTAAAAGCTCTCGAGTGTCTCTAGAGATCGGGCCTGCAGCCAAATCTTCAGAAATGTAAAGGCAGGTGTTCTGAAGCTTTGGTTTCATTGCAACGAATTTTTTTTTTGTTATACGGTAGGGAAACAGTCAAGCTGTTAAACGAAAAATTAAAAAAATATGTAAATAAATGCTAAGTAGCTATATAAAGTACAACTTATGTGAAATTTGATTGGATACTATGATATTCATATATTATTACAATTTTCTGTGCGTTTTCCTAGAAAACCTAGCCTAACCCTTTTTACCTAACTCTGTTGCCAACAATTCTCTGATTTTAATAACTAAATTTGTAGCTTTTGCGATTACTCGTGTCGTGTCGATTTCTACTAGCAAAACCATTATCTAAATCTGTTAAGTAGATGTTAAAAACCTATACAATCGGACAAACAAACAACGTTATCTTAAACGTCGTAAATTATTTAAAATATGCAAAAGTTATGACAACGAACGACAATTATTCTTTTCCAATAAATATCTAAAAGGCAACTTTCACCTTGTTTGGAGTTAGAGAGGCATTTTATTATTCGTTCAACGATATTAAATTAAACGTAAATGGTTATCTAACCTGCGCAAAACCTGCTTCCTATTCAAAAATCATAAAAGATTGACATCTTAATGTTTCATGACAATGTTGCTGGCCTTATGGTTAGGTAACTAATGTTCAGGTAATTAACATGTCCTTACTTTTCAATTGCTATTAAAATTAACTTTCTTTTCACGCAGTATACAGGAAGACCAGAGACAATATACAGTCTATCTTTTTTACACTTCTAGGTAGAACTCGTCTAGTCTAAAATGACGCGCCCCACTACTTAGTTAGTTGATTTCGATGTGTGAGTGCAAATATTGATAACGACACTTCATCTGTGTGGGAGCCAATGAACGACGCGTGTTCCTACGTTTGAACCTCACCGGCAACTGAATGACCAATTACAACGGCATTTGTATATGTATTGCGTCCATATTTTAAACTTGCTTGTGTGCGTTAATGCGATAGTGGGGCGCGTCATTTTAGATTAGACGAGCTCTACTTAGTGACAAACGAGCAGACAGCCCACGCGATTGGCTAATGGGTCCCTGTTGAGTAAGAACACGTAATTAAAACACAAATACATATTTATAAAACACGACTTTTTCATTTGTAACCTTTGCATGCGAATGCAACCTTGATGATAAAATAAATAAGCGTTTTTTTCCTTAAAAACAGTTGACCACAACTGCAACCATGAGACGGTCCGGTGCGATTTTTCGCGGCCAGGTCGTCGACCCCGGCGTGTTTGCGACGCGCAACTCACGCGCACCCTCGGATACGTTGTTGCATAATGTTGCTCTAAAATTACAACAATTGGATTTTTATATGTCTCAAGGTTGAAACAAGAATCGCAATTGGTTTCCGCGAGATTCGTTGGCAAATTCTGAGCTGAACCTAGTCGGATTTTCTACTCAATCGATTTCTTTTTAAAGTTTTATTTGGTCTATAGAAAATTTCGGATCCGTATTGCTTTTTCTACTGCTCTAACGGCACTATGCTGTGAGACATACACAGACAAAGATAGACAAAGTAAAGACACATAAAGAAAGAAAGAAAGAAGAAGAAAGAAAGACATTTATTACACATAGCACACCACGCCACAAAGGCTACATTAAACTATGCAACGTCAGAAAAAATCCCTATGCCTAACCGTTTACCTATTCGCTGAACGAAAATAGCATCAGCCGGGTCCTTGGTCGTTGTATTTAAAATCAGTGACTCGATAAATCCTCAGTTGTTGGGATGGTGCTGACGGTAAAAATGGTAATAAGCCTCGACGCCAGGCGCTTTGCATGCGTCCAGACGGCACGATATAGCCGCACACAGTAGAGGCACTGCCTATTCGCAGAAGTCACCACACGAAAGTCTCTCTGCTTGAGTATGAAACCAGAAACATGTTACAGTGGCGAGTTATGTCGTAAGGCGTTCGGTTTCATACATTCCGTTTTGTTAGATAGTAACCCTAGGCACTTGGACGCGTTACGAGACACCACAAGCCTGTTTCTGTCTATTCTAACCCCGATATGCTTCAGACGCGTTAAAATATACCACATCAGTGTAGCACTGTTTCTAGCTCAAGGCACACTGGGCAAGACCGCAAGTTTTCATGAGACCACACATAACTAAATACAACTATTAACATACAGTACCTATTTAGGGGGCTCTTAGTGATGGTGCAAGACTGAATAGTAACGTTTATAACCGTGGGTGTAAAGTTTTAACACTTACCGAAGAAGCAGATTTAGGAATATGCACCAGTCAGCTGCAGAGAAACCTGACCCCCTACCATTCATTTAATACGTGCTGGGGGGTCCAGTCACTCTGCACTGTACTTAGGTTTATAAACCAGTCTGTGCACCTGACCGTAATCTGCACAGACATTTACATTTCGATTGATTTAAAAGTTTAGAAAAAAGATAGGTTTTAAGACTTTCGTGGTTATTCACTGCACTATTTCACTACACATATTATCGGGTTTGTTAGCAAAATTATACAAAACCTATTCACTCTAAATTCATTCACAGCACGTACTGTACGACAACTATACTTTAGCAGGCATAAGTATCCCGTTATGGACTGCATTCGCCTCGAAGAAGTTTTGTTTTCAATAACGGCGCCTTGCAACCTTTTTCATGCTCTCGCGCATTTAAAAAAGTTCCAAACTTCATTTCGAATCTGACTCACGGAGCTTGCTAGCTCAGTTTTTAATTTGCTTCGTAAAATGCGTAAGTTTGAACTGCTTAATTACACGATAAGGATCGTAGGAATACAACGAAACATCGGAGAGAAAATATGATACATTAAAGCAACGATATTTATTTTAAAAAGTTATTGTTTAACTAGCCGACCTCATATTTAAATTTTTCTTCGACCATGTAAGTTTATACCCACGATGGTGATAACATCATCACAGAGGCAGCAACGCATGAAAATGATTTATTATCTAACACAGTCTTCTTTCCTTTTGATGGTGTACGTGAGTCCCTTGCCTGCTTTCTACCGGGGCCATCCTGTTTATTTGATATCCGAAGCTCTCGGATTACATCGGTAATTAAATAAATCCGATTCGGTTTCCTGTCAAAACTCGTTTCGTGGTTTAACAAGATATGTTTCTCTTTTCCACCGCGTTCAGATCTCGTTTTAAGACTTCCGTGATGGGTCATATTTAATTAACGCACGTTTTGGGAGTACATGTTCTTAGATCATATCAGCTGCACATAAATCAAGGTTCTTTGTCGTTGCGCAGTCTGCATTGTACAACAATTTCCCGGAATCCATTAGGGCTCGGGACGAGACGAAACCTAATTTGCTCTTGATTTTCCAAAACTTTCCTCTCCCTTTGCGAGTCCCAGAGCGGAATATTAGTTGAAAACATCAAACAAACCATCTCGTTCAATTAGACGCCTCATTTGGGGCGCATTTTATTCACCACTGATTGAATTACAAAGGAAACTTCGCCGAAATATGAATCCCTGGGAGGCTGCGGCCTCATAAAATGCTAATTGTTCAATGTTCAGCGTTTGTCAGGTCAACGTACAGCCCGAATTGAGAGTGAACCTCGGTCGGCCCGAATGACGCGCCACGGCCAGAGGCTCGCGTGCTCGTTTGACACATATCTTTGTTTCCCGCCATTTGACAACGCCAGAGGCCGTTATGGCGGCCATTGTGTTCTTTCGCCGCCGCCGTGACGCGTGGGCGTCGGTTTTTTGCGCGGTCGCGATTTTAATGACGAATTGATTGGTGCGTTGCTCAAAATGAGGACAGTAATTTAATCCAAATGTAGGTGTGCGGGTTAATGATTCAGAGGACACGAAATGAGGATGAAAAGGACCGTTGCTTTGCCCTAGTTCTCATTAAGTTCAATAACAGCACGTGTGCACGAAACTGTCTGCTGACGTCATGTGTCGATAAAAATCAATAGCTGTACACGTTTATGTACTGTATGTACCTATGCACACATATACATAAGTTTTTAAGGTTACAGCTTTCAGTAAAGGATAAAGCAGGTCCACAGCCGCAGACAAATGTAATACTAAAACAATTTTCCTTATTTTACCTGATATATTCCAGGTGACAAAAACATCACGGACTGGCCATGATATTTTTGGCAAATAATCCGTAAGGAAGTAACCACGCCACGCTTACTCTCAAACAAATTATTGGGATCTGACGTACTAGTTGATAACCGCTGGTTTTCCCAGATTTTCCCATCGACGTCAGTACCTCTTTTAGTTCTACCGGACTTTCCGCGATTTCCCAGAAAGTGCCCAACCTGAATAAACTTCACGGCCTGGCCGAATCGAATGTAACAATTCTGCTCGTCTAATTGATAATTGATTTGTGAAAACTTCGGGTCAAGTACTCGGTTTTCCGCGGTTGATTTTCGACAAGTGTCCACGCCATGTCGCAAGCCTGGTACGTAAGACTCGCGTTACAAATAGTTTGGCCAATCTCGAAAGATTGAAGCCATTCAAAGTGGGGTAATTAGAGGTCAGCAAACGATTACAAGGAGATTACAAATACAAAGCGTGTTTTGGTTAATCAGATGATACATATATCATGAACGACAGGGGGATTTGCATGTCGATTGAATAAAGATATCGATTTTTATTACGGTTAGTGTTTTTGATATTTGTTTAACATGGTTTCGTTGGTTGGTCGACAGTCTGAATACCGATGACTCAAGAAGTCTTCTGTTTGAAATAACAACTTAACAGATCCTAAAGGCATATTCCTGTTTTATCTATACTAGATTTAGTTCGACTAGTACAAAACGGTCACCCATCCACCAGTTTTTCACCTATTAGAGCACTGCCAAAGCTAAAGGTAGTTCATTTATTGATCACAGTCGTCGATAGGTCGAACGAAACGCCATGAAAAGTAATAAAATTTTATCGTCTCTTGTCATTTATCCGTTAACATTATGTGCGCTTTGCTTTGGTTAGTATACCGCCGGATATAAAACGTAAATATTTTGCTCCGATTTCGTAAGACATTGTCCGAAATATGTGGATTATGTATTTGTCACGAATGTGCATCATAATACTATACTACAACTACTATTAGCCCGAGGCTTTAGTCGCTAAACACCTTATTTCTACACTAGTACTAGAATTCTATGACGCCCTATTCCAGGTCATGGCATACTTAAATACAAAATTGACGTAATATGTATCTGTTTCTAAATTAGAAATATAAATATATTGATAACATTTCTGCCACGACAGATACGCAGAAATAGAGGTCACCTCACGATAAGGAAGCCACAACCACCTCGGTTATAATACCAAATATTGATTACGTACTTATTGCGTTTCAAGACACTTTCATTTATGGTCCCCACTAGGTTTCTGCTATCTTATCTAATCAGCATCTCCCTGCCTGTAACCGACTAGGTGTGGTCGGCACAATGCCTCTCTTTCTTCCAGTCCACCCCATAACTTATCTCAACACACCTTTCACACGCGTCTTATCTAACACACCAGCATACACACCGGGATCGACGGCAGGTGCTCGAACCCATCACTATCACAGCCCATAACAGTCCACTGCAGGACTTAGGGCCTCTCCCACGAGAGGGGAGGTGATCGCCTTAATCTCCACGCTTGGCAGGCGGGTTGGAGATCGCAGTGTTGTAAATATGACAATGGAAGACGCTGCTGTCCATTTTCCAGCCTACGGAGACTCTAGACCTTTGGCCTCGAAAACATTAGTCGCCCTGTACGACACCCACGGCTGTAAAAGGTTGGTGCTACTCTACTCTGCCGGACACCACACGGCACTCGCATCGCATCGGCCACATTCCGCAATTACACGCGCCATCGGCCCGCGTGATTAGCAAACAGTGGCCATCAAGTCATTTGCCAGCAACGCATGTCCGTGAATATGGAATAGCTGAACACCCGTTTCCGTGACGCATGAGTGGCAGATAGGCGGTGGGAAAACATCCGGCCGTAGTTTTATAGGATAACCGTCACGACATGAGTAATAAAATAATCATCATGGCGTCGATATCCCGGTTGTGGTCTCGCGGCGCGATGGCGGTACGCCTTGAGCATGACCCAGGATTTGGCAGATAGAGCACCTGTCTATTGACCCCCGAGATCCAGTTAACAGCGGAACCTAACCAGATTGAGTAGGGAATGCAATCCCGCAAGATAATTCCAATCCAGGTATTTGCGAGACTGAACCATCTTAGTCCCGCTGGATCCAGGTATTTGCGGGATCCCGCAGGGTGGACTCAGACCCCAGACATCAACCGTTATAAAGACTTTATAGGCCTCGTTTTAATGGTTTTAGTTTTAACCCAAATTACACAAGGTTTTTGGTTCATTTAAAATAGTTGTACAGTATTTTTAGGCATAAAGATTAAGAGATAAATTGACATACTCTAATCAACATCAATATAAATTGAAATAATTACGTACACACCACAAACAACATCGTAAGCAAAGTAATAACAGAAATGTATGAACTTATAGGGGAAAATATGGGGTAGTTCGATAGTTAAGCTCGCAAGTATAGCTTCTCGTCGCTTAGTGTTCATCGCATCGCTTAGCCAGCGCCCAGCCAGCCAGACCACGGCCCACGAACCGCCCCGCGCACAGTATCACGTATAAACCATGCTTCTCTATAATCCCGCCAATTCAGCAGGATCCCGTAAAATTTTCGACCGGGATTAGTCCCGCAAAATGTATGCGGGATCCCGGTATCCCGGTATTGCATTCCCTAGGTATAAGGCATTCATGTGCGGATTTCCTCACGACGTAAACGCATCGGCTACTATTCAACATGTATATAACTCAAAAAAACTTTTTGGTACTTAGCGGCACTGAGGTTCGAACCCGGTACCTCTCGCTTACGAGTCCGTCCCGCTAGTCATTAAGCCACTGGCGCGGTGGGAAAACATCCGCCTGCAGATAGAGGATACCCACAAAATGAGTAACGCGCGATAATTGCAATTCCGGAAAATTATGCGCGATAACATATACGGAAGTACTAAATATCCCTCCCTACAAGGATAACATACTTAGTCATCTGGCGTGATGATAATATTTGGCATGAGAGAGCAAGAGCACAAAGAGCCATAAAACTATAACTCTAATACTCAGATGTTAAACCGCAACCGCCATAAATAAATAAAAATGGTTCACAGTTTCACACAGTCGCCCGGGCACTTAATACCAACAACATAATCATGGGAAGCTCGTCTCGTCAAGGCTACGATATCACCAGGCCTTTAACGGCGCGCTCAATGTCTCCCATACGGAAACTTGTTTATCACCAGATTTCATAATTACTCACCGAGTTGATTCATTAGCTTGTCGATTGTCAGGTGCGGAGCCATGCTTCCTGGGAGCGTGTGCATCGGCCACGTTTCCGAACGTGACCTATCTATTTCTGAACGTCCATTATCGAGCAGAAGCGAAGGTTTATCGGAATCGGAACTGGTTTTCGAAAGAAATCTACGTATGGAACGTTTATTGTTGCCGGGTGACGCTGTATTTGGAGAACTTCGGGTTTCTTGTTTGATTTGTACGTATTGAGTGCACTTCCTTGTTTAAATCATCCTTAATGATTTCATTGCTACATCGAAATCGGAATATGGAAATTGAAGTTTCTGGCATTGTATACTTTTTGCAATGTCAAATGTCGGAGAGCAGCGATTGAGCAAGTTTTACGGAAATCTGTAAGGACAAAATCGTGGGCTGCCTTTTTCATATTTATCGATATTCTAACCAAACATCGGACTGAAAGTACAGAAACCCAAATACACCGCGGTACAGCAATCATCGTTATCAAATATATCGTCTGGATCTAGGGCATCGCGTCGTGATAACGAACGGTGGCGTGTGAAGATAAATTATTTGTCTACCGTCTAGCCTCGGTGCCGTCTGGGCTGTCTCCATGTGGAGTTTGGGAATATTACGCCTAATACGACCGCTTCTTGGAAATCCCATCCAATGTTTCTGTATGCGTATAGTAACTCTATCAACCTTCGTATGAACTATCGACTTTTTAAAAGATTGGCTTTTGACCGCTATCTCACTTTCAGAAATAGACTAGCCTAGTACATTTTTAAGCTGTTTTAACACTTCATACAGTGCTAAGATGTTGAAGTCGTAGCGCTGAAAGGTTCATCTATCTATCATATTTTTTATTCATTCATTCATCACCTACTAGGTCTTACGAAATAAACAAATAATATGTTGGATTTACATGTAACTAATTCGTAATCCATCACACATTTTACAAGGTTCTGGCGTCAATCAAACCCACGCACGGAACTAGAAAAGTGTTTTATTCTTCGCCACTACGCTCGAATATGAAAATCCATGTTCCGCTCTTTATACACCTCTCCATAAAGGTAAAAGCGATGATTTTTAAAAGCCCCATACGTCACGGATCGCCGGCCTGGGCCATTTGCATTTTCCCGTTGCAAAGCATAAATATTCATGCCGCCCAAAACTGTTATAGAGCGCGCCTATCAGAGCCGTGTTTGGCGACAATTGTTTGTTTTCGGACGTTTGACATTATTTTCGGATTGTCAAGGCAGTTTGTTGATATCCGAACAATTATCCGCCTTTACGAATTACTCCATTTGCGTTTTGAGGTCAAGAGCGGACAATTATATCGCCGTTATTGATAGTTAAAGTCGGCGAAACACATTTAAGGTTCATTAAGATTTTAGTTCATTGTTGAAGGAGCATTTTAGCGCCGTTTCCGTCGTGGGCAATGTCATGAGAACGCATTACTGTGCACAATGTATGTTGTTATATTGTAAGGGCATTAAATCCGGATGTATGGTTTAAAAGAACATTATTTAAACCGCTAAAGTTCAAGCGTTTGAGGTCGAACAACACTCCGCTGATACGTTTGGCGACCGCTGGCGAAAGCGGCGCGATATGCTTTCCCTGCGGGCGGAATCATATTCAGTGGCGTGAAAAGCAATCGACACCTGCAACAATACGCAAATATTTATCTCCAACTCTGGCGGATAAGGTCGGAAATCGCGGAGCACTTGTCAGAGGGTGGTGCAAAAACTCGTGTCGGGCCTCGCCGCTCCGCCGCACGCACGTCAGGCATTTTATCCGAGCAAATCTCCAGTTTACACAGGCTTTATACTCGAGTTACTTCGCGATGCACTGCTGGCTCCACACCGGCTTCCTCAGTTCACTCCTCAATCTGAAGAGAATATCTTATGCCACCGTGCCGTACACTATGTTAAACTTTCACATAGTAAAGCAGCAATATACGGTAAACATTGGATCGTATAGTTTACGTCATTTGTGTTCGTTTAATCTTTGCCTATGCTTTGCTTTGAGTGTAGTGAAGGTGGACAAAAGGTCGAGCACTGGGTTTAATCCAGCGAGTAAAATTCGAAAATTAAATTATCCATTTCTGGTGGGTTTTACTCGAATAACATGCCCAACAAAGGTCTTGTCTCGACCTAAGTCGGTGGGAATTCCTGCAAAGTGACATTAACAGTGGACACGTCAACGCGCGTCAAAACGCCCACTTTCTACTGGCACAAAGCGCCTGCGCAACGCAGATGATCTCGCGACATGCGCGCGCAACGTTGCGCAAACCGGATACACATTTTGTCCGAACTGTGCCGTTTTTTCAACTAACCGGTCCATATTGCACTGTCAATGCTCTGCGTGCGATCGCAGTGAAATTTGGGAACAATTTCACTGTACCGAATAATAGACAGAGGATGGGCGATAGACCGATGCGACTTCCTGTTCAACCTAGCAATTTACCCACATGGGCAATAAACTGAACTAGGTTAAATTTTATGAGAGAAAATAAATTCACACAGCGACGGCTATCTAGGTGCTTTATTTAATAACCCCAACCGAGTACCTATATTGTTTCTCGTCATGTCAATGATTACAGGTAGACATAAATTGCTGGACAGAGGCCTTGTCCCAAGAACTCCACATCTTACGCTATGGCATCCAAGGGTTCGACCTTCTTACCAGTCTATCTTGACGACGACGTCGTTCAGTTGGTTAACATGCCGGTTGCCACGCAGAGATCCCGGGGTCGATTCCCGGCCGAGCAGAAATTGAAATGATGAATTTTAATTTCTGTTACGGGTAGTATATTTAATAATGTGAGTATGTATTTAAAAATAGTTTATAAGTAGTTTAGCAGTTATCTAACACCCATAACACAAGCTTTGCTTACTTTGGGGCTAGATGGCGCTGTGTGAGTTTGTTCAAGCATATTTAGTTATATTTATCTCATTGTAACACACTGGACGACCTGAAGAAAAAATATTAAAAAGATATCGTGATTTCCTATTTGCAAATAATTTCCTATTTACTTTGCAAATAATAAAATCGTCAAACCCTCGACTGACAGTATTTAAATGAAACTGCCACCCGACTGGCACGGCAGCGTTGCCAACCGGCCGGCCGCGGACGCAGGATGCGATATTTTCGTAATTAACGCGTCCACGCAGCCTTGCGCCCGCGCAGCGCCAGGAAGACATAATTGGCGGGCGACCGCGGACCGTTCACTGAGTACACGTCCCTTGCATATGCGTTGGAGTAGATATTTCATGGACTTACAGGTTAGTATTGGTACAGTGAGAAAGACGGACCGTTTTCTTTTTCGGAACATGGCATAAGATGGATATATAAATAAATAATTAATAAATATAGACGCTATACTAAGATGATGATTAATACATATACCTTATGATGATCCATATTGAATTGATGATATTATGATCAATGGATTGTCATATGGTCAGCTAATTAGTTACTACCCATTTTCGTACATCCCGTACCTACCTATAGGTCTGTCATCTCTAGTGCGGTATGATGTTATTTCATTTCATTTTAATTTTTATTATTTACATTTTGACGAATTCTCTGTGAATTGCTTATATGAATTGTATAGTATAAAGTAATTTTCCTTGATTAATAAATGAATCCAATCTAATCTAATCTAATATAACTTTGTATCAGTGTTCAGGACTTTCTTTTTGTCTATACATACATACCTCTTTCGACTTATTACACCACATAATGAAACCTAAAACGAAATAAAATCTTCGAAATCGTACCTAGATTTAATTTGTATAGTTAATTCCATCAAATAGGCTGTCTGTTTGTGGCAATATCTCATTTTGATCGGTCAATTTTTTCGTATAGAAAGTAGTCAGGTCTTTGACTGTCATAAGTGCAGATGAGTCTACGATGGCGCATACCTGTCTATTAAACACCTATTCACTCTTGTCTTAAAGAGACCCAAGTTGTAGCGCTGCGGGAAAACATGTGCAGGCGTTGGAAATTGGAGCATTACGCCGTCCTGCCACTTATTCCTCTGCGTTAGCAACAATGTACAGTTAATATCAAACCAGTTCTCTGTACGGACCTTTGGTATCACGTATTTTGTGTTTTTATATTTTTTCGGAGAAACTGTTTTTTGGTTTTGTTATTATTTTGCGTGTTGGCCGTTGCCTGGGCCTATTAGCGTCTTAAAGTAACAGAAATAATGTGCGCGCGGGCGTAACAATGTTACTACGGTCCGTTAATCGCTACACATTATGGTCAAGTTGCCACGCGTGTAAGAGATTGTAAATTGATACTTGATCTTAATTTTAAATTTTATAATGGTATGCTTATAACCGCAGTCTCAATCATGTAGTAGCCAGCACTGTGGTAGTATTGGGAAGGAATTGAAACCAAATGAAATCTGGGGTCGACATATCATCTATGCGCACTAAGCGATTTTCTTTTGCGATTTTTTTTCTGAAAGGGACTGGAACTCGCTGCCTGCACATGTTTTCCCTGAGCGCTACAACTTGGGTCTCTTCAAGACAAGAGTGAATAGGTATTTCATAGACAGGTTTGCACCATCGTAGACTGCATCTGCACTTAACATCAGATGAGACGGCAGTTAAATACCTGACTACTTTCAATAAAAAAAATGCACAAAGACATCGGTTTAAATGAAAGTCGCACTGCATTAGCTAGCATCAACACGCGAATAAAGCTAGTGACCTAGGGCAGTGACACCGACAGTTATAACCGTGAAATGCCAAATAAGACATAATGATATCTGTCGAGTATAATTTCATAATTTGTCATGTGACAAGAAAGCGAACTAATGTTATTCGTGATTATTTGTATGTCATTGTTTTGAACTCGCCCACCTATACTTGACAAACTGTAGAGCTGACCATGTCCTCAATTCCTCTCCAACAGTAAATAAAGTAAATAATCGTGGACAAATTCACACAGCACCATATAGCCCCAAAGTAAGCAAAGCTTGTGGTACTTACTTTAGTTAAGTTATACTTGGAGATGAAATTTAAGATCAAAAGTGTAACAAACTGTCACTAAAAATAAACCCAAGCGGTGGATTAATTAAAATTATTGAAATATTGATAAAAATTATCACATTCAAGAATATTAAAAAAAAGAGACTATTGTATATAATGCATCACCTTGGGTTTATTTTTCATAGTGGCAACTTGTTTACACTTTTGATCTTGATTTTCATCTCCGAGTTTAGACAGTTCCCTTTTATTACAGCACGACCTAACATCAAATGCGCTTCCGTATGTGAAATACATACGAAGAGAGTACCACATTCGCCAAAATGCATACCCGTATCCCATTCAACAAACTCAACAAAACAACACAACCCGAGGCATCCGCGTCGAGCCCAAAACAGTTCGCCAATAAATACCGGCCGCACGTGAAACGTGTATGAATTTATGTATGTACAGCTTTAATTGTGTACGTGTTGAAAACGTTGCATGCGCTCGAATGGAAACGATTATTGTTCACACCACCGCGCTGTGGGTTAACAAATGTGGGGGAATCTAGTGCGATGCCGAAAGGGTGCTGTGCACCCTACTTTGTGTGGTAGACTGTATACGGTGCAACTGTAAGGCGCAAATGCAATAGCTGCGTATGCGCATTCATTTTATGCGGCAAAAACTACGCGTTGGACGTAGATGGAAAATTCATTCATTGATGAAGACTGGTTTGCAACTATATATTCAACAAAAGTTTTGGGTGATGCCCCTGGAAACGTCCATAGGCTGCGGTGACTGCTTACCATCAGACAGGCCGTAAGCTTGTTTAGCTTAGTCGTATAAAAAAAAATGCCGATTAAGTATTAGTTATAGAATTTTCGTTCAAGCATTCGTTTCCAGTTTCTACAACCCCCCGCGGAATCCATTTATACAAACAACTGCCGAATCCCTACGGAACTGTCAACGATAGGTCTCTATGAATAGATTTGCTGTCTGAATGAAACATACACTTGTATAAGAATTTCGGAAAGTTTTATTCTTTTGGTTGTTGTTAATCTCCTTAGCGGAAATTGTCATATGTACTGTTAGATTTGTAAGCTATTTGATTCCTTAAGTCTGTATACGAGCCATCTCGACTGACAATTCAACTTCGGCAAGTTCACTAAACCGGTACTACTTCGCTTAACAATTCTCCATTCGACTTGACCCTGCAGCTGTGTATCACCATAACCATACCACCACCATAACCACACACCAATTCACCGACGCTTTGGTCCGGAACAGGTGCGCGACTACACTTATTGTGATTGGCCGGCAGCGGCATTGCAAACAAAACCACATCGCGCTCAATGACCAACACCTTTGTTCATGTAAGTCACGTAAAAACTATTTAGCTTGTCTTGTTCAAACGCCATAGACACACCTGTTCAATGCATGTACGAGGAAGCGTCTACATACATCCACGACCGGTTTCGACGTTTCTCACTTCCGGCGCAATATATTATATCAAAGGGCAATCGAGTGCGTAGAATTGGTTCTCCAAATCTCCACAGAGAATGTATGGGACGACGATAAATAAATTCTCTTTTTTATTTTACGCGTTTTCCTTGTTACGTTGTTTACTCCAGTTGTAGGTACACGGGTTTACGGCTGAAAGAGCATATTCGGCGGCGCAATTAAAGCCCTTTGTCGTTGCGATTGTCAAAATAAAACGGGAACCAAGAACGAATGTCCTTTACCATATTCCTTTATTCGCGCGGACCGGGGCCCTGAATAAACATTGTTACGTCTGGCGACGCGTTTTATTACAAAACCGCACACTTTCCAGGCGCGTGCGCACAGAGACGCCGACGCCGCGGCGAAAGTGTCGCCGACATTGATGCGGGGTTCACGAGAAATTTCGCTTTTTCGACCTCGAAACGCGCGATTTCCGACTCCGACGACGGACTGGCCGCCGCCGCCGGCGCAAGGTTAAACTGCCACATGAATATGGATGAAATTATCTCGTCTCGATGCTTTCACGCTGATACCGTCTATAAATAGACAACATATTTCACGGTCCCCTGTATGCATCGTTTACATTTGGAGATATATCTCTGATGTATCGGACGAAGGTTGCTCATATATGAAGAGAACTAGAATATATACGTACACGTGGTACCAACGATTTCAGTAGTAAAGCAATACCTATATACAGCGACGAATCAAAGCAATATTGAGTTGAGTACTGACGCTCATTGACAATCAAACTAAATTATACTCCAAAACTAATTAAGCATGAAAATACCGTTCCAACGACATTAACGGTTGATTATCGTCTGCATCTCATCTCAGGGCCCCCCGCTAGCGTTTTATTGTTCTTTCAATATTATTCAATTATGCAAAATAGAACAATGGCGTTGGAGGCTCTAGTAAATGATATTAGGACCATGCCCGGTGATCGATCAGCGCTTGACCCGTGGGGTTACGATCGATGTGGGATGGTAACCTATCGGGCATTTCGGTGCCTAATACATCATGGATAGTTTTGGTGATTGATTCATGTGTAATAATAGGATTTTGTTATATTGATGGCGGATAAGCAGGACGAGGAAAAGCGTCGTGTTATGCATGTTTAAGCAAGACCAAATTCATCATCTATCAAAGTCTTGAGCTTAACTTGTGAGCATTTTTGCTGTTGCGATGAGGTATGTATAAAAAATAGGCACGTATCGCAAAGCCAAGAAGTATTAAAGAAATGTTGTAACTTGCTACACTCTCTCATAAATCCATATTTCGACCCAAATCACGTACCCGATTAAGAAGTTTGATCAAAGTTTGGATAGCTAGGACTTGGGTTTTATCTGTATACTTTGATACATTATACGAGATTCGGATACTTAACATGAGATGAACGAAAAATCCTGTAGAAATGTGCCCTTAGGCCTTGAAATATAGGTTTCAGTTAAATTACTGCTATTTAGAGGCAGCTATTACTCGCACCTTTCCGATAAAAGTTAGCCTACGCCCTTGTTTAAGATTAAAGCCATTTCCATACTTAAAATCATATATATTCATCCAGTTATTCACCTAAGAATGTAACAAAGCGAAACACTCTCACATTTACAAACCTAGTCTCGTAAAGAGCACAAAGGCGAACTATGAAATAAAGTCAAATGGCACAATAAATACTTCTTACCCCAGAACACAACAAAGACTAAAAGGCATACACAAGACGGCACTATCTGTCGAGCACTATGCAGAGGCACGCGAAACGAAACCACGAACGAAAGCAGAGACTATAAAGGAGCTGCTCGGTTTTCAGTCGATGTCTTCTTTCGCGGTGCATACGCCACGCTTTTACTGGTAAACTTGCATTGCATTGTGCCCGGAGTGTTACATTAGAAAACGCGCTGTGGTCGTGTGTGAAAGTCTAAAATACGATTATGTTCAGAATATTCATTCATTATATTAAAAGCGAACGAATGCGGCGCGAGGAAAGTTTTCAAGACCGGCATGGTGATTTGTCAAGCGTTGGCGTGTAGCAATCCCAGACGCGGTGTTGAACGCGAATGCCTTAAAAAAGGAATTCCATTTTAACAAGGAACACACAATGGGTGTTATTGCGAAACTGGGAATTGGTCACCCGTAGTCGCGGGCGATTATGGGTGATGGGGAACACGACGCGGAAATGCTTTTTAAGAAATGAAAACATAATCCACCTGAAGGAGGTATCGAAAAATTTCGTGCAACATATTTTTGAGAGCCGAGCACGCACTTCGCTTAAAAGGATTGAGTCGTATCCGCGAGAGTGTTTCTCTTATATTGGTAACATAAAAATGTAATAAAAAGGTCAATGGTGTGCCCATGTAAAATTGAATTAAACGCATTTTCGCATTTCAGTAGCAAAGTACAGTTAAGTACTTCAATGGAAAAATCTTAAATTCTCTTTAACCACTGAGTAACAAAAAGCCAATCAATTACTGTTAAAGTCACGATTCTACAATATAATAATATGAATATACAATAAATAAACACAACAACGTTGCTGCATAGTTGAATAATAAACAACACAACTAATAATGCTACGTTAGGCAATACCCAATACAATGTAAACAGAAGAAGGCCGTCACTTTTGCTGAACAAAATCTTGAGCAAACACCGCCGTTAGTTTTGAAGTTGGAAACACAATAGATCCAATGATTGGTTGCTTATCTTGAATACAAAACATGCGGCTCTGGGACCTACCATTGGTGAGGTTCTAGCCAATAGTATTGCTATTTATAAACAAGAAGGCTTTGCGTTTTTAATGTAGCTAAAGACTTACATTATCGAAATAACGAGAATAAATGTATAGAGTCGTGTATTTGTAGTTCATCACAATTTACAATATTGATTGGTGAGCTGTTATTGAGTATTGTTAAAACAAACAACAATTCGTTTTCAATATAGGATAATTTGTTATTCATTAGTGTTTTTGCTTTTTGGATTAATGTAACCTTATCCTAGTGGCACTCCAAGACTACACGTACCAGGAATCGCCACTGGTATGTATGTTTCCAAAGAAATATTTCAAGAGTCTTGCTTAAAGATTATTCAAGCTCTAAAATTGAGAGAACTGCAATTCCAACTTGCGCGCCGTCAGTTTGCCAGCAGACGCATCTGAATCGAGAACTATTGTTATGGGAGCCTGCTGTCGACATTTTAAAGGGTGATTCAAAGGTCGTGCGCATCTTCAGTGCTAAATGCCAGGCTTGCGTGCGGCTGTTGTGAATACTCGAAGCTGGGATCGGATAAGTCTCATTAGTAATACGGGGATTTGCACATTGTACAACCTTTGTAGCACTAACTCAGCAGATCTAGGATTAAACTACATACATGTCACTCAGTATCATTACTATGATTTTTCTCAGCCGTCATCTTACTACATCGAATTTCTCTTTCAGTTACCAATTTAGATATATATATGTCAAGTGCTAAGAATTCGTCTTCCCGTTGGATTAGATTTCATCTATGTTGTTGAGTTGAAGTACTCCTATAAGATAATATAGAGAAAACTGATTGCTTCATGATGTTGCGTCAATTCAAAATGTGTAGCCATAAGACACAATAATCAATTGACAATCTTCAAACGTCACTCATAACAACATAATCTGTACCATTTCTTCCACAAAAAGCAACTTTTTACCACCACTTACAACCAATAGATGACTCAGCGAGCACTTTTTCCGATACCAATGACGTTTAACATCACTCTCCACCGCAAAATAATGGCCATCATTGTCTGTGAAAAGTTTTAACACCTCGAGCCTCTCGGCAGTTGTTTGACTTTCTATCTTGTTTGGAATGGACGTTTTATTATTTGCTCAGAGGCGATCGATCAATATCACGGCATCGGATAATGTGATGTGTACGTCTGTACAGATGTGATATGGTGATCATGATCGTATGGTATCCTGGGAGAAAGCGTGTCGTTAAAGGAAGTGTTATTGTCATATGGTCGTGAAGTGATGCTTGTCATGGCACTTTATGCTCATTTATAGGGAGTGCTCGGTCATTGTCATTTGTGGCATAATAATGATGTAGCTACGTATGATTTATCATGTCGAAATCCGATTTCTAGGAAACGAAATCGTCTTATTGTTTTTAAAAGTTTCCAATGACCACTTCAAGCCTGCTCTAAATGGAGACGTCATCTTATCTGATTTATTATGTATATCCTATCGTATCTTACTATTTACTAATACTACAAATATGAAAGTTTGTAACGACGGGTGGATGTATGCATGCATGTTAATTGTTTCTACATACAGACAAGCGGAAAGCGACTTTACTTTAGGTATACTATGTAGAATAACATTGAAACTGAAAATACACACAACATTTGTGAGACTAACACGGAATCTGCTACAGATTTACTCCTTCCAGGAAGTCGTATGACCTTCGCAAGGCAAGAAAGACAAAAGACACTCGGTTTCGGTGAAATGCGCTGCGTTTGGGCCCTTTCCTACATTGCTCGGTTCCACATTGCTGGGAGACGCCCTGGTACCTATATGTATATCAGGTCCCTCTTGTGTATCAAGTCAGAGTCTGATAGGCCCAGCATTGCTTGGACACCCGCAGGAACGCCATAGCGTAAACTGAGGTCCATGAGGTCCTGTGGTGTGCCTAAAAAGCAGCTGCCTGACGATACCAAAAAGGGTTTCAGTTTACTCCTCAGGGTAACACGGTATTCCCTTCCGTTACTTGAAGATGCACAAAGAAAAAGAAGGTCAGCCCAGCTGATTACGTGAGGGGTTGGGGGGAGGGAGCACAGCTTGACCGACGCCGAAGTGGGCCACTATTTCGGTCCGTCAAAATGTCGCGGGCCGCTTGCGCAAGAGCAATGTCGGTTGTGTACCGCTAAAAATACGGTCAGTGCACCGAGCGATGTATCTCGTTGCGCTGGAGTGGCCGATATGTTTGGTACCAAGGGGTATCAAGGTTTTAAGCTAGGTGTCGGCGTGTGGTGTCCGGCAGAGTAGAATAGCACCAACCCCTTACACTCTAATGTTTTCGAGGTAAAAGATCTAGAGTCTCCGTAGGCTGGAAAATGGGCACCAGCGTTTTCCATTGTTATATTTATGACACTGCGATCTCGAACCCGGCTGCCAAGCGTGGAGATTACGGCAATAAAGACCCCTTTCGTGGGAGAACCCTAAATCCTGCAGTGGACTGTTGTGGGGTGTGATGATGAATACGGAAATTCAAAACGTTTATATGAGAAATAGCCGATGAATTCAAAACCGTACGGACGAAAGCGTAGGTTCATATGGAGCTACAGTTACAGCGAGAAGTAAACAAGAAAACGCACCAAAACATACGGGACGCAGGCGGACGATTTATACAGAGACATTGTCCACGGGAATGAGAAACGTGACAGGTCAGGAAGTACTGAGACGAAACGATACAATCATCCTCTCCTCGTCCCACCAGCCACGGAGACAAAGTACAAGATAATATCTGTATTTCATAAGCTAGAGCGAGACGCAAGATTGCACTGATAACGTGAAGGAAGGGGAGAGCGCAACGCGAATCTGGAACGCGACCGCGTGTCTAGACTCCTAAGTCAGGCGGAATGACGCAATAAACAATATGGGGCTATTTTATGGGTCGTTGTGATAAAATGTAATGGTGGATACTGATATGAAATATTATAGTATTGGATGTAAATCAATGTCAATCTTGCTGATTTCTCTAAAAACCTTACATAATCATTACACACACACCATAAACTCCATACATAAGTACCATAGATGAAAGCAAATACAAACTGTCTGACAGCCGGCCGCAACTCTTTCGACTCGTGCGCATCCGACGAAAACTTACAGTTACATTACTGTCACAGAATGAGGTTATACCTGAAACAAAAAAACGGACACATTAGCTAATTGATCAAAAAAAGTATACACAGCGGCTCATTATACCGTTAATGGCGTGATTTATGAATTATTACCGGAAATAAGGCTAACGATTATTTATAATAATAAAATCTCGAAGACGACGAAGAAAATGGCGCAGTTTCTGAATATAGTTTAATCCTTAGCCTTACAAAACATTAGATAGAATTTTATCAATATTTAGTTATGGTCAGCTGATAGCTCCTATTGTCCTTAATCGTAACAGATAGAGGTCATACTTATAAGATCCTTACCTATGAAATTGCCGTTTTGTATGGGAAATAACAGAAATTGTAATTTTCATGCAAGCAAATTGTTCAATTTCTTGGAACATAGACTTGGCAGCTAGACAACATTAAGCTAACTGGTGAATATCATTACATTGTGACAACTACAAGATGGCAAAACCTAATAGGGATATTTTCAAACCCCTATAAAACAACATAAAAGTATTTTTTATTTAATTTTCGTTACTAACGGTCATCTAAACATACTCTATTTTGGAAATCAAGTATTAATTTAGAAACAAATGTATACTTGCTAAAAAAGATAAGATTTAAGATTAAGGACAAAGGATATTACCTACTTTTATTGCTTGTATATAAACAGTTTTGTAGTACGTATACACTATACTATAATATCTGATACAATATCGAGTACCCACACTCGTTAAATTTCTAGCGCAGAGCACGTTAGACGAACGAAACTAACTACTCCGTCTATGTATGGGAATTTTGCGTGCGAGCCCCACGTTTGCGTGATAATTATTTTCCATCCACAAACAAGTCAGGTAAGCAGAAATAATAATAATAGCGTAGATTTCCCTTACCTTACCAGTTAGAGGCGGTGCTATTTTAACCGAATTAAATATAAGTTGGTTTATAACATCATTAATTACGGCAAAGGGGTCGTTTAGAGCGGCAGTTAATGATTCGTTGCCCTTACGCTGATGTGTAAAGTCGTACGATAGTATTTCAGGGTATAGGGCTACGATTGTTCGGTATTAGAGGTATCTAAGCTATAAAATCTAAATGTACCCTCAATGTTCTGAAAGTTAAGTGATTTCTAAAAGTAACAATGTAAATTAAACATATTTAACAAGTAGGCTATTTACGTAACTCTGTTGCGGTCTGATACGGAATCGCAAAAGTAACAATTTCAATCATTGAAATCATAGAATTGTCAGCGACATAGTTACGTAACTAGCCTCTAGGTTCATGTAAATTTTGACAAAATGCAGACCTTCAGCACAAGTATAGTTTAGCTTAGCACTACTCAATGCAGCCAGCTGTTTGTTTCTTACCATAACAAATATTACGCAACCAAGCCAACCAACCAAGCATTTTACGTATAAAACATCTAGCGATAAATCAATTTACTGTAAGTAGGTAAGTAAAACGCCCATAAATAAGTTTGTTTGCGAAGGGTAAGTCTCTCGTAAGCCTTAGTAACCAAACAAAAGCACGATACGACCCTAAAACAACAAAGTTACGATTTGGCTTCTGACGAGCTAAAAAATATTATGTCTTACTTAAAAGCGAGAAAAATAATGAATTTTTAAGCCCACCTCGTTCAAATTCACGACAGGTATTAGGGTAATGAAAGGGCTCTGGTGTAGTACAGAGATTGCTTTTGAATCTGGCCGAATGGGAATTAATTTGTAAATAAACAACGACCACTAAAACGTCAAAAACAAATTCGCAATTCAAGGGCTTATTATTAAAACACGCCTAAAACTCGAGACGGTCCTTAAGGTAAATACGCGAAATACTCGACATAGCTTCGCAATTTGGGCACACTTCGAATTCTGTGGGTCAGGAAACCCTCTGATCATTGCGCGCCCTTCGCTCCGGTTTACGCAAATCGCCGCGGACGGCCCACTGGGAGGACCGAAATAGCGGAGTTACGTTACACGTTAGCCCGGTTGGCGGGCAGAGCGGAACGGAACGGGCCGATCGAACGCCGAAAACCATTAGGACTAAGGCGAAAGACGACTGACGTGATGGCGTTTGTCTGTGCGGTCTACAATCTCGATTGAGACTTTGCGACTTACTCCATTGTAAAGTGATTTGTCGAGACTCCGATCGAGATAACAAGTCTAGGTTTGTCAAAGTTGCAGCCAATGTGACTCGGTAACTTCACAAGCCCATTGAACAGCCAATGAAGACGAAAGATAATTCTCCCTTCGACTCATTGCACTGTAATTTTTTCCAGGAAACTCTTACTGGCAAGTCTGAGAACGTCTTAGTATCAGCCAAGTTAAATTGTTGGCACTTTATCCCTATCTTTGCCTGTCCATTTAACCTCTCAGGAGCCGGATCGTCTTTACCAGTTCAGACGACGGTCCGGGACGTAACGCTCTGGACATTGTGATCGTTCAATTTGATAAGGGTTTTTGTTGGACGCCAGCGAGAGTATGAAAATGCTGTTGAGTATTATCACGGTGAATGGAGCAAATAGCTGCGCACGAAATTCACGGATTAAGACACACAATAACATCGGACGTAAACAACAAAGTAGCGTGTAATGCAAAAGGGATGGGGCAACTCCGTGGGCGTTTACGACCGAACTCGGTGACTTGCCTAACCTTCGCCGTAGCATAAAACGTACATATTCGCCTCATGAAACCATTTTGATTTAGACATAAAAACGGTACACTATTTAACGCATTAAGAAATTAAAAGTTACACGAGCTAGTCGTATTTAGAGTTCTGCCACCAATTGTTGCAACCTGACCTCCGCGGAAGGTCGTCAAAACGCGTCGAGGCCACACTATTATCGTTGTGCCTCTAAATAATACTAACTAATAGTCTAATACACGAACACGTGCGCACAGCCATTGTGCGTTAGGAAGGAAGTTGATTACGCGACCAACAAGTTGGAAACACATCGATCAATGTCCGAACTATGGACATTTTGGGAAGGAACGAGAAACATTTCCGGACGATCGCGCGCCTGTCCGAATATAAACAACAGCGGCCGCCACGCGCCACTCCGATGAGGCGGACGGCTGGCGGTTAAGCATTTTTGTGTCCTTTCTTTTATATCGTTAATGAGATACGGGACCGCACAAATGATGGTCTGCCCGTGCATGAGGCACAAAAAAAACTTTTTGTTATCCAATCTTCGACTTTTCGTAGCGATAATACGTTCCCTGATCATTATAAGCTATCAAGGCTAGAGTGACTAGGGTATTCCTAGGCAGGCCTCCATCATCGGCCGCGTATCACTTACCACCAAATGACATGGCAGTCGAATACCTGGTTAGTTCTTTTAATAGAAAAGAAGGATAATTCAGAATAGATTTTAAGGTCAACTTTATAATTGCACCCTAGTAACCATCTCACCCAGATGATTGAGTAAACCTGCTACCTAGTCAAATTCAGTCAAAATTCAAAATTAGTTTCATCGATCGAATCCGAAAATGGTTAAAAACAAGATGTGACGTGGTCATGGAAGCCCGGAAACAATTGCATTGAACGATTGTGTTTTGCATTGTGTCAGTGCAACGGCGAAATTTTTGTAAGCGGCATTGATCAGGGGCCAAAGTCACGTTGAAAGAACACTGGGTCAATGTCAGCGGCAGACATAAATCCACGCAATCACTGCTATTCCGGTGAAATTATTTCAACAGAGTCTAATAAACAACACCGACAAAGAACCTCGCTTAGATCGAATTTTGTTAAATATGGAGACGTTGCTGATAATATGAAGTTGAACGAGGCAAGAGAGGGGGTTGGTAGCAAATTATCCAATTCCAGAACTAGTCACGCATTCTCCAATAGACCTTTTCGCAGATCGGTATTCGTTGGAAGATTAACGAAGCGATTAATGAACGATCTAGCAATTGAACCATCTGGCTTGGAACAGGAGGATCTGAGATTGGGACCATTTGAGAACACGAGGATCTGCGAATGGAACGGTTAGAGAATACGAATGAATATGCTCCCAAACTCAGAGAGGCACTAGATGCAGAGCGTTTTCGGTTTTACACGGCGCGCGGCGAAAGGCAAGAAACCAATTCCTTTTCTGTAACGGACATGATTCCAGTACTAAAAGGACCACACACAAGACCAATAAATAGATTGTGAACAATATCATGTGAAATGGAGCATCAGTCAGTACTGCAAACATAATCCTTTTCTTTACTACGAGTATGTACTAGAGCTTTTGCTCTCGTAAACCTTGATCTACGGTAGCAAGCAACATGACTCGGCCAATAATATAAACTACTTTCTGAGAATAGCTCAGAAATTCTGCGTGTAAGATAGGAAATCCAACCTACTACATATTCATAATAATGATAACAGATACAAGGCAAATGTATAGATGACACAGAAGGCACTACTTATTTCAATAAAGAAATTTCTTCTAGCTTAAAGAGACTTGCGGGGACCAGCGGGGTGTCACTATTAATGTAAGATATATTATATACCTATGTATATAGTATGTGTAATGTAACTCACTGTACCTATTAATAGTGATATCGCAATAAATGAATAAATGACTTTAGTTAGGATATTGTAAAAACAGAACTCAGAGTCTGGTACCACTCTCGGCTATCGCCAATCGCCATACAAGACACCACCTCACATTACGGGGCCTAATAAATAATCGCTATCTCCATTAAGACGCGACGTAAAGTTCAAGGACCAGATCGAGGAAGCTCCGGCCGGTCATGGCACTAAAATATGCAATGTCCTTTGCCCAAATGGGGCTTCTAAATCGGACTCGGAGCGTCAATAATTGAAAACGACCGAGTCAATAGCCAACGAGTCCAAAGCCCGTCGAGTCACGACACGCTCAAACCCGACCACTCAAGGCCCAGCTAAATAAGTAACCGAGTAATTGTTACCAGTTTCCGAGGCAAAAAATACGTGCTATCCAATATTCCTTGTAATGTACGGTTACGGCCGGAGAACAGGATTTTGAGCGGCCATCTAAAATGGCTGCAGCGGGCAGTGGTGAAGGTAATGATTTATCAATTAAGGAATTGCTGGGATTGCTTTGTACTTCTGCGGAAGTCGTAACACCTGCGTCCGTTGAGTTTAAAAATGAGATGATTGACATTACAGGATGGAGGTTAATTAATGAGGTTTTACCTCGTGGTAAACAAGCGGTTGGACCTCATGATAGTTAGTAGTTATCGTATGGAATTTTGCAATTCGGGTATCTATATCATCTATAGCGAGAAGCTCTCTAGAGACAGCATTCCCCAACCCAAGTGTACGTAATCGGTCTCATTATAAGGCATATATACAGGAGTTTTAATAGTGAGATTAGACATATAACTCTTTCTGATTACAACAGAACCAAACCAGATTACAATAAAGTGAAAATTGCACAATTAAACTAAAATTAAACAGATATATCGCTACATTGGATCAATTGAAATCAATCTAACGTTCGATACAAAGATATAACTCAACCGTTCAAACGATATGATCACAATAGTTTCGTTCATATCTCAATTGAGGGTCTGTCAGTCCTCTGTCCGACTAAATCATACAACACTCATGCAAATTGAACAACTCTACATTTAGTGACGCGCAAGTTTATGCCTTATACGTTATGCATTAAGCTCTATTGGACGTCTCGCAATAAGGGTTCGGTAGGTTTTGTGCCGGGTTGTTAACGTTGATTATGTAAAGTAGATAGATTCGGATGTCTGTGGTCTTAGTCCTTCGCTTCGAATGTAGCCCGACCCAATTACGACGTATCAATCTTACACAATAAGTTTTGACTTGAAGCGTTAGTTACAAAGGTCGCCCCCGGTTAGGCCATGACTTCGGCGTTTAATTCACCCTCATCAAAGTCAATATCGCGAGGGTATTGTTTGCGCCTTGCGTCCGTATCAATCACTGTTGTCCAGTTATGTACTTGCGTCACGTGACGAAATACTTGACCGACATCATTGGCATTATTGGTACGAGTCACGACCCGAGTTATGAGGCGATTTGGTGTTCGAATCGATTACGAAAAGTGGTCATGATTGTCATGATCAATCGCGGCGCTTTGGTGATGATTATTTGAGAATCGAGCGTTCGAATGGCGTTTGTTGGAGAATGAGGTTGCGCGTGCTGTTGGTATTCGTTTTCGGCGTAAGGTCCCGTCGACAAAGTGTCTATTATAACGGTTACTGCACATTATTATACGCTAACGACGTCGTTGACGTGGGTGAACGGAGGATGCGCGGCTACTGCCACTAGTTCTCGCGTTAAAAGTCGTGAAAGTGGTCTGTCGGCAGCCGAGTGGAATAATTCACTGGGCACCACAGCGACAATGACCACAGCTTGCTTCCAAACACCTGCCGGCATGTAATTGTCCGGTCGTAAATTGATTCCAAAGAAAAAGACGCAGCTCTAAAACTCAAACGCTCTTCCGTCGATTGTGTTTGCGTTTCTCCGGATATAAACGACGGAGACGCGTATCTGAATATGTAATCACCGTTTGACGCGGTTCTTGGTAATGCCCGACGATGAACGAATTCATCCTATGCTACGTAATATAAAGTAATTTATTGATAGGTTAGAAATATATGTTGGCGCTAAAATGGCACTGATATTCTTTAAATATTGTGCAAGTATAACAAGATCGTTTCAATATTACTTCCCTCTCATTCCGCTAACTACCGCAAACTTATTGACACTCAGAAGGCGGGCCAAAAGGCCGCCCCGGGTCGACTTATTCAAATTCAATGCCGTGATTCATAAAAGAAACGAGACCGGGCCAATTAACGGAGCTCTTTTAAAGTTTTCTTTGGGAGCACAAGTAATTACAACGTATTGTACATCATAGCGAGAAGGCAATAAACAGTTTTATGCATCGGCTGGTGCGTTCTAAGAGCCGCCCACGCGGGTTCGCCAAATAACGGGGTCCGCTTAATTGATGATTTCCACACAGCGCTTGATTAATAGGCGAAATGACAACAACCGTGACCCACAAGTAATGCCTACATGTCGCACGTTGTACGTAACAAACTAAAATACACTTAAACCTGTGATGTACATGCTCAGTCGTTGGTACACCTTGGGCCGTTGCGTGAGCAAAAAGCGCCCTGTAACGCAAATGGAGTGTAACAGCGTAACGAGGAAAAAAACCGCGATTCCATTTTCTATTCTTGCGCACGGACGGCCTTATCGCCTTTCGATACGTGTCAATGGCGGTTGAAAGGGGAATCTTCGCGAGACGCGAGGTGAAAGAGCCGTAATGAATAGCGACACCGAGAGCTTCATCAGCGCTTGGCATTGGCTCGTTTTGACCTTCCGGTTGCGTAACGTAGCCATACAACTCTGCGCGCTTGCAAGAAAGATGACAATAGGGTGTTACGGAGTCGAGTCGCATGTCAGTCAACCGCGGGGTTACCTACACAGGTCGTGTAGGCTTGGCATTAACCCACTTACGGGGAGCCCGTGGGAGGGCGTTCTAAAATTATAAAGGAGTTGAAAAACGCAGACGGTTTGTTTGCGCTGCGCGTACGCAATCGGTGTTACCGCAATGGCGGCCGGCTAGGGTTGCCAGATCGGAAGGAATCATGTTACAAAAGTTATTGTTATAGTATATTCTTAAGCATTTTTCTAAGTTGTACATTAGCTCTATCCCACTTGACTGACCATATCGTAAAATTAATCTGAGAAAAAGGCGTGGCAAATATAAAATGATTCAAGAAAGAAAATGTACTGAAATCATAGGGAATGTTTCAAGAAACAAGTTTCTTTATGTCTCGTTATTTACATGTATCTACGTCAGATTAATTTATATATTATCGTGAGTCGTCTGAAAGGAAAATCTAGACATTCTAGCCGAATCGTGACCTGGCAACCCTAGTCAACCATAGCTACTTCGCGCGGCATTGAATGCTGAAACTAGACGCCCGCTGACTCAGCTGTGGCTATTGGAAAATAACTAACTGCAGCCACTCGATTCTGAGCCGGCACGTTTAGTAAATATGCTGCAATAATCAACACCTGCAGTTATAGTTACAATATTGTTATATTAATGAAGCACATTCATTATGCATGCCAAACATAATATAAATTGTACGTGTAGTTTTACATCATATTATGGAGGTAGGGAGCTACTGTGCTTCATGGAACCATTCCAATGGAACCTACATTTGGTGCTAGAAAAAATTAAGATCCTATAGGATGAAAACCGCGACGGACCGCTAGCTCTTTTCTATCTATACCATACATAATATGAAAAAGAGGCAAAGTGTGCAAGTTTTTATGTTTGTATGGATAATCGCGAAAACTCCTTAACGATTTCCAAAACTCTTCCACTAACAGAACGCTTCATTCTTTCCGAGTGTCATAAGGTAATTTATTAAATTTATATCTCAGAAAAATAACAAGGTCCCGCGGGATAGCCTTGTTTTACCAGAGATTCGAACTGCACGTGGGCCCGCTAGTATATCATAACTGTGAATGATTAGATGTACTTTTGTGAAGCATAGATCCGAATCTCTCTGTATTGATACTCAAATAAATCACATGACACACTTTCTACAACAGTCATACGTAGGTCGTACATGCAAATATTGATTGCAGAAGCGAATACGAGTGCCTTGTTACCAACACTGTAAAATGATTCGTGTTTCAACTTAAATATATACCATGAGCTAGTCTAATAGACTGTAGTATTTGCCAATTTTTATTTAGTAGATAGAGGTTAAAGATGTGTCAGATACAATATAACATAGTATATAACAAAGTCGCTTCCCGCCGTCTGTATATATGTGCACTTAGATCTTTTAAACTACACAACGGATTTTAATGCAGTTTTCAACAATCAATAAAGTAACTCAAGAGGAAGGTTTATAAGCAAGAAAAAAGGGTATATAAGGGTAAAGTGGGTGTCAGCAAACGAAGTCACGCCGGGTTCACTATTATTAATTATAATAGCATTAATCAAAACAATAACATCAAATAGAAGGTAAGTTATTTCCAGTAAAAATAGTTTACCACACTAAACGTCAAAATAGCCAACTTACATGTCTATTAGTAAAAACAGAAAGTGCATTATTCACAAACCGCACAAATGCAATTAGCAAACTAAGAAAAACAGTAGGCAGTAGGTAGTTTTGCATGTATTTTCTTTATGTAATTTACTCGAGCCTGAAAAGTAAACCCCGATACCAACAGTAAGTAGATATTAACTATAGATACAACATCAACAGACGTAGCCGTGTGTAATCCCTATTTATAAGAGCAGCTCTCTTCGATATCCAACAGAATATAGAGTGTAGAATTGCAATATTTTAGTTTCTACATTAAGGCGGCTTTCCATTGTTGAATTTGAAACAATAATTCTTTCATATGAGAGTCCCGTTCGAAGCCAGCAGTTTGGCCGAGCTCCAGGTCTTAAGTTTTAGTAGCGCAGACTGCAAGGGAGCGGTGGCAGCGGGTAATATCTATTTGTTATTTTTCTAAAGAAAAACTATCAAGATCCAACTGAGATACGGGAGACGAAACTAATTCTAGATTAAACCTGCGACTTTCTGTTCAAACAGGCCAAATTATATTTGAAGCAAGTCGATTAAAGCGCGGCGTGGCAGAGGGAATACCGAGGGCCTAGTGTGAGTTCCGCTTTGATTTTACTTTACTATCGCGTTTGCGTTTACGTGAAAATTAGTATGGAAAAATATATAGCGCCGCCTAGTGGTACGTAAATGAAGTTTTTTTCTTCACAACGCAAACGCGATAGTTAAGTAAAATCGAAGCGGAACTCACACTAGGCCCTCTGTTTGTCCCAAGAATTAGAATGAAAAGCTATCCAATTACCTACATAAACAAATGGTGAAGACGAATAAGAAATAAATTACTCAATTTTTTTAATTATATTATTATTATATACTTTATTTGCACATGAAACAAGTTAAAAAACAACAATATTAAACTTACTTGAATAAACTAATAAGTACTTACCTTCTTTAAAAACATAAATGTTACACGTGTTTTAAAGCCATGAATAACGTCTTGTTGCTGGAAATAGTTACGAGATACTAAGGTATATACGAGTAGTTACCTATGACTCCTCAATACTACCCGCTACATGCCGTCCCTTACGCCACCACCATCGGCGTGAGAGCCCTAGGCCTCCGCCCGACAGTTGATACCTGACCACTTAGCGGGATTGTGCCGGGCCACGCTAAATATTTGACGACCACATCCACAGTATATTATATGGAAGTAATGGAAGCAGGCAGTGAAATATCGTTTTGTGAACTATATCATGAGAACATTACGTATGTTCACGGTTTTGTGCGAAGCTTCTTCGATGTTGCGCAAATATCTGGCGCCAATACTTGCATCAGAAGCAAATAGTGTTCGAACTGTTTCTCATACTGTTCATGTTTTGATGTTTATGATCACGCTTTAAAATCATAAATGTATGGTTAGGTTGCTCTTGTACCTCTTTGATAAGAAGCGGTATAACAAGACGCAAGGTCTTGTACTCTCAACAGTAACACGAGATTATAATGCTATTAAACCAATGATGATTAGATATTAAGGTAACGCATGCGTAACGCGGTCCTTACCAAATCCGAATGGGATCTTAAAACGCCGCGAAGCAAGTAACCTTGACCACATAACTAACATTTACTTACAACTGTATTAACCTCCTTACATTTATAATACGTGCATATAATGGTGTAGGTGGCCTGTTAGGCACGCAGGCCTGGTTTACCCGGTGGTGGCATGGGTTGGCACATATGAGTATGGCTATGGGCCTAATTTACCACGGCGTGGGCCAGTAAGTCGGGCGGTTAAAGCGGCGACTCGCGCTCTGGGTTACTGGGTCAGTTCCGCGCGAGATGAAAATTGCTAACGCACTTACACAACCCAGTCAGCCGACTACATGCGTCTAGTAGCTAGGTGTAGGTCGCGAACCAATCGTGTGAGCAAATGTGTACGCTATTCGTAGACGAATAGGAGCTCTTATTGGGCAGCGGCGACGCGAATATTGGCAAGATCAGTTTTGGAGAGTCAGTTTATTCAATTTACCCATCATTTACGATCCACACATACGATACTGATCATAGTACATCAGATGATATTGAATTCAAATCGAAGAGGGGAGAAACGGGGATGTTCAGTGGCTACAAATTGTCGGTGATTCTGATTGGTTTATTCCCGTAATCCAATTGAACAAGCAAGATACATCTCCCTCAATCAATTCCGGCCAATGTTTCGCAAAGTAAACGAGTTCACGAAACTTTTGTTCGGCACCTCCAGCGGCTCTCAATGTCGAGATGAGTCACGCAGATGAATAGAATTGGTAGACAGCACGTCTGCTGACGCGAAACAGTCGTTTTAATCGAGTCGTTAGTTGGTAGAAACCCACGCTGCTTGGGAAACTTGGATATAAATTTATTTACATAAACAGCATTTTGGCACGCCAGGTTCGTTGGGTCTATTTCGGTACTATAAATAACGTGACGGGAAACAACCTAATTAGGTAACACAACCCATATCACCTATTTGCGACTAAGTTCTATTCTAACTAACATCATCTGAACTTTCTCAAGAATATTGCCCGAACAATACAATTTTAATAGCTATATGTATGTACCAGTCAATCTCGCACCACAAATCGATTGATTCAATCCGATTTCATAGGTAATGCAGATACAGCAACATATAACGGGTCCATTACACAGGTGTTCTAGTTTTTAGCTCTAGACGTTCCAAATCTTTAAAAATTACACTTTATTTGAAAACAAGTCTATATTTTCTAAGTTAAATATATTAATAAATCCCTTCACGTTCATGTCTATAATCGTAGATAACGATTTTACCGGTAACGCGAAGATTACAAGGGATTTACGATAAAATTCTGCCAGAAAACAGAGCATTTTCGAAATGAACCGTTAATAAACTCGTAGCGCACAGCCGCTAACTCAGGTGGCTGTCACTGCGGGTGACTCACTCTCTTTTTTTACGAGGGTAGGTGTGCCTACCTGCAAATTGATTCTAAATACGTCACGGGCCCGTAATTGGGTCGGTGGACCGGGAGGCTGCATCGTCCGGTCGATTTGCTAAGGACACACCCTTCGAGACCAGACTGGAGCACCTAGTAAATTGAGGACACCCTACTGGTACGGATGTTTGATACGATAAAAATAGGTAGTGATGTTGTGGTAGTGCGTAGTAAAGCATAATAAAACTATTACTATTTTAGAAATATTTCGGTTTGGAATCCTCAATTTTGAAGCCTATAGGTATCTATCTCAACGGCCGGCAACGCATTCGCGACTCCCCGGATGTTGCGAGTGTCTATTAGCGGCGGTGTTCAGTTACCATCAGGTGACCCGCTCGTTAACCTCCCTCTATAAAGAAAAATGTAAAGACGAAAACGACATCAGGAAGAGTCACGAAATGACGGTAGCTGCGCGTCCTTCGACGCGCGTCAAGAAAGCGGTAGCGCAATCTACACTTCTTTCCAATTAATCTGGCATTTAGATTAATTGGAGAAATGCACGGGCCGACTGGAAATCGAAAGTGAGAAAGGTGGTCTAGATAATGCAGCACGCTTTATGAGTTTTGAGGACGAGGCGATGACGGCTAGGCTGGGTAAAGGCCGGCTGGCCGACTGCGCTACATGAACGAAAGTGAACGATCGAATTTTTGCATGTCTTGTGCTTTCGAATGAGTAACGTCATCTGAGTGGATACTGTCATATATTTCGTATAATGTAAAATCTGTCCACATTGACTTGTCTTATTTGGTTATGGAAATGGATAAATTACAGCAATATTAATTGAAATTCATATTCCATGTGTTTCTTATATAATTCAAGATCTATACACAATATACGTAGCTTGATTGGTACGGCCAGTCGTGATTTTATTCACAAAATAAGACAAGTCATTCCGGACAGATCATAGCTACATAATTAAGCTCTGAGGGGCTACTTTGCCCGGCACAAGCTTAGTCCCTATCTCTCTCATGCGGCATACATTTATTCACAAAGCGATTATGCAAATAGCCGGCCAGACACTACAAATTAGCCCGCAAAGGCCCGGGCACGGTTGTTAGGCCCAAGACGAACTTCGCGACCGCAACTAGCGCCCTCAAAGTTTGAAAGGCCTCGAGTGGAGATCTCTCCACCGGCTGGCACTGTGCCTGCGCGCTTGCGATCTCGAGTTTTATTAGCTGACAATACCTTTGGGGGCTAGACGCGGTTCGCTGACACCATGTCTGGGCAGGACACGTGTAAGCTGATAGGTCACAGGGATTTAGCTTACAATTTCTTACGTAGGAATAAGATATGAGTGGAGAAATCCTCCCCTATAGTAAGGGATTACCTTTCTCGTTACTTATTTCGGTTATGAAGTAAATTGTATTATTACAGTACTAAAACAGCTCTCATAACAGCAATTCGAGACGGCAGTTGCCCAATCGAAAATTCTAGAAATTGCTAACTGCCAGGCTGACGTCGTGGACCGAGACACAATTAACGGTCGCTTTAGTGAGCGATCAGATAAACGGTCTGAGACAAAGCGACCCGTTGTCCCAGCCAGATTTTGAACCCACGACCTCTGTCAGATAATCAGACCAAGGATACAGCCTTTAACGGCCAATTGCAAATACTTATTTCGCAAAGCGAAATTTAAGCCACCCGTAAACGGCTGCACGGTGTTACAAAAAAAAAAGATTATTTTTCTCTTAATGACAACGCTAGTGTGGGAGACTCGTACTTATCATAAACATGTCAAATTTATATCCTTCACTTCCCTTAAAGTCTTGAAACACATTCAGTTTAAAATAACGCATTATGCAAAACCGATATATGTAGAGAACCATTTAGAGTACACAGTACACCGATCTCTCCATTTTCGTGTGACTTAATTCAATTTATTTCGTCAGATGTAATTGGATTTACTCCTTTACTGTGTCAGGGCATGTTTTGCGCATCGTGTCAGAGTGCCTGTCAAGATTTAGAATACTTAATGAAACCACAATCCCGCCCTTTGGATTCCCAGCTGGGTGCCTACTCGCCACATGCAAACATATGTCACCCAGTGCCTACATATAGTTACATACATTCTTCTCGTCACAAAGGGTGTGGCAAGGCGCATACTGCGTAATATTTTATCGTCAATAACAAATAACTATTGCGTTGCACCTCCGTATGATCGATAACGATTACAGAATCGATGTGATCGAACGTTTAGGTGGTGGAATGAAACTAGTGGAGGTTCCTGCCAGAGACGGTGCAGTGTCGCCCGGAATATCTGCCTATGATTCACGCACACAGGTTCTAAGTAACAAAAACGCGGAGGTTTGCAGTCGTTTGTTGTCATTGTCACTGGCTGATATGCCTCATACCTGAACTATGCTGGTTGCCTTATCCTTGACATGAGGCAGACAAGGCAGTGGTACTCATCTAGGCGGACTCCTCCAGCTTGACAGAGCGCCCCATAATTGATAAAACCGTTGTTCTGTACTTATATCGTGTAAGCCTCCGAACACCGAGCTACTGCTCCTCCAGCGCACCACCTTAGCGGTAACCGTCGCCATATCATCTGACTACTTACACTGGCGGGTACTTATTGAGTAGGTTTTTAACCCTCCAGCGACACCAAGCCACCAATCGCACTCCGTGATCGTACCACCTAAGCGGTAGCTGTCGCCATATCATCTAACTGACGACGTAGGTCGGAATTGATAGGTATTTATTGAGTAGGTTCTTAACCCTTCAGCGACACCGATCCACCAATCGTACTCCGCGATCGCACCACCTTAGCGGTAACTGTTGCCATATCATCTAACTGACTACGTAGGTCGGAATTGATAGCTATTTATGAGCAGGTTCTTAACTCTCCAGCGACACCGAGCCACCAAGCGCACTCCGCGATCGTACCACCTTAGCGGTAACTGTTGCCATATCATCTAACTGGCTACGTAGGTCGCAATTGATAGGTACTTAACCCTCCAGCGACACCAAGCCACCAATCGTACTCCGCGATCGTACCACCTAAGCGGTAACTGTCGCCATATCATCTAACTGACGACGTAGGTCGAAATTGATAGGTATTTATTGAGTAGGTTCTTAACCCTTCAGCGACACCGATCCACCTATCGTACTCCGCGATCGTACCACCTTAGCGGTAACTGTCGCCATATCATCTAACTGACGACGTAGGTCGGAATTGATAGGTATTTATTGAGTAGGTTCTTAACCCTCCAGCGACACCGAGCCACCAAGCGCACTCCGCGATCGTACCACCTTAGCGGTAACTGTTGCCATATCATCTAACTGGCTACGTAGGTCGCAATTGATAGGTACTTAACCCTCCAGCGACACCAAGCCACCAATCGTACTCCGCGATCGTACCACCTAAGCGGTAACTGTCGCCATATCATCTAACTGACGACGTAGGTCGAAATTGATAGGTATTTATTGAGTAGGTTCTTAACCCTTCAGCGACACCGATCCACCAATCGTACTCCGCGATCGCACCACCTTAGCGGTAACTGTCGCCATATCATCTAACTGACGACGTAGGTCGGAATTGATAGGTACTTATTGAGTAGGTTTTTAACCCTCCAGTGACACCGAGCCAAGCGCACTCCGCGATCGTATCACCATAGTGGTAACAGTCGTCCTATAGGCTGTTCCAAGAGGCATGCTCCATCTTCGGTCGCATCGTCACTTACCAACACGTGAGATGGCGACTAAATGCCTGTCTTGTCTCAAATAAAAAAAAACATATCTAACTGACTACGTAGGTTGCAACTGATAGGTACTTTTAGAGTAGGTACTTAACCCCCCAGTGACACAAGCCACCGAGCGCACTCGCACCACACCATAGCGGGAACCGGGAGCGGGTGCGTAACGCAACTGGGTCACGACGGGAGCGATCGATGGCATCGGCCACGCGGCCAGATACCGCCCGGCGCGGGGTTGATGCACTGCGCGTGTTTGTTTTTCATATTTCGAACTCTTTAGCCGGCCAGTGCTTTCGACTTTTAAATTTTCTTTTTTTAATTTATGGATGTGTTTAACATTGTTGTAATGGTTTAGATTAGCTTTATACGCGGAGATGAAATTCAAGATCAATGCGGTAAACAAATTGGTATGTTTAAAATATATGAAATAAAACCGTAAGCGCTTTTTGAAACCGAGCCATGTTGTTTCCTTAAAGTAATAGTTTGAGTGAGTTCAATGGGCGACGCAAGTTGTTCGGTATGCCGCCCACAGTATTCAAATACTCTTTATTTCATAAAATTCAAAATTTTTCATGTAATATGTTAGTAATGATACAGCGTTTTACTGCGACATCTTAATCTTAAAACTCTTTGCCACTAAAACTCGTAGTTAAGTTTTAAACATAAAATTTAACAAAAATCACGACCTCACCTGTCGATCTACCGCCAAAAAGTCAGCCAGCCAGTTTGAAACTGTTCTTTTTTTAAAAACCGCAACCAGCCAGACAGCAGACTTGCACTTAATTTCAAAGAGTTTCGGGACAGGCGACTTGCGTGCCAGCAACATTCTGCTGTGTGATTGATTTTGAAATCGATTGTAACAGATTAACTCGTTTGTTGCTGAAAACGTTTTCACCAATAAATAAATATCCATGGTTTCTTCTTTGCGTTTGCGAAATTACGACTTTACCGTTATTTCTACAGGAATAAACAAATACGTATATTAAGGTATGGGTTAAAAGACTTGTATTAGGATCATTAAAATTATTTAAAAAAAAAAATTGTTCCACCCAGGTGGCAAACAAGCTTACGGCCAGCCTGATGGTAAGCAGTCACCGCAGCGGAGTTATGCAATTCAATCGTTAAAGTCGTGCTCAAAGAAAACAGTTTCCATTTCCAAATTGCAGGAATCATAGCACATGTATTGCAAAAGGAACCTAAACGCAACGTCTAGTGTAGCGTTGTCCTCGACAGTTTCAATTTCAGTCGAACCGAGTTGAGGTCGGATTAAAAATTGCAATTAAGAGGACCGCAAAGCAAATGAAGTTTCATAATTACATTACATATTTCATTGAAGCGGCACCGCTCAAAACGTTGAGCTTTACAAAGGAACCCAGTAATGGAACGGGAAAAATTAAATGGCTCGCACTGAGTTGCTGAGCGAAAATGAATTGTATCCCCATGGAAATACGGTTGATATTTCAATAGAATTTGTTCAGTGTGTCAATTTGAAATGAAAAAGTAAACAAAAAAATATTTATTTCTTGCAACAACATTACAAAAACAGTTTTTTTTTAAATATAAGTAGGTATTTGAAAACAGCTTATAAATTCTCTTGACACAGAACAAAGAAGCCCAGAGTCTTACATTCACAGATTTCTAGATTAACTCTGGCCTCTTTCATTTTTAAAACAAAGGAGTTTTTATTGTTTTGTAATGGCTTTTGTCTGATGCTTTACCAGCCATTACCAAATTAAGATGATTTAAAAAATATATAAGTATTTACTTTGACGTTTACATTTTTGGGAATTTAAAATGAGAATGACCGTGCATTTCAAATCCTTGTTTTCTTACAAATAAGTAAAGATTTTGTGATAATAAAATCAGTTACTAGCTAATATTGAAATCAGTCACGGCCATTCCCTGTCACAACAGGTTACCTAGACACGGTGACGAAGCATCGGTGGTCACTGGTGGTGGTCACTGGTGGTGTAATCCAAGCGCCACAGGTCATATTTTACATTGTCCAATATAACGTAACAAAAGTCACGACAAGTTCGCAAACATTTGTACTGTCGGTCAACAAAATTGACTGACAAAAATTGCTGGTTACTGGATATAACCATTCGATACAACTAAAAGCAAGATAATACTGTAGACTGGTGAAATTTCGACATCCTTCAACAAGAAGTCATCATCAGTCGGAAGACATCTCTACTACATAGTGGACTTCCTTCGCCATACAACTCCTTAATGACGTCCTTACGTCAAACCAACTCTGCAGGGAATCTGATATGGTAAAAGTGTACCAGACAAATATTTGCCAATATATAGAATTTTTTTTTATTACTTAGGGAGGCACACGGTCAGATGATCCACCTGATAGAGGCCACCGTCGTCCACCCATTACCTAGCAACCAAAGGGGAGGGGAATAAGAAAAAAAAAAACTTAATATCTTAATACCGCTGCATCCATCAGAGTTGCGCAAGCGCACCGCAGAGCGGACAGTTGCCGCGCCGCGACCCAATTTTGTCTATCAGCTTCTGACTCACGCCCGCCCGGCCTGAATGTCAAACAGATACCACTATCGCAGATTAAGTGACGCCATTGATTGCCTGTTACCTGCGCCGGAGTCGAGCCAGTGTCCACTGCCGGCTAGGTATTACGGAATCGCCGCGTGGAAAAGCGAAAGTTGCATAGCGCATTTCCATTTCCATTTCGATGTAGTTGGGGCCTGTCAAGTCTAAGAGTATCTACATATGTTCAAAATAATATATAACATAAAATACAAATAAATACCAACCCAACTCCATACCTAATCGTACAAAACTATAGAAGTGAATACTGTAATACTAAATTGAATTTATTTACGACTCTGTCTCGAATTTAGTTACGATATCTTTGACAAAGCAGTTCCAATCAATGTTGAAGGATATTGAGTAAATAAATTGTACCCGACTGTAATACAATTTTATTGCAAACAAATACTTAAGGCTACAGAAATACATAAAGGCTGTACAAAAACGGGCTGTTCGCAATCAAAATTCATAGTAAAGAGAATAACGGAGACATCAAAGAATACGTCCTTTTGGTGGGCTCCTTTAGCATGCATACAGTAGATTCTATTCGAGGGATTCGCCTTTGCGTCTCGCATTAGTAATAAAATACTAGAAGGCCAGCTTAGATAAATAAGCTACACAGTCAACTGCCAAGAATCAAATCTTTATAATGATGTTGGGAAGGTCACGCTTAAGCAGATAATAATCTCCACTGACACGTCTTCTCATTATGTGCGGATGATATCGTGACTGAAATATTAGGTGGTTTAAAAACAACAAGGATTGAGGGACCTCGCAGTGTAGTTGGATTTAACAATTGTTGTTATATAGGAAGCGTAGCCTAGAGGGCGTCGGTGGCCTATGCCACTGCCGCTATGTACCAATGACTCTTTTCTGAGTTATGTACGTTGGTTGAACACTAATCTATGCTCTTACGGTGAGGGACAATAGCGTGTTGAAACCTGCACATTTAGGCGACTGAATGTATAACCATGATCCGATCTGATTAGGTTCCCCTGGTAGCAGAGGTCACGGAGGTCAGATAGCAATCGTTCCATTATAATTACCTGATCTGTCGAATCCTGGATCGATCAGGGCGGACCCCGGGCCCTCATGCGCGAGAGCACAATCGAGACATTAACGCCAAGATGATCGATCATAGGAAGCGTAGGCAACTTCAAAAATGACAGAACAATAACGCAGAACTGTCCAATTTCTTCTCTAGACACAACGAGCGTGTACACTCTCAGTCATGATTAAAAACACCTATGTTTCTATTCGTTTGACGTCTCGCGTGTTCGCCGCCCACGTATTGGCGGGCATTATTATGCAAACTGAAATGGCATGGGCGACTGTTCCCGCCAATACTGGTTTACCGACGAGCGAATTACGAATACGCCAGGTGCGTGTGTGAACAGCCACAGCGTATGGTTCCGTGGACGGGGCAAAGCGAACATGTGTGATAATAACTTCGATAGTTTAAACATTGTATTACAGCGAAAATTTTCTAATTCTCAATTAAACTACGCAAGACATTCTGACACGTATCGTAGAAAGTTGTATTCATAATTTTACATCTTTTATGAATCTATACATAATATAAAACAAAGTCGCTTCCCGCCGTCTGTCCCTAGTATCTATGTACGCTTAGATCTTTTAAACTACGCCAAGGAATTTAATGCGGTTTTCAACAATAGTTACTTATTTTATAAGCAAGAAAAAATTGTTGGGTAAAGTAGGTGTATGCAAATGAAGTCGCGCCGGGTCCACTTGTTTAAAAATTTCATACTTCACCAACCACTTACATAAACGAATGAAACGAAATAATTTAGAATAGAAACCCCAATAACACTTGACGACTCGCCTGAACGATTGAAGGAAGACAGGACAGGGCGAACTTATAGTATAGCCTGCAATTTTTACTATTTGGCTACATAGCCAAGTATCTCAGCTTTCAATAATGAAGCAAGCCATCCACGTCTGCGGTTAGCGGTTGGGCCATGAATTTGCGAAGCTAACCCAGATAACGTCGAGAACTAGACTCCGAGCCGGTTGTAATTGTGAAATGGCCTAGCAATTTGTTTTTAATTATGCCCCCGATCGATCATCCCACACATGCAACCGAGTTGCAAGTGTACGAGGCACTTGAACCACCTTATTTATTACATCATAAGAGATGAATTTGGTTGTACCTATTGGTACTAAAGTCGTCGTCCTAGAGTGACTAAGCGAGTTTGAGTGGTTGGATATATGCGTGGAGAACCTAAGTTACTAATACCTGAAAACACATTTATTGGGAATATCCTATGACATAATGAGGAAAAATGATTAAATACTTAAGTTATTAATACATAGTAGTAGGTATTAATCTTTCGGAACCAATGGCGGATAGGGATAGGGACCAATGGCGGATTCTTGTGTCGGTGGCCAAATCCACTTTGGGCCGCTGAGCCAGCGAAGTAAGTAAGTAAGAAGGTATTAATCATATATTAGGATAAGGATGTACTGTGGTAACGAATAAAGAGTTGTCTATGTCCAAACCACGACAACGTTCTACCCAATTCAAAATCAATACCAAGCTACAACACGCAACCACAAAACTTTAAAATCGATTCTCAAAGAACACAAAAACCACCGACACTCCGTTCCAGACAATTATGCCAAATTAACCTGATAACCATCATACCTGAGCGCCGCCTATCTAGTGAGGACTAAGTAGCGATAGCATCACCCCAATTATAACTCGAGCATCAGTCAAGTGAACTACTGAATCGCGAGTCGAAGTTATAACAAGTCCTCATTCCTCAAAGGGGGGTTATTGCATGTCTGGAGAGAGTTCAGCCCGTAATCATACTTTGCATTCCATCGAGTGCTATCAAACTAGGACACATGTCGCGCGCGATAACGGAGGGCGGAAGGGTCACGAATCGACAATAGGCACCCTCCTTTCGGTATCGCGGTTTTGTGTACCAGCGTTTGAGATGTCGGTTTTCCATGAAGCGGCCGGAACAAGAGCTTTTGTTGTGTAAGTATGTGTTGGATATAGGTATCTATGTGGTGATTTGGAATTTGTTCGCGCCGAGGAGAAGCTGTTTGCTGCCCGTAACTCTGAACTTAGTATGGTAAAAGCCAAAGGGTTACGGTGTGAAGAGGCCTATGAACTACAATTCCTACAATAAGGTTGCAGGTAACAAAAATACAGAACCGCAGATACGTTGTTACTGTGAGGGCTTAGACGAAATGCCTCAATCAGTAATTTCGCTGTCTACGTTATCCTTCAAACTGGAAAACAACAATGCAAGCATTGTCGCTTGAAATGAAATTGAATTTAAATCAATCGTGGATCAAAGCAAATTTTTCTCTTAGCTCAAACAATACGAGCTTTTTACAAAAGGACCTACACGTGTTTTTATATTTCAAACCGTATACACTTTTAATGCCGTACAAACTGTGAGGCTTCACAGAAACAAAGATCCATGTAACCTCCAAGCCACTGGGAAATTAAGGAGCCTCCACTGAGACAGACCAGGAGCCTTATATTTATTGCGCGCGAGCGCATGTTCATTCGTCCGAATAAATGAAGGCAATTCTTGTGTTTTATTTCGAGCTGGGTTCCTTATTACATGACAAGTACGATGTATGTTTTTGTGTCAAATTATTCGTATGATTTAGATTTTCAGGTGTTTTTATGTAAGAATCTCATATAGGTACAAGGGTGTAAGGAAGTTGTATTTTGTACTTATATGTATATATTTTGTACTGATTGTAGGTTATTTTTGGCTGAGTGGTGTCCGGCAGAGTAGAATAGCATCAACCCCTTACACTCGTGGGTGTCATACGAGGCGACTAATGTTTTCGAGGCAAAATATCTCGAGTCTCCGTAGGCAGCAGCATTTTCCATTGTTATATTTACCACACTGTGATCTCCAACCCGCCTGCCAAGCGTGGAGAACATGGCAATAACCTGTCCTTTCGTGGGACAGGCCCTAAGTCCTATGGACTGTTATGGGCTGTGGTGATAGGTTATTTTATGGCAATCAAGGACACCCTTGAGGTGCCTCAGTATCATAGGATTTCCAGTTGAATGATTTGTATTAGTACCTATGACTCCTCAGGTCTCCTCAGGCTTGACAGAGTAACACCCGTAGCCATAATGAGCTGCGTCTGACAACCCATTGTGATTAAACTAGCTGTAAAATTAACTTCCTACACAGTTAATTAGCAATCGAAAGTTCGTAACTATCGAGATAGCTGTATAATTACTTCAGCTTCCTTGAACGTTAAAAGATAATAGATATCACGAAATAAGGAATTACATACTTCTCTTAGATAACAGAAAATTTTTCAGGATTTATGCCTTTCCTATTTCCAAGAAAGCTAATCATTTTGTGGGCGTTTCGTAAAATATCACGATGGATCTGTCATATCGTTATCGTAACGTCCCAATAAAGATACAATCTTATAAATAGTTGTTTGTTTAGTCAGATGTAGGATGACCAAGAGATACTTTGAAAGAACTGAAATCACTGCTCGTAATTTAAGTTAAAACAAATAAGTTTCATCAGTACTTCTTATAATAAACGATCACATTAAAAGTTTTTTTTTTTAATGTCATACGGTAGGCAAACAGGCAAGCGGGTCACCTGATGGATAGTGGACACCTTCCGAGATTACTCCGTACAGTACAATCGTATGCACAATTGTTATCTGGAAATTAGCATTTACAATTACCAGCATGCAAAACACGGCTTGTTTACTCGGTTTCCGTTTTCGCCTTTGACGGCACGACACTTTAAAGGTCTTACGTATAAATAGTAATTATCTTAGGCAAATGGTAGTCATAATGCAGTAATTATAACACGTAAGCTGTACGCATACACAAGGCCTTATAATGCACCATCATGAGATAAGATAGGAAGGAAGTGACAATAAATGTAAATTAAATATGTCAACTGGCGATGATGTTTATTTCAATGCGATGTAGTTAACGCCTCATTTGGCTTATTTTATTGCAATTGGCAATTATAATGTTGTACATTCTTGCGGATGTAATAAAAATAATGTATCAACGCAATATTTATCCAATGAAACGATAACATATGTACATTAACTCTATATATTAATACGTTGTTTACAAGCAAAAATAATGACATTATTTTATATATTATGTATACGATATTAAGGCATGCAGATAGGTTTTATTCGACATCAAATGAACGTACCTATTATGACTAAGAAATACTTCAACTGTATTAAAATGTAGGGCATTTTATCTTATAGATAACGCTGCAGATAAATTCACCACACAATAAAGTGTGCACAGTAATCAACTTGGGTCGCCGCAGAGCGCTGCGTTCCTTGTAAATTGACAAGGATTTCAGCACCCCGTCTGTCGGCGACTGTACACCGAGCCTAATGCGCACCGCTTTATTTTCTCATCACATGTCAAGGAGACGGCTCCTAGCACAATTTATGCAGACGAGGAGCCCTTCTGAATAATAAATTAATCATTTTAAAAGTCATTAAGGACAGTTGAGTCGATGACGTGCTTTTTCGAAACAATGGCGTCTGGACACGTTGGATGGTTGATACGATAGCTATTTACATTTAAAACAGCTGATTACTTATGTCAGTGTTTCTTGGACTAGGTTAAAACAGCATATTATTCATACCAATAGTGTGTTATGCGAAAGTGTGAAGGATTCGAATCCTTTGCTATCTAACAAGGTTTTAATTTTGACATTTTGGAATAATGCAGAAACAAAAGCACATGGGCGTTTGTCGTATTATAATATTATTTTCTTATCGGACTAGGCAGGCATTTGACCGCCATTTCACCTGGTGGTGACGATGCGGTCGAAGATGGAGAATGAGGTCTAGGATCAGCCTATTCCTTCTAGCCTTGAATGCGTCCAGATTATAAGGATCAGGGAACACACTCGCAGGCAACGTGTTCCATTATTATATTACTATTGTGCTGTATCATTGCATCTCCTTTCGAATTCCGGATGTCGTAAAAGGTGACTAATCTTCTAAGAAGCTAATGAGCTTGTAATTTAAAATTCAAATTCCTACAGCAATCTTCACGCTTGGAAATCACGACATTCTCCAATGACGCAGAGGAGGCTTAAGCCCCGCAGTGGGCTGTCGAAAGAGATGTGACAACGTAAATTGAGAGCTACAGACCTAAGTTTTCTAAATAAATTAGAGCACATTCAATTACCGTGTTAAAAGGTCAACCTTTAATGTTTAATGACAAACTTGGTGAAAGCTAATTAATCACTGTACCCATGTCAACTTATAACGGAATGGAGGGATTAATCTTGCCGTAAAGTATAAAGGGAGTCTCTCATTAAAGAGTCCGCCAATATTTGTGTGGCGCGAAAGGGATTCGAGCGGTGACAAATTTTAATTTCGTTCGTAATAAGTAAGTTATGGTTGAATGTTTATTTATTTAATTATTTCACATATAAATAAATACAGAAATATAACATAGATATAACTGACACAACATACACTATTTATTTCTAAAAGATATTATATTTCCTCTTTGTAATATGGATAGACAATTTATAAGCGTAGCAATTTAAACTATAAGACACAACGACACAAGTTAGAAATTCAATTACAAACACAAAAACGAATCATGCTGTTTAGTAAAACAAATTGTAGGTACAGCGCAAGAGCATAACAAGAGAGCTTTAGCTGTCCCTTATATCCAAAGGATCGTTCTTTACCCCCAGGTTACTTTTTTATATAAAAGGAAAAATTTCATTCATGAATGCTATAAAACCACTGTAGTGCAAAGGAATATGGTTGTTAAGGTAGTGGATTGGACATGGATTTACAATTGACATTAAGATATATTAGACATAAAATTTAATTAAATTCATTACGATCAAGAATAAAATAAAATACATGGCAACTAGAATGAAATGGTTAGTAAGCAATGCCCGTCCTCACACCGCGTAAACAAATAAGGGCTTCGTCAAACTCGTCTCCATTCGGCGGTGTTCGGTGATGTTCGGAGGCGTTCGCGCGTCGCGTCCTCTCGTCACGTATTCATGGCTGTCACTTTTTTCAATATGCGCTCCCAATTTGAACGCGAGTCATGCTCCTGCGGGACCGGTCTTGGGCACGGCACAGCTTATAGTCTGTGCAGACGAGAGGTATAGGGGTCGCTTTTTGTTTAGGCATTAAAATATGTCGCTTACACCAGCAGTACAATATAAGTACTGTAGAAGATACATTTGCACAAGTTACGATCTTGACACATTCTATTTGACTTCACTAATCAATCAAACATCTTCAACTGCACCTGATACAAACAACGCGCACTAGAGTATGTAAGTACAGATAAGTACAGCGTGAAAACATGGACCCGAATAACCGAAGACATCGAAAGACCAGAACATTCCAAACGGTAGACACCTAAAATTAGTAGCCTAAAAAAATTTACTCTGCAGCCTACCCCTGTGGGATACTGGCTGGAGTGTGTACCTGTAGGTGTGTAGGTATCTGTATTTAAAAAAATCCTCTTGCTATTAAGGTTTTCATCGTCATTAAACAAACAATCACGCCATATCCCGAATACCCCAAGGAGACTCCAGGTTTTTAGAGATTTTTCCGCAAATTTCTTTCCTCCACGTGTCTGGCTTTTGGAGATTTTTTTTCCCAAATTTCTTGCCTCCACGTGCCTCAGAGTACCTACTCGTCTGCGCAGTTTGTTCTACAGCGGGATTCGTATGTACTTGCTTTATTTCTCTTTATTTATACCCGGCCCTGAGACTACAGGTGTACGGTTGTCGAGGTCGCACCGAGGCGTCCTGAGAAGCCATTTGAGACGCTCCGCGATGCCAGGTGCGCGTTCGCCTAGGAACACGGGGTTTGGCGGGATTTTTCGCGTTGTTCGCTGGGTGGGTCTAAGGTGCTTTGGTTGTGATTGGGCTGGATTTTTTTAAACTTTTTATTCCGTCATTTCATTATCGCCCTAGGGCGCATCGGATTGCAAGCCAATATTCCCTCACTAGCTTGGCAAAGACTGGCTTCACTCTCAGGCGGCCGACTCCACACTTGAAGTCGGTAGCTGAAATTCAGCAATATCTGTGTAACGACGCGAAGATGTCAAAAGAGATCTTACTATCGTGTATCTACTGCATGTATCGGATTGAAGCTTTCCTCAAATATAACCAGTATAAATACAAAACACAAAACAGTTGTAATATTTAATGCTTCCACGATAGTTTGTAAAGTATGCAGTGTGGTTATCGTTTCATGTTGCTATGAAAACCGCTCCGCAAATGTCTTCTGCGAAGCGACTCGGGGATTAGTTTCAATGTTGGTGCCGTCGCGTGACTGACATGACCGCGGTTGCAACGACAAAACGCCCGCCTCGGAATAGCTACCAAGCTGGTTTCGAGCACTGGCTGTATTTCGCCAACCGGTCGCGTCGCGAGCGAGCAAAACTCAAATATCGAATCATAAAATTATGAAACAAAAAGGTTCTATTTATAATTTCAAAAAATTGTTTCGAAACGCTCATCGCCGGCCAGTGTCGAAAAGTTTATGGAGCATGCGAGAATGTTGTTCGCTTTTAGATTTTAGATTGTTAATTAACTTAAACCCAGTGGGCAATCGGCCAGTATCAAAATTAATTTCTCACTGTAAGGGCCCAGTATTTTTGGCAACTCCAAAAGGAGCACTCGAGCTGTTTTTATGCAAAACACACATAGAAGTACATTGCACTCGGGACTGGTACTAATTATGATGGAGCATTAACACTTTTATGGGGTCCAACCAAACTGGTTTCGGGCGGAACCGCTACGAGGCTCCTAAAAAGCTTTCAGATGACGTTGGATTAGGCTGTTGCCGGGGCACGGTGACGGCAAAGCCTATACAGTGAATATACAGACAGCCACGTCGAAACAATGAGAGAAACCGCGCGTAGGTATAAAACGGTACACGTTCCGTTACTAGAATGCGCGTGGCAACAATCGCTCGCCGATTCTGAGTTAGCGTTATCTTATTGGGACAAGCTACACTGAGTGTGCACTCGTGTGCTACACGATCTAGGTCTCAGCTGAATAAACGTATGAAATTTGATAGAAAAAAGCGGCGCGCGCGCAAGAAACTGCTCGCAGCCACGCGACGATCGGGTGGCATCGGTGCCGAATACGTATTATACATAGTGCTGGTTGGATTTACGTCAGCCGATTCTGTCGTAAACAGCTATAATAAAAGAGATTTCAATAAACGTGTCAGAGGTGTAGGCAGTGCGCTCCGATCCAACGCTGGTCGCGGAAATCCGACTGAATTTGGATGAGCTCATTTAAAGTTGCAATTGAACTGTGTGTGCGCAACTGTACCTACGTAGGATGCATGTTTATTTAGTTTTAATTTTAGCCTAGACTTCGCCAATACACCCCACATGTGGGACTGAGAGCTTTATGTATGTATAGTTGCCAATTCAAGAATATTCTAGAAATATATCCTTATCCATGTATTATTAGATTAGACAGAGCATTTATTGTATATCACATCATAATTATCATAAGCAAACTGCAAACCATGGCTGGACTTTATCCTCTTCAACATAGCGAAGGGGTTTGCCACAATCTCCACGCTGTTACCCATTTTCTGTTCTGCGAAGATCCTTGTACAGTCGAACTGTGATGCTATCCAATTTGCAAAATTGAATAGCAAACACTCTTCAATGCTCAATGGGGTAAACGTTTTTCCACACTGCAGTTATAACAATAGGTAACAGACCTACAGAGGCACACGAGCATATTAGACGATAACCGTATCTGTAATCTTTCTTTATCGGTCTCATATTTTTCGATAATACTGACGCACTGCTCTATTAGGCGAATTTCAGATACAAGGAACGAGAGTGCGGTATCAAATAATACGCTGAATAGGATATCCTGATGGGTATCGTTGGAAATTGGCTTTTGAATTTACAAATAATTATTTGTGTCAATGCATTAGTCTGATTTCATGAATTTAAATATTTTTACGTGTATTATAACGTGGAAAGAACATTTTCTGTTGAATACTTTAATACTGCGATCTCCAACCCGCATGCTAAGCGTCTAGATTATGGCAATGCCCTCCACTAATGTGGCCTAATGTAGAGGTTGAAGTGTATATTGAAGTACAAAATACATGCGTAACTATGAAATTTCAAACACCAGCGCAATTGAATCAAAATTTTTATATTTTGCCGTTGACCCACTGTAGGGCAAAGGCCTCTCTCCAATTCAATATACCAAAATAAAATACCTCCGTTCCGACATTGAAAACTTCACGATGGCAACCAACACGCAAGGCCTCACTAAATAATAAAAATAAAAAGATATGGTCCGGAAATGTAAACGGTTCGCCGACCCGGATGACACACCAGACGCTCACAGACGGGTGACCCTAACTTAGGGTAAACTTGCATCATAACTTAGGGTAAACGACGCAGGTAGTTCTCTGAAAATTCTTAGACGGTATCGCCACAACAGATTCACCGTTCGCTAATGTTAATAGCTCACTTCAGCCAGTAATCAACGATTGTAGGTCAGCCTTCTTGTTGAGTGAGCGGACGAAGGTTGCACTGACTCGTTTCTTTTTTGCTCACAACAAATCGTGATACCTACTGGAGTTTAAACAATCGAGCTGCTTTGTACTTTGATTGTGGGTACTTAAATTCTGCGTCTGCATCTTTACGATATTCAGATTCAGAATCAATATTTTCGCTTCAATCTATTTGTATACGTGTGCGTTTCGATCCCGCGGCTTCCTAATACGCCATTCATTCAATCGAATAGAGACCTAGTTCGATTCGTCGTCGTCGAGTATTTAGACGTGCGTATTGACGTAAATAAGCGCGGTATCACACGGCGAGACTCCCAGTTAGTGTCGGTCGAGTTTTAAATTTAGAACCACCGCCGACCGAACGTATGGTGGTTGCCCGGTGGCGCTCGCCGTCGGCACAACACGGAACTAATTAGAAACGTATGAGTGTGACGTTTAATTGACCCATATCGGGCGCAGGCAGCGCCACCTCTGGTGTTTCTGGCAGCCAGAAAGCGACTCTAGAACGGAAGATAACAGCTATCGCCTTGGCCGATGGTATCGTGCGTTGCGGGAACGTATGAAGGCATCGCTTTATCGTCTTTTCCGTGTAATGTTTCTGCGTAATACGTCGATTACATCTCGAGTTTCGACGTGCATTGTTTAATTGTCGACTCGCTTGAGTTTTCAAATGTCAACTGCAAGCATAGAATAACATTTACATAAAATACCTATATGAACGCAGCTGTTTTGGTATCAGGATTATAATAATCGTCAGGGTTCGAATTTACCGCTTCTGAGCGGTAGTGTATGTTTATGTGACAACTTTGGAAGAACTGCCACAAACTTGCGTGATATACCTGAAATTGATATAATTATCAAGATAATTTCGATCCCTGATTTTCATGAACATTTGTATTATTGACTTAATTATAAGTATTATTCACGTTTCTGTCGTTTCCTTATAAGAAATATTTATAATACGTAACACATAATTACCTATGTATTTAAATGTGTAGTACTACTATTCTAATTATAATTCATCCAACACTAACATCATTGTCATTGCCTGCAACACCTTTTCTTACATCGATTTCATTTATCAAAAAATAAAAAACCTAGTCTTCAGTAAACGTTACCGTATTCATGTGCGGCAAATTAGCAAAATCGCAGTAACCTACTACAACACGGCCTAGCGCCATGCTAAATACGATTTCTAAACGGAAACTAACGCGCAAGTACACCGAGCGATTCGGGTGTGGTCAGCTGATCGCACGCACTGCACTCGGCTGTTTACACGAAAATGAGTAGCTAGCCAGCTTATTGATTTTATCCGACGGGCCAGCGCCTCGAGCGAACAGGTGTTGGCCGGTGCGTGTGGACGGGCCTTGTTATATGTAGGTATGTGTCGCAGGATAGATTAGGAAAATCCTAGGGCTCGCTAGCGTTCGTGTAAATTGAAATTCTGATAAGAGATTGTTCGAGCTATTAAGAATACTGCTGGTGGGATAATAATGCTTGTATTAGATCTAAACTAGGTCGGTTGGGTGTTGGGTCCGTTGAATTCGAATTCGTTTCGAACTGAAGAGCGTGGCGCCATCACATCACGAAATACCTATAAACTAAATCCAATCATTTCTCACTATTTTGTCGGAATTTCTAGGATTTTCGCGTATCTACGAAGTGTGGAGTCCCTATTTCACATTTCAAACAAAATTCTCGAAAGGCTTATATACTGACCTTGATCCCGGAGCGGCCCTGTTGCTTCAGCAGCACGTTCTCCGGCTTCATGTCGCAGTGGATGATGCGGTTCTTGTTCAACGCGTGGAGGCACTGCAGCAGGCTGTGCGAGAACTTGCGCACCAGCTGCAGAGAGAACCCTTGGAACTTGTTCTTCTTTATCAACTCGTACAAGTTAATCGAGAGCAGCTCGAAGGTGATGCACGTGTGATTCCTGAACGTGAACGAGTCGAACATGTGAATTACATTCATTGTGTTGTCCTTGTCTTGCTCGCGGAGGTGCTCCAGTATGCGGATCTCCTCCTGCGCCTGGCGGTGGAAGCGCTTCTCGTTGCGCACCATCTTGAGGGCGACGTTCTCGCGCTTCTTATGGTCGTACGCCTTCACGACCTGCCCGAAACTGCCCTTCCCGATCACCTTGAGCACCTCGTAGCGGTACGCGATGTGGTCGTGCGTAATGTGGATGTACGAGCCCTGTTCGTTGTCGTACTCGCAGTTGTTCGGGAAGCCCACCAGCCCCGGCCGCTTCTTGGCGTTCGCGCCTATGAAGTACACCTGCGGGTAGTCGTATATCTCGCGGTGCTCGTAGGGTGTGAGCTTGTTCATGTAGAGCTTCATCACCTGCTCGGGGCTGGCCGCAGCCGCAGGCGCCCGCTTGTCCGGCGGCTGCGCGGCCGCCGGCGGGGGAGCCGGTGGGCCCGGCTCCAGCGGCGGCAGCGCCCCGTCCCGGAGCAGCGCGCGCCCGAAAGCGTGCGCGCTCCCCAACGGCATATCGCCGGTCATGGCCGCGCGCCCGCCGCCACCTCCGCGCACCTCGCTCGCCGTGGCCACTGGGGCGGTCGGGGGCTCGCCGACACCGACCCACGCTCCCTCGGTGTCCCGCAAATCGCCTGTGCACACTCCCACACCGACACTCTCGCCACTGCACTTCACTGCACTCGCACTCGTCCACGGCGCCACTCTGGCACACCGCACCACATTTCACATCTACCGGGAGGAGCGAGACCCACGTTTCCACTTAGGGCACATTCCGTCTCGGTGAAGATAATTTAGGTGCCGCGGCCGCTATGATACCGTGCAACGCGAACGTGAAACGCAAACAAAGACCCCTTCCTTGCGAGTTGCTGGCCGACCCGACGACAGGACCATAGAGAATGTAGAAACCGGCCGCCAGAGTCATTGAACCGTTCGGGCTTTCAAATCCTATAGGAGCGAATGAAACAGATGATTACGATCAAAGTTGCCGAACACCTTCAATAGATGGCGCGTAATTCGCTTGGTGTAAGAGGTTCGAACCAAAACCGAATTTTATGCCTGTATGTGAACGGCGTGTGTTTCTATTTCAAGTAAAGGTTCTGTATTAGTAAAAAAACTTCTGTAAAGTAAAACCAAGACAATCATTAAAATATCCCCCAAAATTCAAAGGAAAGATATCAATAAATCATGAGTAAGCAATACCAGGGCAAAACCCTACATATGCTATGCCCTACCTTAAAGTTAAACCCATTTCCTTAACTTTCGCTAATTCATTTTACAATCAAAAGGCTTTGGCTTTACCAGAGGCTTTCGAGGGTGGGTAAGGGTTTTAACCCGTAAGAGATCGGCACTACGTGAGTGGGGGGGGACCCAAGAGTTCATGACGAATTTCATTTGCCTATCCATTACCAAATATAAAACCTCTCTTAAACTGAGCTATTTATCTGCTTAATTTCAGTACAATGGATGCATGGGGGTCAAGAGGCACACGGAACTTCAAACGGTGTGAAAGGCGTAGGTGGGTCTTTTTAAACATTTGTAAAAGATAAAAACTACAAATCCCCAGCAAGGTATCAGGCAGGCCAAACGATCCCTAATTTTGACGGTTCTTATTCGTACCGCAGTTAGTCTATGGTATCATCATTGTATAACGCCATCTATTTCCAGTAGAGTAAACCACTGTAAGCACCTCTTCTCTACAAGCCCATCCACCACCCATCCATCCATCCATCCAATCCACCCACACGCACGTCTTTTCACTTCGTTGTTTTCTGTCATTTCAGTCGTGATTTTCTGGTGATACTTTTTATTTTAGTGGTAAAAAATGTACAAAGACCATTGTGTAACAGGCAAGTGTAAATAAAATTGGTGACAAGATAAGTTTCCAGTGACACTAAAATGTAAGTAAAGTTGTTTCTAATTTTAATTTTGAACAATAGCTGTGTACCTACTTGCAACTTCTCTAAGTATTGTATTTGCGATTTTATCGTACCGAATTCATAATCATAATTTACAGTAAAGGTTAAGTTCTATCGGCACTGTTGTATTATCATTGATCGTCAACAATATTTTCACATTTTCCGTTTGTTGTCGGTGTATAAGAAATGATCAACTTCTCAATATCCTCTATTGTTTCGTTTCATTAGACGATGATAAATTAACGCGACTAAGTACGTGATGACATGCAATGCACATATCTGTATGTACTCAATAGTGATACGTCCACGGTCCACGATACGTCGGGCCAGTACATAGACCTTTCAAGGTGATTGTGGTACATAGTCTTTATATCTACTGGATGACTGACTATACTTCCTCGTACATAACGTAACCCAACTCACGTTTCGTATAGTATTTGGCCGCAAGCCAGTTGCATTTACAAAATAATAGGTGCACTTGTAAAATTGTTTTATAAAATCAGTTTTTTTTGTTACTATAGCTGTGTTATGTTAGCCTGTAGTACCTATACAGCAGCAGTGCGCTGAATCATCACCCTTAAAGTTCACACACAAACAATCTCGAGAGTCATTCCCACCCAAGATCACTAGTGAGTCATAACCTTTGAAACTTGACCATTAAACCAATGACTTCCTTTTAGCCTCAAGTTCATCTCTTTGTAGTTTAGAAATATTTTGTAACTTAAGATTATATACTGCAATACAATGTTTAGCTTCAGTTATAAGTTGCATAATTAATTATACTGCATACTCTTAAAATAGGTACTTAAATTGCAGTCTGCTTTGAATTATTTTTGGTTTGGTAAGAATAATATTTTTTTTTGTAATCTTATTGATGGTTACAGTTCAATTGAGTATTAGTTCTGTATTGGGAATACAAATAATCAATTATTACTAATGTTATAAGTACCTACTAGTGTTATAAATATTTTATTCAAGTAGGTAATTATATGTTTAAGATTCTGATTTAATGGCTTAAACAAAATAATAAGTATGAAAAGTCACTATCGTTCCATCGTGTTTTAGAGGTGGGCTAATGTCCATATACTGTGGTGGCCACTTTCAACCAGATGGCCCGCTTGCCTGTGTCTACAGATTGACATAAATAAATTATTATAATACCTAAAGTCATGAGCTAAAGGCGCCTGTGCTTTTTTTAATTCTATGCATTGACAAATGAGCAGACAGCCCAACTGTTGATAAGGGGTAACTGCCTCCCATAACATAAGCAATTCATGCTTACGATTTAGGTTGCAGGCAAAAAATCTTCAGGTGCATTGACACTGTAAAGACTAAGTTGAAATGTATCAAACCGGAACACAACAATGCAAGCACCTGATGGTAATCCCATAACATTACGATTCATGCATTTACGTTGTAGGCAACAAAAAGCTGAACCAGGATACTCACCCGGGCCTCACTCACAAAGACTCACTGAAACCAATTCAACCTTTTACTTTTAGGTCTAGTCTTCTCCATGTTATTTTATTTTAGGGTTTTGCTGAAATGTTTAGCCATTGTCTAGCCATTTTCCCCAATCTAAGTGCATCTTGCAGTGTGACTGCCTTTTCTATGTGGTAAAATTCAATTCTAGAAAGAGTTGTTAAAAACCATCGAGATTGTTCTCAAGTACATTATTGACCTAGATATATGGACATTGACTGAATTTTTTTTTTTTAATTAATATAATTAAAAATAATAAATAATAGACTCTCAAAAGTTAATGCCGACTAGTTGCAGCTTGTATTGAAGTAGTTTTTAGATAATGTATATAATTTTTAAAAGCATGCCATATATATATTTTTTTTATTTAATTGAAGTATGAGAGATTTATCAGCAATTCAAGACCTAGTGAAAGTGGAAAAATGTGGTCTATGCCTACCAATATGGGAAAAAGGTGTGATGTTTTGTTTTTATCTACTTTAAAAAATTTAATTTAGTAAAATTTTTTTGTCATGGCTTCCACCAAATTATTATTCTCCATGTCTCGTGAATCGTTATTTGTCAACCTTGCCTTTCCCTGTTTTTTTATCTATCTTTATCATACCTATATAGAATTGTTATCGTTAATCTTTCGCTTGTTCATAGTCATTGGGCTAACCTTCTGAGAATCAATGACAACAACCCATTTATGTTATCATTCACTATTGGGAAATGTGATAAGGCACTCATATTATCATATGTAGGATCGTAAAAAAAATTGTAATGAAATTATTATACAGCCTATTTTTATTTTTTTTATTTTTTATTGTAGGATATCTAACTGCACAGTTTACATTTCATGTATAACAACAGTTAATGTCGTTTTGACCATTGAAAAATTCGTTTTGACCATAATTGAGTTTTTAAATTCGGTTTGTCTTAATTTTTAATCTGCAGTTTTAAAGGTATTTTAGGTTAGTGTTGTGACAAAGCGTAGAGGCGCCCGCCCTGTTGTCGATAAGCCCTTATACCCTTTTCGATAAGCCCTTATACCCTTTTTTAATTATACAAACCAATATCAGTCCCAAATCCCACCAATTTAACACCTAGTAGGTGTTTCTACGTAATAAACTAAAATAAATATGTCACAGGGTGCAATCGGCTCCCGAGACCACAACCAGTCTCATGGTCCCCAGCAGCAGACGTGGTCAACGTCGCTTCGCTAACTGTATTAGGAGGTATATCTAACGAGTGGCGACTGGCGAGCTCGTTGCGGCGCTGAAGTTCGACTAACCCCAATAAGAAAAACAAAATAGGCCAAGTCAATGCCAGAAATATGGAGAAACCCACCACGGACATACACTAGATAATTAAGAGATGTCTAACACACACTAGATAATGCTAGAATTTGCAGCGGTGGGATGAGTGGTGGGGCAAAGCCCGTTCACCCCAAAAGAAGTAAAAAACGGTCACCCATCCAGTTCCGGGATCCACGTGCGTTGCTTAACCTTGGTCATCGATGCTGCCACTAGATCAATGCCGCGTCAGTACTAAGCTAGTAGTAGCTATAAACTAGCTGGCCATAGTAAACTTCGGTAGTTGATATCAGTCGTCTCGTCTGATTACATTTTTAAACGTGCAGTCACTAAATATTTGCCTTTGCTTATCTAGACAGTGTAATAGTTACGTCAACGTTACGTTCGATAAATATAGCTTCTCCTAGCGGATTTGCTTGCATGGTCGGTGCACGTGCTTCATGACGGGTGCGTGTTGGGAAGTTTCGCGTTCTTCATGACATTATTGGTACTTATTTTGATAATAGTGGGAGGTAAATGAGCCAGCGGGTCACGTAATGGTAAAGGCTCTTCGATACGACATAATTTTACGGTCTTATGTGGACGCATCTAGGATGGACAATAAAATGCCCCCAATTCAATTGGTAATCTGATTAAATAATCATCTTGGCGTTAATTTCCCGGTCGTGCTTTCGCGCACGAGGGCCCGGGTCCGCCTTGACCATGATCCAGGATTTGGCAGATCAGATAATTACAAAGGGGCGACTGCCATTTGACCTCCGTGATCCTGTTGACAGGGGAACCTGACCGGATTGGATCATGGTTACACATTCAGTCGCCTGAATGTGCAGAATTCATCACGATGTACCTCACCGTAAGAGTATCGGTTAGCATTCAACTAACTAAATAACTCAGAAAAGAGTAATAGGTACATTTCCGCAATAACCACTCGGCCACCGACGCTCCCACGCACCGATTTCCAAGTGCGCAATTGGCAATCTGATTGACAATCAGATTTTGTTTCTTTGATGGTGTACTGACTAGATTGACAATCGAATTATCTCGCATTTACACCCAATTGTAGCCAATTCAATAAGCAATCTGATTGACAATCAGATTAAGTCATATGGAAGGGCCTTAAGCGATCACAAGAATAATAAAGTGATCACATCCATCCGCAACACCAGTGGTGGCGTTTTCGAGAGTTATGGCGTTAATGTCCCGGTTGTGCTTTCGCGCACGAGGGCCCGGGTCCGCCTTGACCATGATCCAAGATTTGACAATTCAGGGAAGAACAGTGGAGCGCCTGCCATCTGACCTCCGTGATCCTGTTGACAGGGGAACCTGACCGGATTGGATCATGGTTACACATTCAGTTGCCTGAATATGTAGGATTTATCACAATATTTTCCCTTACTGTAAGAGCATCGCTTAGTGTCCAACTGATGTACATTACTCAGAAAAGAGATAGTAAATACGCCAATCACCTATTCACTAAAGATAATACCTTTTGAATGCAAAAACTGCAACGAAATCGGCCCAGTAGTTTTCGAGGAAAATGGTAACAGATATACAAACACACAAAGAGATAACCTCCTACCCCAAACGCAAATACCGCGTCCGTTCCGTTCCGCCTGTCGTGGGTAAAAAGTGACTGAATTTCACAACTTGTTCGCAATTAAAATGCAGTCTTTGAGACTATTAAGTATAGGATCTAATTTGCATTGCAATGCAAGAAGAAATAATATGATGTAGCACTCAATGGAATATAAGATTTTTCTCTATTAACGGCCTCTTTGAGACACAAAGGCGCTTGGGAAAGCGCAAATTTGCACTGAAAGGTGAAATGGACGAGTAGCACCAGACTGCGAAGCTAGCTTCTATACGAGTTGCTGCAGCAATTTTGCTGCAACATTTATAAAATATTATAATAATTAAATTGTAATAAAGCCGTGTCTGCACATTGAAAATATGTCGCGATAAGATTCTTAGTGTAACTATGTCGAAAAATTTTATTTTGGAATATTTGAATAAATGAATGAAAAATTCTTTACTGGTTATACAAACAATAAAACAAAAACAGAGGAAAAAAGATAAGCAACCGGCGGCCTTATCGTGAATTCTTCCAGGCAACCTTAGACACCTAGAAAATAGAACTAGAGTCTGTCTGTTTGCGCATCACGCAGAAACTATTAAACGCATTTTGATTCGGTTTTGATAGATTGGTAGCTTAAAGTCCAAGTTACAACCTAAGGCACGTTACATCTGATTCAGGTTGGTACAAACAGAGATACAGCTTGACCTCCCCGTAGTACTAGCATTCATATAATACGAAGGTCATTTAAAATGGTAACGCGGGCAAAAACTAAACTGTCATAAAACTACTCGTATTTCCACGCAAACGAAATCGCGGGCAAAAGCTAGTATTAGTGTAGAAAGAGGTAGACAGATTAGCGGTGCCCGCGTTAAGCCGCGTGAAGTTCGAAACTCGTAAACTTAACATCCTACTATCCCCCGAGATGTTGCTATTTCTCCAGGTATTAGCACAGAATACGGAATATTACACGTATTAGTAAGAGATTTGCGGAATCCGTTAAGTAGTTTCCGAAATTACCCCAACAACCAAACAAACTTTACAGACATACTTACAAACTTTTACTTTATTATAGTTATCTACACATATAGTATTTTTTTATGTCATACGGTAGGCATACAGGCAAGCGGGCCACCTGAAGGAAAGTGGTCACCATTGCCTATAGACATTAGCAGCACCAAGAGTATCGCCAATGCTATAGATCTTTTAAACTACGCAACAGTTTTTAATGCGGTTTTAAACAATAGGTAGAGTGATTCAAGAGGAATGTTTATGAACTGGAAAAATAGGGTAGATAGGTTTAAAGTAGGTGTACGCGAACGAAGTCGCGCCGGGTCTACTAGTAGAGTATAAAATGAAATCGCTATCTGCATCTGCCTCTCTGTTTGCCCGCTAACTTCTAAACAACACAACAAATTTAGAGGTGGTCAGTAACATTTGGAGAATTTCTTTCGGCAGACGTGGGGGAGGCCTATATTCAGCAGTGGACTGTCTGTGGTCCTGCGGCTGTTGATGATGATGACATGCATATTATACAAAACGAATCCTATCCAAAGCCCAGGACTAGGTAAAAAAAGTAGGTAGTAGTTTATAAAGGAAGGAAGAAATCCTACTGATTGTTAGGATTACAATTTAAACTTATTATTTTCATAGAATGCAGTGACTTCGTAACTTATTATGAATAACATGATGATTCAGTACGTCAAGCAACAGCGTTTAGCATAATATTTTTAGTAAATAATACTTACTTACTGTAATGCGTGACAATAGACTGCCGAGAGACTTCTTTGACTAGAGATTGACTCATACTCGCTTGAGATTGTCCTTTTGCAACGAAGGAAGGATATGGAATTTGTATTGCAGGCACTTTATGATTTATTATTATCATCATCCGAGCGGTCAATGCCGGCTTCAGCCAGGGTCCGCTTTACTTTTTCTTCCCACTTTGCCCGATCTACGGCATCCTCGCCTCGTAACCGTTTGCTCTCGCGTCCGACTCGGCGATGTCAATCCATCGTTTCTTGAGTCTCCTGCAGGACGTATTTACTGATAGGGTCTCGCGGGATAGTTAAATGTTTACAGGAATCCGATTTGCGCGCAGGTGAAAACGACGGGGGAGTGGTTCGTTTGTAGTAAGATTGCCCGACTTCCAATCATCCAAGGTCCTCCGCTGGGGACCGTAAGCCTGGTTGAACAGTATATAAGCCGATTGGCACTACGTGACGGTATTATACTTGTAATTATATATTGTTATTTCCTACATTGTCAGCTGTACATTTATATGCACAGCTAATGTGTGAAGTGAATTTGTTTATCAATAGTTGGCAAACGATTTTCATACGCCATCGTACTGTTCGGAGATCGTTGAATGGCTACACATAATTAACATGAACAGTCCATTAAAACGATTTCACGGATTATGATTCTGTCCAATTTTGTCTACTTATTTGTATGTAAATGTATGTACGTACTTTTTTTATGACATACGGAAGGCACCTGATGGGAAGTGGCCACTTTTCATTCATGTGGAGTATGGGGCTTTAAACTACAAGTTATGAAGCTGGGACCCTAAAATATTTAGAAAAGGGATTGATACCTTCCTTATTTTTGGAAGTCGGATATAAACAAAATATTCGGGAGTCGAGCATGTTCATGTGAAGTAATTAATGTATTTTTAGTCTTTTACCCTACAAACTTTCTTATACACCCATCTACAATAACATACTTTTTTAATTAATTAGATTGTAGAAGTCTTGACGTAAAAGTTCAAAGAATAAATTGTATTTATAATTTGACGGCTTCACTAAATGGGCCATACCTAGTTTTATCTGTAAATAACACTATTTTTGTAACAATCATTATTCAAAAAGGTAGCTCAGCAATAACAGTGTCTGTTAATGCTATGGAAATATCTGGAACGGTTGGACACTTCCTTATAGAACATCTCGAGTTTAAAAAACAACAAAATTAAAGTTAGACCAACTTTCTAGTACACTCCTGAGGACGATTTGTTTTAGTAACAAGATTGTTTTACTTTCATTTTGGGAAAGGACGTCGTATAATAACGCACCTTATGTACACATTATTTAGTGTCCATTATGGACCTTATGAAAATCAAGGCGGACCCTGGGGCCCTCGCGTACAGCGCGGGGGCGCAACCGGGACATAACGCCAAGAAAATTATGATGGACTTTTATGAAAATAGATACCGATTTTTTTAGTGACCCAAACTTCGAATTTCCTTGGCGATAATACTTGCAAATCATCTTGTGTGGGGTCTACCTTGGTTCAAGGGGCTAGATGGCGCTGTGTGAATTTGTCCACGAATATTTTATTTATTTTATTTATTATTATTATTATTCTAGAATAAAAAGAAATCCGGTAAGCCTCACCTCCTCTTGGCAGTTTCGCTTTTCAGCCACATTGAAGTCGAAACGTTTTGTCTCCTATTGTTCTGTTATTCTCCTATTGTTTGTTTGTCCTACTGTTTTGTTTGTTTTGTTTTGTCGGGTCTCCTAAACGTCGACTATCGCTACAAAGTAGGTTTTTTCTTGTATTCGATGACGTACGATAACTAAATAAATAAATAAATAAATATTCGTTGACAAATTCACACAGCGCCATCTAGCCCCAAACTAAGCAAAGCTTGTACTATGGAAGCTAGATAACTGATATACTACATAAATACTTTTAAATACATACTTATCACACATAGAACACCCAGACCCGCAACATAAATTAAAATTCATCATTTCAATTTCTGCCCGGCCGGGAATCGAACCCGGGACCTCTTGCGTGGCAGACCAGCATGTTGACCATTGAACCACTCATGTCACCTCACGGCCGATATTATAATAACTTTACGGCTTTCTCGAAGAGATCGATGTCATAAAACGTCAGTTTACTTTTTCTTTGCTTATCTGTATATTTATTTTCAAGGTGCGATAAATACGGAAATCATGTTTGATAGCCGGCGATTGTTATATTGGTTTGAGTTTATCCACGCCGCATGCATCGGAGTGTTGGCAAGCCACCAAGTGGCCGCTGCCGTTTAATAACCGCTATTTAGCGTCCACATAACATTATTCTTTCGTGATGAAATCTTTATTAACTTTCGTATCAGATTGTGTAGGTGAGTCTGGATATTACTGGTTTTGTTTGGTTTTGCGTTTCATTCAGAATAAAGAAAGAGGAAGTAGGAAGTAGTAAGATATATAGCGTCGTCAACAGTTTCGGGCCCCGTAACAGTATGACGGTACATATCATTATCGTTCCCAGGGAGACTGCCAGGGTCTGTTTTCGCCTGGGCATCCTCGCGTCTTAAGCCATTGGGCTCTCACATCCGACACGGCGATGTCAATCCATCAATCTAGATTTTCTTATGAGTTTCTTCCTGCCAAAGGTTGGTGTGCTGCCTTCTGTACCTATGATACTAATAGTTGTAACAATACAATATCTGCGCCAGATAATTATAATGAGTTAGAGCCATTACTCATTGGTCAGATACTCGACAAACGCAGCTGCGTACGGTTGACACAATAATTGTGTCGGTCGTACGCGATACGAGTACGGTGTGCAGGAAAGGCGCAATTAGTCAGTGATTGTTGTATGGCTGGCGTCTGCGTCATCTGTGTGTCTGGCTTTTTACCTTTAATAGACCAGTATTGCAGTCTAATACTAGGGCGTTAGAAATTTGGTGTTTTGTATGACGAAAATGGCGGAAACCGGAAGTCCATTGTAGCAGTAGAGCCTCCTCCACACTCCCCCTCATTTCAACGCTTGGCAGGCAGGTTGGAGGTCTCTGTATTGAATAGAAAACGCTGCTGTCTATTTTCTGCTCTACAGTGGTCGTAACTTTATAGTCGTACGAAACCAAAAATTCAAATGCAAAAGTCACCATTGTTGTATTTCGCTATACCCACAAATTTCTTACATTAATGGATACTCGTCATGCTTGGGACTAGGATAGTCTTAAAGCGTATGTACTTTTAAACTGCTAGTGGTACTATTAAAGTTACTCAGGATAAAGTCTGGGATGGCTCTACTTCTTTATTAATTTAATAATACCAGTTTCAAGATTTTTTTTATACTACTCATTGACAAACGAATAGACAGCCCACCTGATGGATTTGTTATTATGTAAAACAAATGGCTGAAATGTAATAACGTGGTATATTTTTAGAATCGTCTCAGACAGTGCTTTCAATATAGGCTGAAGAGAACACACATTCGCCGTCTTAAATTCCGAGCTTCCGGTCCCGAATCGGGAGTGCCAACATCGAAATTCGTGTTCAGCAGGTCTGTAATAGTAAAAAAGGACATATTGGGCCAAAATGTCACCCAAATTGCCGCTAGAATTATTAAAATAGCTATTGTAGAGAAAAGTGAACCGGTCTATTACTATAAAGAATTTTAAGGGTATGATTCGGGTTTCCTACCGCGTACCTTTGTGGACGAGTAGCCCGATATTTCCACGCAGTTGCATGCATCTTGGTCACGGGACGCCAAAATGTGTAAAATTTGTGATAATAACTGTGATAGCTTAAAACATAATGTTAAAAAGAATATCCACGCATTTCGTAGTGTCTTTCAATTCTATTCATAAGTAAAAAGTAACTCAGATCGGAATTGCAGAAATTACTTTGATCTGTTGTTTAAGTGCGGCATTCTGAATTGAGGTTTTACGTCATAGCATTAATCTCGTTGGCAAAGAGGATACTTTTCGGCTTCTAAACGGTGCATTGAGAGTAAAACGTGGGCAGATGTGTCGATGTCTGTGGTCATTTGCGGGTTTTGGTGGGATGCTTTATGTATAATTTTGAAAAACTTCATTTTCATTACTGAAACGCCGACGTATTTGTAGCTAGAGACCCGCCCCGACTTCGCACGAATTTAACAAATTATAGACCTTCATCTTCCTCATGAGTCACTCTGTCAATTGATGACAACCGCATGAAAATCCGTTCAGTAGTTTTTGAGTTTATCGCGAACAAACAGACAGACAGACGCGGCGTGGGACTTTGTTCTATAATATGTACTGATTCCATTTGATTTTACACGACTGAATGTGCATCCATGATCCAATCTGGTCAGGTTCCTTTGGTAGCAGGGAAGTCATATTCCTCAGGTGAGGGTCACGGAGGTCAGATGGCAGTCGCTCCACGGTAATCACTTGATCTGCCAATTCCTGGATCAAGGTGGAGCCCGGATCCTCGTGCGCAAGTGTACAACCGGGACATTAACTCCAAGATTATATTTGATTTTAAAATCATCCACAGTAAAAGTAACAAAGAATAGATAGATGGTCGCTCAACATCATCATCTCATCTGTTAGACATTCACCGAAAATAGGCCTCCACCCTTGCCTTCCAAATCGACCATTTCCTGTGCCTCTTGCATCCATCGATCAAGGTCGCCCAAGCACGTGAAGTAACAAATTAAATCTGTCACCTTACTGACCTGAATCATAGTAATTTATTGGCAACGGGAGCTATTTTCGTCAGCGACTTCGTTCACGCAGAATAAAAATAAAAAGAGATTATGTATTCTCAGAATTTGAACTATCACCAGCCCCCTTCTCATGTTCGTGTCGCAGATATTGCTAGAGGCAGACAAAGAAATTAAAACGTACATTTGTGCTTGCTTATGTACCTACAAGGAGTTTGCGTGAGTTTGTACATCATCTCAGCCCATAACAGTCTACTGCAGGACTTGGGGCCTCTCCCATGAAAGGGGAGGAAACAATCGAAAACGCTGCTGCCCATTTTCCAGCCTACGGAGACTAGATATTTTGCCTCGAAAACATTAGTCGCCTCGTACGACACCCATGAGTGTAAGGGGTGGGTGCTATTTTACTCTGCCGGACACCACACGGCCAATAGTATAATGTACTTACATCATCATCATCATCACAGCCCGTAACAGTCCACTGCAGGACTTAGGGCCTCTCCCACGAAAGGTGAGGTTATTGCCATAATCTCCACGCTGGGCAGGCGGGTTGGAGATCGCAGTGTTTAAATATAACAATGGAAAACGCTGCTGCCCATTTTCCAGCCTACGGAGGCTAGATATTTTGCCTCGAAAACATTAGTCGCCTCGTACGACACCCACGAGTGTAAGGGGTTGGTGCTATTTTACTCTGCACCACACGGAAAATAGTATAAATATATACCTACAAGCGCCTGCATTTATGTATTGTGTCGTATCTTTGACATAAAGCAAAATTACATAAGGCAGGTGTTCATTCAGGTGGCCAATTATAATAGTAAAACAATTCTCCTGTATTGTATGAGATCAGAAAATATTAAACCGTACCAGTTACTGTATTATAATCTCTTTATTATAACGTCGCCGCTGTTGGCATGTTATCGTATTATTAAGTAAACTATATAGGCAATTAACAGTTTCGTACCTATTCCTATTACATGGTTTGATAACATAAGAAAAGTAATTCAGTTAACACTTATCTACTTTATCACTAACCTAACCTAACCGACAGAAAAAGTCTAAAAAACCCCGACCAAGTATACTTAAACTCAAATATTTTCTAAACTACTCAACCGATTTTAATGAAACAAAGCTAAAAGCCATCTTGATTAAACTGGCTTTGAAATAGAGAAAACCGCATCCAAATCGGTCCATCCGTCCGGTGGCTACGATGCCACAGACAGACACACCAAGCCACACGATACACACGTCAAATTGATAACACCTTACTTTTACGTCGGAGGTTAAAAAGGTCGTCCAATTCCCGATTGATCCCGTCTGACTCTCATGGCTCAATCCTTGCCTATGGCTCAATTACTTGTAGCAAGCCGTGCGCCATACGTCAAGTTAATCTGTCAACAATGCAATGGTTACGTGAGCTGGCGCGAGTTAGATTCGATCACTGTACGGGTATCATTGCGCAGTTCGTAATCCGACATTGATTCTGATGGGCTTCTAAGCTTCTGTGAACTGGGAAGGTGTAGGTAGGGTTATTACTTATTTAGGTAGGTACTTAGCGTGTTTGGTATTATCATCAACATCATCCTAGCGCTTATCCCTGCCTCTGCCAGTCTGCTTTCCTACTCATTATCCTCCACTTCCATCTTCGGCATGTCATCTTGGCGTTAATATCCTGGCTATGCTCCCGTGCACGAGGGCCCGGGGTCCGCCTTGACCATGATTCAGGATTTGGCAGATTAGGTAATTACAGTGGAGCGAGCGCCACCTGACCTCCGTGACCCTGTTACCAGGGCAACCTGACAAGATTGGATCATGATTACACATTCAGTGGCCTGAATGTGCAGGTTTCATCACGATGTTTTCCATCATCGTAAGAACATCGGTTAGTATTCAACTAATGTACATAACTCACAAAAGAGTCTTTGGTATATGGCCGCAGTGGGTTTTGAACCCGGTACCTCTCCGATTACCGTAACCACTGGGCCACCGACACTCCAGTCGGCACCTAGCGTACTTAAACACTTTCTTAATAATTTTACATACATACACTGTGTTTTCCGCTACAGTAGAATTAGAAGAGGCAAAAGAGATATTTATTTATTTCCAACATGACAGTAATACATATTACATTTTTAAAGACTCTGTCAAACTGCGCCGCAGTTATATGTCGGGATCGTAACTTGAAATACTCGATAGTCCCTACCTACCATTATGGGTTGCTATGGGTGCGGGATACAAGTGCAGGTAGAGACTATTTGTAGCAAAAAATACGATCCTAACATACTTCTTTTGCCCCTTACACATTCAAACGTCTTCTCATACATTTAAACCATTTAGAGTTTAGTTTTACTCACTAAATTACACCAAACTTTCTCTACAATTGTCCATGAAATACGTCGTGATTGTTACCCGAAATAATCACGTTGACTTTTTAGAGCGTACCGTACCATTTTAGTCAGTACGAGAGTGTTATTATAGTACCTGCACAATGCGACTCTCATGGCATACCGATGTGTGAATGAAATGAAAGTAATAGACGTTGAATTGCACATTGCTATATTTGGAATGAAGAGAGTTTTATATTGTAATGGATGGTTATGGTTTGCTTCACAAGAATATTAAAAAGGCAAGGAATTAGCTGTTTTCTAAATACGGTCCGATGCTATGTCGTTACAGACGGAGCGATTCGAGAACAAAAATATTAAAAATGAAAGATTGTCGAAGTAGAACGTAAAAATAATTTTATAGCCGTTGTCACTCTATTATTTTGGATTAAGGTAATCGCAGAAGGCTAAGATGGTGTCTGTGGTGGTTTCTGTATTCGTGTATTCTGTGAATTATACAGTAAAGTATTATCATTCATTCATTATTGGGGTGGGATATGGTTAGTAATATTGTACTCGTATTCATCTAAATTTGGTATCAGCCAGCACGTTTCCCACCGGATATCGCCGACGAGCGTGGAATCCGTGTCATCATTTTGGGAATATGACATTTTGCTAAATTGCAATGTACCATTGTCTGCCCAAACTTATCTATCTTATCCGCGGCAACCTTATTTCCCTGCCATCGGCACTTAAGCATTTTAAGTATGGCACGTGTTTTTACAAGGTTTTTTTTTTGAGAAAGCGGATAATATGCGACATATCCATCAACTCGCACTAGGCCAGCGATGGATTAAGACTTAATTCTCTCTCAACAAGATGTGTCTGTACCGTTGTTTGGAGCTTATAAGCTTATTATGGACAACGGCCCACCAGCCAGAACAGGCTTATACCAGGGTAATACACAGCACAAGGCCACCAGACTCTCAAAATGACATATATTCTCAGAATATCGCAAAACGTCTTAACAAACGTCATTGCAAAATGTCATTTATATTTGCGGTGATTAACACAACCTGTTCGATGGTAGGGATGAGATATGATGATTTTGTGAAAAGCCATTTTGTGAATATGTCACTTTATGTCAAGACGCAATGTGCGAGCGATAACTCTGACATAATTGAGTTTTGACGCTCGGGTTGTCCGACGACAAGCAAATACTGTTTTGGGCTGGTCTTGGGGCTCCCAATTACATTATGAAGGAGTAGGATACAACGGCCACAAATATGCCGTGTGGTGTCCGGCAGAGTAAAATAGCACCAACCCCTAACGTGTCGTACAAGGCGACTAATGTTTTCGAGGCAAAATATACGAGGCTGCAAAAACGGCAGCAGCGTTTTTCATTGTTTATTTATTACATTGCGATATCCAACCCGCCTGCCAAGCCTGGATTATGGCAATAACCTCTCCTTACGTTGAAGAGGACCTAAGTTCTGCAGTGGACTGTTATGGGTTGGGATTATGATGATGAAACAAAGCGATTGAACTTGACAGGCTCCTAGTATTTGAGAAAAAGCCGTGTTTACAAGTGGTTAGTGTGCCCGTTTTGTATGCATATGACGCAGATTCTATTCAGAGCCTGTGTTGTACCATTAGGTTGGATTAGCGGGCGGGCGGACTTTGTCAAGTCTAAAGAGTAAACTGCCACCGACCAACAACGCTTGCGTCGTTATTGTATTCCGGTTTAAATGATAAAATAAGCCGGTGCAATCTCTGACATGAGGTATCCTCACAGTGCAGCTTCTGAATTTTTGTTACATGATTCCTAAGTATCTACATGAGATGTAGTTGTTATTTGCGCCTGTTACCACTTAATATTTATAAAACAAAGTCGTTTCCCACCATCTGTCTCTATGCATCTTTATATGCTTACATCTTAATAACTACGCAACGGATTTCAATGCGGTTTTCAACAATAGACAGAGTGATTCATAAGGTAGGTTTACGCGAACGAAGTCGCGCCGGGTCCACTAGTTGACTTATGTGTAATTAAAAAAGATATTTTCCCGATCTACTAGTACGTACTGTACAGATTTAAAGTACGCCACGTGATTTACGGCGTAATCGCGATGAGACCTGCGTATTTGTTTATTCACTGGAGCGATGGCACGCTGACGATGATGTGCGCGCGGCCGGTGCTACCTTCAAGATTAGATAATGGCCGACGCCCGGGCAAGCACCGTACGCCCGAACGTTTCACTATGCACACATCCACAGGCCAGAGCCATAATATTTGTTTACACTACGTACGCTAACGCGTGCTCCGGCTGTGCTATTGGCGTTAGTCATACGTAAACATTTGTAATGTACTTTTAATAACCTGTGTACACTTGTAAGTGCACGCATCGTGTGTTTACGTATTTATTAATATTGGAACGGGCGGCTAAGATAAGCGTCCATTTTTGGGGTGGATGCTGTAACCGAGCAGCGGGCAGCAGACTGTAATATGTAAGTTATAATTTATTTTATCTACACTCATAGCATAATGTTCCAATTACATATTCGAAAACAGTCGTTTAAGGGTACACTTTTTTCACGCCAGACTATAAAATTTAAAAAAATTACTTGTCGATACAGCATTTCCCATACTATTTTCATTACAGCTATACCGTAAAATAACTTTTTAATCATTATGCAACACTTTAATTTTTTAATTTTTTGTCGGGCGCTGGGACACGGCGTAATGTAGGCTGAATACTTAGATGTCTTTAACAAATTCAAATTCTAAATTTAAATTTTCCTGTTTATTTTATGTATAATTATTTTCCCGCTAAACAGAATATTTGTGAATGTTTTTCCTTATTTTAAGCAAATAAATAGTTAAGTGAATTTCCCGCCGCTTGATATCCTCGACGCGTAGATACAATAGAACTGACTCGCAGCTTACTTCCAGCAAAGTTAAGAAAATTATAGGTACTATATTTTAACATAAAAATATAAGTGTTAGATAAAATAGTGTATGCAACTGCATATAATTAGGTATTAAAACACTCGTGTCAAACTATTATCATACTCGGCTACGCCTCGTATCACAACCCCCTTTTAAATGACAGTTGCATAAACTAGGTACTATTAGCTTCCGTATCGGAAAATAAGCGGTGGCGTTTTAAGATAGGTTCGCTTTCTGCTCGCCGAATTGTGACATAGGTAACCCTCCGCTCCAGAAGGTTTTAGAAATTACTTAATTTTCAGGGTAATTCAATCTCGACTTCTGCCAGGGTCCGCTTTACTAGTCTTCCTCCTCCACTTCGACTGGTCTTCAGCATCCTCGCGTCGTAAGCCTTTGGCTCACGCAACTGACTCAGCGATGTCAATGTCTTGGGCGGCCCGCGGGGCTTATTTCCTGATCTTCAAGTTTAGATACTAATTATCCACATATCCTTGGGGTTTTACGTAATCTGGCGCGTGCGAGCCTCTCCACTGTTATCCGCGAAGTCTTTCACGCCAAGGCCAAGGGTGTACTCGTTAGTCTGAAGTGTTTTTTTATTGGCACACGGACTAACGGTCCACCTGATAGAAAGTGGCCACCGTCGTCCAGGACATCTGCAACCTAAGGGAAGCGAATGCGGTACCCGCCTTTGAGGTACCTGTAGACATGCCTTTTGAAGAACCCCATGTTGTAGTGCAGAAAGACTACGGTAGGAAGCTCATTTTACAACTTGCACGTGTGCGGAAAAAAGGCTCCCATGTGTGTGTACATATAGAATGTGCGAAGTGAGCTAATTGTAATGCCCTAGTCTCCTTTAGAATATAATAGAAAATAACTTTATTGCATAAACTGTGTTTGTTACTTAGTTCCTTCTGGTTTTTCAATGACACATTAGTCTATAAGGAACACCACACTATGGAGACCACAGCAGTAAGTTGTTCATGACTCGCGCATATTAAATAACTTGTTTACTTTGCATTAATTAATTTGCGTTATTGACTATGATTAAATTATTGGAGTAGTGCAGTTTGTTTGTTTGTTTATTTTATAAACGAAAATACGCGGAGAATTCGTTTTTAACGAGAAAGTGATAGTACATGTGGCTATTTATAGTTGCGTATAGGGCTGTATAGTATAATGTCTTATGTACCAATGATTATTTTCTGATTTATATACATTAGTTGAATACTAACCGATGCTCTTACAGTGAGGGAAAACATCGTGATGAAACCAATCTGGTCAGGTTCCCCTGGTAGCAGGGTCATAGAGGTCAGATTGCAGTCGCACCACTGTAATTTGATCTGCCAAATCCTAGATCATGGTCAATGCAGACCCCTGGCCCTCATGCGCGAGAGCACAACCGGGACATTAACGGCAAGATGATGATGAGTATAATGTATCCTTTAAAAGCTCTGTATAATAACAAACTCCAAAAACAATCGATCGCATAGCTTGAATACACATCCGAGTTCTCTAAGTCTAGACTAAATAGCGTGTATTACTTTAATTGGTTACTACGGTGTATGAAATTTCATATTGAATACTAGGTAATTTATCATGTTACCAGTCGTATTCAGTTTGCGATGATCATACATCGAATCCAAGTCTACACCAACGGTACAATGGTATCATAGACCGGTATCAACATAATTATACCACCATTAGTGTATCTCCAGCGTTAATGATGTATGGCAATGACAGACTACAAGCCGGGAGAGGCCTTGGCTCTTGTGAACAACCAATAATTATAGCGTAACGTAACTATAGCTACCAATTAGGCTATTTATGGCAATTTGTAGATACAGAGCCCTGTACTATAGGCTTAGCAAGTCAACCACACCACTGCTGTATTCCTTTTCATTTCGAAAAATCATTTTAGAAAAATTTGGTGATACTCACCCAGGCGGACTTCTCAGGCTTGACAGGATCCTACCACCTGATTTGGATTTGATTCGGTTTGAGCGATCGTCTGGTAGTAAGCAATTCGAGTATCGTTGTATAGACTAGACGTTTGTAATGCCAGTGGCGTCATTCCCTTCTTGTAAACTTATATTCCTAACTTATTTCTCGGTTAGTTTAGTATTCTGTGCTAAGTAATTTGCGAAAAAGCAAACAACCCTTCTACTGGAAGAGATGTATGGATAGTTTAGTACTTTATGCCGGATTGCACTATACTTAGACAACTCTTAAGTTGGCGCCTTAAAATATTGCTAAGGATTTAGGAGGCACAAAATCGGTGTCATAAAGTTAATAGTGACTTAGCGATTTTAGTTTTTGTTGTTGCAATGCTTTTTTCGTGTGGCCGTGTGGTGTCCGGCATAGTAGAATAGCACCAACCCCTCACACTCGTGGGTGTCGCACAACGCGACTAATGAAAGTGACTTGACTATCGATACCGCACTTAAAGTAGCGAGTAAGCGACGGGCTATACATGCACCTAGATAGGTAGTACTTATAGTCTCTTTGTTCTCCTTTTCAAACTCGAACGCCGTTGAAAAGTTGAAACAACGCAGCGTTCCGTAAGAAACTGACTCGAGGCACGCAAAGTCAGACAGTCTCGTCGCTTATCGTACTGTGATTGGGGCCATCTGCTAGGGATGTTATGGAGCGCCGTCTGTAAAACCAAGACTATTTTATTTATTTATTTATTTAACAATTTATTGTACACAAGAAAATTAAAGATATAGTACAAATTAGATATTAGACAACAGGCACTACTTATCTCTAAAAAGAAATCTCTTCCAGCAGGCCTACAAAAAGAGAGATATGATAAATATACGCAGATACGACGTGCACAATAATTATATACTATAAATAAATACATACATAGGATAGACTATAGGATATTCACAATAAAAATCTATCCGTAACTGAAACTGGACCCGATATAAAAGATTCGTAGGGGGCGGAGTCTAAAGGCTCCTGTTTTTTATTACAATGAATAAATAGTTAATAGCGAAATCCTGTAATTGGCTTGTTGATTCTAAGATGATATTATGTTTTATATTGCTGTTGGTACTCCAATGAATAAATAAATAAAACTGCACTCATAGCAGCGGAATATAGTACTGGTACATGCTAATCGTTATGCATCTTGAATTAAATCACGTTCACATTATCATAGATGAATCATAACATGACTATAATACTTATGTAATCATCTATCTATGTTCTATATTATTATAAATACTTTTAATTGCGTGTCTGTCTGTATGCTGAAGATATTCCAGAAAAAGCACTCGGGGTAGGTTAGAGTCAGTAGGGAGACGTGAAAAAATCCGAAATCGCGGGCAATAGTAGTGTAATCGGAAACTATTATTATTTTTACGAAATTAACGGATAATCCGCAATAATTTGATACCTATAGCCGTACCTAAAACCGATACATAATTATTGCTATCCAGATCCGAAACTTAATATCCTTAACATCCCTGCCGTTTAAGACTTTTGTGTTGGAATATTCCGTGGGAGCTAATTTGACAGGCGACTTATTGAAGAATACAGTCGTCATTCGAGCTGTGATATGTATTTGACCCGTTTTAGTATGTGGCTAGAGGTCAGACCTGGTTTCTCTCGGATACAATACGTAGACTTGTGTATGTCACTTAAATAATAAATTCTTAGGATTCTCGAATTACATCCTCGAGTTTAACCCGCGAAGAAACTATTACATATATAATTATCTTGGCGTTAATGTCCCCGTTATGCTCTCGCGCACAAGGGCCCGAGGTCCGCCTTGACCATGATCCAGGATTTGGTAGTATACGTAAATGTGCAGGTTTGTGTCATCACGATGTTTTTCCTCACCGTAAGAGCATCGGTTAGTGATAAAATAATGTACATAACTCAGATAAGAGTCATTGGCACATGGCGGCAGTGGGATTCGAACCCGGAACCTCTCGCTTATGATTCGGACACATTAACCACTAGGCCACTGACGCTCCAAGAAACTACTACATGTAATAAAATGAATTATACTTAACCTGACCACGGCAATGAATGGTGCTAACAGAGGCATTATGTTTACGAGGCGCTATGAAACAATACAGTTAGAGAAAGACACATTCATTGTGTCCTATTGGTTCGCTGAATACGTTAAGCCGCGCGTACACTAGCTAAAAACATTTCCTGGTACCACGTTCGTGCAAATTCCCGACTTTGAATGAGTATGCTGTGACATTCCTATCTATCACGCCACTTGAGCTCGTGTCTGCATTTATTTCAATACATGTTAAATATCTTTGAATTATACACAGATTCACGGTTTAAACGAAAGAGTGATATTTTCTTCTTCTTAGTCGTAGCACTCTTGGCAGAGTAATCGTGGTCGTTATGGGTTGGTGGCGCGCTTCACCAGTCGCCGCCATTCTTCCCTCATGGCTGCTTTTCTTGTGCACTCGTGAAGGGGTCCATCAAAAGTCTTTCTTACTTGGTCCGTCCACCGCGTTGGAGATCTGTCGCGAGCCCGAGTGCCTTCCACACTGCTTTGCACAACTAGCCTCTCTACGCTGGTGTTTTCACGCTCAGACATCTGCTAAAAAACGTCAAAATTCGGTTTTGGCTTGTGTAATTTTAGAGGTATTTAAAAACGGTATTCAGTGGAGTCCGTCTGGTGTCCAGCAGAGTAGAGAATAGCACCAACCCCTTACACTCATGGGTGTCGTACATGGCGACTAATGTTTTCGAGGCAAAAGATCAAGACTCTCCGTAGTCTGGAAAATGGGCAGCAGCATTTTCCATTGTTATATTTAAACACTGCGATCTCCAACCCGCCTGCCAAGATTATGGCAATAACCTCCCCTTTCGTGGGAGAGGCCCTCAGTACTGCAGTGGACTGTTACGGGCTGTGATGATGATGATTCAGTGGTGTTAATGGTCTCTCGATGGAGTTGTGGTGTCTCTTCCCCCGCTTTCTCACGTGTGTGTGTCGTACGAACTCTATCTATAATGATTGATGGATTGATGTAATCTTTATTGTATCAAAATAAAATATACATTTTACACTCGACCTTTGATATTGAAAGGAAAAGTTGTAAGTCGGTGAGCTCCCATAATCCACAAAATAGGCACCACTGATTTGTGTTTGATGATGCCTCCTCGCCATTTTCGGCTACAGCGACTGCTTCTGCTCCCCTGTTATTGGCGTTCATGTGCTCGCACGTGGCTTTCGTAGCCAATCTTCTTCACACTGATCCTCGCACATTGCGGCCATGTGAGCACACCATTGACATAATTGTAATCGATTGCCGCAGGTGGTCGGGCTTTTAATTCCTCGCGTTTTGTGTCGAGATCTTCAAGCCGCTGCTCTTCAAAGTCTCGAATTTTGAATTTAACCAAAGTCCTCCACTCCGGTCTCACAGAGGCTAACTTCTCCCACTTAGAAGGTTCTGTGCTGCACTTCTTCATGTGACGCTTTAATACATCTTTGTATCTGAGAAGTTGTCCGCCATGCTTGCGGTTGCCTTCCTCTCTAGTTGCGAATAAAAGATGTTGTTTTATGTTAAACACTACGCTGGTAACGATAATGATGCTTGCTCTGTCACAAGCAAATAAACGAGTGTAGACGCAGTTTAGTAACGGCGATACAATCGCTTCTGGCTTTTCCTCGTAGCATTGTTTTGAGTCGAAACGAAGTGTCACATGCAACTGCACGATCATAATAAGACGGGCTGGCTGGCATCGCGCCGGGTTGCATTTGATACTCTTTAATAATTGCAAAGATTGTTTATCAAATCGATTCATTGATATGCAAGAATAGTATGTCGCCCCGATGGTTATAAATAAAGAATAATCTGTTGCCAAATTATCATTACCATATTATGAGTGTTACAATAGAGAGATTGCAATATCACGCTTGTTTAATACTCACTCGTGACGAATAAATTAATGTAGTTGACACACTTATTAGTTACTAGACTGCTAATAGACGACCTGAGGAGTGGTTCTGTTGGTTAACACGCAGAGGTCCCGGGTTTAATTCCCGGCCGAGCAGAAATTTAAATGATGAATTTTAATTTCTCCTCTAATAAAAAGTGTTATATGTATAATAAGTATGTATTTAAAAGTATCTAGCATCCATAATACAAGCTTTGCTTACTTTGGGGCAAGATTGCGCTGTGTGAATTGTCGAAGCACATTTATTTATTATTTATTTACTAGCGCTTCCCCGCGATTTTCACCGGCACCACATCCAATTCAAAACTGCTTACATACGACAATCCCGCGGGATCCTGTTACTTTGTACTCGGGAAGAATGTAGTTCCATATTTATCTACATCTTCATCATCCTAGCGGTCAATCCCGGCTTCTGGTTCCGCTTTCCCACTCTTTCTTCTCCACTTCTCCTGTTCTACGGCATCCTCGCGTCGTACGCCGTTCGCTCTCGCGTTCGACTCACCAACTGACTTGACAAAGCTTTACATCTGAAGTAATATATTTTTTCCAGTATTCGTCTATGCTGCAATATACTGTTTTCATTTTGCATTGCTCTATGGCAACGTGATAGCCACAGAGTGGCTACGTGGCAACAGGTAGACTAGACATGCACCAAACGCTCTGTCTGTTTGTCGTAGAAGGCGATGTTAGAGGCTAAGGACCTCCGTAGCCCAGAAAATGGACAGCTCCGTTTTCTGTTGTGTATTTTAAAGACTGCGATAAGTAGTATTATTCCACTCTATTGTTATACGAGTACTTGTCGAGACAAGGAAGTAGATTTTGAAACCAATTATCTTCCTAATATGTGTAGAATAATGGACCCGGCGCAACTTCGTTCGCGTATCGTCCTACCCCTACACTACCCTACATTACCCTACCCCTACTCCTACCCTTGCCTATACCTACCCCCCCTACCTACCCTTTTTTCTTTGCTTATAAACCTTCCTCTTAAATCACAATCTATTGCTGAAAACCGCAATAAAATCCGTTGCGTAGTTTAAAATATCTAGGCTTACATAGATACATAGGGAGGGACGACGGGAAGCGACTTTGTTTTATACTATCTATAGATACCTTATGCCTTAAGAAATCACCATTGCTAGTCCGTGAAGCGTTCATTAGGCATTCAATTGCCGAAACGTCTGATACGATTCCTCTTGGAGGCCGACGGTGCGATATATCGTTAATTGGGTCAGTAGTGCTTGCGACTGTTCGCGTAATTAATGCTTGTTTGCACTAGTATAATTATCTTCTGCGGTAATAAGGGAGCTATGTTCCCCAGAGGTATGCCAGCCAAAATACTTTGATAATGTACACTGACCCGGTACGGCTTTCGAGGCCAATTGCCTGAAAATGAATCTAATTTAGAAATCACCCTACTAAACTAAATGCAACTGCAAAATCATACCGTAGATATAGACTGTTAGATAGACTGTTAGGTTATTTTGCTTATCGTAGTGTAGTGTAATCCGACCAATAGTTTAGGAACAGCTATTAATTTTTGCGTTCTCCTAAATGAATTCCTTGGATAATTTTTAGGAGTAATGTAATATAAATAAGTAATCATTTTGGCTTTAATGTCTCGATTTTGACCCTGTTACCAGGGGAACCAGATTAGACCATGGTTACACATTTAGTCGTCTGAATAAACAGGTTTCATCGGGATGTTATGCGCTCACAGTAAACGCGCAAAACATAGGATAACGTTCAACTAATGTACATAACTCAGAAAAGAGTCATTGGTACATGTGGAATTCGAACCCGGTACCTCTCGCTTGCTAGTCGGATACTTTTAACCACTAGGCCACCGATACTCAGTTTGGAATCATGTAAGAAAATCACAGACAAATGTATCTAATCTAGATGATCTGGCGAGAGGTCAAGAGCATGTCCTTTTGTTCGAAGAGCCGTCGGTAATAATAATATTATTAATATTATAATGTGTTGTTAACTTTTTTATCAGTCTCAGATTTTTCATTTGAATACAATGGACTTGGTAGGTACATAATTATGGTTATGATATGAGTCAGTACTCAATCCCTGCCTCAAGCACAGAACTTCTCTTTCCTCGCATTGAGGATTAAATTAAATTTTCCACTTTTCGCTGCGTGAAAGTTATCCTTATTGGGACGATAATAAGGTTTCTTTTGAACATGTCACTTCATGACGTAAAGCCTAAAGCTAGCTTTCCCTCCTAGGTCACAATGAGCTGCGCACTTTGCCTTGATACCACTATTGTGTTAGCTCAGACGTAAAACGAAATTGCGAGCCACCTCACTACCTCATTACTGGCTTTTCTCTTTGCAAGGCCGTTTGAGAAGGCAGCGCAAGTCATCTGCCTGTGGCTTTTAATGTGGAACTTTTAAATCATCTGTGAAGGTTTGACTGGCAGTGATTTCAAATTCCGGACATGTCCTATCATCTGGCTGGCATGGCAACCATAGTTGCGAGCGGCATCTTGATTGGCGTTAGGCCTTAATCCACCATTCTAGCCTAGCTAACTTGTCCGATTTCTTCAATTCTCTTAAAGAATGGCGTATACGCAGGTTTTCAGCCCGTAACAGTCCACACCTGGCCTAAGCCTCCACCACATTCGTGGATGCGATTGCCATAATCTCTACGCTTGGCCGGCGGATCGCAGTGAACCTAACCGACAGAAAAACGTCGGATAACCTCACACCAAGTATACATATTCTTCAATATTTCCTAAACTACTTTACTGATTTTAAAAGAAACAAAACAAAGACCATCTCATTTAAACTGGCTTTCAAGTAAAGAAAACCTCATTAAAATCGGTCCATCCGTTCGAGAGCTACAATACAGACAAATACCCAGATACACACGTCATAAGTATAACACCCCTCTTTTTTCGCTGCTGCACTGCTGCCCATTTTCTCGTCATTAGTCACCATTCACGACACACAGTTGAAGGGTTGCACTATGGAAAATCGTAGAACAACTACTGATTAAAAATGGTATTTGTCAATGTCGCTACTGGTATGCTTTTTTTATTTTACTCAATAGTTTAAGGACCAAACTAGACTATAATATCAAAAAATTATACATATTATATGAAATGATTTTTTTACAACACCACAAACTTTAGAGTTTTGACGGGCGTCCATGTAAAGCCCGTTCACTTCATCACTTTCAAATTGATTTTATTGTTATACGTTACAGGAAAAGTCATAATGTATTAAGTATCTATTTCTGGAAACCTCGTCTTTGGAAGAATATGAATCAACTAATATGTATTTAATATTATGTTAACGTTTACCTTAAAATAATTGCAAAACAAAATATAGTGAAAAAAAGTTTTTTTAAAGTTCATCGAGACTTTTGACAATTGCCCTCGTTTACCCCTGCTTTACATTTAATGTTGATTTGTAGCCTAGCTATCCATAAACATAATCAAATAAATAAAAGCTTCGGATATTTGCGGTTTTCGAAGTAATTAGTAAAAATGTGATAATAGTCAGAAAACGGAAAACCGCTCGCTATTTATTGCGTTTTGAAATGTTGCTGTTTACATCAATAGATTGCGGTAAGTTTTGTAAGTTATCATTGATATTAGGGCGTTTATCTTTTTTGCACTCATGTTGCGTGTGAAAATATGAATCAACAAGATGTACACTACCCTCATATTTCATATAGTATATAAATAGTTGTATCATTTCATTGTAAATAACAAAATAGTGGTGAATTAACACAAGTGTCATTGTTACGATTACAATATAACTACGTGTTTTGTTGACTCTTCAAAATGTCTACTTTCAAGTGTCCTAAACGTGAAATAATAATTTCGTATATCGAAGGAGAAATATCATTGGAGGCACTATCAACAGTTTTAAAAGAAAATTATCATGTATCTGAAGACAAATTATGTTTCATCCTAAGTGATTTTCAAAGACATATTATTCCCGCTCATAATAAACGATGGACAGAACCTTCACGGAAAAAGGATATATTTTTAATGAAAAACAGTAATTGGTTGGAATCAGAATATTCAGTAACTTTACCGAACTCTGAAGACGTTACAACCGTCTCCACGCCATCTACTTCTTCTGGAAAAAGTGGGAGACCGTGCGTATCTTATCCAGACTTGTCACAATCCAGTCAAAGAAGAAAAAATACAATGTTACTTAATGAATGTAGATTTGAACACGTCTATAATGCATATCTTCATGGGTTACGTTCGATAGGAGAAGGAACAGAAGCTAAACTTGTGGAAACATTAAGGTTTGCTGACAGTGAAAATAAGACCTTATTCTCGAGTCTGTGCTCGTCGATGCTCTGCTGAAATTACAGGAGTGGATATAAATTAGATTAAACGACTTTACATCATTCTGCAAGCTCTTTCATCGGGTGTAATGATAAATGCTGAAAAATTTGGCAGTTCTGCTATGGAGACTGCCAAGATCTATGTGAGCAATTATGAATGGTACTACATGCCATCTTCAGTTCACAAAAGTTTGATTCATAGAGAAAGTGTCATAAAGCATTTTGCAGTTCTTCCTATTGGTCAACTTTCGGAAGATTATAAAAAATTTCGTCTACAAAAATGCTCAAAATCCGCTACAAACGAGGATGTATTTCATACTCTTCTTTATACTTCAGATCCTTACATAACCAGCATTAGAAAACCGTATACTAAAAACATGAAGGAACTTGATGAAGACACCTTAGATCTTTTGAAAGTGAACGAATTAATTTTAGATCCCGAAGTTCATCGAATATAAATAACATAACATTTAGTAAACATTACAATTAATTAATTAATCTGTGTTCGATTTTAATCACAACGATTTTATTATTTAAATTGATTTGTATTTTGATGTACTATATGATATTTGGATTTTGTAAACATTAAAATAATAGTATTCACTGTTAAAAAATAAATATTGGACATATTTGATAATTTTGTATTTGTTTTATTTTTTAATGTATGATTTTAAATGTAATCATAATAAATTACATTCCATTTGAAACCATATACACTATTCTATATTTGTGCAAAATTTTAGAACATAATATTCAGAAATAAAAAAGGTATTGATTTTTAATCAGAAACAGACCTTTATTTTCCATAGTGGGTTGGAGCAATCTACTCTGATAGACACCACGCGGAGGGTAACGCGTAAAGTGTAGAACTGTGTAATGTAAGAGACCAAGAAAGTGGTTTATTACTTTTGATAAAACTTACCGTGTAACTAAAATATCGCTAAGGTTGAAACTGTTAACTGGAAGAATATAATTGCAAAGGAAAATCGACCTTGTTGCTTTAGGACGTGCAACTGAACTTCAACCTTAGGCTAAGTCGAGTTTAGTAGATATCAGAAACATACCATTGGTCTACCTATACATCGGAATCTATATTCCAAGTTGAAGACTGGCCTCTGAAGGGTTATTGTAAATTAATAATGTATGAATGAATATGTCAATTATAGATAGATTGGATATCCATATGCGTGTGTTAATACAATGACCACATTGCTCTGAGAAATAACGTCACGTAACTAATGGACTATTTGTCTCCCAATCTAAATAATGGTCGTCAATAAAAAAATACTGCGGGCTCATGAAAGGGGAGACCGGGGCATCGGGATCGTTGTGGATCAATGACAATATGCCGCCTCAGTTAGGTGGCTATCAAATCGAAATATATTGCGCGTATTTCATCTTGACGGCAACAGTGACGCTATTTATATCGTCTACAATAGATATTAAAGGATATTATAGAAAAGCAGGAAAGCGGACCCTGGCAGTAGCCGGGATTGACCAGACGGATGATGATGATGATTTCGTCTTAGGCGACAACTTGTTTTCGGAATTGACAGATCCGTCGGTATTCTTTGCTGTACGTACATATACTTTCTTTTTAACTTTTGGGTCGGCAACGCGAGGGTGATGCCCCTGGCATTGCAAACGTCCATAGGCTGCGGTGACTGCTTACCATCAAGCAGGCCATAAGCTTATTTGCCACCTTAGTGGCATAAAAAACAATTGATTTGTGTCGCGCGACTAAGCCGGACTTCGCACAGTGCAGACTGTCTGTACTGTCAGTAGTAGTCATTTTAGTGCAGTCGTTCAACGACTTCGCTGATCACCTAACCATAACGATAATCTGAACTAATTAGTCGGCTGGTTCGGTGTATGACTGTACCATGACACAACTATAACGTACATACTACCTAACCTATTGCTTTCCACTATACCAAATAAAAATACACAACTGGACTTACTTTGTGATGCTCAGCAAATAAGAATAGCCCCTAACCCCATGAAGTCATGGATTTTACCAGCTGACTAATATCTTTATAGCACGCCGTACTCCGTGCTTTAAACGCAGACCATATTATAGTACTTTCGCCCAAACATGTGCAGCGTTTTTTCCGGATATTATAAACAGGATAGTTTAAATATAATGACGTCATTGGACTTACAAGTGTACCTTACATTGTTAGGGGAACTGCGTACATGTAGCTGACCGATATGATAGTCATAAATGCGTCAACTGCCTAGATTTATTCGATGTGCAGCTGGCTCGTCCTAGATTCGTTGCCCACAAGTGGATCGATTCGATAATTGCGTATTCGAGTGACATTTCCTACGGTCAGAGTTATGACATGCGTTCACCAGACGTAAGCCCAGTAGCCCTAGCACAAGTGTGTCCGCGACAAAACTCGCGCCGCGAGAGAGCGTTTGTATCTTTCTCTCAATACTAAGACGAAAGCGATAGCAATACCTATGTCGCGCTTTTTCTCGCTTATCGAGCGCGAGAGCAACTTGTGCTAGGTCTACAGGAGCCCTTCTTCTCGCGCTGTGACATTAAGAATTCGACATTTTTTGTAGTTCAATATCTGTTTTAAAATGTCGTTGAAAACAATCTTTAACAATAGGGTATTGGCAAAGATCGTCGAGAATAAGTTTTTTGCCTGCACTAGAGATTTTAGTTACGTTTTAATAGAGATTTGTGGCTAGAGTAAATGTCGAATTCGAATGGCGAAACATTCGAATGTGACATCTCGAATTCGACATTGTCTTGTCGCATATATCCTAATAATGACATTGAAATGTCTATTGTAGCCAAAAAATATTTAATATAATTTTCTTAACTATCATCGACAGTCGTATATTGTCGAAGATAGTTGGTCAGCATATATATGTAACATAATAACTAAAATTAAGTACCTAAGTAAGTATTCGTAACGCTTGTACGTCACACAAGTTATTCTTGAATAAACTAAGCCAAGCCAGTGACTCCTCTCTACCAATTTGCTGTGCCCAATCCGGGTCCAGGTTGATTCTCATCATATTGTAACATCTATATGTAACACATGGAATACGAAATAAAGAAATTGAAAATTGATGAATAAATGTCGAATTTAAGATGTCACAGCGTGAAAACCGACCCCCAGAAGAAACGCTGGACGCATGCTAAAGTAATTGAATGAGTAAGTGATTGGAGTGCCCGTAAAGATTTTTATTGGCTCTAAAATGTACCTAGTTACTAGTACACAAGTAGAAAAGTACTAGGGCTGTCAAACGCAGTTATGAGCGCAGAATTATCCACAAGAGCCTGTTTAACTTGAAAAATTTGACCGACACATAGAAAACGAAACAAATTGATTTATTCGGTTTCTGTGGACCGATATAAAATAAATGTTTTATTAAAGATTTTGTTCAGATTTATTGTTCAAACAACCTAATTTAAAGGGCGAAATTTTGGGATTTAGGTAACTACTTGAAAAGTTTTATAATTGAGTAAAGTTTTATTTGCTGTTTTCCCTTGGAATTCATTGTTTAATCTTTTAATTTGACCGCAGAAAGCTTACCCAAATATGGAAGTGACACTTATACTTGTAAAAATCGTTTTAGTATTTTTTTCTTCTATTGATAGGTAGTAGGTACCCCTTCGCAATAAAGACATACACAACAAGATAATGGAAATAGATAACAAGGAATAGAGACTGATTGATAATAATAGACAGTTTATGGATTGGATCCGTACAGGCTTAGGCGTCTTGGACAACCACAAACCTTTCCGGGGACGTTTGTAATGCTGAAGGGTCTACTGCGGTATGAGTAGGAGTTGGAAGGCAGGAATTGTAGTAGGTAGGCTAGGAATCATCATCAATAATATCAACCCCTACGCAAAATAGGCACAAGTTCAACGCCCGGAAAACCTATATTTATCTATACAGTTTATGTATTTTTTAAACGTGGATAATAAAATAACGACACCACTCAAATACAAGAATTCCAATTAAGTTATTTTCAACGTAATCATATTATGACATTGTACCACATACATAGGTATGAATGAATGATTTATTGCTTAAGAACGTGGTAAATATTAAAATATGTTACAATAATAATTATAATAGGTACTCGCTTCTCACACTACCAGAATCTGGCATGCAATATTTAAAGTTATAAATTAATCTAATTAATATTAAAATGTCCGTAACAAAATTCATAAATAATCATTATTTGCTACAAAATAACTACTTATGTTATTCCAAATTAATAAATTAAATAAATGGAATCTTTCACAACAATGAATTATGACAAAATAAATAGGTAGATATGTCATTACACTTACGCTAGGAACAGGAATTTGACAATTAAACATTATAGTTAACTATAAGAGAGTCCAATGTCTAACTCTAGCTGATAGACCGACACACTTAACTACAATACCATATCATCCAACTTTATTGTTATCTGAACTTATTATAACCCAGCCGATTTCTGATGTCGAAACGTCATATCGTGCTATAACCATCGTGTGGGCTTCCGCATATGGTCGCATTGCCTCGCACTGGTGTACGATGGGTGGTAAATGTACAAAAGTTACCGTAACACGGCAAAGGTCGGTGAATGTGGGCCGGAGCTACTTCCATGTTATCTGGCATGACCTGTAGGCCTGGTAGGTCGTTGTCCGTAGTGATAAATTTGTAGGGTTGATGTTTGATTAATTCTCTAAAGGTATTTATCTGATCGCTTTCTAGAGTGACGTAGGTGACGTACTCTACTACCTATGACAACAATTTTTTTTTTACTTATTCTAGTCAGGCATTTGAGCGCCTGGCATCTTTTATCTTTCAAAGTTTATCTAATTTATACTCAGCTACTTCTTTGAAGGATGTGAAAGACAAAGTGAATGCAGATGATTACAAAGAAGTGAAGAGGTTAGCAGATAGGAGAGAAGAATAGTCGGATACATGATAAATGCACTTTGTTTTTGCTATGTATTATTTGTGTATAAGCTGTACAATTTTTTTATTTATTCATTCATTGAAGAATGGCGATTGCTCCTCATTGATAAGAGTCCAACTCTTATAATTTATGATGATAAATTCGTTCGTGTCAGAGATTAAAAACGTACATAATAATGACACGTTTTAAGATAATGTCATGCAAGTGTATGCAGTACTTTTGCACTACGTGCCTGACATGCAAACAAACATCCTTTTTTGGATATCAGCAACTAAAAAATCACATTTATGATATTGTTAGTAAATAAATAAAATCATCGTCTTGGCCATGGATTTTGCAGATCAGATAATAACAGTGGAGTGACTGCTATCTGACCTCCGTTACCCTGCTACCATGGGAACCTGACCAGATTGAATCATGGTTACACATTTAATCGCCTGAATGTGTAAGTTTCATCGCGATGTTTTCCCTCACCGTAAGAGCATCGGTTAGCAATCAACTAACGTACATAACTTAGAAAAGAGTAATTGGTACAACGCCGCAATTGGATTCGAACCAGCTACCTCTCGCTTACGTGTCGGATACCTTAACCACTCGGCCACCGACGCTCCTCCATTTATGATGTTGTATTACGTAATATTATAATTCACCGTCAAATTATAATTCGCTCAAGCTCCATAGTTTGAACAATGCCGGGGTTAGTAGGTCACGCTCGTCGGAGTTTGTAAATTTATTTTCATCGTGAATTTCTTTTTACAACTGTCGTTAACGATATTGCGAGTTATTGGTAGCAGGGTTGGCTGCAAATAATACAATGCTCACGTGCTTTACGAGCGTTAAATGAATGAAGTTTGAACGAATCTCAGCTGTAGTAATCTTTACTAATAAATAAATAAATAAATTAATCGCTATATGTTGTAATGTGCAAAACGCGAGAAGGGAAATTTTTAATAAGGTAATAATAGCCCGGATTGGGATAGGGTTAAGACAGGATTAGAGATAGAATTCATTAACTTGAGTAGGTAAATTTTTATCATACTTTACACGATCCGAGCGTTCAATCCCGGCTTCTGCCAGGTCCGCTTTCCGACACTTTCTTCTCCATTTCGCCCGGTCTTCAGCATCCTTACATCGTAAGCCTCGGCGTTCTCAATCCATCGCTTCTTGGCTCTCCCGCCGGGACATCTTTTCTAGCGTTCAGGCACCTATTCTCTACTACATTACTACTAAGCTCACTAGACTCTCACGGTCTACTTAAATATTACCCAGTAATGTAACTTGGTTATAGGAAAAACTGTTTCCCATAGCATAGGGTATCCTAGTTAGGGAAACAGGGACTCCATGTTAAGCCAAACACAACCAGTATTATATAAAGCTCAGTAATGTAAGTAGATCTAACATGTGTATTACCTATAATTGTCTCTTTCTATTTCTCGAGTATCACACGCGTGAAGCGTGATATAAAAACACATAAATAATAAATAGAAATGAAGTTAAACCGTATTCGAAACCAAAGCAGGAAATTACTAAACGTTTCTTGTACTAGCCTATCGTGATGTGGTGGTTAATCGACCACCTTATTTATAGTACTTTTCAACTTAAAATTTTACTATCTAACATTAAGTTTAATGGAATTTTCTCTGGATATAAAGACACGCATGAAGGAATCCATATCACTTTTGAAATATAACATTTGTGGTCTTATCTAATATGAAAGTTGCATAAAGTAAAATGTTTCGTTGTCCAGTGTAAGAAAACGGTTACATAAAATAGAATATGGTTTGTTTCATACTTCATGCACACGCACACAAAATAAACTTAGACGCTACATAAATACAAACATTTGAAAATATAGAGGTGGGCTGAGTAATTAATTAAACATTAGATATAAATACCAGATTGTCAAATGTAGAGTTTGTGGTCTGTCGTTACAAGTGTGCAAAATGATATTTTTAAGGATAGCGTCAGGCGACGGCGGTGCCTTTTTGAACCAGAGCGAAACTAATGTTTCTAGGACAGTGTTACTACCTTCTATTACTTACTTTGAAATACTAGGAGCATACTTCCCTATGAGGAAAGGAGTATGGCTGTTGGAACAGGCCTAGGAGGCCTCGAACAAGTTGCTCTCGCGCGCGATAAGCGAGAAAAAGCGCGACATAGGTATTGCTATCTCTTTTGTCTTAGTATTGAGAGAGAGAAAGAGACAAACGCTCTATCGCGGCGCGAGCTTTGTCGCGGACACACTTGTGCTAGGGCCAATGGGGATTCTCGCGCTGTGACATATCGAATTCAAAATTTTCTCTAATCTGTATTAAAACGTCACTGAAATTGATCTTCGACAATATACGACTGTTGAAGATAGTTTAGAAAATTATTTTAAATGCAATAGAGACTTCAATATAATTATTAATGGATATTTGTGGTTAGAAAAAAAGTCGAATTCGAGATGTCACTGCCCTGAAACTTTCTCCGGTCGACAATGACGTATTCAGATCAACTACCCAGACTCATACTCCACGCACGAACGAGTTCCCATGACTTCGCTCCGGAACACTTCCCAAGCAGTCATCATCTATGTGCTCAGCCTGCCATACATCTGCATCTGTAGCATCTGTATCTCTTTCTTATGATATTCTAAGTCTTCATTTCCTATTGTTACAGACAAAACAGCAGTAATGGAGGAAACAAACGAGCCGAAGCACTTATTATGAATTGAAGCTAAGACAGCCGGAGAAGCTGATACACGGTCGCAGTGCTGTGCTGCTACCTGATAAATGCTAGTTCCTACAGTTATGTCTGTGATCCAAGTGTGATAGTGTAATTTTAAAAGGTGAGACCTGATTACTGCTGTACTGGCTTTTTTCACATCTCGGCGACAAATGGAACGTACCCGATGGAAAGTTGTATGTTAATTGTCGCCCATAATATCTACGATTCATTCACTAAGGAGTCGTCGTCATCATCATCGTCGTCCAAGGGCTTATCCCGGCCTCTGCCAGGGTCCACTTTCCCACTCATTCTTCTCCATTTAGCCCCGTCTTCGGCATCCTCGCATCGTAAACCGTTGGCTCTCGCATCCGACTCAGCGATGTCAATCCATCGCTTCTTGGGTCGCCAACGGGGCCTTTCCTGATACCGGCAGGTTCCGGCACCTATTTCCCACGTTTAAAACGCACTTAGGAGTCATGTGATCAAAATACAGAACCTCATGTGAGTTTTCATTGTGAGGATTGAGTGGTATGGACGCCTCATGCCCTTGGTTAGACTGGTTACTTTACTCTTCAAATCGCCCTTAGACCTTCAATCCATTTACATCCACTGTCAGGCTCCATCAGATCGAATAATCAGAACACAACGCAAGCACTGTTCCTTGGGGGTAGAAATAAAAGACGGTGATACAGATTTACGGCCTGAGTGGTTCAGTTGGTATACAAGCCGATCTGCCATGCTTAGGTCCCGGGTTAGATTCCCAGACGGGCAGAAATTGAAATGATGAATTTTAATTTCGGTTACGGGTCTGGGGTCTTTTAAATACTACTTATTAATAAGTAGTATTTAAAAATATATAAGTAGTTTATCAGTTCTCTGGCGCCCGTAATACAAGCTTTACTTACTTTAGGGCAAGATGGCGCTGAGTGAATTGTCCAAGCATATTCCAAGCATCCGATCTTGGTAAATTCCTTAGTCCTGACTCAGTAGTCTCACCACCAGTAAAAGCAGTTGTATTGTGTTTTTCCCCAGCTCTGAAATTGGGTGTAGGCGACCGAAGCGCGGTCAGGCATGACCTAAACTGATTAAAAGACCGGAGATAAGCATGCATTCTTTCGCGATTGTGAATGTGAATTTTTAATTGCCTTCGCTTTTTCGTTCTTGAAGAATGGGTGGCTCTTTCCCGGGATTTTGGGTTTAGAGGTTACGTCTCTTTTTTTATGTAATACAAATTGGCAAGACAGACAAATTGGCAAGCGGGCCACCTGATGGAAAGTCAACGCCGCCTATGGACATCAACAACACCAGTAGACTAATTACGTAACCCTGTTGCCAATAATTAAGATTTCATTGATTAAAAATTGTTACTTTTGCGATTGCGTATCATCGATTTCATGGGTTCAGTTGCTATCAAAGTTCCCTTGCAGTAAACTGAATTGCAAAAGTAACAATTTCAATCATTGAAGTCAGAGCGCTGTTGGCAACAGGGTTATGTACTTAGCCTACAGGGCGGGCAACGCATAGGCAGCGCTAATTAGACCTCTAATATACCTCTTGAACGATCCCATATCATGGTCCAAAGTAAACACTGTGGCTGTGTTTTATATTTTCGTTCGATTTAGATCGTCACCGTCCTCGCCTTGGAGATATTTAACAGAAATTTTATTTCAGTTCTCCCAGTAACAATGTAGTTGTCGGTAAAGTCGGAAATGGGCGAAGGATAAGAGTGTAATTACAGCGGAATCATCATCTGGCACAGTGACAATGCAACAGCCGTTTCACACTTTTGTTACATGTAATAAAATTTATGAAGAGAACGCAATGTTTCAGACATTTGAATACAACGTTGTAAATGTTGCAATCAAAGACCCAAAAGAAAAATTACAGGTCAAGACGTGTCGTGCCACGTGCAGTGTAGGGTTCCGTAGTTGTCTGTCTTAATATGCGTGCAAGAGAGGGCTTTCTGGTACTATAAACAAAGTTACAAAAGCAGCGCTCAAATTGTTCAAAATTTATTTGAATCTAGTGGACTCGGCGCGACTTTTATACCTACTTACCCCTACCTACCCTTTGTTTTACTTGCTATGAAACTTGCTCATGAATCCCTATATCTATTGTTGAAAACCGCATTAAAATCCGTTGCCTATTTTTAAAAATCTACGCTTACATATATACAGACGGCGGGAAGCGACTTTGTTTTATACTATGTATAGATGTTTGCTAATCCAACTACGTTTCATAAAATTGTCGGCTAAATGTCCCCGCCTTACATGTAGGGGAGGTACCCAAATAAGTGAACTTTTAAAAGATTTTATTTTACAACTTTGTCGTTGTGATTAATATGCATACAAAATTGCATAACCATACAAATTTCAACTTTCTAGTACTAATAGTTCTAGAGATAAGCCGCGGACAGACGGACGGACGGACGACATAGCTAAACTATAAAAGTTCCTTTATTTACTACGGAACCTTAAAAAGCAACCATTAGTACCCAAGCCAGCACATCGAGTAACCCTGTCGACTTTATACCGTTTTGTGTACTTCAATCGGACGAACGGTCGTGACGTTATTACGGGATCCAATATCGCGATACAAGTTTTGACAGCGTAAAAGTTGCTGATATCAATAAGTCAACAGCTGCAGTTGCTTTTAGTCAATAGGTTTCACAACGTTTGTTGTTTTTACTGCAATATGTGGCTGAAATATTGTTACTTTGTCGCTCACGGTAAATTTCCTGTCGAGTAGAAAGGACGCACCATGTCACAACTATAGAAAGCGGTTGAAAAACACAACAAACAACAAAAGAAAAATGGCTCGCAATGGTTGCCGGCAAGGTCGGCCACAGTGTTTCAGCCACATAGAAAAAAATAATCATCTTTGCGTGATAGCTGTTGTGTTCTCGCGCACGAGAACTTGGGGTCCGCCTTGACCATGATTCAGGATTCGACAGATCAGATAGTTACCAGATTGGATCATGGTTACACATTCAGTCGCCTGAATGTGCAGCCGCATAATGCAGTCAAAATATTGCCAGGTTAGAAGCCCCGCTATTGTAAAGCGCGGTCGCGGAGCAGAAATAAATTCCTGCGTGATGCATTATACATATTTTCCCTAGAGCGACAGAGAGAAGTAGTAACTATCCATTGTTCCAATATTTTCCTGCTCCGAGGCCACAGTTGAGATGTTGCCGTCTTCCATCCCCTCATATCTATCTGAATAAAAACTCTCCCCGTTCCCCCCAGGCCGGCCGCACCATGGACTCGCTGCACGTGGCCCACAGCAAGGGCAGCAGCCGCAGCCAGTCGCCTTCCACGGCGGACCTGGCGCGCGACCCGGCGCACACCGACGACGCCGTGATACGGTCGCGGGTGCAGTCCCCGGCCACGGCGCACCATGGCGTCAGCGTGAGTAGACCACCATGAACGTAGCCCACAGGTGATTGGCTGATGTGTCGAAACCGCTGCATGTAAGCCAGCGACCCCGACGAAGCCGTGATATGGTCGCGGGTGCTGTCCACGGAGCACCATGGCGACAGCGTGAGTAGACCACCTTCCCTGATCGGAGCCCATAGGTGATTGGATGATGTCAAGCCGAGTGATACGGTCGCGAGTGCAGTCCCCGGCCACGGCGCACCATGGCGTCAGCGTGAGTAGACTCTCTTTCTTTATTCTCTTTAACACTTTCGCTGCGGCCGACGCAACAATTGCGTCCGAAATCGGTACTACGCATGTGCGCACGACGCACTTGGCCGGTCCATTTAATACGCGCGCTACGATACTTAGCACTGTAGCATCTCTCGTATTAGAGTAAGCAGGAGAAGTACTAACCTAGTCCGCAGGTGATTGGTTGATGTAGCCAAGCTGCTGCACATAACCTAGGACATTAGTAGGGCATAGAGAAGTGATGTCCAGTAATCACTAACCGACCACATTATAGAAACATAACTTACATTTCGTTAAATGAAAACCAACGATATCTGAACCAATATTTGTGCAATCCTCTAGCTTGACATACACGTTTAATGCTTGCCGCTATCGGCGCCCCTCAAATCCTTGGATTTGTGTCTATGATAAGATAGCATTGAACTATTGCTTATAGATTGTGAGGATATCCTAAAAAAATTGTTTTAGTTACCCAAACTCGACTTTTTTGTCCCAAGTTGTGCACGGGCAGCCCCAACGTTTTGTGGATCTCTTAAACGTCTACAAAGTCGAATTGGTCGAGTCGACCTCCATGACCCTGCTACCAGGGGAACCTGACCAGATTGGATCATGGTTGCACATCCAGTTGCCTGAATGTGCAGGTTTCATTACGATGTTTTCCCTCACCGTAAGAGCATCGGTTAGTATTCAACTAATGTACATAACTCAGAAAACAGTCATTGGTACATGGCCGGAGCGGGATTCGAACCCGGGACCTCTGGCTTACGAGTTGCATACTCTAACCGCTCGGCCACCGACGCTCTCAATATGAAAGCCCGGCATTACCTCAGACCATTACTAATGCTTCACCTAGTTTTAGACATTTGAATGCCGAATCGTCCATCCACTGAATAAATAGTTAGTAGACTTGACGTGATCAATAATGGACTAGTTCCAGCCATGTCGGTTATGCATGCCGTGCTATCTGTCCATCGAAAATATGATCCGAATAAATTTTATACCTAGATCTGCGTCATATAAATGTTGGGTTATTACATTACATTGTATACTGGTTTTATATCAAGGCTATGAATTCGTTTCAAATACAATAGCGCTGCAATAAATTCTATTTTCCGAGCCGTTATTAAACATTGAACTGTTTTTATTGTTAATTTTTATTTCGTTTTCGTCATTCTTCTAGATAATAGATCAAACTAAAGTCATTAGTTAGGTCGTATGTTTTAGTTCGCTTAAGTATCCGAACTACGCAACGGATTTTAATACCGATCGATATTGTGCGAATCGCGAGACGTGGGTTAGTTGGTAGATAGGTATATTGTTTTTGTTTGTGCAAAGCCTGGGCGGCCCGAAACGGCGCTAAACTTTTGTTTACTAAAACATCCCCAACATAAATGAGTTGCTGGATCGATACAACAATAATATGTACTAAAGCCAGAGTGCTTTGAAGTCAATCGCCTTCGCCCAGCAGTGGGAAGGATAATTCAGGCTAATATAATATTCAAGCCAGATTAGTTGCCACATGGTAATCCGCAATGTTTCTTACACCGTCGTTATTACATTGAACCGGTTTGCCACACATAATTCATTTCACCATCGTGTCGACTTTTTGTTCACGCATTACGAGTAAAAAACGAATCCGCCGACTGCCAATGTTAATAATTATGATCTGAACAGTGTGTTCCAGCATCAGAATCGGATAGTTTGATTGATTTTATTTAGATATCCGTCTGGCTCTAGGCGTTTGTGTACGGTATGGGCTATAATAAACTCACTACTAGTGAGTCACTGCTACTACTCAGTGATTTTACGACTGCAGTCCACGTGCCTTAGTCGTCTGCGAAGGATAAGCTCTTTTGCCTCTTCCGTGTCCGGTTGTCTATTTAAATTCCGCACAAGAATTATCATCATCACAGATTATTTGAATTGTATTTCTATTATTGAAATTATTTAATTGAATTTTAAATCTATTATTGACTGTTATATTATGAATTGTATTCAAAATTGTAATTAATTATTGTATTATCAATCAATTATGTTTTGACGATGTATGACTATTACTATGAATATATGATATGATATACCTATCGTGACAGTCCGCTTTAAAATTTGAGTCTTCTCCACTACTTACCATTGGCATTCGGATTATACAACAAAACACGCTGCTGCCCATTTTCTGGTATCTGAAGATCCTAGCCTGCCTAACACATCAGTCGTTTTAGGTATACGACACCCGTGAGTCTGAGTGTCAGAGGTTGGTCTTATCTTCTACTCTCACGGACACCTTACGGCGGCTACCAGGCTATCACGACTAGGCTTTATCCGAGTATAAACTGGCTAATCTAACGACTGGTAGTCTAAAACGTCACCAATGGGGCGCGTATGGAATTGTCGTACTCGGTCCGGCTGTACCATCCGTCGCCAATCGGCGACGTTTTATTTGTTATACCTCTGTATTATTTGACGATTGAAAGAGATGTTTAACACTTCCCCTGCTAACTCAAATACCAGACAGGCTACAGCAGTGCTATATCGTAGCACGCGTATTAATTGGACCGGCCAGATGAGTCGTGCGCACACGCATAGCGCCGATTTCGACCCAATTCGCAAGAGTCGCGAAAGTGGTCTTACTCAATAAGGAACATTGGATTGTGATATTGAATTCGTGTCTCCAGGAGCCGTCGTCGAGCGCCTCCTCCCGGCACGGCGACCGCGCGCCGCACCAGCACCATGCCAAATCCCACTCGCGCGACCTCGGCGCGCCCCTCTCCAACTCCACCGCCAACAGCAGAGAGTGAGTCCATGCGTCTTGGCTGAGGCTATATACTTAGCTAATAAATCCTTTTTAAGGTGTTCCAGCAATGTAACCCAAGCAGACGTCGCCGCGCTGCGTGCGCCAACTTCAACTCCAACAGCCGAGAGTGAGTCCACGCGTCTTAGCGGAGCCTGCCTGTTTAAGGAGTTCCAGCAATTTAGCCCAAGCTCAGTCTAGTAGCTGACGTTGCTGCGCTGCTGTGTGCCAACTCCACCGCCAACAGCAGAGAGTGAGTCCACGCGCCTTGGCTGAGGCTTCTAGTTAATAAAGCTTCCAGCAATCTAGCCCAAGCAGACGTCGCCGCGCTGCGTGCGCAAATTTCAGTTCCAACAGTAGAGAGGAAGTGCACGCGCCTTGACTGAGGCTATATTCTAGCTAATAAATCCTTTTAGAGGTGTTCCAGCAAGCCTAAGCTCAGTCTAGGAGCTGACGTCGCCGCTCTGCATGCTTAAACTTCAACTCTAACAGCATAGAGTGAGTTCACGCGCCTTAGCTGAGGCTTCTACTTCATAAAGCCTTTTAGAGATGTTTCAGCAATTTAGTCCAAGCGCAGTCTAAGAGATGACGTCGCTGCGCTGCTGTGTGCCAACTCCACCTCCGACAGCAGAGAGTGAGTCCACGCGCCTTGGCTGAGGCTTCTAATTTATATACCCTCTTTAAGGTGTCCCAGCAATTTTATCCCACGCACAGTCTAGGAGCTGACGTCGCTACGCTGTTGTGTGCCAACTCCACCACGAACAGCAGAGTTCTATACCTTGGATGTAACTACACTTCTAACTATTAAATCCTGGGCACTCCCTGGCCATAGGCTCCGTCAAACCACTTGTTGATAGTGCCCTTACACCGGCAAAGGGTAATCGTCAAGTGTCTTCGATGCGGCGCCGCTCTACGCCAACTCCGCTGTCAACAGATGCAGAGAGTGAGTGCCCGTACCTTGGACGTGTCCTGAACTAACAAGGTTACAATGGTATCTGCACCTGACATCAAAGTCGTCACATCGGCGTTGGGGTTGATGCGAGTACACATGGAGGCCACGATTAAGTTACATGGCTGTTAACTGCCTGCCTAATATATTGTAAAACAAGTAGATGGCGCGGCCCTTAAAAGGACGACCTAAAACATTCACTGATCAGATCAGTAATGTTCTCAAAAAAGCTGGGGTCTGAAGTGGCAAAAAGAGTTGTGGCTAAGTGTCAGGACATAGCAAAGTGGCGGTCCATAGTCTCTGCCTATCCCACCTGTGGGACACAGGCGTGAGCTTTATGTATGTATGACAACCACCGCCCCGTGTTTCAGTCTGGAAGACTCGCCGCAGAAGAAACAGCTGATGAGCAGTCTGATGTCCTCGGGCGAGTACTCGGGTCCGGTCTACAGCCCGAACGTCTCGTACGGACTGTCCGCGGACGAGTACGGCTCGCCTGCGTACCGAGGTGAGAATCCATGGAATCCATGGAATGCATGGGAGAATGTCTGGTGAATGTTATGGACATGGAGCAATTTTAACAGCGGAGAAGCTAGCGGGGGAACTTTTATGTTACACGGCAGACTAGCAGGCAAGCGGGCCACCTGATGGAAAGTGATCACCGCCGCCTATGGACATCAGCAACATGAGGGGCGCTACCAATACGTTGCCCGCATCTAAAGAGACCTCTAATAAACCTCTTGAATAATCCCATGTCGATAAGATGAGATCAGATTTCACCTTCATCTATCTATATTTTCGTCTAATTGGTTTTGAAATTAATGTACTGTCCTAAATCATTTTCAGGTACAGATGGGGACTACACAACAATGGGTAAGTTGAAGAATGTGTGAGTTGAAATCAATATCTGTGTTTAACACACTTATAAGTCTCATAGCAACGACGTTGTATAAAATTCGCAACCGCTTCTCAACCGTATAATCAAAACATAAATAATCTTCTGGCGCGTTAGTCATTCGCGTTGATACGAGCATGTCATGTTATCAACCTTCACCGCCAAATGTATACTACATATAAACAAGTACCATGCACGGATTTATATTGTTCTAACTAGCCCGGCTATTTCGTGTGAGCAGACTTCAAGAGTTTTATCAGGATATCTGATAATAATAATATGCTATTGGATCCCGAGACTGTTTAACCCGTTCCTACCGGTCTTCCGCTGAGGACCTCCCAGCATAAGACCTTGGTGAACCTCGCTTCAATGCTAAAGTTCGACTAACCCCAATGTACGATCATCCAACCGTAGCATCCACCTCCACTGAACCGATTTTCAAAAGTTCTTTCACTAACAGGAAGCTCCGCTATTCCAGAGTGTCATACTATTTGATCCCTGAAAATGAATAGCTCAATATTTACAGAGATCCGAACTGCCCGCGATTGAAAATCGAGGGGAGTGTATTTCTAATACGTGTATTCAAAAACTAGTCAAGTTAACATGTTAACTAGGTCATGAGGGTTAGATGGCACTCGGGCATTTGTGCTCTTCCGGGGAGCCGGGATATTGACGCCAACAAGATTGGTATATTCAAAACCATATAATCACTAAACTAACTCTGAAACATGTGTACATAACATGTGCAAAGAATCATGTGAATCACTAGCAAGAGCAATGCCATTTGACATAGCCGATAACCTTTGTTTATCGACATGATTTAATTTCATTCAATCGTTTGTATTACAATTACACAGATGTCACCACATTAATACGTAATTACGTAACATGCTAGGTGTGTTATTAAAAATCTTAGTACGTACGTCAAGTCAGTAGAATTTAGTACTGAAAATCAACATCCCTTTGATAGTTGGACCTTTATCTAAATAACTACATATTGTTTGTAGTAGATATATTGGTAAAAGCGTTCGGTTATAAGAAGATGTAATCGGTTACATATAATTTGATTATAAATATTTTGATCTATGTTTATCTATGAGAATCTGTAATTGGCTTTCTGATACTTAAGTTTAGTTCTAATTCATGTTACAACAGCTGTTGATTTTCCTAAGAATAAATAAATAAATCAATAAATATTGTAAAACACAACTCTCGCCGCGTCTGTCTGTCTGTCTGATGTGTAAACGCGATAAATTTCCATGCCAGAGCAATATAGTGCATATACATACAATATACTCCAGCCAAATCGGAACATCTGTTCCTAGTAATAACGTCACTTGCAGACGACGCTGACGGTGCGGTAGTGACGTCATCGAAGGCGCTGGCCGCCATCGCCCACCTGCAGTCCAAGATCGAACGCACCAAAGAGCTCATACGGCTCGAGCAGACCATTAGGGATGGTGAGATATCTTTCTTTCTTTTAATTCACACAAAAGCTGTATTAAAACGTCACTGAATTTGATCTTAGACAATATACGACTGTCGCAGATAGCTGAGAAAATATATATTGGTTGCAATAGACATTTGAATATAGAGATGTGTAGTTAGAAAAAATTGCGAATTCGAGATGTCACAGCGCAAGAATTAGGTCCCTGGGGTACCGCCAATGCGTTGCCTACCTCTGTAATCATCATATCAGCCGAAAGACTGCTGGTCATAGGCCTCCCCCAGAGATCTCCACATAGGCTGCCTCTGTGCTTTTCGCATCCAGCTGGTACCTGCGATCTTTACCAGGTCGTCGGTCCACCTTGTAGGAAGCCGGTACGTGGTCGCCACTCAAGAACTTAACTATCCCATCGGCCATCTGTTCTTCGAGCTATGTGCCCTGCCACTGTCTCTTTAGCCTGGCAATCCTTAGGACTATGTCGGTGACCTTGGTTCGCTTGCGGTTCTCCTTATTTCTGATTCGATCGCGCAACGGGCTCTGCTTGGAGTCTTCCAAGCAGAGCCCTTCTATTGCCCTTTGGGTAACGGTGGGCTTTCTTATAAGGCCCATAGTAAGTGGCCACAGTTTACATATACTCAAATATTTCCTTAACTACCGAACCGATTTTAATGAAAAAGTTCTAAGAACCATCTAGATCAAAGTGGCCTTCAATTATAGAAAACCGCATCGAAATCGGTCGATCCGTTTAAGACACGGACACACCTACACACAGAGCCACATGTTACGCTTAAAACATCCCTTTGTTGTCGTCGACGGTTAACAATAATAATAAATAACCTTAACATTTCACAGACAACGTAAACGAGTACCTGAAACTAGCGGCCAACGCTGATAAGCAGCAACTGGCGCGAATCAAAGCTGTTTTCGAGAAGAAAAACCAGAAGAGTGCGCTCTCGATCGCACAACTGCAGAAGAAACTCGAGGGATACAACAAGCGTATCAAGAATTGGGAGGTGAGGTCTAGACCACTGTTACCATACCATACATAGGCCTTTTTTTATGGCAATATCGTAGGCTATCAGGCAAGCGGGCCATTTGTTGGATAGTGGTCACCGTTGCAACATTAAGCAACACCAGGGTATCTATCGTCAATGCGTTGCCCACCTCTATAACTTTGACGACCTGAGTGGTTAAGTTGGTTTATCTACACTCATAGCATAATGTTCCAATTACATATTCGAAAACAGTCGTTTAAGGGTACACTTTTTTCACGCCAGACTATAAAATTTTAAAAAATTACTTTTCGATACAGCATTTCCCATACTATTTTCATTACAGCTGTATCGTAAAATAACTTTTTAATCATTATGCAACACATTTATTTTTTTATTTTTGTCGGGCGCCGGGACACGGCGTAATGTAGGCTGAAAAGTTTGACACGAGTGTTTTAATACCTAATTATATGCAGTTGCATACACTACTTTATCTACACTTATATTTTTATGTTAAAATATCGTACTATGATTTTCTCAACTTTGCTGGAAGTAAGCTGCGAGTCAGTTCTGTTGTATCTACGCGTCGAGGATATCAAGCGGCGGTAAATTCACTTAATTACTTTCACATTTATCTATTTATTTGCTTCAAACAAGAAAAAACACTCACAAACACAAATTACAACAATTAGAAAAAATATTCTGTTTAGCGGGAAAATAATTACACAGAATATAAACAGGAAAATTTGAATTTTGAATTTGAATTTGTCAAAGACATTTAGGTATTCAGCCTACATTTCGCCGTGTCCTGGCGCCCGACAAAAAATTAAAAAATATGAGTGTTGCATAATGATTAAAAAGTTATTTTACGATACAGCTGTAATGAAAATAGTATGGGAAATGCTGTATCGAAAAGTAATTTTTTAAAATTTTATTGATTGGCGTGAAAAAAGTGTACCCTTAAACGACTGTTTTCGAATATGAAATTGGAACATTAAGCTATGAGTGTAGATAAACTACTATTACACGCCGCCGCCGATCTGCCACGCAGAGGACTCGGATTCGATTTACGGTCGGGCAGAAATTAAAATTATACTGTTATTTCTGTTACGGGTCTAGATGAACTATGTATTAATAGACGCTACAGCAAGTGACCAACGTATATGACGTAGTGTAGAGTTATCTAATGTCAAATTCAGTTGCCAACTGAGCTAGACAGTAGCCCCGCTTTGCGATTCCAATATGATTGGGGCAGACACGTGACATGGTGTGCCATGACGCCACAAATACCAAACAAGCGTTTTATGCGAGAAATCCGTGCTACAAGCAACCTGTACGTTAGTAACCTTTTTTTGTTTATATTCTGTTTCAGCAACATGGAACGAGCGGACTAGCGCACAGGCAACCCAGGGAAGTCCTGCGGGATATGGGACAAGGGCTCAAGTGAGTTGCACGTAATAATTTTTTTATTAACTAGTTTTCATTTTACGCTTGTAACTTACTGTATAAAATCCGGTTCAGTAGTCACGAAGTGAAGTTAACAGTCCATGTAGGCTCTTTTCACCAGATTGTCCATGATTGATGTCGATGATGATATTGATGATGTTCATGCGTTTCGTTGAAGCCAAGAGCTCGAGAGGTGACCGTCGATATTGCGAAGGTGCAAAACTTTAATGCCACGATGTAGAACAGTATGGAGACTTAAGACTTGTATGAACGGCCTTGTCAGCGCCATCTATGTGCGATGATTGCCAACTGACACGAACATACGTATTGTATAGAACATATGTTCATGTCAACGATTTTGGCCATAGAAGCCATTGATGGAACCTACTTACAGCTAAAGGAAATCTATATTATGTTCGCTTTTGTAAAGGGTGTATATAACGTGTCCAAAAGGGATGGTTATAAGTTGTCAAATACCCCTCCATAACTGCTACTGCCAAATTTGATATTCACGCTTTTTCCATTCTATAAAGTTGTGACAAACTGACACTGTATATTCTCTATAGGTCACTCCATCTGTGCTCGACCAAAATCTTTAGTTCGTGTACTCGCAATGATAACTATTAGCGAGTAGGAGAGTAGGAGTGATAGATGTCGCTTCGCTACGTGTATATAAAAAACTGTAATCACAGTGGAGGATTTTCAGACAGCTACTTTAATAAGTAAAAAGTGTAGTTCGGCGTGCCTCAATAGATGGCGCTGGCAAACGCGTTTGCGATCCAATTACATTTCGATCGAGCCAACACTAATTTAGCGGAATTGAAGCCCTGTAGCAACGCCATCTATTACAATTACTTGAATTATTTTTAATGAGGAGTTTTCCAGTAGGTATTGTTAATTGGTTTCAAAAAGCATCAATAGATGGCGCTCCTACAATTTTGGTTTTTTTTTTTACCAAAAAGTTCAACGAAATGTATTTTAATACAAACCTTTCATATTTGCATTGCGTCCATTCTTGATCCTAGTGTCCATGAAACGAATTGACTCAGTCAAATTGATGTTTGTTTTGTTTGTAATAATTTATTACAACCTCTAAAATGGTTGAAAACTGTTGATAAATACAATATTATCCAATACAACGTACCCAGTGTTTATATCCTCTTTGCTAAGAGCCTATTTCAAGCGATTAACAATTACCAAAATTGTCGGGGCGCCATCTAGGGAGTGGTTATAAAATGCTTTAGATACCTATTGGAAAACTGCTCATTGGCCCTTGAGAAATCTCCCATAATATAAATACCTTCCCCAGGAACGTGGGCGGCAACATCCGCGACGGCATCACCGGGCTGGGCGGCAGCGTGATGGCGGCGCCAAGGGAGTTCGCGCACCTCTTCTCCAGGGCCAACCGGTTCGGCTCCGCGGACAACATCTCCCAGCTCGCCGGTCCGTATATGACACTCTTGTTGACATAGACATTGACGGATCTTTATTTGGATAACACATTCAAAAAATTTTACTAACAGAATAGGTACATAATAAGGAAGTAGTTGTTATTGGCGTACATAACACTTTGTTGGGGTATATGGCACTCTTATGAGGGTATAAATAAGGGTCAAATTCGGGGGGAGTAAGGCTTTCGAGGGTAGGTAGGCGGGACGCTGTTGTAGACGATGGGCGGACATAACACTCAAAGATCTCCCAGCTCGCCGGTCTGTATATGACACTCTTGTTGACATAGACATTGACATGTCCCAATAACACATTCAAAAAACTTTACTAACAGAATAGGTATATAATAAGGAAGCAGGTGTTATTCGGGTATATTCGTGGTATATAATAATAATAACACTTTATCGGGGTAAATAATACACCATCGGGGTATACAACAGTCTATCGGGGTATATAAGGGGCAAATTCGGGGGTAGTGAGTGAGGCTTTCAAGGGTAGGCGGGTCGCTGTTGTAGACGATGGGCGAGCTATATACGGTAGATATAACACTCAAAGATCTCCCAGCTCGCCGGTCTGTATATGACACTCTTGTCGGGGTATATGACACTTTTATCGGGGTATATGATACTCTATCGGGGTGTATATAAGGCTCAAATTCGGGGGAGTAAGGCTTATTGACATAGACGTTGGACGTATCTTTATTTGGCCCAATAACACATTGAAAAAACTTTACTTACAGAATGGGTACATAGTAAGGATGCAGTTGTTATTGGTTATATGAGGCTCAAATTCGGGGAGAGTGAGGCTTTCAAGGGTAGGTAGGCGCGGGTCGCTGTTGGAGACGATTGGCGACCTATATACAAAAAGATAATATATATAAGAAATGATATCATCCAAAAAGCACCCTAAATGTTGAAAAAGTGTCATATCAGTTTGATAGAACTCTTCACTCTAAACGTTTGGTCACCTCGGCCTTACTGTACTATTACTAGAGTTGTTATTGAAGCTTGGAAATCTAGAATTCGATTGCAATAATAGAAAAGCTAAATTTTCAGGTTTCAAAAACCACTTTTCAGGGTTCAAACACTTAGTGATTGTCGTATAACATAACTGTCTAAAGATAAAGTGGAACTTTTAGCGTTTTCAATTTGTATGAAATCTTAAAGCGCGGCGCAACTTTGAAACGTTTTACTTTAACGAAAACCTGACAAACCACAGGCCATATTGGTTTCTGGATCACGTGTACAATATTTCATTGGCTTTGATAGATAGGTGGAAACACTCCTTTTAACGCCAAGACGATGATGATTACTTTCCGGTTGGCGGTGTGCTTGTTTCTTTTTTATGTCGCCCTCAATTGTTTTGTCTTTTTCTTAGTGAAACACGTTTATGTAAAAGAAACATACTTTTCACACTTTTAGCGAACACTACTGTCATCGTAGCGTTATTTCATTTTATGTGAACACAGTGACTGTTGGTTGTTATTACTGGGTGGGATAGTGAAAGTTATCCTTGTAAGAATAACGTCGACAAATATATTATTAGCAATATTATTTAGTTGGGTGTATGCACTTAGGTGTCTGTGATCAACACAATCTTACAATCATTGAGACTAGCTATTACAGATCAGTGGAGCAATCACTGCTGTCAAAATCCGTCGGATTGAATTACTACTTTCCCCAGTTGTACTCGAGTTTCTGATGAACATGCGTTAATTATTTATATACACACATATAATATATATTTTTAATATTTGTTTTGATTAATTCCCGCAGTGGTGTTGTACTTAATACCAATATTAGCCTGTACATCATAGCTGGGTCGTTCAGTCAGCTGCAGAGAGAACTGACTCCCCGTCCATACATTAAATGTATGCTAGGGGGATCCTTTCACTCTACAGCTGACTGTACTACTATTGGTGGTCTTTGGGACGATCATGCCTCTAATAGACGAAATTTCATACGTTTATTGTTCTTACTTTTGACATTACTAAAGAGCATAGCACGCGTAGCATAAAAACATACACAAAAGTTGACAAATGGTTGATATATACAAGTTTATATAATATCATTCTACTAAACTCCTTATTTTACATTACATTTACATTGTATGTAACTGTTGTATGTATTGTTTCATACAGAGAACACTGGTCCCTGTAAGTATGTCGTGGAATTGCACCCCTTGACTTGTCTAACCCACTAAATCTCACATACTAACTAACTCCAAATACCTTAGTCGTTTTTCACTTTAGTTTATCCCTTGTGTTTTTATTATATTGTAGTTATACTTCACTGATATTTCTCGTGCAAGTGTTCATTCATCTAATTAGTGTACAGACCCATACAAACTTTTCACGTGTGTTTCACTATGTAATTTGTGTATCAGATCACTCACTCGTTATGTACAGAAGGCAGTACATCCACCACCAGTATAAAATGATCTACCACCGCTATGGATGCACGTACGAACCGGAGACAGTTCAAAGTAACAGGCGGAGTTGCTTTCTTCTGTACATAGTACTACATACATTACATGTACTTTGTCACTAATTTCCTAACAGTAGATGGTATGAGATAGTTTTGTGTGTTACAACTTAATTATAATATTGTCTCATCCCTCGCAAACAACCTAGTAATAATAATAGTGTATTAATTTGACACGAGTCACTGATGGATGACATCGCCAAACACACTTAATAATATACAGCCACGAGGTGCCGGAAGACGCAGCGTGGGTGCCCCCCACAAGGTGGACCGACGACCTGGTAAAGATCGCAGGTACCAGCTGTATGCGGAAGGCACAGGACTGGCCGTTGTACAGATCTCTGGGGGAGGCCTATGCGCAGCTGTGGGCGTCTTTCGGCTGATATGATGATGACGGGATGTTGGCTCCCGAGACTGTGGAAGACCTTGGGCAACCTCGCTTTGCCACCGGTATTAGGAGGCACACCTACCTAGTGACTAACCTCAAAAATATTTAAATAAAATCCCAGACTAATCTTCTACCTACAATGTACCGCAATCGCACCACTATAGCTACTTAAAACTTATCAGTAAACATATGACTGTAGCGTCTGCAGATAAGCCAGAAACTCAATGTCAGTTCAACAGCTGACTTCCTGTGAGAAACATAATTTTTTACGACTAACTGTGTTCTCTTACGTAAACTGTGGGTAATCACTCATGCGAGGGTCACGGATTGTCACCTTGGAATTGTGCGACCGTGCAGTAAGATAGCTGTTCTGTTTGGCGTGTTTAGATGTACAGGATGTAGTGATAATAGTTCAATGGGCGTGGAAAATGAATCAGGACCCGCTTTGAACATCTTTGTCGCAGTAAAACTTGTGATAGTATCGCCTGGTAGAGAATACTGTCAAACTCTTTTTCCGGGTTGCCATTTATTTCCGTGCCAACTGACAGCGCTTTTATAATATTAATAACGACCAGCCCTGGCTTCGTACGGGTGTTCTCGGGTTTTCTCTATTATGATATGCATGTATGTATGTATTTACATGTAAACCTACCGAAAGAAATTATCTAAATTATATGTGATAGTGAAAACCGCATCAATATCCGTTGCGTGATTTAGAAGTTAGCTGATATACAGACAGACGCGAAAAGTGACTTTATTTTTTACTAGGTAAGGATTAACTTTGAATTTTTATTCATGACATTTTTACTCACACCATGTACACAATGACGTAAGCGACAAACAAAAGCAAATAGTATTAGATTCACAGTTTTATCTTAGTTTTTCTGTACGATAGAGGTGCGTTTATCTTTTAGATACACTTGTTTTGAGGCGATGTGTTATTTACACGGTGAATTTTGTAAATAGTTTCACACACATTACTTCTCAACGATTCTCATCATATTGTGACAAGTGCAGTATGAGTAAATGTGTTAAATAGGAGTAGCTGTCGAGTGTAGTGACTCAATACACTACTATAGTGATAAACCGGGTGTCAGTGACGAATCGACTATGACTAAGTAGTGAGAAAATGTTCAAGAACTGCAGACAGTGTCGTCGGAAACGTAATTATTTTTGTTTTGTTTCGTTCGCTTGTAATTTATTCCCGTTGATAATGCTATTATTTCGTCAAATGTTTTGTCGTATTTAAAGTGACCGTGTCAAGCTGTCAAGTCAACACATTTATTTATTAAGGTAAGGTAAGGTTACATCAAAATGTAGTTGTTCTAACTTGAGTCCCATATTGATGAAACAACATTCAGAGAGTCATTTAAAACGTTTGGAATATAGAAAGATTTTTGGTAATTTCAACTTAAGGGTCTAAAAGGGTCTAATAGCTAGCATATTAGAAGTTGGATCTATCGACTTAGGAAACATAGCTTCCATAAATTCGGGAATAAATTATTGCTGATTGAATATTTATCGCCGATGTGAAATTTTTCTTAATACCTTAGTCACTATCCTAATTGGCATCGATCGTGCGACCATAGGAGACCTCAAAACGGTCGCACGGCCGTTGCCAATCAGGACAGCGCCATACACTTACAAGCTTAACGCTTTCACACTTGTATTGTTGTATTGTATGTATGTACTTATGCCACTCACAAACTGACTGTCAACGCAATACTGTGGGGTGTGTCGCTTATCATGCCCTCTCGTTCTTGCACGCTAGCCCCTCAACACGCGGAACTGAGAGGTAAATATGCGCTGCGCAGCTTCATACTCGTTTTGTAGTTTGTATTTATGTAGTGTATGTAGTTTTTTAGATATTCTGAGTAATGCTTATCAGTTAGGGATGTTGGAGGGTGTTATAGACTGTAAAAATATACTAAATTATCCATTTCTGTCGCCAAGCAGCAATGGTTGCATTGTTGTGTTCCGGTTTGAAGGATAAGGTAGCCAGCAAAATTACAGGCATGAGGCATTTCATCTTAGTCCTCACAGTGACAACGCACCTGCGGTTCAGCATTTTTGTTACCTGCAACCTAAATGTATTAATTGTAGATGTTTTGGGCGGTAGTTGCCGCTTACCATCAGGTAGGCTGTCTGCTCGTTTGTCACTGAGTAGGATAATAAAATTCAAAGGTGAAATGTATTGATACGAATAATTACTAGTTTTCTTTTGATTTATAAATGGTAATATACACGCAACCAAAAAGATGAAATTAAATGGAAATAAATATTTATATTACCACAAATACTGTGGCTACGACGCTATATTTGTTTACTTTTTAATTTTGAGTTTGATCAGTGATATTATAAAGATATAGCGAGGCAACGATCAATTTAAAAAAAAATTATCTACTTTTTTATTTATGTTATTTGCCTACTTTATAACGTGCTATTCGTTTTTTGAGTCACATGGCATGCTAGCATGGCACTGTATTACTAGTGTACTATTTATTAAGTCTAAAAGTACACAAGAGAAAAATAATATCACTTTGTAATAAGAGCTTGTGTTTTCTTCGCCAACAAACTGCAAAGCAGTTTGGCGGGAGTAGTAGAACTGTATTTTCTTTGTTTTTGGCGTAATAAACGATTTATTTATTTCATCATCATCACAGCTCATAACAGTCCACTGGAGGACTTAGGGCCTCCCCCACGAAAGAGGAGGTTATTGCTATAATCTCGCTTGGCAGGCGGATTGGAGATCGCATTTCCATTTAACAATGGAACAAACTTGATTATTCATATATTATTATTTATTTGTTATTATAAATTGAAGTATCGCATAGTCTTACTCAAATATTATTGTTAGAGCAAGATAAGAGTTTTAAAGTGAACACTGTAAACAATGCGTATGACCCTGACCTTTCGTAATAAGCATTGAAGCAATGATGATAGCTAAATTGCCGCCATCCCGTTAGTCGGATACGTTTGTTCGGTTTAAGAGGTCATGGAGGTCCATCTTTGCAGAGGTATTGTCTATTTGTTGATAGTTTCACACATTGTCGCTTTTAGATGACATCGCTTTTGAAATTTTATATGGTATTTTTTTATGTTGTGAGTTTTTATTGATGTTGCTGCTGCGAAACTGTATATATTTTTCTTTATAGTTTTATGCGCTGATATTTCCGTTTGCATAAAGTTGATGCCATATAATATGAAGGTCATGTTTAGCACTGTATATGGTGCATTTTTAATATAAAATAATTCAAAATTATATCTACATTATAACATTAAGAAAACGGTAAACTGTTGTAAACAGCAGAAAAATCGGATCTTTTACCCATCTAAAAATGATAATCGACCATTGTTACAATCAAAATTTTTTATGAAAATGAACTATATAATACTAAGTTTACTAAGTTTTGGCAACTCAAGAGCGCGCGTAGCGTTTACTGGTGTAGTTTCACCGTACCTTCATTCACGCACGATAGCATGTATGTATAGTCTAGCTACGAGTCATCCAAAGTTTCAAGTAGCAAACTTTGGATGACGTGTAGTGCAATGAAAGAGCATAACTACATTACCAATTGTTATGCATACTAACTTAAGAATTTTATTCCTGTGCAGCTGTAAAAACTGTGTTTATATAGCATCCAAGAAATAAATTTTCATTTATTAAATTCAATACATTCCTGAAGCCTAAGTAAGGGAAGCAAATGGCTCCCCACCTTTCAGCCAATTCAATTTGAGTAGCGATTCAAATATCTAATATGTTGCCGTAGCTACAAAGCAAAATTTTCTTACATTGGTAATCGTAATGCTCCAGTATCTTGACTACTATCCAATCCACCACGACCTCTAAAGTCCACTCGCGCTATTGACTTGCTAAATCTACCCCTGCCTTCGGCTACCCCCACCCCCCGCCGTTGGCGCCCGTTAAGTCTCCCTACAACGCAGCGAACGCGTCCTCTGAAGGGAGCCGGGCGTCTGAAGCCGGGGAAGCGCCGGCGCGAGGGTCCACCCTGCCAAGGGTGGCGACTTCGCCAGCGCCAAAGTTCTCGCCGGAAGCATCGCCCAGCTCGTCCATCACTAGCGAGGGAGCGCCGTGAGTATACATCCCAATATGTTCCATAAAAGACCATCCCTTCCCATTGTGGGATGGGCCCGCCTTTGCTTTGTAAAATTATACTTTTGTCATTCCTGTAAATGTGCCTCTGTTGTGTTTCTTTTTGCAATAAAGAGTTTACATACATGCAAACATACCAGCGATGGATATGAGTATGGCGGATTTTCCGAGAGACGATTAAAAAGAAAAAGAAGTCGAATAATTTTAATAGATATATATTAAGAGAGGTAGGGCATAGCGGGGTATCCCGTTCGAATTGGAGCCGCCCGACTGGGTAAGTACCTCCACCTTACAGAATACCGCAGCTAAACAATACTCTTTTAAATAGTCTTGTGTTTCTGCCGGTGAGTAAGGTCTCCAGTGCTCCATGGGGTGGGGATTTGGGGAACCGTGGCTTTGGCAGTGGAGGGGAATTTGTCTTTTTGCTGCCAGAACAACGTGTTATAGAGGTGGGCAACGCATTGGCAATACTCTTGGGCGTTGCTAATGTCTATAGGCAGTGGTGACCACTTTCCAGCAGGTGGCCCGCTTACCTACTGTATGACATAAAAAAAAAAGATGGCGTTGATTAGACACGATTTTCAAGAATAAATCAAAGGGGACCGGTAGATGTATAGAAATATAGATATGTTGCACTTTCTTAGAAAAGGTACTCAAACTAAGTATATTTTCACGAAACACCTTTCCGAGTAATCGGTTACCAAATTCAATACTTGAGAATCCTGTCTAAGCAGAGCCATCTAGTGAGGTTCGCTGACCTACAGTTTTTACGTTTTAAACCAGCTGTCTGAAAATCCCCCATTCCAATCAGTTGCTTTTTCAAAAGGCAGGCAACTAACTAACCTAGAGTCGATTGTTTAGTCCGCCACTATAGTTTATCATGATACTTCCTGTTTTTTTAAATCACTACGATGGCAAACAAGCTTACGGCCTGCTTAATGGTAAGCAGTCCCCGCAGCCTATTGAATTTTGCAATATCAAGGGCATCACCCACGCGTTGCCGACCCCGTAAAAACCTTTTCACCTCTTTCTTGACGAACTCCATGTTGTACTCTCCAGAGAGAACCTCTCCAAGTAGTTCATTCCACAACCTTCGCGTGCGTGGGAGAAAGTTCCTTTGGAACCGCACAGTTCGCGACCAATTTGGCGCCAAGATGTGAGGATGAGCTTCCCTGACGGTGGCGAGCGGTGCGATGATTGAATGTAGCTGTAGGCATCATGTCAAACAGACTGCTTGTCGCATTCTCACCTATGACTTTTCCTATGACATCCCACCGTTCACCTTGGCAGGTACCCGCAGCCCGGCTCCAACAACATGTCGGAGATGGCGTTCTCTATCAAGCCGATACTGAACGAGTTGCGCGAGCGCAGGGAGGACTACGAACGGCTAGCGGAGAAGATCGATTCGCTAAAGGTGAGATCTTTTGCTGTATTCGTTTTTTAATGGATAGATATAGATTGACCGTGACAGAGGTGGCCTGTCAATTATGGCGCTAGTTCCGCACCAACACCAGAAGGATGTAGTATTCTGTGACAGACTTCGAACGTCGCCGACAACGGGACATGGAGAAGAAGCAACGTGGCGGAAAAAGAAAGTAAAATGTCCCTATTGTAAAATTAGAATGATGACGTTTCGGAAAAAGATCTAGCGCCCTCTTTTATGGAATTATGATTCTTGACAAATATGTCAATATTTGACGTAGTTAACATTGTCACCAAAGTTATTGGATTGTGTCGATTCCTGTCGGTAAGTAGTAGTGTCGGCTTTGTCAGTGGAGGGGCCTAGCATTTGCCTGTTTGTTGCCAGAGCAACGTATCCCGGGTATTTGGGGATACCCCCGGCGTTGCTAATGTCTAAAGATCACGGTAACCACTAGCCATCAGGTCGCCCACTTGCCTGTTTATCTGCTATTTACATTAAAAAATATTCTCTCCATCCCCCAGAACCTGTCGCAAGAGCTATCGTTCCTGTCGAGCGCGTTACAAGAGGAGCGCTTTAAAACTGAGCGGCTCGAGGAGCAGATCAACGACCTCACCGAGCTCCATCAGAACGAGGTATGGGGGGCATGGATATGGGTTTGGAAGAATGACGTAATTCCTTAGTACGTAAGGAGGACGAGATAGTTTAATTTCTTTGGTGAAAACGGTGAGGTGGTGCCAGGGAATTCTAGTTCTTATGCTAGTTCTTTTTGGAAATTTTATATGTATGAATAAGTATGTCACGCGGTTATTTGATATTAAGCCCTTTCCTCTGAAAATAAATTTATTTTCTCATTTTGCCCTAGGCTCAGTCAGAGGATGGACGGCAGGGCTCTTTTAGAGACAAGTAAGAGTCGTACTTAAAAAAAACTGGTTGTCGTACCGTCTTCTCACTGAACGCCGACTCTTTTAAGGGCTGTCTCCTATTATGGCGGTGAACTTGGGTTCTAAGCAGATGGACTGCATTTCTCCTATGACAGCGAGAGATTATTGAAATGTTTGAAACTGAAACATAAAGCGCTCCTCATGTTTTTTTTGTACACCATTAAGGTGGCCATATAGCCGAAACTATTGTAGCCCATTCACAATTTACATCGCCGCTAAAAATTTACAACATATTAAAGGCAAATAACGAGGATATTTCCATACTTTCAGGTGGAAAACCTGAAGCAGGCGCTAACGGACGTGGAAGAGAAGGTCCAGTACCAGAGCGAGGAGCGGATCCGGGACATTCATGAAGCGCTCGACCTATGCCAGACCAAGGTGCGTTTCTATTTTAAATTATTAATATTATTATTGCTTTGTTAATATAAAAATTACTTTTATTTATTTTTAGCCATTTCTGTCCTACTGCAGGGCGAAGGCCTACGAATCTTCCACGACTTACAGTTGGATGTTTTTCTCGGCCAATCCTTAGAAAAGGCGTCCAACTCGTCCCGCCATCTCCGTCTAGGCCAACCGCGGTTCCTTGTTACGTTTCGTAGGGTCCAGTCGGTGGATGTTTTAGCCCACAATTCGTTTGGTATACGGCATATATAAATACAAATATGGGAATATAAAAAATAAAACTGTACTGTTATAAAATATCTTCATCATCATCAGCCTATACGAGTCCACTGCTGGACATAGGCATCCCCAACGAGCGTTGGGGAACCATTCGTCTTGCCGCATCAAGCACCCACCTGCAAATCTCATATCAAATCAGTCTTTCGCCTGAATGTGCAGATTTCATCACGATGTTTTCTCTCGTCGTAAGAGCACCGGTTAGCATGCGTACATAGCAGTCGATTAGCATTAGTACAAGAGCCATTGATACATGGCCGCAGTGCGATTTGAACCCGGTGCCTCTAGCTTACGAGTCGGATAACTTGGCCACCGACGCTCCTGTATATTATGCCTTTCTGATTCCCAAGATACAGGACTTTTCCTAGTTTGAGAATTAAAATCAGGGATACCAAATACAAAATAAATTGTTAACTCAGCCATATTTCATAATTGTAATATCTTACATTGTTGACGAGTATCCCGATATTTATTTAGCTAGTTTCAAACATGATATTGTTCTATTTTAATAAGCATATATAAAAAATATCTAATTTTTTATATATGCTTGCTCATGTATACTAATAATTGTAAATTTGTTTCCCAGATAAGCAAACTAGAGCAATATATGGCCGGCGGGGGCGCGGGCGGCGCCGGCGTGGGCGGCGGCGCCGAGGCGGCCGCTGGCTCATTACCTCCAAGGCTTCTACTCGTCAAACTGTTGAACGTCGCACTCACGTTGCTACAACTCGCTTTGTTGCTGGTGGCAACGGTCGCGGGGGTCGCCATGCCGTTTCTGAGGACTAGGTGAGTGGCTACGATACAAGGATAAATAAACCATTATCATCATAGTCTATAACAATCCACTGCTGTATTTAGGGCCTTTCCCATAAGGAGGTTATTGTTTGGCAGGCGGGTTGGAGATCGCAGTGTTGTAAATATAGAAATGGAGAACGCTGCTGCCCGTTTTCAGACTCCAGTACATTTGCCTTGAAAACAATAGTCGCCTTGTATGACAACCACGAGTGTAAGAGGTTGTGCTGTTCTACTCTGCCGGAAACCACACGGCCAATTACAAGAATAAATTCTTTTTGTCGAGTCGATGAACTAAACTCTGATTTACACATTATTCTGACTATTTATTTTGACTCATACTTTATTTTTATGATCAATATAATCTGGAAGCCTTTAAGGCTAGAGTGAATAGACTGTTCCAAGACCGCTCATCTCAATCGCGATGCTCAATCTTCGGCCGCATCGTCACTTACGAACAGGTGAGATAGCGGTCAAATGCCTGTCTCGTATAATATTTAAAAAAACGCCTTTTATTTTGCGAAGCATACAGCGTTTGACTGGCCTTGAACAAATTAATAATCGTGTACAAATGAGGGTTTTGGCGATTCCAGAAACCACGAGATGTCGTTACTGCGACGTAAGGTCTGCTGGAATAGTTCCGTCATTTCACAGCAGCTGTTTCTGTTCAATAGCACGACAGAATTTGGACAACCGACCTTATGCGCTTATTACACATTCCTAAATTCAGTGACTGAATTCAGAAACAAAAAGCGTGAGAGCAAATCAAAGTGAAATGTATTGCTCATAGAATAAGGTCAATTTTTGTATCACTTATATTAAGTCACGCGTCACTCCGCTTTTAAAAAATCCGAGATACAAAAATAGACCTTATTCTATGAGCAATACATTCCGTTTTGATTTGCTCTCATGCTTTTTGTTTCTGAATTCAGTCGCTGAATTTAGGAATGTGTAATAAGCGCATTACGGCTCACTGATACTATCTGAAATTGTGAAAACCCTCGTTCAAACAACGCCATCTAGCCCCAAACTAAGCATAACTTGTATTACGGGTGCTAGATAACTGACATACTACTTATACGCTGTAGACCAGGGCCGCTACTCCTTCAGAATAATTTCGTCCACGTTCTTATGTTGTACACAGCGCAAAAACATATTTTTATATAATATTCCATATCTTCCAGGGTGCGCGTACTAACCACCAGTCTAGTAGTGATGCTCGGCGTAATGGTGCTAAAGCAGTGGCCGGAAGTGACGCAGCTATCCGAACATCTGGTGCGGCGACTGAAAGAGTACCTTCTAGACAAACACCATGACAGGTAATGAGAGTCCTTATGGGTTTTTTGTAGTTCTTGTGGAATGGTGGGAATGGGAATGGTTGTCGGGAATGGTGTATTGTTTTTAGCTTTACCTAAATCAATAATTTAAATTTTAAGTAAGTGATTTGTTTTCTGTGATTATGGACTTTGGATTAAGCCGTTTAGGGAGACGATTGGGGATTATTCGCGGAAAAATATTGAAAAGTGTTTTGTGGGGTAACCAAATTTGCATGGTCCGCGTAGACTATGCACATGAGCGGGAAACGACGATAATTCATAGAATGGGGTAACCCCATTTCCACGGTCTGCGTGGACAATGCTCATGGAAGGGAAACGATGAAGAGTCCGAGAAAAATTTAAATTTAATTTTGATGACAATCCTAACCTTCAATACATTTCCACTATTCCTCAAGAACTTTATAGGTGATCCAGTGTAGCGTGTTACATGCAACAAATGGCTTTAGGGACAGAATTGTTAGTTTCGAAAGACAGCGAAGTTTTGTGTTTGTTTTCAGAGTCACACAAGCATAATTGCTGCCGTGAGAGATCACAATCCAATTTTGTATTCATATTATTCATTTTAAAATGCAGTTTTGTCATTGGCATTTCAACCATAATGTACTTATATTTTACATGTAATTAACTGCTGTTAAACTGTGAAATGAACTAATAAATAAATTTAAATTCAAACATTCCTAAAGCACAATGCCATAAATGGTTCTGTCCCTGTTGAAACTGATATGGACCGAAGTAACACGCCTCACAGTCACAACAATAACGTAAACTATGTAATAAATAGAATCAATTAACGGCAAATAATTACGAGAATATATTAGCAAAGTTTGTATATTATTGTAATAATAAATTATTGAAGTAACTATATTATACAGTAAACTTTTACGAAGACACAAATTTATATTAGTTGATTTTAAATATGCAAATACCTAGTAGCTAGGTTTTTAATTGTGTATTATCGGAAATAAGGTTACTTTATACATTTTGCACCTATTTTTAATTCGCATTTAAGTATTATGTTGGTAATGGGAAGGGAAGTATTTGTAATATAATCATTTCACAATCACAATTTAAATCATTATTTTATTATAAAGGCTTAATTGCAATATTTATGGGCTTTATAGCAATTCTATGTTTATTTTATTTGGTATGCCAGTAGCACACAATTAACCCCCTCTTTTGTTTGTCTATTTTTAATAATTTTCCCCTGTTTTTTGTTATTTTTAATCCTGTTTTTTATTTTCCTTTTTAGGTACGACTGTAGGTCGTTGTGCGGATGATGTAGGTAGCATCGTGTGTGTTGGATTGTGATATTGCAATTTTGTCCCGTGAACACTTTCTCTCGACACCGAGAATGGTGTATCTTGCTTTCCTAACCTTTGACACGTGTAATCAAATAAGTCAACGTCCCTGACGAAGCCTGACCCGAAACATGTCGCAATGTGTTTTCTTATGTTAAATAAACTGATTGTGCGGTTTATACTATTTTTAATTTACCTAAGTTGTATTCTAAAGGGCTGGGACCTGATTGTATTAAGGTTTTACGGTTTTATTTTGTGTTAAAGTATATTTCTACTTTGCAGTGTGTCACAACTATTCGTGTTACTCATTTAGAGATTTTCCACTATTGGTTTTTATTTGCAATAATTTCAATATTTGAATTTTATGAATCGTCGTTTGGGTATTGATTTTCTATTGAGTAATAGATAGTGGTAATTAAATAGTTTTTTTTATCAGTCTTATCATTTACAGGTGAAATGCATTATGACAATTTTAGTACACTATTTAATTGGATTAAGTTATTTTTAAATCGATAACATTAAATCATATTTATTTTCAGTTTTATTACTTATTGTCAATTTCGATAAGAATCACAATTGTCGTGGAACATGCGACGGATATTTTAAATAAAATTGTTAGCGAAGACTTTGTGAGTGATTGTTAGAATGAAAGATCTATTTATAAATTCATAAATTTTGTAAAAAGAAGAACGCTGGAAACAAGTATTTTATAGAATTCGCAGACAAGTGTCTCAAACTAGAATGACAGTGGAGATTACATTTTATACTCATTTTATAATTGAAAGTTATTTTTATTTTATAACTTCTAAATCGTTTTAGTAAAATGTTTCAGATCATTAAACTGGGGGATTTTTCATTCATTTATATTTGAAAGAAGACAGAATATTTATTATTCTGTTACACAATTTCTTATTTATTTTGATAGCCTACAGATTTTGTTATTGGGTTTTACCTCAAAATCTTATAAATAATTTGTGTATTTTGTGTAAAATTGGCCGTGTGGCAAAAATCGAAAAATCGTGAAAAATCGTCCAGTGTAATTTTAAATTGTGTACTGTAACAGAGCACTTGCAAACCTGTAGGAAAATATTAAACTTGACAGTTTAATAAATACAACATAAAATGTGATGTCCTGTAGGTTAAATTATTTTAATTAGCTAAAACTATACCCGGTGATAAATATATTATAATCCCCTAAACGGTAGCCGTTTTAAGATAAATCTTTTTCTATACTAAACTGTACCCATGATATTACTATTGTTACTAATAAACAATTTAAAATACATTCCAAATTTTCGTACTTGCTGCATAGCTATTTATAAATGAAGGAGGAATCAAAACATCCTGCAAAGCCTTTCGGTCGCATTGGTAACCGAGTTTCGTAACCGGTTTTGGTAAAAGAATAGCTATGAATGTGATAGGAAATGTTGGCGAATTGAACGGCAGTATGTGAGAAAATGTTATAGTTTTGTCACCTTTATGGAAACTCTTAACTTCACTGAATTCTTCAAACTATTTAATAGTGACAAAAGAAAAAACCTCCACCAACATTTCCTGCTGTTTAAATGGTAGAAACATACACTTTACAGTCCAAAGTGAAGTCATACTGATCTAAAAGAGTAAGATGATATATAATTTTAACGTAAACTCATTGATAAACACCGCAATGGCCAAACCTTTGTCCATATTGTTAAATAAACGAAAATGTACAAAAAGTATAATGTATCAACGCTTCTTCTTTCCTATTTATGTGTTAGCTTGACCATGAAGAATAAATACCTAAACTTTAAAATACTATGGTATATCAAATAGTACTTGAAGAAAAAAACTATTTCTCAACTCCTTGGTCGAGCTGCACATACAGTGAATAGATAAAATACCTTATGTAACTGTTACGTGTATTGTATATTGTGTAAATACGATATTTTTTTTACATAGCTCTGTAAAGATGTTATAATTTTCATGTCATATCGTTTCGCTGGGCGAAGTTGAAAGGTTGTTGGAACGGGCGGTGGTTGCTGTGTGGTAAAGGTTACCGAGTATATACTCGGTTTCTAACGAGAATTGCGCACACTTTCACATTATAAGTTTTTGACAAAATGCTGTAATTATATTTTGAATCACTATCCTAACAAATGGCATTTTGAGAACTATTCAGAAATTAGTCTATTGGAAACTTTTTCAATTTATATTTCATTTAAGAAAAAAAAACGCACAGCAGCTGCCAGACCCCATTAATACTGTTATAGTTTTAGTATAGAGATATTGAAAAACGCTTATTCGATGCCCACATTTCATTATTTTCGTATTATTTTACTATAATGTCCTCCCTCGGAGAGGTACCGTATTGTACTACAGTTATAATGTTACAATGGAAGTAATTGAACTCGGTTGCCGAATATGGAATGAAATAAATTCATCACAATTTTATTCTATCTTGTATTGTTATTTCATTGCCTTTTTATCTTTTTACCAGCGTAACAGGCAACCAGCTATTCTGACGTTTTCCAGGGCCAAGACTCGCTTGACGATCTTTCTAAATCGGTGTTATAAGTGGAAGGGGTTGATTGGTTTTTGGGAATGCAGAATTCCAGACGTCCAAAATTTTCGATTCATACATTTACGAGCGAAACTATCGGTTCACCCTACGGTATTTAAGAAATTTATTAAATACAGAGTTTAAAAATTCGCTATAAATTTAAATTAATTCGGTATTTATGAAGTTAAATACCTATTTGTAACTCCAGAAATATATGGCGTATATGGAAAAATATGGACCAACAGTTTTGCTCGTAAGTGTTAAACTTTTGACACTGAGTTACTTAGATACTCTTCTAATCAACGCGATATCCTGAACCGAATCCCGCTGGCGTACCACAGATTTGAAGAAAATATTATTGATCAAATTCATTCTGACCATAACCAAACTGGTCAGTTTCCCCTGTTAACAATGTCGCGTAGGTTAGATGGTTGCCAAATCCTGGATTATGGTCGAAGCTGACCCCGGGCCCTCGCGCGCCAGAGCAGAACCAGGATATTGATGCAAAGATTATGATTATTGATCGATATCACTGATACACATTGTTATTCAAGGAATTATTACAATCATCATCATCTTGGCGTTAAATCGCGATAGCGCGACACGCGGGTGCCCGGAGTCCGCTAAGAAATAATTACAATACAAATAATTGAAAAATAATATTATTTTAATAACAAAAGATATAAAAATATACATATAATAAATTATTTTCGTTTCAAAAAAATAGTTTTTAAAATTTTAAAAGATCAGCTTAAATAATAATGAAAAATGTATAAAATAAAAATCAAATAACATTATTTCCACTTTAAATTATCGATCTATGCCTAAACTGCCCAGTTGTTTCTGCAGTCTACCCTTAGATGGCGTTAGTTGATTATGGTTAAATTGTCTGGCTTTGGTGGTAGGGCTGGCTTTTGCATTACTGGCTCTACCCCAGAATCGTCGAACTCCTCATGTTGTATGTCCCAGCTGTCGTCATTTTCATCTTCAGATGCTCCACTGGTTTCCAAAAAGTCCACAGGATCAGATTCTCTACTGGTTTCCAAGAAGTCCACCGGTTCCTGGGCTTGGTTTGTAGCCGTCGATTGACTATAAGGCACATAGAATGGAGTCAATGTTGGTTTCTAGTTGTTATTAGGAGATTAAAGAAACTAAACTAAAGAAAGAAGGAAAGAGAGAGTAGAGAAACTAAATTGTGAAAAAACACTGAAATTGCGCCTTTTGTTTTCACAGGTAACTCAATATTATGGTGTCAAATCACAAAAAATATCTCCATACTACATTACTTGAATTATGATTTATACTCTTAATAAATATATTCAAAGGTGCGGAAAATGGCTTTCTATAATATAAATTAATGATATAAAATTAAACAGTTAAATAAATAAAAAAACAATTCGCCGCTAGATGGCGTTGTTTCGTGAATTAGTAATTTTTTATTTTGATTGCTTTGTTTTATATTATTAAATGTAGAAATCCATTTCACGCTCATTTGGATATATTTACTAGCGGCTATTGTACAAACATACATTAAGAACGTCAAACCCTTGAAATAATAAAAAAATTTGGTTAAATTTGTATGCAAAACCCTTACTAGGGTTTCAATTCAACTCTCAAGTGCATTGGACCAAAACCATATTGAAAGAAAGTTGCGTTTGTTGGATTTTATAAAAATAAAACAGAAGAATAAATTAAATAAAACAAAGAAAAGATATTTAATGTCAGTGAAACTAGTTATCTCTTCTATTACCCCTACAACACAGACAGCACCAGACCTCCTCCTACCTTCCTCCCTTTTCCTCCCTGAGCGAAAAGATTACCCCGGACACACAACATACCCAAGTTTTGTTAGGGTCAATGCATGCTAGCGCAGAATCGAAGCGTCTATCCATAAGTAAATTCGACCTTATCCACCATTATCTCAACGCAATGCTCATATGTGAAATACGAGTGAATTTTCTTTAAAATAATTTCTGATAAACGTATCAATAAACTGACCTTTAGGTTTTACTGTTTGGATCAAGGTAAGATAAACCACGAGGGAAATTGTAACTAAGACGCTGATATTCTAGAAAATTTACAATGCCACAACCAACAGTACATTCACAAAAAGATCGACAACATGACATCACGACACATAATATGACAATTTATACACAATATACTCATACATACCATATTTAGCGGACAAGTTCGCAGCTCAGCTCTTAAATTATATGATAGATACATACCCTTATTTGAACCAATACCAAGTGCAGTTGTGCTAACCAGGTGGATTTGTGTGTATGTGTGCTGTACTTACATGTGCATTCATTCATGTTCATTGGATATTTTTGTATGACATTACTTCTAACGTGATTGGGACAACACTACCCGTTGGGTTAATTTTATGTTATTTTGTAAAGTTTAATGTATCCAAACAAATCGCTACAAAATGAAAGAATAAATGTATTTTCACCAATTCCGTTTTATTATTCTCTTATACACTTACAAATGTCTTCAGCGACAACTAGCGAATATCACTAAATACATCTCTTAAACTCCTTAATTACACGAAAAGGTTAAGAAATTAAAAACATTGATTAGTCGACCGATTCGCAGTGAAAAATATAATCTAAAAACGATTAAAAAATCTTAATAACACTAACAAAATAAAAATTTACAGTTAAAATAATGTGTAAATTAAAATAAATCGTTGCGTCCCGAAGGAATGTCGATATTTAAAAAAAAGCTCTACAAAAATATCTTCACATGAACTTAAATAATAATAAAATATACATTTTAGTACAAAATAATAAATTGTATGAAATACTTCCGATTGGGAATGCCAAAATATACGAAAGGAATGTAACTTATTGGCGTACGAATTACGATACACATTATAATTATATTTTGTATTTTAAGTACAAAACATGTATTCCCATCAAACAAACACGAATTCACACAATTTATTGCCAATCTTTTCCCACACACAAGCATTTTATTTTAATATATTCATAATAATAATAATTATATTTAAACAATTAAACTCACTCTTCATAAGAATGTAAACAATTTTAGAATGATGGAAGCCAACACAAATTACATACACTATGTGAAAACTAGACATTCTCACATTAAATACAAAAAAGAAACAGTTAAACAATTTAGGCGAGTGATTTAAAAATGGCGGTCCTCTATGCGCAAACGCGGTATATATTGAAACAGCGCGTGTAAATATCCCTAGCTATATGGTCAATGTAGCGGAGGCAACGAAGCCAAACCACTCTAATCATTAACTAAAATCATGGCCAACGTTCGCCACGCCCACCCTCCCACGTGTACTCATCTCTGTATAAATAGACGAAACTCAATCTTATCCACACGTGTATTATATATATCACCTATCAAAGACTCCTAAAAAACCGTACAAAACTTGTACCCCGACCACTCTTTAATTCTATTACGACTACAATTGTCTTCCACTAAACAAGACCTCCGAACGATTCGTTGTAAAAATGTATAAAAACATTGACACATTCATAATACTACAACTCTCGATAAGTACAAAAATTGAAGCTTCTCAGTGCTATGTACCAAACTGTACTTGTTGATTTGATGATCCGCGAATTTTATACTAATTATATGCTACCTTACACTGATATACAGCTAATTCAAGGAGCTTTAACGCTATGAGAAAAATATAGGTTTGTTTATACAACTTGTCTAAGTTACATAGTTTCAATAATAGACAGTTCTAGTAGATAGCACTTGAAGGACAACCGAACCCAGCCGATCATCATGCGACCCTATAAATATTACGTAAATGACGATTTCACTGTGATTACAACTTATAAATATACGCACATATTTTACTCTTCGTATTTTTCACGAAATACTACTTTTGGTGCACTGTAAACATTATTGTGAAATATTTTTAATTTCCTACTTCGCTGAAACCTAAGGTGTGGACAAGGTGTAGATTATTTTAGACTGGATTTAGTTACGTTAACGAAATGAGAATAAAACCAAAGAGTAAAACATACGCGTTAGACCGATCAAAGCTTAATGTACGAATAAGTTACCCTTAAACATTAAATACAAATCGTTTACATACACTGATAATAGTAATATTAAATATTAATAATATTATCCATTTATAATTACATTCATAATATTGTATATCATATAGCTCCCACCTATCTAGCGACACTTTACATTGGACATCACAAAAAAATACAACACGAATCCGCCACCACAGCTGTTTATTGTAAGAGGTCCATACTAAAAAATACATTTAATGGAATGTTGCTTTTTACCATCAGTCCTAATTAGGAATGTATAACATTTTTAACACCTACTCCTGTATATATTAGTAGAAGTCTGTTCCTCGGGATCAAAATAAAAAACTGTTCAAATTAATATTTAGTTTTATCTAGACTACGCGTGGTATTGTCTGTTACGCTGAAATGTTTTAGTCTTCTAGTTTGGACCTCTTACACTCACAACGCGAGCCAATACATTCTGGAATGTTCTTATAACAGTGCACTCGCCCCGAGCCGCTAAACCATTGTATAGTTAACTGAAAATACTAAATTATTCATCATTGTACCAATAGGTGGGTAGAGTTCAAACGTGAGGTTTCGTCGGCCTGCGTAACTTAATTGGCCCTTCGGAAAGTCATTATTATAAAACTGTATTTTAATGGTCAATGGAAGATGAGAACGTAGCTCGTCTCCTAAAGAGGTTTAAAATTATCATAAGATCTTGTTTATCATATTTCTCGTCATAAAGATTCAAGTGTAAAAAATACCGAGTACAATACTGTTCATGCCGTGTGCGAAAAACATCACCATCAGCCACATTACTCCACTGCGCTCACTCCAGCAGTGGAGAAATCACATACCCCCTACAAAACGAGCTAAACTCCCATCCCCCCGTGAAAGAGACACCCCTGTACACCCCTCACGTCAACACTTACTTGTTGACTGGCGCGTCCATTGTGGGTATGTAGTCCAATGCCATGAGGCAGGCAAACACAGTCATTATCATCTTGGGCTTCCGTTCAGTGATGTCCTCGGGTAAGGCGTAGACGCGAGCACCGCAGCGCCGCGCCATAGATACGGCGTATTTGGCGTTGGCCAGGTTCTCCTGTGGACCGGGAGATGGCGTTGGTTAGCGGGGATTGAGTTTACGCGATTTATTATGCACAAGATGGCGCTCTTAAACAATTACTTTGCTATAATACTGCCGTGCTATTGCACACAAACAACTGCTGTAAAATTACGGGTCGATTCGGCTTTATTTTGACCTCAGATCTCAGTAGCGCCATCTGCTGAATTTTAGAATCGCGAAATTCCTCAAAGCAGGAGCAAGGAGGAAAGCATAGTTATAGATCCTTTCACGTAAAAACTACGCTGGAAATGTGAGAAAGAAAGAAAAAGAAATTGGTGGTATGACGGCGACAGACACGGCTAGCGTCTTTCAAAATGTGAAACTTCCGCAGTCAAATACTTCTTCCGCAGTAAAATTGAGTACTTTGGGCTAACGTATTTTGAATTTAAACATTTTCGTACTTAAGTTTATCGTTATTTCGTATTTCGAAACTAACTAGGGCACTCAGAATTATTGTATGCTGTTGTGCCTCGGAGCTAATCGACTCCCGAGACTGTTTAATCAGTCTCAAGCGGAAATTAGGAGCTAATTAGATTTAAAATCGCAATGCAAAATAAGAGTAAGTAAGATGTTTAGCTATAATAAAGCAGTTTGAAACCAACCTCAGGGTTGCCGCCGGGCAGCACCAAGTCGTAGTTGATGGAGCCGGGCTTGATCGCGTCGATCAGGTCAAGAACCACCTTCGCATCAGCCAACACCTCATCCTGAAACATGGAACGATAACGTTAGAAGAAGAAAAAATGAAATGTGGAGACAAACGAACAGATGGGCAAGTCGCTACGTATGGTTTATTTTGTCAAATTAGAATGAGGGTAGTCTTCGAATCCGAAAGAGGGTAGACAAATATGTCTGTCCTTAGGAACGGCAACGTGACCAAGGAAGGTGCAACTTTTTCGAAATACATTGGTAAATATAATCAGAACCCTGGTGGGAATAAAAGACATCACGGTCTTAATAGTTCCCTTTTTACCTCCCCATCTTTGGCAAGAGCATTGGAGATCGCATTGTTGATATTACGAGTACATACAAAGTATGAAACAAAGTCGCTTCCCGCTGTTCCTATGTATCTAAGGACGCTTATATCTTTTAAACTACGCAACGGATTTTAATGCGGTTTTCAACAATAGGTTTATGAAAGAAAAAAAAATGGGTAGGTTGTAATGCGCTTATTACACATTCCTAAATTCAGTGACTGAATTCAGAAACAAAAAGCGTGAGAGCAAATCAAAGTGGAATGGATTACTCATAGAATAAGGTCCATTTTCGGGGAGTAGGGAGTGGGGTGGGAAGTGAGGAGTGTGTCGGGGGAAGGTCTCACCTACGTTATTGCCTAACCTAGTTGGCATCTGAATTTGACATTACATAATTCTACACTACGTCATTTACGTAGGCCACATCTATAGCGTCTACCAAATTATAGTAGTGCAATATTATTTTTTGTCAAATTCAGTTGTCCACTAAGATAGCCTATAGCACCGCTGGAAGCTCTTGATAGAGGCAGTTTTTCCGGCAGCCTGCAGTTTGGCATTCACCCAGTTGACGATGGGGCTTGCCATATCGGCGCTGGGAGGAGTGCGTATGGACAGGAGGTAGCGTATATGAGGGAATGAAGAAGGTGAGCGGAATGGGGACTGTGTTGGAGAAATGGGGAGTATATAAGGTATCGAAGGAGCGTCTCACCTGGAAGCTCCTAATGGAGGACGTCTTCCCGGCACCCTGCAGCTTGGCGTTGACCCAGGCGACAATTTCGCGTTCGATAATGGGGCTGCCGGTGTTGGCCAGCCGCGTGAGCACCGACAGGGTATACGCTCGCATCAGCTGCCAGATAAGAGCTGGGGAAAAGGGAGGAATAATAGTAAATCTTTAATAAATAAGATTGGTTTCGCAGTCGCTCCACTGTAATTACCTGCCAAATCCTGGCGCGCGAGAGCACAACCGGATATTGAAGGCAAGATGATGATAACAAATCGGATCAATTTCTGGCGTTTTACTGGACTACCATTCGGAACGCCCTTAAAGTAGAAAAGTTGCGCTCGGATCGGAGGTTCAAGTTTCAACGCGGTACTATTCCCATAGGTTGCCGCGAGACCGCTACTATACATTATATTTTGTAATACATAATAGTAGATTCGCCATATTATGTTCGATAATGCTCCTAGTATGATAATGGAATCCTAGTTCTTATTTATTTGTTTCACAGATTTACAGCATTTGGCACATAATCTCCGTCGGGTATAGGTATGTCATTTGGACATTGTGTCCTCGCCACTCAGGAGATTTTTTCTCTCGTCGTAACACCTTACCAAGAGTGAGCGTAGCGTTCCCCTCGTTGATGTCAGCGCCTGCGATCCCCACCAGCGAGAACCCGAGCGCGCGGCCGAGTTCCACGGCGTAGTTGCAGTTCTCCAGTCGCTCCATGAACTTGCGAAGCTTCGAGAATTGCCGGTGCACCTGTGAGATGAACGGTGGTATAGTTACTGTTTTTTTTTTAATTATATGCAGTGGTAAACGAGTAGACAGACACCTGATGGTAAGCGGTAATTGTCGCCCATAACACCTACACTTCATGCATTTCGGTTATAGGCAAAAAACAGCAGTACTAGGACTAAGATAAAATGCCCCATGCCTGTAATTGTTAAGGCGGTGGTACGCATCTCGGCGGACTCCTCAGGCTTGACAGAGTCCAACTATCGGATAACATACATACATTACTCACGCCTGTGTCCCACAGACTATGGACCGCCACTTTCCTTTGTCCTGACACAACTCCCTAGCCTTGCATATATATCTACAACTCTTTTCATACATCTCCTTTTATTCTTGCCACTTCGGACCCCAGCTTTTTTGGGAACATTACTGATCTGATCAGTGAATGTTTTTCTGGGTCGGATAAATCACTGTATTAGCAGAAAGACGCCCACTGCTGGGCCCAGGCCTCCCCAGAGATCTCCACAATGGCTGGTGTACCGGCCTCATCCAGCTGGTACCTGCGATCTTTACCAGGTCGTATGTCCACCCACACTGCGTATTCGACACCCCGTGACGATATATTCACTAGCAGATAACGCTATTTTAGCTTTAAATCCGCCATTGTTCTGTTTATGCATGAAGTTTGAATAAATAAATTCGTGTCTCACCTTCTTCCAATTGACGATACCAGGCTTGATGATGTCGTAGAGCTGGAAGATGACGAGCCCGTCAGTCAGGTCCGAGTACAGCCAGTTGATGTGCGGCGCCACGCCCATAGAGTTCATCCAGTTTCGGTACGCTGGGGGAGAAACGGATTTTAAAATGAATTACAAAAAATTCTTTCACTGTAATGAAAATGCAATTATATTTTATTGCTAAACCTATAGGATGCCCCACCCAGGTATTGCAAACGTCCACAGGCTGCGGTGACTGTTTACCATCAGGCAGGCCTTAAGCTTGTTTTCCACCATGGTGGTATATAATAAAAAAAAAGGATTCTACGACATGAGATATCCTCATTGAAGCAGGGTTACACTGGATAATTAACAAGATATAAGCGAGCGATTAAAAAATGGCTTGTCGCTAATCACCAGGTATCAAATATCAATCTGCAACTCCTGTGTACCCAGTATCTACAGCGGCAACCACACAGAGGACACGAGTTTTGACCCTCAGCCACGCCCGAGGACAAGCTAATACTGTCTTGGAATCCACAACAAATTTATGTATTTAACTCTTTATAGTACACAATAAAACATTCAAGGATAAAAAACAATTATAAACGACACAACATGCACTACTTATTTCTGAAAAGATATTTCTACTAGCAGGCTTACACAAGTATTTCATCAAGAAGTAACAAATAAGGGTAGGAAAGCCATTGATACCGGCTCGGTTAGCTACCGTAAAACAAAAAAATAACTCACTCTTCTCCTCCCTAGTCTCATCGAGCTGATGATACTCCTCAGCATCAGTCTGCCTCTGCAGTCCAGGGTGTTGGTTGAAGAGATTGGCCACGAACGCCAGATTGAGTTTATAGACTCCGGCCACCACGTCCGCTGGGGCCACGAAGGCTCTGCAACGCAACTTGGCTGCCTGTTGCAGCATGAGCTCTGCTCGGCGGTGGAGGTCTGTTTCCTGATGGGTTAGAAGGGTCATTTTAGTTGGTACCTAAATAGCGAGGCTTTTTTTATGCTACTCAGTGACATGCGAGCAGACAGCCCACCTGATGGTAACTGGTAACTGTCGCCCATAACATCTACGATTCTTACATTTAGGGTGCAGGTAACAAAAATGTAGAACCGCAGGTGCGTTGTCACTGTGAGGACTAAGATGAAATGCCTCCTACCTGTATTTTCGCTGGCTAACTTATCCTTTAAACCAGAACACAACATTGCATGCATTGTTGCTTGGCGGCAGGTTGACCAAGGTCTTCTTCCGTTTGGGACCCTGAGACTGGTTGAACAGTCTCGGCAGCCGATGGGCACCGAACCAATTTTTATTAAGCAAAACCACCAAGAACGGATTAAACTGGGTATAAAATAAATAATTCTGTCTATCTGTTCGGGAGCTACGACGCCATGGACAGACATCCAGATACATGGGTCAAGCTTATAACATCCGTCTTGCGTCGTAGGTTAAACTCCTAGTGCTTATATAAAATATTAACCCAGCATAACACTTCAATAGGCCATCTCTTGTTGGAAATTGCCTGGCTACCCTCAAAGCATTTAGTTTGGCAAATCGTTAAACACTCAACATAATCTGACCTACCCTCAAAGCTTCCAAGTTGACACCAGCATCCTGGGGCGCTATTTGCTTCATCAGGTAGCTGGTATATCACCGAGTCCGACACGTCTTGTTGGAAATTATCTGACTACCCTCAAAGCATCCAAGTGGGCAAACATAAGCTGACTTACCCTCAAAGCTTCCAAGTTAACACCAGCATCCTGGGGTGCGATTTGCTTCATCAGGTAGCTGTATATCTCCGAATCTGACACATCTTGTTGGAAGTTGTTGCAGCGGCGAGTGACACCAGCACATTGGAGTTGATGGTTCACCCAGCGCAGAAGGATGGCTTCAGGGGACAGGGCCAGGAGGTCTTCTATACGTTCCTGCGGGGTTCAAAGGGTCGATTAGTTTTTGCATTATTATTAGTGGTAAGAATAAAAGGATATGTATAAAAAAGAGTTGTGGATATATGCGAGGCTAGGGAGTTGTGTCAGGACAGAGCAAAGTGGCGGTCCATAGTCTCTGCCTACCCCACCTGTGGGACACAGGCGTGAGCTTTATGTGTGTGTGTATGTATGTATGTATTATTATATTCTTCATTGTACAGACAACAATGTTGAGACCTTAAGACAGTTGATAAAGGCGAGCTTATCTCTGCAAGAGATCTTTTCCAGCCAACCTGAGAGGTGCGTGGTTAGTACGTGGTATCAGATTGCAATAGTAGACATACAGCATAAAATAATAATAGTCATCTTGGCCTCGAATGTCCAGGTTGTGCTCTCGCGTGCTAGGGCCCGGGGTCCGCTTTGTACACGATTTGAGAGCTGATTGCCATCCGAGAGCACAAGCATTCTTTATATGTATATAATTTTCTTAGTAGTATAAATAATATTCATCTTATTTTCCGTACATTTATCTCTGTTTCGGTTATAGATGCATAAACGGTTCCCCTCCTCCATTTTGTCTCGTAGCTTCTCTTGCACCGCCTACGTCTTTCTTAACTCACTATCTCTTGGTCGACTAGTAGATTTAGAAGGCTATTTTAGCTTTAAGTCCGCCATTGTACCATTTCGTGCATGAAGTTTTATTAAACAAAAACTACTGCCTCCACGATGATGAAGAGGCTGTTGATGAGTGTTGTATGTGATGTAAAACTATATGCCATTTTACTTGGAGTAAAATGTAAATCAAGTGTTTACCTGGTCGTTCAGCAACTCAGTGAGTCCCGGGCAGTGTTCCAATGTGATCTGGTTGAAGAGACCGATGCGGATGATCTGCCAAAGCAGCCCCAGCACCAGGTGAGGTTTGCCTGCATGAACGAAAACAATGGTCAGTTAAAGTTTTACTATAGTAACTGTCAGCTCGAACTAGCCCTGTTAATAACAATTTTTAATTTACCTAATGACGAAAGAAAATCCATACTCCGTAAGGAGGAGGCGACGATTCGGATGTGGAACAAGCTCCGAGCTAGTGTTTCCTTTGGACTATGGCTTGGGGTCGTTCAAGAGGTACATTAGAGGTCCCTTTAGCAACGCTTTGGTAGCGCCCCTAATGTTGCTGATGTTCATTGGCGACGGTGATCACTTTTATTAGGTGGTCCGCTTGTTTGTTTGGTGTATAACATAAAAGAAAAGAAGACCCTCTGGTTCAATTTCTATGGCGACAATAAGCCATGAGCGTGCCGATTCGCCATATTGTGTTCTATGATACTAAGGAATTCTAGTTATATTTGGGCACATCTGTCGGCTATTTTTTATATAAAAAGGTATACACGCATTATTTGACAGCATGCCCTGTCCTCTTAGACGAGTTTCTTTAGTCATTGGATTAACCACAGTGCAAGTACGGCTTACGTACGACTGAGGATGACAAAGACCGGGCAAGACTAAAGTTATTTTATCGAACACATGGGAAGAAAATTTTACCTTTAGCCAGATCGTGAGCATCGATATTGACGATGTTGCACCCAATGGCCTGTGAGGAGACCAGCGCGAGGGTCAGGTTCTCATGCTTCGTGTACAGGGTGAGGTTCTTCTTGTTGATTGCGCGCTCGTCTATGGTGTCCGGGCAGGAGTGGTTTATCACTTTGCTGAAAAGGGTAGGAGTGGTCGTTAGGTGTTGGCTAAGAAACTATTTTAGGGAATTACATACAAAAGGAGAGTCTATGGCCGTTATTCGATAATCAAAGTTAACAAGGCGTTCGAAATTTGAATTTTATACGTGATTGACCGTTCATTCGTTTCGGTCGTAATTACGGACGGGTTTAGAGGGTGACACCAGTCACAATCACTACCTTTTATTGTTTAATAATACGTACAGTCGAGTTCATTAATATGTGAGCATTGCCAAGGCTTCAAATATAAATGTACATGGAAGGGTACTTATATATCTGAGAAGATGTACGTATGTTTGATTGAAGAATCTACAATCTGTACAATCATAAGCTGTATCCTACATTAAATTGACCTACTAACATCGATGCCTAAAACACAGGTAAACTGCTTACTTAGTTAATGCATCTAGCTTATGAAAAATATAGCATTTATCTATTTACTTAGCTTAAGTAACTTAGGTTGTAAAAAATAAATATGCTTGGACAATTCACACAGCGCCATCTAGCCCCAAACTAAGCAAAGCTTGTGCTATGGGTGCTAGATAACTGATATACTACTTAAATACTTTTTTAAATACATACTTATTATACATAGAACACCCAGACCCGTAACAAAAATTTAAATTCATCATTTCAATTTCTGCGCGGCCGGGAATCGAACCCAGGACCTCTTGCGTGGCATGTTGACCATTGAACCACTCAGGTCGTCAGTAGTAAATAATATTCAGTGATCTTGAATATTATTTACTACTGAGACAATGTATAGTAGGGTTTAGGATCTAGGCTCCCATTTTGAACTCTAAGCTCGCACTTGGACTCGAAAGTTGCTTCTTTATGCGTAAAGAGAATTGCATAGAAAAGCCAGACCAGTCACTTTCCGGCATCCAGATGTCTATTAGTCTCCTAGTTAGTACGTTCACAGTCACAAGCTTCTCGAAGGGCCAACCCTGTTCCAACGAGGCCTTGTAGTGCTTTAGTCCCTCAAACTCCAAAACTACATGGGCTGTCGTCTCCTCGGGCACTAGACATTCCGTGATGCTCAGAGGACTGTATGTAGCTCATTATGTGTAATACCTTATTAAGGGAGAGTTGTTCGTCGTGCGGAACGTAAGTTTCCTTCTCTAGCCCTCCGATTTAAATGACAATATATCGACTGCTATGGCAACCCATTCGGATACAAAATCAGTAAAAAAAACATCGCTGCCTCTTTACTATGTAATCTCTACAAAAAGGAACATAATAATTAATCACATTAATTTTTCCTCATAATAACTACTTGCAAAAAAGGATAAGAATAAATTAATATTTTCTTGCGCTGACACTTAATAATTACCCACTTCAAGATCGGTGCGGGTATGCCGAAGGCGGAAACTACTTTTTTATTTTATACAACTTCCGGTTCAAATAATTAAGGTAGCAAAACGACACTTAAGTCAACATTTTTTTATGCTACTCAGTGACAAACGAGCAGACAGCCCGCCTGATGGTCAGTGGTAACTGTCGCCCATAGCATCTACCATTCTGTGAGGACTAAGATGACCTGCCTATAATTTCGCTGGCTACATACCATAATATCAGCCCATCCTTGAGTTTCACATACAGCTGTTTGCCCTCAGTGTCAATTGGGAGCAGGTATTGTAGGTCCGGATCGTGCTCCAGGTTGCTGTTGATCCAACCAGAGAACGCCATCTGCTCCTCCAGACGCACCGAATGCGTTGTGCCTGGAATTTAGGAGAACTTTTGTTAAACAATCGTAAAGGACAGACCAGGCCAGCCCATGGTGTCTGGCTGAGTAGAATAGCACCAACCCCTTACACTCGTGGGTGTCGTACAAGGCGACTAATGTTATCGAGGCAAAAGTTATGGAGTCTCCGTAGGCTGGAAAATGGGCAGCAGCGTTTCGCATTTTTATAATTACAACACTGCAATCTCCAAAAAGCCTGCCAAGCGTGGAGATTATAGCAACAGCCTCCCCTTTCGTGGGAGAGGCCCTAAGTCCTGCAGTGGTCTGTTACGGGCTGTATGACTGTCAGGTTTGGACAAATAATATGGCCAGCCTATCTGGCCGTGCACGGCCGGCAAAGCTTTCGCTAATCTCCGGGTGCGGTGAGCATAGGCGTAGGAAGAGGGGGGGCCGGGTGGGCCGTGCCCACCCCAGGATGTACCGATTTAATCAGGCTGATTCGTGTTCACAGACTGTACATTATCGATCGACTGGCTTCATCGGCCAGCTCAGGGGCCAGGCCCCCCCTGAAAAATAGCACTAGATACGCCAATGGCGGTGAGAGTCTATAGGCGGCGGCAATCCTATCATCAGTAGGCTAATTACATAACTCTGTTGCTAACAATTATCTGATTTCAATGATTGAAATTGTTACTTTTGCAATTAATTACGTATGATCGATTAATTAGTATGATAGTTATGTAATTAGCCTAATGGTGACCCGCTTGCTCATTGCCTCCCTCTATGATATATAAAAAAAAACTGAAACATGTTCTCACCATCACTTGACGCTTCGCTCATGCCACCAAGGTGTTCCAGGTTCTCCTTTTTACTGACCGCCTGCTTAAATGTACTGGAAACCTGGAAAATAAATATAGCCGTTAACTTGCGCGTAAACTTTGTTGCAAAAATATGAAGCATTTCATTTTATTATCTATCATAACTAGCTTTTCCCGCCGATTTCGTCTGCCCATTAAATTAAATTTCCAAACCACCATATTAAGTTTAGGGATTAATCATTTATTCCGATGAAATAATCTATACCTAAAGTTATTATCAGGATAGGATTATTGCATTTATTTGATAGGGTTTGACAAATAAATAATAAGTAAAATATGTGGTCGAGAGCGTACCACTTTTCCTGCATTGCGGTAAATACGCAATGTTACGGCGCGGTCAACCAGCTTTTCCTTAACCTACGTGAGAGCGACTGTCCCTACAAAGGTTTGTTTAATTACATTATGAAGTAGGATTTTTAGCAGCGGCCGCCCGTACTATCAGAGAAGAGATACGCCGCAAGTCGTCCTACTCGCAACTGTCGGCGGCTAGCTCCGTTCATAACTCGTTCCCTAATACTCGTCACTCAGTTTACTATACTATACTCTATTTATTTTAACTATAAAGTACTAAGGCTGAATACGACATGCTCATTCGTTCATTCAAATTAAGTACGCTAAGGCGACATTCACGGCGTGGATTGATTGGTGGTTGATGTGAACCAATAAGAAAGGCTAACGTTATCCCAGAACTTTATAGTTTAAAAAAACGAGTATAGATGCTTGATAATTGACACCTCCGATCTCTGCTTGTACTCGTATTTACCAAAACTCTTTGTATTTGAAATTCAAAGTCAATAGCACCGGTCTCAGTAAACATAATCTTAAAGTTTGCTTTTTCAATTTGTGCGAAACCCACTCGAGAGTACACACGCGTCGCGCACGCCACGTGTTTCAGATACGACAATACGTTGACCCTCAGTCATTACAAGCGTCGTGCGCATTACGAATCCGAAGCCACAATAAAGCAATACTGTTTGCTGTTTATGTCCTAAACAAAACGGAGCTAAGATGACGTCAGAAGGTAGAAGATAACGCGGACTAATATAGCTCAATTATAATAGACAAGACAGGCATTTAACCGCCATATCACCTATTGGTAAGTGACAATGCGGCCGAAGACGGAGTATGCCTGCCTTGGAACACCCTAATCACTCATATCACTCATTCATTTCTAGTCTTGAAGGCATCCAGATTATATTGATCAGGAAACACACTCGCAGGCAACGTGTTCCATTCCTTAACCGTACGCATTATAAAAGTCGAGCCAACGCGGCTCGTGCGGTAAAGGTAAAACGGTGGACATAATCCCGAGCAGCTTATGGTGAGAGGCAAGATCGATGGCAGACGTCCGAAAGGTTGCAGTGCTACTCGATGGTCCGATCAAATCCGCTCAACGCTCAATATGAAGTCGCATGATGTACTCCATAATAGCAATGCTGTTCGCACTAGCGTTCATCGACGAAGTGTCCTGTCAGTGCAAATCGCACAACCACCACTTCGCGATATTAACAATTTGTTGTTTACAAAATATTTCGTGGCCTCATTCTTCGCACGTCTGTATTTCGAGTTCGGTTAAAAAGAAAACCAATTCATAATTCAATTAAGCCAATCTGTATACTCGCACATACTATAAAACAAAGTAGCTTCCCGCTGTCTGTCCCTATGTATCTATGTACGCTTAGATCTTTTAAGCTACGCAGCGGATTTTAATGCGGTTTTCAACAATATATAGAATGATTTAAGGGGAAGGTTTATGAGCAAGAATAAAAACAGAACCTAGAACTAGGTAGGGGTAAAGTAGAACGCGAACGAAGTCGCGCACGATCATCTAGAAATAACGATTTTGGGAAATGGATCCAACAAATCGTTGTAAGATTTCACAACTGTCACTTGTGCAGCTCTACGTGTCTATCTTCCTTAGCGGCAGTTAAAAATTGAAAATATTGCCCATTTGACCGCGACGTGACCCTGGCAATTGCAATTTATTGGTTCATATAGGTTTATTGACGTGACGAGCCTAATCTGGTGACGAAACGAGAGTGTAAAGTGTGTAATGGGGCGCGATGGCCCGTGGACCGTATACAGGCGCCTGATTCAAACTCATTCACAGTTCAAATCAATTGAACCGCGCATTTGTTAAGCTTATTCGAGTTTAGTAATTCGAGTGTTTCGACGTTTATTGAATTAATATAGCTTTGTTTGTCAATTATCTCTTACTAGCTGGCCCGCCGCGACTTCGTTCGTGTATTGTCCTACCTATAAACCTTCCTCATGAATCACACTTTTTTTTTTACACCGAGGTGGCAAACAAGCTTACGGCCTGCCTGATGGTAAGCAGTCACCGCAGCCTATTGACGTTTGCAATACCAGGGACATCACCCTGTCTATTGATGAAAAATTCATGAGTAGTTTTTGAGTTTATCGCGAACAGACAGACACACAGTTGCGGCGTGGGTCTTTTTTTTATAATATGTAGTTTGTCTCAAGATCACTTGCGCTCAAGTGCGCTTGAGTAAATGGATGACTTCGCTAGGGTTTGACCCAAATAACGGCAACGAAACATCGATAAAAAATCAACAAAACAACAGGGAGTGGGATCTTGCTTTGTAAACATCCATCTTTATAATCCCGTCAGCCGCAAGACATTAATCCTCTTCCCGATTTCTCGTCTCTAACCCGCCTTCTCTTCTACCCGTAAATACACGACAATGTATCTAGTATCACCACATCCCCTGCGCAAAAGCCGATCACCAAAGCGGGGTCACCGCACCGCGAACTGGTTGTTCTAGCCAGCCATTGTCGCTGGCATTCCCTGCGGCGGTCTCTTGATGGATTATTCGCTTTTGCAGATAGAATTGTTATAATTGGTTAATATTGGTCGTTTGTACCATTCATAGGAAAGGAAAGGTAAGTACGTTAATAGTCAAAAGTTCGTTTGTTACCATTTCGAATGATAATGAGATAATTGTAACACATAACTGACCTTTTATGATACTTTGACTTCAATACCGTAATTTTTGGTTGAAAGTTCGATTCTCCCTCAGTCTCGCCTGATGGGTTTTGGGTCTAGTCATTACCATCGAATATATGCTATTCGACGGATTATATGCTCGAATATATGCTCCCCAGAAGAAGTCTATCCGGGATTCCAGAACGATTGAGCTCACCGCTCGTTGTGTGTGCCTCCTTATAGCGGTGGCGAAGCAAAGTTGACCTAGGTTTTCCGCGGGGGAGTCTGGCTGAGCAATCTCGGGAGCTGCTTGCCATCCCGTAACGGTATATTATATTACTAGTGGACCCGACGCGACTTTGTTCGCGACCTACTTTACTCCTATCTACCCTTGTATTCTTGCTTATAAACCTTCTTCTTGTTGAAAACCGCAATAAAATCCGTAGCGTAGTTAAAACATCTAAGCCCCCATAATATCCCCAGTACTTTGATACATAGGGACAGACCGCGAGAAGCTGAGAAGTGTAGGACACCCTCCGGCCAGATAGAGTGACGATTTGCGTGCGGCTGCGGGTGAATGCTGGACGCGGCAAGCCGAGGACAGGGTGCACTGGCGCTCATTGGAGGAGGCCTATGTCCAGCAGTGGATTAGTATAGGCTTATGATGATGATGACGAAGATGTATTACTATGTATCCTCATATCAGCCGAAAGACGCCCACTGCTGGGCATAGGCCTCCCCTACAGATCTTAACAAAGGCAGGTGCTGCCTGGTGCAGCTGGTACCTGCGATCTTTACCAGGTCGTCGGTCCCTTAGTAGGTTAATATGTATAGATGATTTACCTGTTGCGCCTTCAGATTGGCGCACAGCTCCTCGAACTCGGCGAGCGATATCCCGTTCCGGCGCGCGTCGCCGTTCACGTTGCCGTTGAGCGCGCGCCCGTTGCGCGGCCCCCCTGCGCCTGCGCCGTCGTACTCCTCGATCATGCATCGCACCTGGTGGGGGGGATGGGTTAGAATCAAAGGGTTAGGGGTAAACAATTAGGTATATTGAAAGATCCAAGTCGGAAGAGGATCGAACGCGTGGGTGATGCCCCTGGTATTGCAAACGTTCATAGGCTGCGGTGATGCTTAGCGTCCGGCAGGCCGTAAGCTTGTTTGCCACCTCAGTAGTTTAAAAAAATTTACATAACTATAGTGGACTATAAAATCGATCCTACATTTGTTGAAAGACTTTTGAAAAAATAAGTATTTTCAGCTGGTATAGCTTTTCGTAGACAAAAAGTCATATTGTACTGAACGGAGGACACTTAGGCTTTTCAAATGACAACGATGTTTCATATAGGTAATTAACGCTACTTTGTTTGAGATATTTTCCAAAAGCCAAGATACAATCCTAGAGTCGATTTTTAGTCCACCAGTGTAATAAGTTTTAATAACGTACTTAAACTTGCAGAACGCAAAAGGCAGTATTAGTCGGAGAAAATGCTTCTAAGTAAATAGTAATTTTATACTATTAATGTATAAAATATACTCGAAACTAGGATGGACACAATGCGTGCGTTCTTCCGGTTTAAGAATAAGTTACAGTTATCCCACACACAAAAAAATATCGCATAGCCCCAACGTGATGTGGGCTGGGCTCAGAATACAGGAGTTCCTTGTAAGCAAGATAAAAACATTATATTAAAGCTGTTATGCTTATAAAACTTATGTAACAAAACATCAAAAATCTCGATCGGTATTCTGTAAAATACATACCAATAATCTACGTTTTGGAGGTATATTATGTCAGGAAGTTACTATCCGATTTTTATCTTATTTAAAACTGTACATAGTTACCTAACTTATGCTTGCTTTGAATGTCACCTCAACCCTGATCTCATTTCAGTGATAAAGGACAAAGGCCGACAGGCAATTAACATTATACTAATAATATCAGTAAAAACTGTACAACCTATTTAAAGAGAAAATTTATGAGATTCCGAATCCTTTCATTACCACAGCGTTTATTAATTAAAATTTATAATAACTGGGTAAAGTTGAAGTTACATTTTATTTTATTAATTTTCCATGACATAATTACATAAGTTACTTAGTCGACGGCATGAAGGAATATTGAATTAATATTGCAAAATCAGTTAATAACTACGACAGTAATAAAGTAATCAAGTAAAAAAGCAATCAAAATCTAATACCAAACAGAGTATTTTAAAACCACCAACCTGACCCGAGATATCTAGAATAGGCTTTATAGAAAGAAAAATATACAGAAATTTCACAAACTGTCGCGTCAATAGACGGTGCTCACTGCGCTTCTTTTTTTAAAGCGATCAGGTACCTACCCACCTCCACCCAGGGTCCTATCGACCTCTCGGTCATACAGACCGCGCCAGACCTAATCACGGGTGGGTGAGGCGATTAAGTTACATAAAGACAACTACAATATACCGCTCGACCGAGCCTGACAACATTAGGTGAACCAAGCTAATTGCTAAGCTCAGTACTACTGACAGTGGATTACCAGATAAATGAGCCTGGCAAATATAATGCTAACATCTCCAGCCTTGGAACAGTCTCATCTTCAACAGTGCTCATATCCACATACTGAAGATACGAGTGAAAAGGTAAAAACTGTTCAGGAAACGCGTGCTCACCACCACAGCTTAACAAAACTATTTCTCTAATATTACCTTCCAGTGTGGGATTTTGTAGCCGACGCTGTCGAGGGCGTCTTTCAGCTCTTTCAGGTCTATGTACCCATTGCCGCTAGTGTCGATCTGGAACGAGGACAAATATTACATGAGCATATTCATATATTACGTAATTCTTTTTTACGTAAGTTTAAATAAAGGCCAAGTTAAACATGATTTAAAATCGATGCTATTAATTCAACAATTTGTCTAGTAGGAAAGTCTTAGAGATGAAAGCATTAATAGTCATTTCATTTGTTCTAAAAATAAAATAATTTGAATGTAAAAGTGTATCCATAACATCAAATCTCACAACATTTCCAATCATGATTTATGAGCGACATTATGTAAATCGTACAGGCCTGACGGTAGTATGAATATCTTTCCGAGAATATAGGTAATATTGAAGAAAATACCATGTAAATCATTTAAATAATTAATCAACGCCCCAGGTACTGCGACTAATGTTCTTAACACCTGCGTTATTAAGTAACTTTCACTTTCGATTTATCCAGTTTCGGTATAAATTAAAACGAATATTCCGTGAGGCGTGATGGGGACGAAAGCGAACTTACTTTTGATCTCCAAACTTGGAACCGTACAATTAATTTACATATTCATAAATCTCACGTACGACGCCAGAAATACTTTATTAAACGAGTTTATAGTTAAAATTCCTTACTCATGTTTAGATTTTTTCGGTAAGACCTCCGTAGTAGATAAAAAGATAGTGTCCAAAATCATAATGATATATTAGTTTCTATAAACGCCACGCCCCGGCTCCCTTTCATTCCCCATCATCTATCTATAGTATACAATGCCTACTGATAGTCCAGAGGCTAATGTTCATCAGTTATCAGATATACGAGCTTGCAAATGTAATGCTATCTTTTCCAGACTTGGAACAGTCTCATCTTCAACAGTGCTCATGGCCACAGGATGAAGATACGAGTGGGAAGGTAAAAACAATTCAGGAAACGCTGTATTTTGACACATGCGTGTGCGCAGGTGGCGTCGGGCCTTGATTCCTATATTAAGTCTGCATCTCGATATGTATATGGTACCGTCCGTATCGGGAAGTGCATTGTGATTTGTGAATCGTATACACCGGAACATCTTGTCAATTATGCTACATTGACAATATAATCAATGTAGTATTCAATAATAGGATCTACATTAATATTACTTCATACGTAGAGGTCAACTTGTTCATATATTTTTGTAAGGTGTATTCTCTATAATTAATGAATCGAAATTAACACATTCTTTATTGCAGGCTATTAGGATATGCGAGAAAATGAAGACTCCGAGAAGTTCAAGAGACTTTTGTAAAGACGCGACACGCAAGAGTTCAAGAGACTTGGCCCCAGAAAAAAAAAGTGAAAAGGGAGCTTTTTACATTACAAACACAGTTATATAGTTGTTGTTTGTTTCTATTTATAACTCATAAAATATTTTCTTCTTTCTTAAATTACACCGTATTGTAAATGAAAATGATGCAGGGTTGATAAAAATATATTTTTTTGAATCAGTATTTTTATTATCATTCAAGACAGTTATTGTTAAGAAAAAACAAACCACAAATTTTGTTTATTTTAAATAAAATTTATTATTAAAATCATTTGGATTTCATCGCTGTCATGTAAAATTTGTTTTATTGTTTATAGGTATTGTAATTTGTTCGGTGTTGTCTCGGTGCCTATTTCTTATTTTGCTGTGCACCTAATTGAATGTCAAAAGTATTTCTTCGACCCTAGCGGATGAAGCAACTGTATTAGCAATTGCTTGATTATATCGAATTGTAAACTAAGGTATATGCGTGCTGTAATTTATGTAGGGGAAATCCCTTGACACTTTTCGTCTGATATCGTTGCAATAAAAAGGTACTGATTTAAATCATAAATTGAAAAAAATATTATCGTAATTTAAATTATCGCAACCTTGGAACAATGTCTCAAGATAATGAGAAATCAAACATAAATCTTATTTTAAAGCTATTAGAACAACAAAAACCTTCTTTTTGTAACCCATTATTTACGTTAATTTACACATACGAGTACAAACACCCACGTGAAATCAAATCGAGTAATAGTACTATTACCGGGCCATAGTAAACAAAAAAAATCTAATCAATAGAGACGTACCCGTACGTAACTCAATTCATTCCAGTTCAATAGTTGTTGACAATACTTTCAAAACATCGTGTCTTGTGGCATAGTTGTTTACTATTGGCTGTTGGGTAACACAATAATGTGAACAACAATGGATTATTTTTCTGAATTGGTCTCTCAGAAACTGTATCTCGTACAATGGATTAAACTTAAACCTGTAGAATATAAACACGTTGATAGATTACATAGAGATTGGGCGTGGAGCCAATGCTCTTCTTGTCTAAGCTAAACAATACGCATGTTTATCTGAAGTCGATTGAAATGGAACCGATTTCTCATCGGTGATATAATATTATACTACAACGATTATATTATAATATAATTTCGACAATAAATGAAGTCATGTTTGGATATCGTCGTTTTATCGGATGCCGAGGAGTTAAGCTGAAACTGATAGAAGAGCTATTGCTTTAGGGACATTTTATATTATTATGGACGTCAGTAGATATGAAATATGTAGATAAAAGATAGGCAGACTTCGATAAAAGTTATCCATGCCGAATTTCAGCCAAATCGGCTTAGCTGTGAAATTATAACGAATAGCCAGGCAATACCTTTGTCTTTTATGTGTCAATACCTCCTATTATTTTCTCCTAGTTTCAACTACTTAGAACCTACATCCTAACCTAAAATCGACGAAAGTGCAAGTTATAAGAGTTATAAATAGCCATAATTATAAGAGTTCAAGAGCGGTCGTTCCCCAACTAATTAATTTACATTAATTTGTTTAAAGCTATATAGAAGTATATCAAAATGATAATGAGGGGCATGCTCCGTTTGCGTCGTCCGTACGGCCGCATGACGTCATTATCACTGAGCACGTGTTAAATTAGTGTAGTAAAACTCCGTTTTATCAATACTAAACAATGATTTATTCCGTACTATTAGTTATTTTAGTATTACAATCATCTTCTATATCTAGCCACCAAAAAACATAATGACACTTACTCTTATAAATTATTCAAATGTCAAACGCTACCGAAGGTATTATTCTCATACAGCCATCACTTGACTTCTTAAAAAGGTTAACAAATCAGTACAATTTACTTGATTAAGCTGGATACAATATTAATTCATCATAATAATACATTATTTTGAGCATTAATTAATTAGACCTTACACTCGTCCATCCTGACCTCGTGCACGTCCCTGTGCACGAACCCAGGTGGAACCTTACACTCGGCGACTAAAAGCTAATAATAAAGTTCTATGTGTAAACATAATCTTATCAATTATATTGAATTTATTTATGTCCCAAATGTTATACAATTTTAATACAATCGAGGAATCGTCAATGTAAACCCAATTAGATTTCAATAATTACTAGGTATGATATAAATAACAATTGGAATGAACACAGTAGTAAGTTATCTACCTAATACACAATAATATTAAACTTACAAACATCATAAATTATAGAAATCTGCAGTTTATTTCAAATCATCATTGATACTGTGAAAACCATAACTAAACCCAGCTTACGTTTCAGGTGTCCAAAGTCAAATAAAACTTCAATTAATTCATTTGTTGAAACGGCATCCTGCTAACCCATCCATTCTAGCAGTTTACCTTTTCAATGTTCACGCCTTTGTGTTGTAATTGGCTAACCCATCCATTCTAGCCAAAACAACTTCAATTAATTCTTTTGTCGAATCGGCATCCTGCTAACCCATCCATTCTAGCAGTTTACCTTTTCGATGTTCACGCCTTTGTGTTGTAATTGGCTAACCCATCCATTCTAGCCAAAACAACTTCAATTAATTCTTTTGACGAATCGGTATCCTGCTAACCCATCCATTCTAGCAGTTTACCTTTTCGATGTATATAAACCTTGGACGTAAACCCATCCATTCTTACGTTCCAGGTATCCTAAGCACAATTGAGAGTTAATCAGCTAACCCATCCATTCTAGCTGAATTAACTGTCAATTTATTCATTTGTCGAATCGGTAGTCGGTGCCATCCATATCATGTAGTAAATCATTTAATATTATAATTTCAGTTTTCAAAATATCAATAATTACTATCTTATTGTCCTTGTCTATATAATTATACTGCATGTATACAATAATCGAATCAAAGTTTCTATTAATCTACATCAGTACACTGTATCCTTGTCGTTATATGTATAGTAAACCATCTATTATAATTTCAGTTTCCAAAATATCATTAATTACTATCTTATTTACTCTAGGTATATAACTATATTCCATGTATACAATTAACGAATCAAAGTTTCTATTCATCTACATAATACACTATGTATCCTTGATGTCTTGTACTAATTTAGTGTTATTCACAGCATTCTTAAATGTAGCTAAAATATCTCGTGTGACCCTGTGAGGGCACTGCTATTTCATTATTTGATATATTGAAACAATATTTATCCGGTTTTCACCAATCATGATTCATTATTACTTCATGACCAACCATGTACTTTACAAATATAGCAGTACAATGCTAGATTTTGAAGACTATTTCAAGCTTTGTAAGTTCTAGAATCGGTAGCGCCTTGATCACCGGCTATTTTCCTGAGGTTATTAAACATGTCAGAGTCTAGAGAAATATCCTTAATGCTCATCAGATATTACCTGACAATTTCTTGTTCTATAGCAGTCCATCCAGTCTCAAATACGAAATGGTCCTATAAAAGGTCAAATAACGTCCAGTAAATTCATAATCATTTCAGCTCATTTCTCCAACAAGTGTTTTGTGGTCTGTTATCATGATTTAAAATTGGTAATTTTATTACTAAAAGGTTCAACGAAATGTATTTTAATACAAACCTTTCATATTTGTATTGCGTCCATTCCTGATCCTAGTGTCCATGAAACTAATTGACTCGGTCAAATTGATGTTTGTTTTGTTTGTAACAATTTATTACAACCTCGAAAATGGTTGAAAGCTATTGATAAATACAATATTATCTAATACAACGTACCCAGTATTTATATCCTCTTTGCTAAGAACCTATTTCAAGCGATTATCAATTACCAAAATTGTCGGGGCGCCATCTAGTGAGTGGTTAGGAATGCTTTAGATGCCTATTGGAAAACTGCTCATTGATTCAAAAAGTATATGCAACCGCGGTTTTGATGTCAGTATTACGTTTATAAAGTATTTCAATTTGCACTCGATGTATGAGTTTTATTAATAAAATAAACTGAATTAAATGAGACGCATCGCCATGGTGCCACCACTCCAGCGTCAAGAAGTAACTTTGAGACACTCATAACAAAGTGTTCGCCGCCATCGTGGATAAAATTTAAGTTGATTAATACTCCTCTACACTGCTACTACCACTACCAACGAATTCCCACAATTTTGACAAGGTGCTTTTAGTGCATAAGTCATTAGTGTTGTTTTGTTTAATCTGTATGAAATTTTGTAATGTTGATTGAATTTTCATTTTTGTATTTTGTTAAAAGAAAGATAGAAAACAAGCCAAATTTTTAATTTTAAAAGTAACAGTTTTCCACTTTTATGGAATATATATATATATATTTTTTTATATTATGAGGGACATCTAGAGTCAGTTACATTGCTGTTTTGTATTAAAGGACGAAGTTGAACTATAATACAACGCTTCTACCGTATAAAAGAGTCGTTGTGACATGTCCAGCAAAGAGACTATAATATTGATAAAAAAAAAAACTGTTAAATAACTTTTAATCGCTATAAATATATTCCGTAAAGTCTACTAAATAGCAACACCGCTCTATTATAGTCTCCTCATGACCACTTAGTACCATGTAACTACTATAGTTCTCATTCGTAGAGTCATCCTCCGTCATCTGTATCCTAAAATGTATGTATTGATGAAACATCACTGCTAAAACACAAAAACTATAGTGGTTTGCAGGGAAACTTTATAACGTAAATTAGGTGCATGCTAGCTACATTTACCAGTGCTATACAGTAAAATTACTCCATACTTTATTTAAGCCTGTTATAGTAACTCACTATAATGGTTTTATGAAATGGTTAAGTAAACTTTTATAGCAATAGCTTAAATAGGACATTTTGCCAGCCAAAAGGTATTGCCCAATGCTTTTATGCGACGAGCTGTCACCGCTAAAACCGTATCCCATGATTTTATTATTATTTAGAAAGGAATGTTCATATATCAATAGTTAAAATATATGGTATCTAACTAATTTCTATTGGCACCTCATGACCGTAGGTATATTATGATGTTTATACATTTTAATTAAGAACAGATGATGAATTGTTGTATAGAATAATTTGAGAAGGTATCCATCCCTTCATGTGTTATTATATAATTATTCGTTGTTGTAACAGTACCTATTCCCCCCTCCTAATATTTGAATCCCATGATTAGCTCGATGAGATCTCTTATATTTTATAGACAAGTTCGTCATTGTCATTAAAATTATGCAGACAATCATGTTGCATTGTATGCTCAATGGTCCATCTAAACAAACTCACATGAACGAGTGTATGCAATGCAAAACAACATCCATATGTAACCATGACAGATTCAGATTTCACTCACCCCTTCATTACAAAACTAACTAATAATATGGTGTCAGATTAACTCAATTTGTTAAACATCCTCAAACTTGCAATGCTACAGTGAACAGGAAATGACGCCAAGCTCACCATATTATAGCTATGAGAAAAGCTCAGACTGCCACAATCAACATACAGGCACATGTATGTTGGAAACTATTATATGTCAACTATTCAATTCTCTTAACACACCACTTCTGCTTGTCAAAATTATAGTCAAGAGTTCACTCAGTGCTAATAGACTTTGCACACTGTATATAATTCAATGTAAACAGGATTATGAACGGTAATATTTGTAACAGAACTGCCTGTAACCGATACAGCACCAATCTCTTTTCCATAGCTTCAATATAGGTAGGTACTTTTCATGTATTTAATAACATATGCTTTTATTTTGTACCAAGACGTAACTTAGTTTTGTAGTGGCAACACTCACCATACCAATAGTGTGGCGGCCAGCCATGTGAGTGGTAGAGAGTCAGTCAGTAAGGCAGTCATTCATCATGTGCTTCTTGCAGAGTAAAGACGTATCCTAGTTATCTTGCACTTGTACCAAGTTTCGTGGAATAAACAAAGTGGTTCTAAAGTAATAATGGGTTTAAATACACTTAATACGACATTTAACCAATATTTTTGTGATTTAAGTCTGAGTATATAGCGTTCCGGCTCTGCCTGGCATTGTCGAGCACGGTTCGGTTGGCGAGGGATACGTTTATCTACGGCCAAAGCGTGTCACTGTGTGTTTCCTTCCTACTTTCCTATCCCCCTCCTTTTTGACGATTGAAAGAGATATTTATTGTCCTAATCAATAAAGAAATTTTGAATTTTGAATTTTGAAAGTAACAAGTCATCAGATTGGGAGTAGCACAGCGCCAGAGCGCTTTATTTCTACATATTATCCCTCAGTCTATGTAATAAACGATCAACAACTCTTTTACTGTTACTGTTGCACTGGTTCTAAAGGGCTAATTTTTGTAATTCATACCTACTCCTTCCCCTTAACATATCTTCCAGCGATTGGCTATAATTTGGACCTAAAATGCATTATTTATTTATTTATTTAGGTTATAAATGAGCAGCATTGTTGCTGATGTGTCTATATCATACAGTGTTGAAAGTAATTTTAAATCAAGTAGAGACCTTTTATAACAAAATGTATTGTTAACTTTTAAAGCCAAATACGGAAATCAGTTATTACATTTTTTATGATTTAAAATATTACTAGGACCTACTGCCATCAGCTATGATGACGGCTGTGACATCAATTCTCTTTGATTAAGATTCGATTTTAAAATATTAATTACATCTTGAGTAATAACTAGGACTATTGAATATAGAACTGGAACTGGCTGACCTTCTCCCTCGCCCGCATGGCATGATGCTCGTCACTCACATCGGAGAACCTTCACCCTCACGGCGTATGAGCGTTCGTGCGTTCCACAGCTGAGCGGTGGCCATGGATGCCACTGGTGTTTTGTCCCATTCAGCTACGCTCCCTGCAGACTTCTTCTTTTAGCGCCCGAAAGTGCTGTCACTCCTGGTCCAAATTCAACTTCCACATTCGGAGGCTGTCCCAATTTCTGCAACGACGACTAGGGCTGCGGCTTCAGCGGCTAACTCAGCTACTGTCGCCGCGCAGGCTATGGCCGCAGCGCTCCCGGCTGTGGCTGCGCCTGGCGCCACCGTTGTTGTACCGGATCGACCTCTGGTCGGGCGTCTCCAGGCGCCTCCGGTAGCTGTCATCGCCTTCCATGCATCTCGGACACAAACAAATTTGTTAACAATTTTACTCAACTACAAAAGAATATGTAGGTATAAAAAGGTCGAGCCAAAGCGGTCCGTGTGGATAGCCTAATTTGTTTATCTACTACGTGAGAGTGTAGGTATTTCACAGTGAATTTTAATTTCCTAACCATTAAATTCAATGCAAGCAATGAAAGTGTCAATAAAGAATTTAACATTTTACAAATTAACAAGGGAAAAGAAATTGTAATGCTTCCTTCACGTGGTGAATAGATGGTTGTATTGGGTTAGTATTCCGTCGTAACCAGTTACGAAACCCCAAGTTACGTTCCGAAGAGCGAAAGGAATTTTCATTTGTACAAATACAGAAACATAAATGTAAAACATGGGCCACTTACCACTTCTGATATGTAGTAAAACTCCGTTTTATCAATACTAAACAATGATTTATTCCGTACTATTAGTTATTTTAGTATTACAATCATCTTCTATATCTAGCCACCAAAAAACATAATGACACTTACTCTTATAAATTATTCAAATGTCAAACGCTACCGAAGGTATTATTCTCATACAGCCATCACTTGACTTCTTAAAAAGGTTAACAAATCAGTACAATTTACTTGATTAAGCTGGATACAATATTAATTCATCATAATAATACATTATTTTGAGCATTAATTAATTAGACCTTACATTAGTTTGCATCAGGAAATGACGGAAATGTAGTGCAAAACAACAAATTATGAAAATTGGTCAGGTGCGAGTCGGATTCTCGTACTAAGGTTTCGCATTTACATACATAGGTTATAAGATATACAATTTCACGAACCACAACTTGCTCCAGCACTCATACAGTTTTATTTACCTAAGAGTTACTGTGATCAAATCGATGATATTTAAAAGAATGGTTAGGTCATACTATTGATTTATATATAATATAGTCTTTGGGTCCTACCTACTTAGATAACTACCCTAAACCTACGAGCATAAATGAAAAGGTTCATGAATGTGGAAAATACAAGAAGTTTTGTCAGTTCAGCATCGTAGCAAGTGGAACAATGTAGTCTCTGCCTACCCCTACGGGAAAAAGGTGAGACGTTATATGTACCTATTACTTTGTATTAATTATAGTATTATCCAAGTATCCTTCGTATATGTATCCGACTTAAATTTGACCACTAATTTTATATGTATTGTTGTCAACATTTATTCGCAATCAATTTAATATTAACCACCTTATCAACCGCAAGAACTAAAAACTCAGTTCTGAAAACAATTTGTCATAATGTAGGAAAATATCTCAACAATGGTGAATCGACCCGTATGACGTCATGAGTTTTAATTAAAACGTGATTGATCACTCACGCCATACCTAACTCACTCACTCACGACGCGTACACTAACCGGTGTTAAATATGGGAGTGGAATTCTAAAACAGTCTTTGTCAAGCAAACATAATAGACCGCCGGCGGAGATGTATTGGCTAAGTTGTTACAAAGGTTACACAATTGACCTCTTATTATGTTATTGAAGGATAGAATTAAACAAACTAAAGAACCAGAACTAGGTTAAATATTAGAACGAGAATTGTAGAACGAGTAGGTACCTTTAACGGTAAGACCTAAACTTGAATATTTGCAAATTGCCATATATGTCATAATCAATTTTATCTACACTCATAGCGTAATGTTCCAATTACATATTCCAAAACAGTTGTTTAAGGATACACTTTTTTCACGCCAGTCTATAAAATTTTAAAAAATTACTTTTCGATACAGCATTTCCCATACTACTTTCATTACAGCTGGATCGTAAAATAACTTTTTAATCATTATGCAACACTTTTATTTCTTTATTTTTTGTCGGGCGCCGGGACACGACGTAATGTAGGCTGAATACTTAGATGTCTTTAACAAATTCGAATCCAAAATTTAAATTTTCCTGTTTATATTCTGTGTAATTAATTATTTTCCCGCTAAACAGAATATTTTTTGTAATTGTTGTAAGTTGTGTTGTTGTGAATGTTTTTCCTTATTTTAAGCAAATAAATAGATAAATGTGAAAATAGTTAAGTGAATTTCCCGCCGCTTGATATCCTTGACGCGTAGATACAACAGAACTGACTCGCAGCTTACTTCCAGCTAAGTTGAGCAAATTATAGGTACGATATTTTAACATAAAAATATGAGTGTAGATAAAGTAGTGTATGCAACTGCATATAATTAGGTATTAAAACACTCGTGTCAAACTATTATCATACTCGGCTACGCCTCGTATGATAAACAGACACTCATGTTTTAATACCCCCTTTTACATGACAGTTGCATAAACTACTATTTTGCTACATGGTTTATTTATTAGTACTTTTAGACATAAAGATTAAGACATAAATTGACTCTTGTCAAACATCTACATAAATTGATATAATTATGTATATGTCGCAGCCAACTGGTTAAACCAGCCATTTAATTAGAAGGCTAGTCTGTTAATAAAACGCCGGCATTTAATTAAATGGCTAAAGTATAACTAGCCAAGTAGTTGACTGTAACGTTTAACTACTTGGCTGAACGTTATTCAGCCGTTTTGTTAAAGGATATACAGATGGTTGGTTAGAGTGACCATAAGTTCGCAACTTAAATGATAAACTTTATTTAAGATAAAAAATAATAAATTAATAAAGAGCACTTTTATTTAATAAAACATTATTAGTGGCAAGATATTTAATAAGTAGGTATACAATTAATTGTATTGCGAGTAGGGACCTATAACAGTATTTAACTCAGTAAAAATATTTAATAAAAACTTTAAATTTATAACTTATTTACTACTTGTAACTATGTAGTAGGAACAATAGCAACAGTGCACTTTCTTATTTTATAATATTAAATATGAAATGACACAAAAATTTGGCATTTGTTTCTAATTAAAGGCAAGTATAAAAAGAAAATGAACATATTAAGTTATCTTAACTCTTACTTAAAGTTATCTCAATTCTTACTTAAAAGCATGTAGGTACCACATTTTAAATTTAGTTAAATCGAAAAAAATACATTGCTTGCTGTGCGAGCTGTCTGACGCCAGATTTGACTACCAGCGCAGCAATAGATAAAATTTGAACTAAATTTAAATCACCTGCCTGATTTTACTTCAGCCGTCTCCAAAGGGCTGGCTTTAATAAGCCAACTAGTTAAACGTTGAGTGAAGCTAGTAAAATCAACGATTGGTCTAGGCATTCAATTGAATGCCGGCGTTTAATTAACTGACTAGCCTTCTCATTAAATGGCTGATTTAACCAGATGGCTGCGACATATACACCACAAGCTCGTAAAGGCGTATATATTTAATCCTCGTAAACTTGGGCTTTCGCACCCATTGCCTGTCATTTGTAGGCTGAAACGTAATAACTTATTTAAAATCACAATATTCGTAAAGGGTTATCAAGGCACTGGTTTAAAAAAGTGAGACAATAAGCACAAAATATGTAGATAATGCCACAAAATGACTTAAATTAATATATGATTACTATCTTTATTTTTCGCATAATAACTACGATTATATTTAATAACAATTCACAAAAACAATTACCAATCCTGTCCATAACCTGTAACCGTAAAAGTGAATCGATAAAAGACTGATACGCTATCCATCTGTAAATGAAAAGAAATTCACCCCAATGTGTTGGACAAACACACCAAGGTCAACGTTTAATGTTATTTGTTCGTAATTGGGGCGAAATGAGGTACTAGGTTTGTTTAGTTACATTAAAGGGAGCTCTGTCTATGGCATTGGTAGGTGAAGAAAGCAAAATAACGAGATTGACTAGTCGGATGATGATGAGTGTAGGACGTCATGAAATGACGGACTAGATCGTGAGCTTGGTTTTTTGTACCACTAAGGTGGCAAACAAGCTTACGGCCTGCCTGATGGTAAGCAGTCACCGCAGCCTATGGACGCAATACCAGGGGCATCACCTACGCGTTGCCGACCCCGTAAAAACCATTTGCCACCCCTTTCTTGAAGAACTCCATGTTGTATTTTCCATGTAGTTCATTCCACAACCATAGTGTGTGTGGGAGAAAGTTCCTTTGGAACCGCACAGTTCGCATTGGTAATCATCACAATCGACTTTGCATGACCACTGCGTACATTGATAGAATACAAAAGCGTAGTGTATCTCGAGTAGCATGGCGAGATAGATATAAATGAGAGCTCACATTCGATATGACAAACAAGTCGTGTATGGCTCGCGTCGGAAGTTCTGACCGATTGATAGCCATAATATCTAATCAGACTGCACGATACGAGCGGTTTTTAGAATTATAATATAACATCGATTTCATCCGACAATATGTAGTTATTGATTGTGGTGTAACGATATTGCAGTTATCGTTCGCTGTTCGTTTTGCGTCTGCTAAAGAATGATAGTGACCGATGATTTCATTTGCCTCAGGTATATTGTCAAAAATATCACTAAGATCAACAACAGAATATGAAGTAATCTTATTAGTTGATTCTTTCATCTCAAGCCGAAAGAGTTTCTAGTGCACAGGGTGAGCACAGTGTTATTCTTCCAAAATGCAAGCGTTGTTGCGTACCGACTTGGATCCGGGATAAAGACAGTGCCGTGCTTTTTCCACTTGACGCCACTGAGATTACCTTGGGTTTACCGGAGTCATGCTACCGGTAATGCTTATCGACTCTACACATCACCAGCAAGAAACAGTCAAGATACTACACTTTTCATCGCTCAGTAAAAAACCTTGTTGCGATCGTGACTTCTGCAAACATTCTTACGAACAAGTTGGCGACACTAGTGCCTTGGATTTCTAGGAAGATGCCTTTTTTAGATCCTCCTGAGAGATTCTCAGAAAATGAAACAATTGCGCTAGGTCGAGTTCAACATCGAGAACCTGCTCGGTTTTTGCACGTTTCTGGAAAATTGATATTTTTATGCGAGGTGATGACTTGATAGAAACTGATATAAAAGTAAAACTGAAACCATATAAAAAGTAACTACTCGATACTAACATAATTGATCGATAAAAACATTATAATCTTGGCGTTAATGTCCCGGTTATGCTCTTGCGCAGGCCCAGACTCCGCCTTGACCATGATCCAAGATTTGTCAGATGAGGTTATTACAGTGGAGCGACTGCCATCTGACCTCTGTGACTCTGCTACTAGGAAACCTGATCAGATTGGATTATGGTTACACATTCAGTCGCCTGATACTAACATAATTGATAGGCATAGGTATTAATTTTCTTTGTTACTCAATGCGCAATTTAAACAACGCCTACCTACAACCTACAGCTCAGGCTGTTTTAGGTCAGCGAGACGTTTGTCGAGGCATCACGCGTTAAACGATATAATCAGGCGCGCGTTGGTATCCGCGAATGTCCCATGCATTTTGGAACCGCCGGGGTTGTGCACACGGATGGGAAGCGACCCGATGGACTGACGTTGATCCCCTGGAAACAGGGCCGGTGTTTATTGTGGGATTCCACGTGTTGCTGCACATATGCGCCAACTCACTTGCCGGGGTCTGCGCAATCGGCGGGGTTTGCTGCGGAGACGGCGGCCCGAGCTAAACATGTGAAGTATGCTGGATTGAAGTCGGCGTACCTGTTTGTTCCGGTGGCAGTAGAAACGGCAGGGGCGTGGAGTTCGGAGGCAAAGATATTCATTGGCGAAGTGGGTCGTCGTCTCCGGGAGAATGGTTTGGGTCCATGTTCGGGGTCCTACCTCGTGCATCAGATTTCCTTGGCGATTCAGCGTGGCAACGCGGCTTCAATAATGGGCACTTTTGAGCGTGGTGCTACTTGGGGAGGGCTATTCGAGTAGTAATTGTCGTTCTTTCACGATGTCTGGTGACTTATGCAGATTATTTTGGTTGTGTTGCTGGTTTTACTTTTCACATTTCTTTCACGTTACATTATTTACTACCCTCATTGACTACCCGCATTTTGGACGAAGCATTATTGTGAATTACATTGTGTTGACGGTTGTATTATTATTTAAAGATATTGATATTTGTTGACATTAATTTTATCTTATAATTGAAATGTATTACTTTGTTCTAAATTAAACAACATATTAGAATGAAACTTCTCTCATACGCATCATTTCTCATTTTCAGATAAGGCGTCTACGTAGGCGTAGTCATTGTCTACTTTCATATAATATCATAACAAATGAACACTTGTTATACATAATGCGTGTTACAGTATGCGAAACGTTTATTTTCGCAATTAGTACTAGGTCACGCGAGCTAATTAGGTCACAGTAGTCAATAAACAAGTACCTAGGGAATCTATACACAGTATACAACAAAGTCGCTTCCCTCCGTCTGTCCCTATGTATTTATCTATGTACGCTTAGATCTTTTAAACTGCGCAACGGATTTTAAGGCGCATTTTTACACTAAACTAGCAAAGGTGGCAAACAAGCTTATGACCCGCCTGATGGGAAGCAGTCACCGCAGCCTATGGACGTTTGCAATACCAGGTTTTCAACAATAGATAGAGTTATTCAAGAGGTAGGTTTATAAGCAAAAGAGGGGGTAGGTAGGGGTAAAGTAGGGATCCACTTGTGTGGAATAAATCATTACTATTCTATTAGACAACACTTAAGCCGCATATTTGCAGCCATTATACAATGTTAATGTTAGATCAGTGATTCAGATATGCAACTGGATGGCATAATAAAATGTAACTGTATATGGTATGTCAACTGCACTTAGCCTTCCTCATTCCTTTCGGGACAACTAACGTGAAGTTATTTGCTCTAAAGAGACGAGTTATGGACGGTTTTATTGAATTAATAAATAAATACATATACTAGGACAATTCACACAGCGTCATCTAGCCCCAAAGTAAGCAAAGCTTGTGTTATGGGTGCTAGATGACTGATAAACTACTTATATACTTTTAAATACACACTTATTACACATATCCGACCCGTAACAGAAATTAAAATTCATCATTTTAGTTCCTGCTGGGCCGGGAATCAAGCCCGGGACCTCTGCGTGGCAGACCGGCATGTTAACCAATCGAACCACTCAGGTCGTCAATTAAAAAGTAAATAGTTTCTTTTGCGTCTTTGTTTACGTATATCTCGATAAAAGGTAAGCCTTTTATCATTCTTCGTGTCTTCATTGAATTAATTATACCTGTGTCTTAAATCCGGATTATAGAATTTTACGACGCGTAGTAAGGACAAACAAGCCAACTTTACAATATTAAGGATTAGTTCTTCTTCTTATCATGTCAATGATAAAATAGGTTAGTTTATTATTTGTTATATTTTTGCAGAATTACTTAATCTCACGACACGACAGTGCTAAGAACAGAGCCGATCATACATTTCACGCCTAGAGTTACCTTGGTGTCTTTTCCTTATCAATACCGGGAGTATAATACAACAACGTTTAACATGGCTGATTCTGTTAGTGTTTACGAAGTCGGTTACAGATTATCGTAATCTGAAGCACACACCACGCGACTTCCCTTCACTCTGTCACGATCCCCTCGAGCCATTATCATATTTACCATCCCAGTGACTTCGCAAGGACATAGGGCGCGCACTCCGCCTCGCGTCTGACTCATACGCATGATTCATCGAACACTCGCAGCTTACCATTTTGTTTACATAACATCTTCAAGTGCGCCTGCGCGGGGGGCTATGCTCTCGTGTTGTGTTAGAATATTTGAATTTCGAGTGTTTTCTGTGTCGCGTGTATGAGTACCCACTGACTCATGCGATGACTTAGGCTGTTGATTCAGGTTTGCGGGCGGTGTTCGTAATTTTTTCGTAATTAGCTACAGGTACAGGTAAGGTAGAGCTCGTCTAGTCTAAAATGACGCGCCCCACTACTTAGTTAGTTGATTTCGATGTGTGAGTGCAAATATTGATAACGACACTTCATCTGTGTGGCCAATGAACGACGCGTGCTCCTACGTTTGAATTTCACCGGCAACTGAATGACCAATTACAACGGCATTTGTATATGTATTGCGTCCATATTTTAAACTTGCTTGTGTGCGTTAATGCGATAGTGGGGCGCGTCATTTTAGATTAGACGAGCTCTACGTTATTCATGCGTTAAGGCATAACTTGAAATTCACAAATATTCATAATTAAGGGGCAGGGTGTGCCTGAACAGGCGACTTATACGAATAAGTCTACCTATCTTCCTTATCCTACATCACGATTATACAATATATTGTTAGCGGATATGCAGTACGGCTAGCAGGAGTTGTTCTCGGGCGCGATAAGCGAGAAAAGTCGCGACGAAGATACTGCTATCTCTTTCATCTTAGTATTGTGAGAAGGAAACAAACGCTCTCTCGCGGCGCGAGCTGTGTCGCGGACACACTTGTGATGGCCATGCAGTCTCGCTCTGTATTTTCGCTAAGTCCTAGTAAACCACGCAATGGATTTTGATGCGGTTTCCTCTATAATTTAGAGAGTTTCTTCCGGAAGGTTTATGTGTAAATTCTGCATATGACAATAAATAGAGTATACCCGAGAACACAAGTGAGAATACTGCAATAAATTACCTACAAAGATGATAAATAGTAGGTGTACGCACGACTTACAGATACTTTTCACCGAAGTAAGTATTAAGATTATCTATTAGCTATTGATACTCAATTTAATCAGCACCTACGTGTTGTTATTTGTGTGATATATAATCTTTGTGCGGGCACCAACTTATGGACTTTTATAGGTACTTAATATTTTTTAATAGGTACATTATTCTGGGCTACCGTTCCGCTGTTATTAAACCGACATTGTTCTATTTACTCAACTTATTAGACTGTCATATTCTTAGATTTCAAGACCAGGCACATTCATGGATAAATACATACTATACAGACCAATATAAGTGTATTATATTGTTCTATGATAATATCTATCCTAAACAGCGACTATTCAAATGTTTATACTAATTGATATAAGATAATTTGCAATAAAAAACTTTAAACACCAGACTGGGCATAGGAATTCGCATGACCGGAAAAATAAAGTTTAAAATAGGTCATAATCTCCACCGCGCATGGAAGGGGGTTTGGAGACCACAGTGTTTTTGCATTTTCTGGCTTAAATGCCCTGGTGGTCAAAGTCGAGTTCTATGGGCCGAAGGGACAGCTAATGCCCCTTTTTTTATCATACTGATTTTGGCTAGAGACGCACCAAATACTCTGTATATTGTTGGTAATGGATTTGCTCTTGTACTGTACCCTGTCATCCTTCATACCCACGTCAGAAGGCAGAAATTACATTGTTCTACTTTCTAGGTCGCTGGCAAACCCCTTAAGCTATAACAATGCGATAAAGGTTAGAAGAAATCGAGCACCTATATCGTTCCTCGAACAACTAATCACAGCACGTCTCTACCACAAATTAAGATTTAGCATACCTCCATTCATCGACCACACAATGTCGCTGCCGTATCGTAACATATCGTTGCCATAGCGGGCACCGCGGGTCTTTGACCCCCGAACGATGGATATGCGATTAGTGGCGCGTTGACCCCAGCCCTGATTGAGGAGTACGGATACCTTTAATCGTGACTCCGTTACGTGCAGGAGGCACTTACGCCTCGAGGCACTTTTCGAAAGAAACACCCGTAAGAGCGATTGTAAGAGATTAACCCTTCAGCTGGAAGCGTGATTTACGGGTAAAGTTTGGAGGTAGTTTTCCAACTCGAAAATTCGCTTGTGGGACTGATTGAGGGTGAGATTATAGTTAGAGTCCTACCATCTGGTAGTTCGTAGGACTATGTCAAGCCGAGGTGAGACCACCGCCGGCTTATCTATTTCTACCGCCAAGCAACAACCAGCAAAGATAAGGTAGCCAGCGCTATTACAGGTATTTCATCCCAGTCCTTACAGAGACATATTTTTTTTACATAAAACTTAATTTTCATAGACGTTATGGTCGCGTTTCGGTTGGTTAAGCAGCTTAGCGCTTTCCATCAACAGGGCAAAAAGTTTGTATTGTACGATAGGTCGGGACTAAGTGGCCGTGGTCCGAAGAAGTTTTTTTGACAAGACGTTGGCCTTTATATGTTGGAATAAGCGTTCACAACGCACGGTATATATTGCGGTTTGGAGGTCGAGAAGATTTGGTCGAAGATTTATTGCATTCCTTTTATAAATTTCCGTACCCACTTGGTAGTAAATTCGCTTCAATTACCAAGCTAATAAAATTCGTCATAAAAAATTCCAAGGTTAGAAAATTCCGTATTCAGCAATGGGACGAATATGTTATGGCCACAACCACAATTACACCATAAACAAACATAACCATAAATTACAACTCCACACCTACTAGTACACCGCTGTTCATTCATAAAGCACCGCAAGTAGTACGCAATAGATTTGAAACGCAAATTCGAAACAGTTGTTATTATCGACGTAGAAAAATATGATGTGTAATGAAATCATTCACTTACGATTCCATACATAATCCGAGACCATTCGACTGAACGCCCTTTTCATACATAATTTCTTAAACTAAACTCTAATTTGTACACAATTGAGTCGTCGTCGTCGTCCTAGCGCTTATCCCGGCCTCTGCCAGGGTCCGCTTTCCTACTGAATCTTCTCCACTTCGCCCGCTCTTCAGTATCTTTACGGCGTAAGCAGTTGGCTCTCGACTCAGCGATGTCAATCCATCGCTTCTTAGGTCGCCCACGGGGTCTCTTTCCTGATACAGGAAAGGCAGGCAGGTTCAGGCAGGTTCAGGCACCTATTTCCCACGTATCCCTGGGGCTTACGCAACACGTGCCCAAACCAGTGCAGGCGAGTCTCCTTGATCTTAACTACGATATCCCTCACGCCATTGCTGCCACAGATGTACTCGTTTTGTTACTTAATTGTACACAATTGAGTATTGCTTTAAATTTGAATTAAAACGTACTAATAGACAAGGACATTCGCCTTATCACATTACAACTACGAACATCTTCCGCCACACGGTCGCCTCTCGCCGCCTGCCCTCCATCAAGCTCAAGTACCGTGTGTACTCGGCGAAATATACATGCGCTCCGTCCAAAACGGATCAAAAAACCTGCTACCTCCGCACCGGAGTACCGACACAAGTACGCCACAGAGATAGATTGGATCCGAACACAATTCTGAGGAGGAAACGGCGACCTCCATTGTTATATGTCGGCTAACAAGGCGTCCGTTACGATGGCTGGATATTGATAGTGGGGCGTAGAAAATTTAATAAACTACGACACCAGTCTTGGCTGTATATTATGAAACTAAGGGAACAGATGTACATTATTAATTAACTGATTTCCTGTCAATTTGACAATAATACAAGGTGACGAATCATGTAGTGATAACATATTAGAAAACAACGTCCTACGCCGCGTCTGTCTGGTTCGCGATCAACTCCAAAACTAATGAACAGATTTTCATGCAGTAGAGAATTTCTTTCGGAAAGCAAAAACCAACTTATATTATAAAATCCAGTCAAGTGCGACTCACTTACGAAGAGTTCTGTATAAATACAAATGCACAAACATTGCTTTAGACAAGACAGACAAGACTGATGACAGAGCAACTGCGCGGGCCTGATTCAAACTTGACCGTCAGTTTATTTGCAGTCTCTGTATAATCAAAATATCATAATTGTGCAACAAAAATCAAGTACATCAATACTACTTATATGTAAGAATTATGAGCAGATAAGCAGAAACACTACGAGTGCTGTAGGCGTAATAAAACGATTTACCGTAAGTAGGACGACGTACTCGCCGTAATGACCATGCAAATGACGCGGGGGCATCTGCCGGTGATCCAGTTCAGTCCAGTCTGGTCCAGTTTAGACGAATTGCAACCGGTGTTAGCACAGGATACGGTAAGTGGGCTACGAGTCGCGTTGTGGGAGGATGTTGTGACCTCCGTGGTTACGTAAAAGGTTGGTATGAAGGTAGGCATATGAAATGAACATATTGATTATTGAAATTATTTCTGTACAATGTTGCCGATGTAGAAGACAGCCCGCTTGATGGACAGCGGTAACTATCGCCATAATAACGCAGTTCATCTATATCTACGTTGGAAAACTGCAATCTGAAGCCCACATGGGAAAATTAAAATCAAATAATACACCAAATAATCTAACCGACAGAAAAAGTCGGTTAACCTCCGACTAAGTTGACTTAAACTCAAATATTTTCTAAACTACTGGACCGATTTTAATGAAACAAAGCTAACAACCATCTCGATTAAACTGGCTTTCTCATAGATAAAACCGCAACCAAATCGGTCCATTCATTCGGGAGCTACGATCAGAGACAGACACACAAAGCCACAGATACACGTAAACTTATAACCCCTCTTTATTTCGTCGGGGGTTTAAAAGAGCCCGAGTATACAACATGACAGGATAATGAATGAATATAGGTGAAAATTGAACTACGATCGGATGTTTACACAGATAGCCACCGCTCAAACTAGGCTAGTTTGACGTCCATATTCATTACTGACATCACAGACCTAGCCCACAGCTCTATCCGCCCTTTTAGCATAATGAATTAGTCGCCGGCGTTTCCGATATTACATAAATCATATTTCGATTACATTATGTGCCATTAGATTGGACAAACGAGCCGACATCGCGAATCAATATACCTGGCAACTTTCTAATACCAACTGCGCTTAATACAGCAATATTTTGAGTGGTTTCATTTGATTATGTCATACCCGAATTACGATTGATACGTGTAAATCTTTCGTGTTTCACTTAATCTTAAATGCGAAGTGTGTTTGGTGATTTGGACTTCTTTCACTGTGTTGGTTATTTATATATTAGAGAGTGCAGACAGCACTGCAGAAATGGACGGCCGAATTCCGATAACGAAATCGGAAAGCACTGAAGAAGCGTAAGTAGCAAATTTATTTAGGTACTATTCTTATGTCCAGCACTGGACTTTATTAGTCGTACCGTATTAGTAGACGAATGATAATGATGAAATAAGCAGGTTTTTTTAATTACACTAACCAGGCATTTGATCGCCATCTCATAAATAGGTTTTATTTTTTATTTTATTTTATATGGTGGTTAGTGACGATGCGGCCGATGGTGGAGCCTGCCAAGGAAAAGGGGACTCAAATCCAGTTGTTGATGTGAAGCAGGTGTTTGGCTGTCATCTCATCTGATAGTAAGTGCTGATGCAGCCGAAAATGTACCCTATCAACCTGTCTAGAAGCAGCCTATTCGCTGCAGCCTGCAAACCGATTCGTTCTGTGAACGGTTCAGGTCTATAACAGATCCGCTGACAATAAGCACTCCTCAGCCGCATCAGAAAAGTTCGAACAAAAAACTGTAGTTACCGGTAAAACTACAAAAACTAACCTTATCTGCCACTGAACAGAGAACCCGCACGCGCCCGAACCAGATAACATTCCCGATAACCGGGGCGATTTCGTCGACGCGTAACACCTGCGAACACCTACAAACACCGTCGAACAGCTGGTGTTTCACACGCGCCTGTCCCGTAAGGTGGCAACTGTCGCGGGCCGTGGTAATTAGCGAACAATGCGCATGCGAACCGGAGCATGGGAGCGGCGTAGCGGTGCCGGATGCCCAAGAAGCTGCGCCCGCGTTCGAGCGCAATGATGCGTCGTCGCCGGGGCGGTGTGTGCATGTCTTATGAGTTTATTGCTATGTTTTAGGTTAAGGGTGACCCGCAACTGGTAGGTACATATTATATAGCGACCGTTCATAGGCTCAATATCACCAGACAGACCGTATTTGCCATCCTAGTTGTACAGAAATTGACAAGCGAGAATCTTCTCACGTATTGTTAGATGGATTCCAGCAGAACTCTATGCACCGTAGAGACATAGATACTCGACATAAAGGGAGTAATTTATTTCGTTTCGATGGAAAGCGGCAACTGAGACTTAAATGCTAAACCACCAGATGACGTTGTCACCACAAGATTCAAGCTTATAAGCTTCATATCTGTGATTGCAATAATGGGTACCTTAACATTCAAAACAACAGCAGCATTGTTGATACCCAGACTGACTTCTCAAGCGAGACAGAATAAAATTGATTGATTGTCCGGTACCAGATTTATCCCTAACACCGTTCATCCTAAAGTTCAAAGGTTCGGTGATCCGTTAATGTTATTGGTTGATTAATGACAGAGGTCGGGCAATAAACTAAATCACCGTTTTCTCTTGGAGGTTAAGTCGATTAGCTGGTCAATGGCATATAATTTTTATTGGTCGATCCCTATTTGTTGTTTACATTGCTCAGATACATTCTTACGAAAAGTCATAAATTCTTTATGTTTTGCTCCTATTTTTTACTTGGGGGCAGGATCCAAGACAGTCCTATGTCCTCGGTGCCTGGGTGTCAAAACTCTGTGGCCCTTTGTATATCCACAGCAGGCTTTGGAGGGTACGAAATGTGGGGGCGTTGTCCATTAAAATAAACAAGCAAATGCATTCATCTGCGACCTCTGTATCGCAAGATCGCAACCGCACCATTGTGAGGTAACTACAATATGGCTGGTATGAATAAGGACCCACACACTCGCTCGGAAAGTTCGCATGCGCACCAAGCAGTTATCTTGACAACTCGCTTTCACTGTTCACAGAGCATGTTTCTGGTCTACCCACAACAAATGTTTTTTTTTAAATTAAACATACCTAGTACAGTCCGCTTTTTTACTTTAATGTGTAACCATGATCCAATTTGGCCAGGTTCCCCTGGTAGCAGGGTCATGAAGGTCAGATAGCAGTCGCCCCACTATTATTACCTGATCTGCCAAATGCTGGATCATGGTCAAGGCAGACCCCGGGCTCTCGTGGCGAGTGCATAACCGGGACATGAACGCCAAGATGACCGTCCGCTTTATATGTTATTTGAGTTCCTCCCTTATCCCTCTGGAACCGAGAACCGATGGATCCTTTAAAAATAATCCTATGTACTTACTATAATTCTCTGAAAAAGAAGTGGAATAAAAATGCAACAATGAGTGCACTGTCGACACTGCAACAACAAATGACACATGCAACCAACGATAAGGGGGACAAACATGGAACAACTCCCATATAATAAACAACACATTGCAGAGTGACGCGATCAGAAGCCGCACAAGAAGTACCTAAATATCACTTGCAAATATGTAGATATCATCACAGCCCATAACAGTCCACTGCAGGACTAAGGGCTTCTCCCACGAGCTAAGGGCTTGCCATAATCTCCACGCTTGGCAAGCGGGTTGGAGATCGCAGTGTTATAAATATAACATTGGAAAACGTTGCGGCCCATTTACCAGCCTACGGAGTCTACATCTTTTGTCTCGGAAACATTAGTCGCCTTGTACAACACTCGCGAGTGTAAGGGGTTGGTGCTATTCTACTCTGCCGGACACCACACGGCTTAATAGGTAAGTAAGTAGTGCCTATTGTGTCAGTTATATCGATGTTATATCTCGGTATTTCTTTATTATGGGCAATAAATAGTGAAATAGATAAATAACTAAAATCATCACAGCCCGTAACAGTCCACTGCAGGACTTAGGGCCTCTACCGCGAAAGGGGAGGTTATTGCCATAATCTCCACGCTTGGCAGGCGGGTTGGAGATCGCAGTGTTTAAATATAAAAATGGAAAATGCTGCTGCCCATTTTTCAGACTACGGAGACTTATGATCTTTTGCCTCGTTAACGTTAACATTAGTCGCCTCGTACGACACCCATGAGCGTAAGGGGTTGGTGCTATTCTACTCTGCCGGACACCACACGGCCAGCCACACCACATAACTAAAATACTGACAGAAAACTAGCAAATCGTGGCTACATCGCGATAGCTCCCTTTTATCGCGATATTACGACTTGACGTCACAAACGTTACACCTGAGTCAAGAGCATGGGTTTCGGTAGCTGTGTGGTGTCGTCAAGTGTTCTCGTTGTAGCGCAGATGTTAGAAATTTTAACTTGACGTGTATCTCAATCACTTGGTGTTGTAAGATATAGAAAGAAACCTCGTTTTCCCATGGACTCACTAGTTTGTCCCACCGGTGGGACCACGAGGCCATAATTCATAGGCTTAGAGGGATAGAACTTATTACTGGGACTTATACTTACTTCTGTAGCCGTATTCACAATGATTCGAAACCGTTTCCGAACGATTCGACACGAAATTCGTGAGCGGCGAATCCGTGTCGATCGATTCGAAAACTGTTGTTCAGAATCCCGATAGATTCCACGGAAACTCTACTCTCTATAACATATGAAAATTTCATCAAAATTAACTGAGACCACATTTTCCTAAGAACTTTTGCGGGGTCCTTTGTCGATTCCGTATCCGAATCCGATTTCCGAGCCATTGTGAATACGGCTACTGGACTTATTTCTGGTAGACCCACTGATTGACATTGATAACAAACTGAAAAGGTATTGGTGTATCTTTTGCTTTGCTTTCCTTCTTATCTCGCCAAGCAGAAACATTTTACTGTAATACGTTATTATTTCACGTGTTACGTTATGATTAGTCACCGCTACATTTTATTCCACTTTCTATTACCATTCCGATTCGTAATCACGTATAAATTAGGTACCTCTTTCGTCTGTTTATACAGGATACAAACAAGACAGGCCTGTCTGGGTGGTACAGAGGGCTTAGTGTGTAAAGTAAAATCCAAGCGAAACTCACACTAAGCCCTCTGGACGACACCGTGCCGCTAAAACCAAACATATAGAGCCAATCGCATGCAGCCCACCGAATTGGAATGCACGGCACAAACAATAGTGGCGAATTGCACAACCAGACTGGTTTCAACGGTGATACGATTGCTGTTGCGTAAGCAAACCTTTCCCTGTTTTGGGATTTCGCGGCGGCTTTCGAATACGTGTGTCAAATAAATAAATAAATGAGATCGAATCGATAGGGCTTTACGCATGATACAATGAGGAGTTTTCCAGTAGGTGTTGCTGATGTCCATAGGCAGCGGTGACCACTTTCCATCAGGTGGCCCGCATGCCTGTTTGTTTGCCGGACAACATAAAAAAAAAAGTATTGATAGTTGGTTTCAAAAAGCATCAATAGATGGCGCTCCTACAATTCGGGTAATCATTTTTTAAATCTGTATGATGGTAGCAGTGATTTCATGCAGCCAACTAATACTGAAACTAAAAATAAATTGTTTAATAATAAAAACATAACTGTTAAAGGTTGAACGAAATGTAAAAAGAAATATTTATAGAAGTTGGCACTATGTTCCATTATTATTACAACCTCTAAAATGGTTGAAAACGATTGACAAATACAATATTATCCTATACAACGTACCCAGTGTTTATATCCTGTTTACTAAGCATTATCTCAAGCGATTATCAATTACTAAAATTGACGGGGCGCCATCTAGTGAGTGGTTAGGAATGCTTTAGATACTTATTGGAAAACTGCTCATTAGTTATACTACACGAGTAGCACCAGTGCGGCTAGCACGAGTTATTCTCGCGCGTGATAAGCGAGAAAAGGCGCGACAAAGATCTGCTATCTCTTTCATCTTAGTATTGAGAGAAGGAAACAAACACTCTCTCGCGGCGCGAGCTGTGCCGCGAACACACTTGTGATGGCCGTACAGGACGCTTATTTTCTTATTCGAGCCTTTCCCCGAATTGATCCTGAGCGCTCGTTTCCGTAAGGCGAGTTAATCGTATCACCGTAAAGTTTCGGTCAAGAGTTTGCCATGTCAAAGCCATGTGTGTGTAAAGGATTTGGTTCACTCATTTCGGTGTGTATGTGAGTCGTAAAGGTAGAACTGTGAGTACTTCAATCGCGATCGGGCTCCGAGGGCCAAAATTGATACATGATACGATACGATACGATGATTTTGTAGTGCTACCTTGACAGAGCTTACAAATTATCGAATCATATCATGATCATAACACGGCAAAATCAACTCACATAAGATTTCAATGGATCTATCTCGTCCATCTATCCAACAACGTCTAACAATGGCAGTCGAACACTACTTCACACTTCAAATTTGGTAGTTAATACAATAATCTGTTCCGAGCTGCTTAGCGTAATTGATTTTTAACAATCTCCAGCCAGACATGGTAGCATCGATATTGTCTGGCTTCAGTGGCCATCTGACAGCGGTGATTGGTTTAAAATAAGCTACTTCATACAAAGAGTGGAAAAAAATCGCTTTACATTTATTTACAATATCGTAGCAATGAAATGGAATGTGGTTTAGACTAGACTCTTGTATATGATTAGATCTTTAAACTGAATGGATTATTATAATCCATATAACTTTGTACTTTGATTATCGATAAGAACCAGTGACTGCCGCTGGTTAATACCTGTTTATCTATGTAAAGAAATCAATATGGATTGTTACATAATATGCGATATCCGGCAGAGTAGAATAGCACCAACCCCTTACAGTAATGGCTGTCGTACAAGGCGACCAATGGTGCCGAAGCATAAGATCTAGCGTCTCCGTAGGCTGGAAAACGGGCAGCAGCTTTTTCCATTGTTATATTTACAACTTCGATTTCCAACCCGCCTGCCAAGCGTGGAGATTATGACAATAACCTCCCCTTTCGTGGGAGGTTTCCTAAGTCCTGCAGTGGACTGTTACGGGCTGTGATAACGAGAATATGCTCTCAGTATGACATATAGTATCTTACGTTTGATCGTCTGTATAAAAAACATTTAATCATATAATACATCCTTGAGACCAGACGACAACAACGTGAGCCTTTCCTTACCAGGCCCGTATTTCTTCAAAAAATCGCACCACATTCCGAAAGCCAGCGCAAACGACGCTACGGATAGGTTACTCAATAGCACATTCAAAGTCTCCGTTCAATTAACCTCTTTTAACAATTTGCGTCATAGTATACACGTGCATTATCAATAGACTCAGCACCACGCTAACTGGACACGTCACCCGTCCATTGCCGCGGTAACTGGGCAACAGTTCCAGAGAAGTGGAAATGATTAATTTCGTTCTGAGAACGAGCGGCCGACACCAGCAGGTGTCCCGGAAAGCATTGCGTGGCATAACTATCCCTTTGGCAGACAAACAGGCAAGCAGGCCATTTGATGGAAAGTGGTCACCGTCGCCTATGGACATCAGCAACACCAGGGACGCTACCAGTAGGCTAATTACGTAACCCTGTTGCCAACAATTCTCTGATTTCAATGAACAAAACCTTACTTTTGCGATTACGTATGATCGATTTAATAGTTTCCGTTTATTGCAATGGAACTAAGTCAGCAACTGAACCTATGGAATCGATGATACGGAATCGCAAAAATACCAATTTCAATAATTGAAATCAGAGAATTGTTGGCAACAGTGTTACGTAATTAGCCTACAGTGCATTGCCCGCCTCTAAGGAGATTTCTTATATACCTCTTGAACGATCCCAAGTCATAGTCTAAAGAACATCTAAGGATGATAAAAAAATATTGGAATTATGGTCGTAGTAGTTTTGGGGAGCTGCAAGACGCGGGTGATAGCGTTGAATACGTAGCTACGTGGCCACTGGAACATCTGTAAGCTTATTTGTCACCCCGGGTCCTCATGTGCGAGAGTACAACCGAGATATTAACTTCAAGATATTATTATTATTGTTATCTTGTGAATGTGCTCATATGTCAAACTTAAACTAAACAAAATTCATGTCTATATTTAAAAGTATACAACAAAGAATTCGGAATAAAATAATATTCAATAGAGATAAGACAACAATGTACATATGTTGAGCGGAAAGGGATGCAGTAGGTACAGATATTATCACAATTTGTATGAGCTTCTCTTTACTGCAGATTAAAATAATTTGTTGTGGTATGCTTAACGGCAATGCATTATTTTATACCACGCCAATGGTTTCCAAATTGGCGTTTATTGGCTATCCTATGGGCGTGGAATGATCTAAACGTTACAAATCAATTTAGAAAAATAATGTACCTAGTAATTTGCTTACTCATCAATCATTATGCTTGCTCATGAATCTAGGAATGTCCACTGGAAGTAATGATTGCAAGAATTGTATTCTATTAAAGACATCCTCTTTCAGGAGAGCGTCGCAATAAATAAGTACAGCTTAAGCTAAAATGAGCCATGGCATGAAAAAGTTTGGGTAACCCTGCTATACATACAGATAGCTAATATTTTAAAGGTTATATGAACTTTGAAGTATTACAGCATGACTACTAATGCTTATTAATTAATATAATAGCAGCGACCTAATCGTTCACAAGTTTAATAATAGCTAGAGGGTATAATGTATGACTAAATTGATGCGATTACGGTATGTGTGACTCATCATACACAGAATACCGATAAGGATATTTACTTCCATATAAGGCTATGCAGTTGCAAACGATTATAAATAAAATAATCTTTGCAAAATTTTTATAGTATAAAGATGAAAGATTAGGTTGTTTGTTGTGTTTGTAATTGTCAGGGTAAGGTTTGTATGTGTGGAAAAAGGGTGGGGTAGGGTAGGGTAGGGGCAGAACGCCACGCCAACGTAGTCGCGCCGGGCCCACTAGGTACATATAAAATGAATGCATATACTTATACATACCAAGTAATATGCCTATATTATATACTCATATTACTATTAAACAAAAGGCTATGACAATGACAAACTTAATATTAGAAGAACTACGTGGAAAATGCAATTGACAAGCATAATAACCTGTAGCCGATAGCGCATGGCTTCTTAGTAACCCAGTTCCATTTCTTGCTTACCTATGAAATTTTGATGAGCGGAAATTGCCGGTATGGGTCGATAATTTACAGTTCTACCTACGATTTACATCGTAATGGGCGATTGATAGATCTAATGTGAACTGGAACTGAAATGTTTTCTAGAAATGAGTATTTAAATATTCAGAAGTAGGTATAAGTACTGAGAAAAAAGTTTGGTATCGCAGAAAGTCGCATGAGTCTGCGTAAAATTTTGTTAGTTATCGAAATAATGAGCATCCTATATCCTTCTCCAGGTTGCGGGTCTATCTTCTTAGCAAATTCTATAACAGATTTTCGCATTATTTATGCGGGAAAATCTTCTAAAGATTAATTGGGAATGATGTGGGTTTGCCCGAAAATGGACGCTATGCAGTAAAACCCCTCTATGTATCCACAACCGTTTTAATCGGAACACCACAGGACCTCATAGACAGTTTACGCTGTGGTGATCCAGCTGAGAGTTAAGCTTAGTTTGAAGTTCCAGTTTCTTCCGCCAGGAGTAATATCTTAGTCAACTCAGAGACGTAAGTATTCCATAAAATCCTCAATACGAGCGTACTCTCGAAACGTGCCCCCAGCAGCACGACACCGGTGATCAATCTAGTATGGATAGTATAATAATTAATGATATATGCACACGAACGGCGCACGCGCAGCGAGAGCCGCGTCACGGACGGACGGACAGACGAGATAAGAAAGTTATTTACGACATTTGCATTTGATTGTGAACCGAGCACGTCTACACTGAAATGTCTCGCGGATACTGGAGCCATTGTTTGACGAGGTTTATGGAGGTGTACATAATAATACTTGTGCATGTGTTACGCGCATCTTGTTAACGAGTCTACAGGCTTAGATAGTTGTGGCAGTTATGTGCGACGAGCGAGCTGATACGCTACGCAATGCGAGCGGATTAACATATGTGCGGGTGCAACTATGCAGAACGCAGCATATGCCCAAAAACAGCGGTCGATTGTGCAAAACCTGAGTGCGAATGTGTAAAACAGGCTCGCGTGCCGCCACGGGACGCAATAAAAGCCCGATACGGCTACGCCAGCTTTGGCTATCGCCGATTGGCTATTTGCAGACCAAACTTGAACTGCGCACGCGCCGGTTTCCGCTCTGATGTCATAGTTTACTTTCTAACTATGCTGAGGAATGCTGTGTCAAGTTTATTGCAACACCTCTTCAAGTCAATGGTACAATAAACGCAACAATGTAAATAAATTCTTCTTTATTGAGTAGTAAAGTAACGGACATTGAGTTTATTTCTTCACCGTCACAACCTTATCGGACGTAAAAAAGTTAAAAATACAAACGTGTCGAGTTTCCGTCACAGGATTCACAGGTTCCCAAACCGTGTCCAAGTAGATACGTATATCATAGCGGAAGTCCTCACCATACAATATTGCTTGCATTAAACCTTTATCAACCGTACTGAGTTACTAGCACGCCATGTTTTAGCAAGAGGCCTCTCGGTCTCCGCTCGAGTCTGACTCACCGTGTGTTGACCCACGACGGCGACGCGCATGTGTGCGTAACCGAAACCGCCCGTGAGCCGTGCCGTGAGCGCGGCTCAAAGGCCGAGCTCCTCGCAAGTTATGACAGCCTGGTACTTGAGCCGAAGTATAACGGAGATTAAAGGATTGTTCGACCAGTTCTAAGGATAAAAGCCTGAGTGACTCGTGACCGTGCTTTTGTTGTGAAATGCCATTGTCTTCTGAAGTCGAAACTCCTAACTTACCTTGTAAGTTATTTGTATCTGTGATTGTCTCTTATATTTAGGATTAAAACTTTGTAATAAAATACCACAGATAGATGGATAGGACGCTATAACTATCATTGCGACTGTAAAATTAACCCTTTGCCTACAAAACCGTATTGATTTTCTAACCCCTTCAGAGGGGCGCGTTTTATGAATGGCGCTGCATTAGTACATTAGTCTACTCTGGCCGGTTTTACAACGTTGATTTAGTTACAAAAACAATTCAACGTCACAGCTCATGAATCATGGTTGCTTGTAAACAACTTGTAAGTATAGGTATATTATATTTTATTGATAAAACTTTATTGTTTCCTTTGCAACATGATTCGTTTCATATTGCTACAAAATAACATATTCTATAAGACATTCAACCACATATGTGGTTTTTCTATCACTTTATTTGTCAGAAGCTTTTCCCGTTAATTACATAATTAAATGACGTCCATAAAATTTAATAAAGTAATAACGTTGTCTATCTTTTATTTGTAAGATATACTTAACGAGAACGTCACTGCTTTCATTACAATGCGACGACGTCGAGCCCGGTGGCTGCGAATTTTATCGCACACTTCTATCAATTAATTAATAAAAAAATACCTAAACACCGCCTCACTACACGCCATTTCAGTAATTGGAAAGTAAGATTGAGATGTCTTAATGATTTCACTGCAATGTAAGACTTGGTTGATCCGATGTTGTGTACAAGTACAACTGATCTATCGGCTATACAGGTTTGCAGTGAAATTATACAGTACAGATATAGAGTGTAATAGCTTCGGTATTATATTATAACTGCAAATAATTGTCATAATCATCTTGGCGTAGTCCCGGTTGTGCTCTCGCGCACGAGGGCCCCGGGGTCCGCGTGGACCATGATCCAGGACTTGACAGATCAGATAATTACAGTGGAGCAACTGCCATCTGACCTTCGTGACCCTGCTACTAGGGGAACTTGACCAAAATGGATCATGGTTACAAGTTCAGTCGCCTGAATGTGCAGGTTGCATCACGATATTTTCCCTTACCGTAAGAGCATCGGTTGGCAAACAACTAATGTACATAACACAGAAGCGAGGATAGATTAATTGACATAAACTCTCGACTAAAGATTAATATGTTTACAGTCGGGCCTGCCGTTGGATAAATAAACTGATATAAGCGCAAACAAGTCACGAATGAGAATCAATATATTCATGAAATTCAAATTAATACCAGAACACTTTTGCTTTGGAAAATTTTATGTACATTTATTAGATATGCGTAAGTAGTCACATAAATTCAAAGAAGCTGGATTTCAACGACTTTACTTGTAATGTGTAGTGTACCCGCTTTCCTTATTAGACTACAGGATAAATCTCCTATGAGTACGTGTACAATAGGATTGTAATTAAACAATTTCCCTATAGAAAAGGCGTATCGAGTTACCACAACGTTTGCCGATGACACTATTTCTTCGTATGCATAGGTACTTCGAAAGAGCAGTGTTTTTACCGGCTGGATTTACCGTATGAACTTAGCAAAGTTAGCATCTACTTTGTATAGAACTGCGGTACTCACAATGACTAACAAAAGAAAATACCAGTTCATTATTTCTTGCAATACAGCGTAGTTAGAGCTCGAAATGACTAACCGATTAAGTATTTACGTGATCAAAACAACCATTAGTGTCGGGTGTCACATCGATTTCTATTAACGCCGGCGCCTACAAAACCGGAATCGATATCCGCATAACATCGATTGGAATACGGAAGTTATTGATACACGGTGGTGTTTCACATTCGATAAGAGTGTAACTCTCGAAATGCTATCAAAGCTTACGTAAATCGTGCGTAAAACAGTGATAGTTCAAAATCATCTTGGTTATGTAATGTCCTGGCGCACGAGGGCCTGGAGTCCTCTTTGACGAGGATTTGGCAGATCAGGTAATTAAAATAGAGCGACTGCCATCTGACCTCCGTCACCCTGTTTACAGGGGAACTTGACAAGATTGGATCATGGTTACACAGTCGCTTGAATGTGCAGGTTTCATCACGATGTTATATCTCGTCTAAAGAGTTTCGTCTTGGCGTTAATGTCCCGGTTGTGCTCTCGCGCACAAAGGCCCGGGGTCCGCTTTGACCATGATCCAGGATTTGGCAGGTCAGGTAATTACAGTGGAGCGACTGCCATCTGACCTCCATGACCCTACTACCAGGGGAACCAGACCAGATTGGATCATGGTTACACATCCAGTTGCCTGAATGTGCAGGTTTCATCACGAAGTTTCCCTCACCGTAAGAGCATCGCTTAGTATTCAACTAATGTACATAACAGCAGGAAACAGTTATTGGTACATGGCCGGAGCGCGATTCGAACCTGGGACCTCTGGCTTACGAGTCGGATACTCTGACCGCTCGGCCAGCGACGCTCTTCTTAAGAGTATTGATTAGTATTCAATTTATGTAAATAACTTCAACCCGCCTGTCAAGCCTGGAGATTATGGCAATACCTCCCTCCCTCCCCTCTCATGGTAGAGACCCTAAGTCCTGCAGTGGACTGTTATGGGCTGTGATTTTGTTATTTGTAAATATAACTAAGAAAAAGTCATTGGTACATAAAAGCACGAGGACTGAACCCGGTCCCTCTCGCTTACGACTCCGACCCGCTAGTCATTAGGCTACTGACGCACTATCAAAGGCTTACGTAAATCCCGCGTAAACTATTAGTATTCTGTGGTAAAGCATCAAGAACGTGGGCACCAATTACGATTTGTGATTCATTTGTTTTTCAACCGCAACCGTTTGGCAAATAAATGAAAATGGAAAGTCGGTACGCGGTGCCATTACAGAGTGCATTGTTGCAACGCGTATCTCGATTAATTCGAATGATGATGTGGGCTGAGTTGAGTAAACCGAGTAGGTATTTCTCCAGAGGTTCGGTTCCCGTCCGGAGAAGTACACACCACAAGTTCATCTAGCCCCAAAGTAAGCAAAGTGTTATTTATGGGTGTTAGATAACTGATAAACTACTTATATACTTTTATGTACATCCGTAACAAAAATTAAATCTCATAATTACAATTTCTGCTCGGCCGGGAATCGAACCCGGGACCACTGCGTGGCGACCGGCATGTTAAACCAACTGAACTCAGTTCGTCATAGCTGAATGGTTAAATCTAATACATTATCTGTAGCATGTCATCAACCATTATCATTACCCCGAGTTTGCAAAAAAGAGCCGCGCACACAAACCAGTCACAATGGCTAAATGCTACAATAATTATAACGGCACAATTCCCCACAAAATCGGCGTTATATTGCTGCTGGCATCTCCCGCGCGCCTCGGCGTCTGCGCGGGAGTCGATGCATACTTATCGGCTAATTAGCAGCGTTGCCGCATTCCGGCGGCAAATTGCCGCAATTATGCCGCGTAGGGGGAGACGACGCGACGGCTTGCATTTCATTGCTAGTTTTATGTGCTTTGCTTCTATGGGTTGCTTGCAAGCCCTGGATTGGATGTAGGGGCAGGGCAATTTGGTCGCCATCTCAATTTGAGGGTCTTACATGTCTAGGGAACATAGACAAATATTTATTGGTAAAATTCATTACACGGTTAAATTGAGCTTACGCACATTAATGTATTAAATAATCCATACAGCTAATAATCCAACTACATCCAAATACAATTTTAACAGCATAGACGCATAACCACATAAGAATTATTTTCCTGTGCAGCCTAAAGGATAAGTTATTAATAACGCCTAAATTATTATTAAATTGTCTTAAATTTTAATAAACTTAAATTTTATTTTATTTAATTTATTGTATTTAATGTAGTGATTCAATTGATAATTTATATTATGAATTCATTTACTTACATAATGTTTTTTGTTATGAAATATGAATTATGTTTTTATATGTAAACGCTTTCGATTCTGTCTGTAATTTTGCATTTATTTTAAATAAATAAATAAATTAGTGACTATGGAATATGTATGGACAAGAAACGATGGATTGACGTCGCGAAGTCAAACGCGAGAACCAGCCATGGAGCCAACAGCTTACGACACTTTCCAGATAGAGCGTAAGTTAGGACTGAAGATAAATTAACCAAGCCAATGCCATGCAACCATTGATAACTTAACGGCAATCTCGAGTACAAACTTGAAAAGAATGTTGGTAACTAAAGATCATTATCGATTGAACTAAATATCAAACAGAAATAGAATAAGAAACCTTATGACATACAATGTAGGCTTCAAAATGGAATCAATTAATTACATAGGTACATACGCGATCACGACCACCGATGATCATAAACGACCTAAATGCGTGAGGTAACGTTATTTTAAATATGCGGTCGTTGCCATTCAGAACTATACCAAGCGACGCTACCAGTTTATCTAGATCCCCAGGAATGTTCGATGGATCAACATATTTCACTATACTCGAAGACAAGGTAAGTGGGTGTAAGAGGTCTTTCTAAGATGGCGGGTTGAGTCTGTGCTTAAGCACTTTTTGCGAGTTATTTTTTATGGGCCTTCGCTAAAAGTGTCCGCAATGACCAAGGATTTACTTCATCTGCTTAAAGATTATTCTGGTACTGAACATTGGAGTCTGTTTTCAGCTTATGTTTGGTGTGTTAATTTATTCGTTTTGAGCGACAATGTGACTAAATACAAAATGAAGGCCACATTAGTTATAAAATACTCGTATGTGACGCATACCACAATTAGCCTAGAGTGACTATTAACGGTGCACGTAAAAAAAACACTCATATTATATGTTATTTGTATATATAACTTATTAGACGGCCGGCAATTTTACGATTGTGCAACTGTGTCATGACCGAGTCAGACTGAATATCGACTGCTGATTTATCAATTAATTACATCTACATCATGACATCATGATAGAGAACACTCGAAGTCATATTGGAGCCTTTGTTGAATGCCCTTTAGAAGACGAAGCGATACACCCACGCTGCTCACAATAAAGGATGTGTGAAGAGACAGATATAGTTTTATTTTCGTTTATATGATAATTCTGTTGGCTTTTATCTCCTAGTGAAAAGAACAGTCTACCCACTCATTAAAATGATAAAAAAAAAACATGACACAGTTTTCATATTCGAATACAAAGATAATGACCACATCTACAGCCTGCAGCAATAGATGAGATCATCAATGATCGCTAGCGATCAATCGCAATGACATTAACACCATTGATCGCTCGTGTGAACTTGCAAGATCGTTACTCGTCCAACGAATTATTTTGCAAATACAAGTCACTGTATAATAACAAAGTCTGGTTACCACCCTTTATTGTTCCGGTTTACAGACTATACACAGTGCTTTGTGTGAGGTTGTGCACGTCACAAAGGTTGTGAGGCATTCCAGAGAGGCGACGCGGCAAGGTCGTTGCACATCGATTAGCTTGTGGTTGTGGCTGGCACAGGCTTTTACTGGCGACCAGCAAAGCAAAACAAATATGCTTTACTGTATATTCTAATGTCTAAAGTGTATGTAGCTAAATAGTTAGGTTTAGAGATCATTTATTCTCTTTATAGACATCTCGTTGTTTTTTAATGGCCAACGCAAAAACAGTGGTGTTGTAATAAATAAATTATACACACAGATATGTTATCTGTCAGTGTAGCAGTGTGTCTGTATGCAGTACCGTAGCTTCAGAACGGGTGGGCCGATTTCGATATAGTTTTGTTTATTTATTTGAAAGTCCAGCTTAGGAAATATTTGAGTGCTAGAATTTGAAGGGGGTTTTCGACATCTGACGGTTTTTGTCATTCACCATTATGGTCCTAATGATCCGTAGCCCTAAATTTGTAGCTATTTCCTAATGTAATGTAGCAAATGTACTCTTTTTTGTTATCTTCTCATTTTTACTGTTAGTATAATTAGCATAGTATTATTATTATCTCCCTGGCAGACGCCTGGCTTGAAAATGTTGACAATGATTAAACCTCAGGATATTAGGGCTAATGTCCTGCTTTCAATTCTAATGAACTCGAAACACGAATGCAAAACTTCATGCCAACACAAAAATCTAAGTAACTGCGCACTAGTTACAATACGACTAAAAGACGAGATAAACAGAGTCGCAGAGTTGCAAAACAATTATAGCAGTGATTGTATGCACAAACCTAACGAGACTAACAAAGGCCAGGAAACAGACACAATTAGTACAGACCTACTCATCTTGTCTATTCTAATATTAAGAGAGGAAAAGATTGTACGTTTTTATGTTGGAAGTAACCTCCGAAACTACTAAACCGAGACCAAAAATTCTTTCACTAATAGATAGATACATTATTCCAAAATGTTTGATCCCTGAAAAATTATAGGATCCCGCCGAATAGTCGAATGTTAACTGAGATCCGGAGATCTTTGCTTACTTTAACGGCGCTGTGTGAATGAGCAGTTTTCCAATAGGTATCTAAAGCATTCCTAACCACTCCCTAGATGGCGCCCCGACGATTTTGGTAATTGATAATCGCATTTTAGAGGTTGTAATAAATTATTACAAACAAAACAAACATCAATTTGACTGAGTCAATTCGTTTTGTGGACACTAGGATAAAAAATGGACGCAATAACAAACACAGATAATATGAAAGGTTTGTATTAAAATACATTTCGGTTAAAAATTACCAAAATTTTAGGAGCGCCATCTATTGATGCTTTTTGAAACCAATTGACAATACCTACTGGAAAACTCCTCATTGTCCAAGCATTTTTATTATCCGAAATTCGCGGGAAACGGCTAGTAATCTTAATAACCACGTCTGAGGTCGTTGCTAATGGCGACATTTGCAACCATTAGGTAACTACAGCTGAGATAATCTGGTTAATAGTTCCATTTGAAAGACTACAGTGCAACATTCACCGTGGTTGCTACGTATTACCACGTGGGTATCAGCAAACACAATTCTGTCAGCCATTTTCGCTAGAAGATTATGGTAAATATAAGCTTGATATAAAAATATTATAGTATTGGCATAAGTAGTAATAAGTAGCTGAGCATTAAGAGCGAACTACACAAATGAATGTCAAAAAAAATATGTTGAACAAGAAAATATAAATAGTAGATAGGTAATGAATAGTGACGAGGCAGTATACTTTTTTGTTGCAAGTTTTTATTAGATTGTTATTTATAAGCTTCTAGCATGGAGTTACTTTGTTGGTTAAGACTGCCTGTTGTGCTGGTAAAGCTGCGCGTCCAGTTATGCCCTTCCTAAATCCTATTTTACATCTTATAACCCGTTGAGAAACTGCATCTTAATCGGCTTGTACGGGACGCACGAGTTTAGGGCATACGATTTTTTTTTTGCTTTTAGGGTGTCCTATTGAACTATATGCACTGGATCGGCTAATTCGCACCAGATAAATATGCCTTAAATTTAATTGAATCAACATTGAATGAAATGGAACAATAAAATGATTAAACGCTCCAGGAATTGGACGTACACAATTCAACACATCAAGTTACTTTGGACTTTCCAATTACACTCGCCTAACGACTCCGAGGTAAGAGTTGAAATCGCACCTTGGGTACCTTGACGTGCGGCCATGTGTACTTTCGCGGATGAGTCACATAAATCGCGTATTCAGCGGTCGCGAGGAAGGCTGCGCTTGCGCATACGAAGGCCGCCTGGCTCGCCGCGTGGGCTGACCCGGCCATATACGATGGCAGTTTTGGATGCCGGGTTCATGGGGATACAATGTATATTGAGCTTCAATGTAGGTGCCACCAAGTACAGATTGTCGGTACGGCGAAAATTCAAGTTATCCTGTTTGGACTTCGCCGTGCGTTTCTGTAAGAGCTTAAAACCGGAGATAACTTGTTCCGCTGCAGTGTGTACTGTTGTATGCTTCGTTGACTGGATTTACCGTGCCTCGAATTTATACTGTCACGTTTAAAGTAGTATTCAAGACCTGCTTGCTTGTTTGCCTTTGTC